>CM077093.1:122172148-122772148 GCA_039513925.1 Platanthera zijinensis | reverse complement strand
CATGTGTGGCCGGCCTGCGCGCCGATGTTTGGAAACCACACTTTTGTTAAGAGAAAACTGTAAGGGCATAAGGCCATTTACTTTGGGTGTAAACATTCCTATTTTGTTATAAGTGATAGTTCTTGTAATTCTTGAGTTCAAGTTTTCAACCGTGAAGCTTCCGCTAGAATGCTCTATGTTAGGATTCATTTGTTTTGATATTATTTAGTAGCGTCTCCTCCTGTTTGTGGAATATGTTGTGGGGCCCCAGCCGGACCCTCTATTATATTCTTCTTGACGGGTAGAGGTGTTACACATGCCCCGGTCACGGGCGTGACCGATTTATCACGGTCATGACATGGGCTTGTACTTTGAAATTTTGACTTTTCTGCAAAAAATTCAGGAAATAAAATAAAGCTAAGTTAGAAGACTATATACAAAAAGAAAATATTTTATTGAACAAAAGTAACTAAAAACAACAAAAATATACTAAAACGACCTAATTAAAGTAATAAAAAATATGAATATTTATAACTCATCAAATACCCCCATACTTAAGATTTTGCTATTCAAGAGCAAAAGTTGGAGATATACTTATAAGGAATTAAAAGAAATCCTAAATTTAGCTACCGCTTGAATTAATTAAAAGAGATCAAAGTAGATATCAGGGGTATAAGAGTTAAGTCTTAAATCATGAAACTGTTTTAAATAGAGAAAAAGTTTTGGCTAAAAAGACTTTTTGAAGTAATCAAGTAACAAGAAAAAAATGTAATCGTTAGCTAACAAAAGTAGATTGGAAAAAAAGGAACTTTAGCTTATAAGAGTTTAAAGGAAATAATGCAATTTAAAAATTATGCTCTCAAAAAGATTTTTGTATTATGTCAAGAATTATTGAATATGGCTAAGGGGGTTGTTTTGGTTTATGAAGAGGGCTTCGGTTTTAGAGGTGAGGTGTATTTTTTGAAACCTTTAAAGGATTTTTCTTTGAATGTAGATGTTTAGGAAAATGAAATCTTATTTTCCATGACATATGATTTTTTGGAACAACTTCATAATAACCCAATGTATATGTATAAGAGTAATGAATTTTATCCTCTTACTCCGTAACATATAATCTTTTAAAATATTGGATACCTATGTTTACAGAACCAAATCTTATTACCATTGACATATGTTCTTTTAAGGATAAAAATTTAATCATACCAAGTAAGACATGAGATAAAAAAGGGAGATGTGTTTTTTTTCAAAAAGAAAACTAGATTTTAAGAAAAATAATTTTGAGAGCAACATTAATAAATTGACTGTTCCTATGTTTGAAAAAAAAAATTCTTGAAGTAAACATAATTGAAGTTCAAAGTTATTATTTCTAACATAATACATGTGCCTCTGTTTTAGATAAATTAGAAGTAGTGCCTAAAACAAGTCCCCTATCTTAAGAACAAAGTATAAGAAATTCTTTAAAACTTAACCCCATATATCTAAATCTATCAATCTCGAATTAATAAATGAATAGTAAATAAAGGATTGATCAAATTCGCATATAAATAAACTCGAAAAAAGATTTTTGGAGAGCAGAGAGGTTAAGAATGGTATATTTGATTTATTTATTACATAATACATTTTTTAAAAAAAATGTAGAGTTATTATCTCTTCTTTTTTTGTTTTTAGAGTTATTCTCTCTCTTTTTTTGTTTTTTAGAGTTATGATCTTTTTTTGGTATATATATTTTTTCAATTATTATCTCTTTTTTTATGTTTTCATTTACGAAAATATTTACAAGAAGAGGAAGAGAAATTATTTATAAAGAAGAGAGAGAAAGAGGGGAAAAAGAATATTTTTTAAAAAAATATTTGTAAAGAGAGGGAAGAAAAGAGGGGGAAAAAATATTTACAAAAAAAAATACAAGAATGTTTTTGGAATTTTTGTTTTCTATTTTTTTTTGTATTTTTTATTTTTGAAGATGAAACAAAACAAAACAAAAATATTTGAATTTTCATTTTATAATTTTTTTTGGTTTTGTTTTCAATTTTTTTATGTATTTTTAAAGAGGTGCAAAAAATAGAAGTGCATGAAAATGAAAATAAAAGTGCAATATAAGTATGAGGAACGATAAGAAATAAAATGCAGGTATGTACATAAATAAAGAGGAAGAGGGCAGGAACTTCCTTGGAACGTGTTCGGGGAGCCCCATTTAGAAACCCGTCATAATTAAAATAGAGCAAAAAAAGATAAACATGGGGTGCCTCACAGGAGTGCTTAATCTATAGTCGAGTAGTTTGAAAATTTAGGCCGGGTAAAATTTGGAGGCGTGTTTATATTTTGAGGCGAGGTTATATTTTGATGAGGGGTATTATTGAAGCTAGAAAATCGACATCACCTAGAGTTCAGATTTAAAGTGGCAGCTCACACCTACTCTTCCTGAATCTCTTCTCGACGTGAGTCTTGGAATTAGAAACAGACCGTGGGCTTCTGCTTGGAGGTCCCACCTCTTACCTTGAAGAAATAGAAGTTCTTCCCCTCCCTAGCCAGGGCTGAGCTAGGTGCCTTGGAGGAAGACGAAGAGTGGTGAAGAAACCAACCGCCTCTCCAAAGCACCTTATCGGTCTATTTATAGGCTTCGGAGTTTGACCTGCCAATAACCAAATTGAACTGACCTGAAATTACCAAAATACCCTGGGCAGGGTCTGCCAACAACCAAACTCTATTGTTCTGAAGGGCTATAAGCAGACACTAAAGGCCAAAAGAGTAAAATTACCTGAGGCAAAAGAATAAGACCTCCACTTGGGGGCAGGAGAGTAAAAAATAGCTTTTCGTTGAACCGGTGTTAGACAAATCGTCGAACCGGTGTTCGTCGATCACTGAACCGACACTTGACGAACGTCGAGCCGATGCTCGATGAACTTCGAGTCGGCGCTGGATGAATATGACATTTAGTGGGCGAGGGGTGCTAATCAGCTCGCCTCGCGTGTATCCCGCCTCGCCATAAGATGTCAGCATATGCCGCGAGAGCCCTATGCTTGCTCCACTGCTTCCATATCACCTTGTGAGTGCCCTGCCTCGCGAATACATCATCTAACTTTTAGAGGTCAACACCCTCCGTGAGAGCCCTCTCGCAAGCTCCGCTGCTCCCCTCTCACCTATTATGCTTTGCCTTTTTGGAGTACCGGCGAGTTAACCCTATAGACCTACTCGCCTATGCACTCTTCTCGCCCCTAGCACTTTTCCTTAAACTACATCCTGTGAGCCCGAGGTTGTACATAATCTCCGCTCTTTTTGAGGTTGCCTCAAGCTCAGAAAGAAAGTACAACTGAGGCTCGCGAATCCATAATTCATTTATGAGAGAATCCTTTGCGGGGCCCCCCTCTGGGGCCAATAAATATGTGACACATATCCAAGCGTGGAGATTGTATCACCACTCATCTCTTCCTTCACCTCCTTCACCATCATCATATCACATTGTTAGAGCTTTTGCGAACGTCTCGCGATGGTCCGTAAATAAAACAAAGCAAATGTTGCTGCTCTGTCCCCAATTTTGGCTCGCACCTCTACTCTTTACCTTCATCATCCCGCCTTAAGAAGAGGAAAACCACTGCTCCCCCTTCTCAGCCGATGGAATCACTCCAGCATCCTTAGAAGTCCATGCATCTTCTCCCACGTCCCTCGAGGAGAGACAGGTGATTTTTTGGATCTTGCCCCTCCTATCTTTCCTTTTTTCTATCTCCTCGCCTATACATTCCATACTTGTTCAGGGAGATCCTGCCTATACGCCCCAGACTGCGAATCAACCCGGTATTACTGACATCCATCATAAAGACTCTGACTCGCCTTTGCAATCCACCCCTCCAGGTGTGAAGAATGACGATCCCTCGCGACTCGCTGGGACCTCTCGCAACACGGGTAAATGAATAATACTTGCCCTTTCGCTTCATACAGACTTTCATTCCTCTACCTTGTGTGTTTGAGGCCACTAGACTAAACCTTCCATTTGTGCAACTCGCGGCCTCTAAGCCTTCTTGCGAGAACACCCCTCATCATGATCCTTGGCTTCTTCCTACGCAGGTACTCAGATCGACTCAGCAGCAGAGGAAGTCTCTGAGCAGCCCGCCTTCTCGCCTCCTCCTTACCCTGACGAGATAGAAGATGAAAGATAGGGGGATAGATCTTAACTTTCTTCTAATCTAGAGTTAATACATAAAAACTCGCAGCACAAAGATAAAGAAGGAAAAAAGCAAGCACACAAATGACACAAGGATTACAGTGGTTCCCCAATCAATCTGAGTATGTCCACTCTTCTACCACCCTGGTAGGAATCCACTAACAGGTTGTGATCAGGTGACTGCCACCTTTGAGCTTTTGATCAGGTGCTAAAAAACCAATCTCAAGTCTTTTGATCAGGAGACATGCAACCAAACTACTTTTGAAGGGAGTTAAAACCCTATACCGTGGGGTGGGAATGAAAGTGATGTTAGTCTTCTCTATTCTCAAAAACAACATTGAGAAGACTTTGCGTGGATTCTAGATCTTGTCAAAGCTCCCCCTGAGATGTAGATTTTTTCAGGAAATGGAAGCTTTGCTTCAGGAGTGTGTAGGTCTTTAAATCTGATATTGCTCTCAAGGAAGCTTCTATACTGATATGGTATTTGTTGTCTCTTGAAAAGCATGGAGCAGATGATGAAGAACACTATATGAAAGAAATCTTTGTTGTGTTCTTCAGAATCTCTTTTCTGACTATAGCATCGTTTTGTTGTCAGTCACTTCTTCTCCTCTTCTATTTGCAAACTTCCAATCTGAATATATTCCCCCAAGCCATATGCAAATATTTGAATTAATTATATCTTGAAGCGGCTGAGGCATTACCGAGAGAGAGAAAGATGCCTGGGAATTAATCACATTAACTACTGCCGTTGAACGGCTATAAGCATTAAGTCTGAGAGATATTAAATGCCTTAATTAATTTTGTCAGCTGTTAAAATCTCTATCTGTAAGACAACATAGGTTTCGTCGACCTCAATCTGTTATTCGTCGACCTTAGCTCAGAGATCGTCGACCTTAATAATCTTTGCGTCGAGTTGAGATTATGTCTTTTGATCAGCGATCGTCGACTGGAGCTCGGAGATCATCAAGCTTAACTCAGAGATAGAACTCTGATTTTCGTCGACCTGAGTTCGACATTCGTCGAACTGAGTTCGACTATAGTCAAAATGATTTTCTACTTTTGACAAAACTGATTTCTGCTTGATTTCTTTTCTGCAACATTTCTTTGGAGTTCATTTGAGGCAGACCTAGAAATAATCCTATGACCCTGACTATACATTTTGGGTCAATCTAAAAACATCCTAATAGTACTCCTTGCCCAAATCCAAACTAGGGTTCCAACAATCTCCCCCTATTGGGGTGAGGATACTATTTACACAAAAGGAATACAAAGCTAGTTTAAAATAGGTGCTTTAAAACATAAAATAAACAACAACAATTTTTGAAAAATAAAAATGAAAAACTTCTGATAGGCTCTGTCGCTTTTCTTTGCTTATCTTTAACTGAGCATATTTCAGATAAATTGCTACTACTGTATTCAACCATTTCCTTGATATCATCCCCCTGATTTCTAATTAATTGAAACTGTTGTTGTTGCATCCTTTAAAGCAGTCTCCCCCTATACAACTACCCCTGTACTGAAGGGTCTTTTCCTAAAATACTGGGTTAGGGGTTCTGGACCTAGATTACCTTGGGTCCTTGTTCTTTTTCGTAATAATTAGATATAAAAGAACATACAGGTCAATTTTTATAACCTAGAGTGTGAAATTTCCTAGAAGGGATGAGCCATTGGGTAAAAAGATTGATAAAGTCTTGAGTTTGATTATAATTTTCAAAATGATAAAAATTTCTATTTTGAAATTTTGAGTTCCATGAAAAATAATTTCGACGACCTGAGTTCGATGAAGGGAATTGATTTCGTCGATCTCGGTTCGCAGAATGATAATATCTATTTTCTATGTTCCACCATCGTCGATCTCGGTTCGACGAAGCAAATTTCATTCGTCAACCATAATTTCCAGACAAGTTAAAATCAAAATCTCTGTTCAAAGTTCGTCTTCCTGAGTTCGACGAAGAGTGTTGTTTTCGTCGAGCTCCGTTCGACGAATTATGTTGAACACAAAATTTCTGAAATTGTTTAATTATTTTTGGTAAAAATTCAATTATATTGTCTAAATCTATTATCTTTTCTTTGTCTTTAATTGTTAAGAAACTTTTTTTAATTTTTCTTTAAGATTATTGTTTTCAGAAGATATATTATACACTTTCTCTCTGAGAAGATTTATTTCCTTCTTAGATTGAATTAAATCATTGCATAAAATTTTAAAATCTTCTTTAAAATATTTTGAGGAAAAATCAAAAGAAGAGATAACCTGATCCACTTCTGATTCTTCAAAATCTGATTCATAATTACATTTGCTGAAGGATGCATTTATTACCATCATGCAAAACTCTCTTACTCTTGTTTCTTTTTTATCCTCAGTTGTACATGATGAAGCTTCAGAGTAACTCCATGTATCAGCATCATATTACCTATTTTTGGCTGATCCAGCAGCCATTGCTGTGAGGGAGTTCCAGATTTCTTTTACTGAAATACATTCTGCAACTCCTTCAAAAATGTCATCAGTCATTGATTGAGCAAGGATGTACATTGCTCTTGCATCCGCAATCTTTAGAAATTTTTGCTTCTGAGTCTGTAGATAGAGTAGTGGGACCTGACAAAATAGTATTGAAAATGGCTTCATCAATAGAACTCATAAACAGCCTAATCCATGCCTTCCATAGTGCAAGCTTATGCAGATTGAACTTAGGAGGTCCAGTTCTTGAACATTCTTCATTTTGTGCCATGAAAAACTCTTTAGAATTATAAGATCAATCAGATCGTTTTGGTTCAGGTGTTTGCCTGTACAACCAAAGAACCTCCTCTGATACCAATTGAAAGATAGGGGATAGATCTTAACTTTCTTCTAATCTAGAGTTAATATATAAAAGTCGCAGCACAAAGATAAAGAAGGAAAAAGCAAGCACACAGATGACATAAGGATTATAGTGGTTCCCCAATCAACCTGGGTGCGTCCACTCTTCTACCACCCTGGTAGGAATCCACTAACAGGTTTTGATCAGGTGACTGCCACCTTTGAGCTTTTGATCAGGTGCTCAAAAACCAATCTCATTTCTTTTGATCAGGAGACTTGCAACCAAACTAAATTTTGAAGAGAGTTAAAACCCTGTATAGTTGGGGTGGGGAAGAAAGTGATGTTAGTCTTCCTTATTCTCAAAAACAACATTGAGAAGGCTTGTGTGGATTCCAGATCTTATCAAAGCTCCCCCTGAGATGGAGAGTTGTTCAGGAAATGGAAGCTTTGCTTCAGGAGTGTGTAGGTCTTCAAATCTAATGTTGCTCTCCAGCAAGCTTCTATACTGATATGGTATTTGTTATCTCTTGAAAAGCCTGGAGCAGATGATGAAGAACACTATATGAAAGAAAACTGTGTTGTGTTCTTCAGAATCTCTATTCTGACAATAACATCATTTTGTTGTCAGTCACTTGTTCTCCTCTTCTATTTGCAAACTTCTAATCTGTATATATTCCCTATATCCGTATTCAAATATTTGAATTAATTCTATCTTGAAACTGTTGAGGCATTCCCGAGAAAGAGAAAGATTCCCGGGAATTAATCATATTAACTGGTGTTGATGAACGGCTATAAGCATTAAGTCTGGGAGATATTAAATGCCTTAATTAATTCTGCCAGCTATTAAAATCTCTGTCTGTAAGACTGCACAGGTTTTGCCGACCTCAGTCTACTATTCGTCGACCTCAGCTCAGAGATCGTCGACCAGAATAATCTTTGCGTCGAGTTGAGATTCTGTATTGTTATCAGCAATCGTCGACTGGAGCTAGAAGATCGTCGAGCTCAACTCAGAGATAGAACTTTGAGTTTCGTCGACCTGAGTTCGACGTTCGTCAAACTAAGTTCGACTATCATCAAATTGATTTTCTCCTTTTGACAAAACTGATTTATGCATGATTTCTTTTTCGCAACATTTCTCTGGAGTTCTTTTGAGGCAGACCTAGAAATAATCCTATGACCCTGACTATACATTTTGGGTCAATCTAAAAACATCTTAATAGTACTCCTTTCCCAAATCCAAACTAGGGTTCAAGCAGAAGACTATCTGGTCGATCCCATGGATCTGGTGGGGATGAAGTGTAGGACGGCTGAGATGTTTCAAAAGCACATACACATCATCTGATAGATGGAACTGGACAAGCAGGCAGCCGATAGGCGCATTGACTGGCTAGAAATTGAATGTGCCTATCTCTACTCTAAGATCAATGCTAGCATCGAGATAGATGAGAACGACCCCCATACCATTATAAACGAGGTCGACCAGCACCTCCATCTTGCGCGTCGCAGTCTTGAAGCCATTCAAGCCTTTCATGTTCCCGGTCGGCCCCCATGTGAGGGGTCTCGCGATTGAGGGCGTTGGAAATGGCACAAGAACTGAAGAACCTCCCCCCTCGTCTTTTCTATTTGATTATACCCTACGTTTCTGCTGTATTTAGTTGTATGTTGTCTTTTTCAATTCGATATCCAAACTGTAGACATGATGCTTATCCCATGCGTAATGATTGTTAATAATTTTATGCTGCACACTTCTTTATTATAGCTAAGTTAATTTTTATCTCTCTTTTTCTTTTCTTTTTTGGCTTGTTGGAAAAGTCTTTGCGGTGCATCGTGCTTTGAGATCTAGAGAGAGAATGAACTGCTAGCCTATCTCTTCAACTTCTACCTCCATATTTTTTAGCGCCCATCTTTAGGCTTCCACTATCTGCTATAAATATTCCCCCTAAATCGAAATGACTTACGTCTGCGCTGCCCTCTCCTATTGCGCCTTAGATCAAGATTTCTTGCTTCCTTTCTCTCACGGCTTACTCTCGCCATTCCTTCCCCTCCTCCTCTCTCGCCCTAATCGTCATGCCTATCATTGAAAAGAAAAAAACTGAGGAGGATGAGGGACACAGCCAGTGCGAAAAAAGATTCTCCAACCATGACTTCCCTCCCTGAAGGATCTCTGAGGAGGACTACAACTGCTTCATCCGCAGTTTCATGGTGGAGTGGTTCGAGTCACGACTTCCCATGGTCGGCGAGTCGATCAACACCTTTTAGCACAGTGAACTCACCTTCCCCCTCTCGCACTTCGAGTTAGGGCAAAGACTTCCCCTCTGGCCAGAGGTTAAACAGGTATTGAAGTATTTTGGTGTCGTTCCCACGCAACTAAACCTGAACGCCATCTCGGTTTTTGTTGCATTCGCCAGTTACATGCATCACGAGTGCATTGAGTTAAGTATGAACGTCTTCTGCAAGCTATTATCTACCACGCAAACCACGATGACGCCTCGTACTTAACGGGATAGGGCCTTAAGGTGTGCGAGACCCCGAACAAGAATCATCACTGTCTCACTCGCTTTGTCTTCATCCACAGAAATCTGGAAGACATTATATTCACACCAGTGTCGCCCGCTAAAGTGTACTACGCGACTCCTAAGGTCAAAGGCGGGATAAAGACCTCTGAGGGTTCTTCGCCAGAAAGAATTTCGAGGTCAACTTCCTAAGGCGGGACCTCAACTCGCTCCTTCCTTTGTTTCCAAGAGAAGGAACACTCGCGCTTCCTTTGCATTATGTTTATCATCCATTCATTTTATTATCTCTAATCATTGAGTTGCCTTTTCAGGAGAGCAAAATATCCCAACCCATCCTCCTTACCTGAGTTGTGCTGGGCTGTCAAAAGCTCTTGCACTCGCCAGCATGGAGTTCGTGGCAGCAAAAGAGTCGCTGGCCTTCGTACTCAAGAAGAGGCATGGATATGACGCTACTGCCCATAGGCACAACCCCCAAAACAAAATCAAGAAGGTTGTGGAGTTCCCAAAAGGGAAAAAGGTGATGTTGGGAACCCTGAGCCCCATATTCGTAGAAGGCTCACAATCACCTCGCCAACAAGTGGTCTCGCCATCTTGCGAGACGATACTATTAAACTAGCCTCCCAACACTTCTACTCAACCCACTGAACCTCCATCTCGCTAGGCTGCCTCTTCCAGCCATCCAGCACCCTACTCACACAAAAATTTCAAAATGGGACCCATGGTAAAAGACGATGTCGGCGACCCAGTACTGATATGGGAAAAGGACGCAAACTGGGTGTCGGTATCTACCCTCCTTCCCTCATAGAAAGAGCAGGATCCTCCCATCGGCCATGCCTTCTCCCTCAGCTATGGACTCTAAGGCAGTCTTGGTACAAATATTTTTTGACAAGGAATCCTCGCGAGACATTGTCCTGAAGACAGCTCAAGCTCAGTTCGGCACCTTGGAGATCTCTCACCGAGTCTTGTGTCGTCTTGTTTTTAACAACAAGAAATGGAAGGAGGCCTAGGCGAGCCTAGCGGAGGAGCGAGAGAAGTCGGGGGACTTTGATAAGAGGTTAGAACTCATGGATAACCTTCTTGTAAATATCCAGGGTGGCGTGGTAAGATTTTAAAATTTATCTTTGGCCAGTGTCTTTCTCGCACAATGCTTTCTGCTAATTGATTGGCTTCTTGTAGGATGCCGAGACTGTTGATCGAATACGCTCGCACATAACTATCTTGGAAGAGGATAATAAGGACTTGAATGCCCAGAACGCTCATCTTCCTGATAGCATTCGGCTTCCTTCTCGCTCGGATCCACTCCAAGTTCCCCCGCCCTCCTATTACTCAATTGACGAGGTTGACGACCTCTGCCGAGACGCAAATATTAAGACGGTCGAGCTTTTTTTAAAGATGATGATGGAGCTGGGAGTTGTCAAAGAAGACGCAGAGTCCATCACTGCCCGCAACCTCATGCCACACCTTTTGGAGAGGTGAACGAAAATTAAAATTCCAATGAAGATGACTAAAAAGGCGCCGGCGAGACCTTGGACTCCTCTCACTTCTCTTTTTTACTACCTCCCTCTACTTGTACTGTTTATTTTTCTTCTTGGGATATTGAAGTATTTTTTCATTGGGGAGTACTGCCCTTCTTTTGTAATGACCAATGACTATAAGCAAAAGGAAATTTTTATCATATCCTCTTGCTTTACGTTTCCTTTCTTTCACTTTATTTTGCTCTATTTATTTCGGATGACCCTCTACTCTGTTTTTACTCGCGAGATAAAGATACTTGCCGTCTAGCTTGAGAGTTGACCTAATATACGAGTCATTGTACCCTTCTTTGCCATTCCGTGCGCAAGACCGTTTGGCTTCCTTCCCGCGTCTCACCTTGAGACAAATCCAGCGTGAGTTGATACCGAAATTAAACCCACTCTTTTATTGGAAGCCAACCGTATTCAATATTTTAGGCGAGAACCCCTCTTTCGCCAGCGAGTACCCACTCGCCATAGGCGAGACTCTTATAACCAATCACTTGTTGGAGGTGCCCATCTTCATTTGTATTGCAACAATCTATTCTTCCCATAGAAGCTTCTTATTTTTTACAAACTTTCTTTTTCTGATAAGTATAGATATTTTTCTTTTAGGATCTCACCATTTACCTTGACACCGAGTGAGCCTGTAGTCCTTCAAGCATGATGATAGCCTGGTCAGCGGGTCTTCTCGGGGCCTTAACAATCATCCTGCCAGCGAGTGAGCCTACAGTCCTGCCAGCTTGATGAGAGCCTAGTCAGCGGGACTTCTCGGGGCCTTGCCAATCATCCTGCCACCGAGTGATCCTAAAACCTTGCTAGCTTTATGAGAGCCTGGTCAGTGGGTCTTCTCGGGGCCTTGCCAATAATCCTACCACCGAGTGAGCCTATAGTCCTGCCATCTTGATGAGAGCCTGGCAAGAGGGTCTTCTCGGGGCCTTGCTAATCATCCTGCCACTGAGTGAGCCTACATCCCTGCCAACTTGTTGAGAGCATGTTCAGCGGGTCTTATTTGGGCCTTACCAATCATCCCGCCACCGAGTGAGCCTACCACCCTACCATCTTGATGAGATCTTGGTCAGTGGGTCTTCTCGGGGCCTTCCCAATCATCCTGCCACCGAGTGATCCTACAACCCAACCAGCTTGATGAGAGCCTGGTCAGCGGGTCTTCTCGGGGTCTTGCCAATCATCCCGCCACCTAGTGAGCCTACAACCCTGCCTGTTTGATTATAGCCTGGTTTACGGGTCTTTTCGGGGCCTTGCCAATCATCCTGCAAACGAGTGAGCCTACAGCCCTACCAGCTTGATGAGAGTCTAGTTAGCGAGTCTTCTAGAGTCCTTGCAGATCATCCTACCACTGCGTGAGCCTATAACCTGGCCAGCTTGATGAGAGACTTGTCAGCGGGTCTTCTCGGGGCCTTGCCAATCATCCTTCCACCGAGTGAGCCTATAGCCCTGCTAGCTTGATGAGAGCCTTGTCAACGGGTCTTCTTGGGGCCTTGTGATTCATCCATTTCTCTCTCATGCCATGAAAGAAGACGCCGGTAATTCCATTATATCAGAAGATCATAACAAATTTACAAGCATTGAAAAATGAAAAAAAAATGCTAAGGATATAATCTTTTTAAGTCGTCATCGCTTCGAGCACAATCGAGGGGTACCCCATCCACATTCTAGAGGTGGACCCTCCTTACTTCAGTACCTCCATTACCAAAAAGGGGCCTTCCCAGTTGGGATTGAGTTTTCCCACAGAGGCTACTCTTCATGTCGCTTCTACTTTTCTGAAGACCAAGTCGCCCTTTTGGAACTGTCTGACCCTTATATGCTTATCAAAATATCTTGCCATCTGGCGCTTGAATTATTCCTGCCTGATCGACGCTAATTACCTGAGCTCCTAAACCAGATAAAGAGAGAGCTTCTGCTCCACCTCATTTTCTACCCATCATCCTCCGTCTCCTTTCTTCGCAATGGCTACTCTCGGAGATTCGACCTCGAACACAATATGTATAACGACCTCCGAGCTATGGGAGAGTTTAAATAGAGTCTCTCCCGTGGCGGTTTTTGGCATGGTCCTCAAAGCCCAGAGAACTGAAGGGAGCTGTTCTACCCAACTTCCCCTTAAGTTCTCCACCTTTTTCTTTAAAATATTAATGATAATCTTATTGGCCGCTTACACTTGTCCATTACTTAAAGGATGATGAACATAGGCGAAGCGGAGGTCTATGCCTAGCTAGACACAGAAGTCTACGAATTCCCTGCTATTGAATTACAGTCCATTATCAGTGACGATGGCCAACGGAAGCCCGTGCCGGCAGATGATCTCTCCCCATATGAAATTTTTGACTACTTGTGACGTCACCTTAGCCAACGACTTCACCTCAAACCACTTTGAAAAGTAATCCACCATGACCAGTAGAAACTTTCTTTGGCCGCTAGCTTGGTGAAAAGGACCCAACAAATCCAGTCCCCAAATTGTGAAGGGCCAGCGGGCCGTGATTGTACGTAATCTTTGGGCGGGAAGGAGTTGGAGAGGTGCGAACTCCTGGAACTTTTTACATCTCTTCCCGAATTCTTCCTCATCCTTTCTTAGGGTAGGGCAGAAGTAACCTTCCCTCAACACTCTCCATTCCAAGGTCGACTTCCCGAGTTACTCTGACATTCTACCGAATGAATTTCTTCCAAAACTCTTGGAATCTCTTCCTCAGATACGCATCGAGCCAACAAACCCGTTAGTGTCTTTTGGTATAATGTCCCATCCTTTAGCAGGTAATATGCGGATTTATACCTGATCGACTTCTTATCGAGGTCCCTCTCGAGAAGATGTCCGAAGGTCAAAAAGATGATGAAGGGATCCATGGAAGACCCTTGCTGGTCCTCTTCCATCAGTTCTTCTTATATGGATGGCCTGAAGAGTTTTGTCACCATTCCTCTGGCCTGAGGGCCAAACTTGGCGAGAAGGTCAGCCTGAGCACTTTCCCCTCTGAGGACGTGTTGAATTAAAAAGCTACGGAACTACCCGATGATGTCTTTGACCTTCATCAGATACAACTAGAGGGTGGGTTCCCTTGCTTCAAATTCTCCTTTGATTTGTCCTACTACCAACATATAGTCTATAGATACTTTGATGTCCTGTATACCCAGCTCCCGAGCAAGCTTGAGCCCTGTGATAATCGCCTTATATTTTACTTGATTGTTAGTGATGGTGAAGTGAATCTTTAGAGCCTGCACAATTCTGGTCCCTTCAGGACTCACCAAGATCATCCCTCCCCCAAAAGAACTTTTTCCAGATGCTCCATCTACTAGCATCTACCAGGCTGCTCGAAGAGGTGCTTTAGCTTCTCAGACCTCAACCATGTAATCTGCTAGGAAATCAGCAATCGCTTGCGCTTTTATGGCCAGGCGAGGAGTATAAACGAGGTAGAACTCACTGAGCTCTATCGACCACATGGCCAACCTCCCAGAATGCTCCACCCCCTCCAGGATGCGACGAAGAGGACGATATATCACCACCTGAATTGAGTGGGCCTGGAAGTATGATCTGAGCTTCCTGGCTGATAAGATGAGAGAGAATGCCTTCTTTTCAAGGATAGGGTATCTGAGTTACACCTTCTTCAGGACCCTACTCACGTAATATATTAGGAACTAACATTTTCCTTCTTCTCATATAAGAACTGAACTCACTGCTCCGGCCCCCACTCCTTGGTATAAGAACAAACCCTCTCCTTCTCTCAACCCTTGGAGTAGTGGTGCTTGGGTGAGTAATTGTTTTAGAGTTCAAAGGCTTTTTCGCATTAAGTAGTCCATTCAAATTTCTTGCCCCCTCTTAGTGCTCGAAAGAAAGGCGAGCACTTCTCCCCAGCTCGGGAGAGGATCCTGCTTTATTCGGCCAGCTTGCAGGTGAGACGTTGAACTTCCTTGGCATTCTTCGGAGATTCTAATTCTTTAATTGCCCTCACCTTATCTGGAATGGGCTCCACTCCTGATGGGGTAAGGAAATGTCCTATGAATTTTCCCTTATTGCCCCTGAAGACACACATCAGGGGGTTAAGCCTCATCTTGTATTTCCTTATATTCCAAAAGTTTCCTGTAGATCTAGGATGTGGGTTCTGAGGTCTCGACTCTTGATCATCAGGTCATCTACATAAACCTCGAGGTTCCCCCCATTCTGCTCCCGGAAGATTCGATCCATCATTCTTTGGTAAGTTTCCCCCGCATTCTTTAATCCAAAGGGCATCATGTTGAAGTAGAAGCAACCATCCTCCATGATAAAGGTGAAATCCTTGACGTCCGGCAGGTGCATGCGTATCCAAAGGGCATAATGAAAATGCATCTAGAAAAATAATTAGTGAAAAACCGACGACCGAGTCAACCAGCACGTCGATTCGAGGTGGAGGATAACAATCTATAGGGCATGCTTTATTTAAAAGGGAAAAGTCTACACACATCCTCCATTTACCCTCTCCCTTTTTTACCATTACAACATTACTCACCCACCCCGGATACTTTCTTTAAGATATGAATCCTTCCTTGAGCAGCTTCTCCACCTCTTCTCTGATGGGCTCGGCCATCTTGGTGGCGATTTTACAACCTCGGGCGAACGAGACGGAGCCAAATGCTTAAAGAAGGAAGCTTGGCGAGACGGCCCATGGCGGTTGTCAAGCTACAAGGCGAGTGGACCCCGACAAGAAGGACAGGCGAGAGGGCTCAGGCGAGAAGGGTATGAACAAAAGCTGCACAAGGAGGTGGGCGAGTAAGTACCAAGGGAGGAGGTACTCGTAGGTAAGCAGCCGACTCGCCATACGAGAGGGCTCCAGAGGGGAGCTCTCGCTTGCGAGGCGGAGCTCTCGCCAAGCACCGGTTCGCTTTAAGACCGGTTCAGGTAGGGCCGGGTCCATCTTTTAGCCCCATGGGATCTTACGTTTTTGCCCTGGGTGGTCTGCATATAGCCCTTTAGAACAACGATGTTTAGCTATTAGCAGACCCAACTAAGGCTATTCTAGTAATTTCAGGTCAGCTCCATTTGGTTATTGGCAGTCCAATTTTAGAGGCCTATAAATAGACCGGTAAGGTGCCTTAGAAGGAGGCATTCCTAAATCTCCTTCTCTTCTTCTTCTAAGGCACCTAGCTCTGTAAGACCCCCCCTCCCGGAACACAACACACGGCACGAGGGGAGTCTTATGCCCGAAATAGCCGCCTTGCGGTAGCACTAACGCACGGGTTAGCCTTTACCACAAGACGCCTATTCCGCCGGCTACAATCCATATCACAACAATTATGCCAACCCAACCATAACAGAAAAGTAAAACTAAAAGCAGTTCAGTTCACAACTAAGGGTCTGTTTGGGACAGCTCTGGCGGATTGAAAAGCTGCTGTCCGGATAGAGCTGTTTTAAAATAGATCTCTGGGGAGCAGTTTTGAAAAGTTGCAGACTGTTTGGGTGTTCTGTGCAGAAGTGCGCTCGGAATCGCCGGAGGAAGGACGTCGGGGGCTCGGAATCGCCGGAGGAAAGCCGTCCGGGGCTCGGAATCGCCGGAGGAAGGCCGTCCGGCCTCTGAGCATGTTCCAACTGAAGAAACCATTAGATTTCCAAAACATGTGAGAGAGAAAGCTATTTTACGGGAGCAGAAGCTGGAGGGGGAGAGATTTCTGAAAAGCTGCAAAACAGCTCCAGATTTTTGAAAATCTCTTCACAGGGAGCTGTCCCAAACAGACTGAAAGCAGCTCTGGCGGCTGGAATAGAGATTTTCCAGCCGCCAGAGCTGCGCCAAACAGACCCTAAGTTAAAGTCCAAAAGTAGCGGAAGATAACAAGCACAACATGCTTGTAAAAATAAACAAGAGTCTAGAAATGTTTTGCCAAACGGCTACATGAAAACACTCACTACTGTCACTGACGGTGCCGATGGCACCACCACCTCAGGTCCTATCATCCGGGCCTGGCTGTCCTGCTGCATAGTCCGTTGCCGCTCTACCTGCGGGGTTTCCTCCTAAAAAGGAAGACGTAGCAACCGTTAGTCATAAGACTAAGTGGCTTCACATCCGCTCCCCCGGCGACTCCTCGGCACCGGGCGGAGAAAGGAACAAGGTACAATATGTATATATATATAAGCAAGTAAACAAGCAGGTGACAGTAACTATAGTGGAGTATAAACTACGCTACACAACTAGCAGTTCTACAAATATCAATAGTAAATGACAGTAGGTATAAGTACTCAGAATAGTAACTTAACTTATAAGAGTGCCCATACAAACTTATAAGTTAAGGATCGGCTTAACAGTAAAGTAACTCATCGTATAAGAGTGCCCATACAAACTTATACGATGAGGATCTTGTGTATGCAATGAATGACATGTTATGAATGTTATGTTATGACCGACTCATGCGCACGCACATGCAAGTTGCTATGTCGACACAGACTTGAAGTTCCCACTTTTCGAGCAGGTAGCTAACCTCTCAGGCGTCGTCCGTCGTGGCCAGACGGCGACAGTGGAGCGGGCGTCTCCACTACTAGGTGGTATCACACTACCTATCCTAGGCCCCCGTACGCCTCAACGCTAAGAACACAACAGCGGAGCTCACATGCGTACTACGGCTCAGAAGGGGTCTTGGGTCGATGTGCACCAAGAACACAGCCCAACCTGGCCTTTGATTTCGAACCGGATGGAACCTCGGAAACGCACGAGGTGCAAGCCCAACCGTTCTCCTGGCACGGAGGAGATCTCGGGTTATGGACACCAAGTATCTAACCCTACCGCCCAAGGTCTACCCATTGGCTCCCATCGGTGTGATGACTGGCGAACCCGTAGACCTGCCACATTCATTATCTCAACACCGCGACACGATGAATCGTCGCACATCACATGCCCCAAAACAACTCACTCGATGCTACCCGTAGGGAGACTACCACTCTAAGCATCGGTTGTTAATAAACCCCTTGGGCTCGGATTACGGTTACAAAATACTCCTCACATAGTGTTCATCATATTCACACCCCTCTATTCACTGATTTCACCTCAATACTTCGCATAATTAATATGTTCAACATCAAACTATATAAATAAATTCAATACCAATCTCAACTCTTAATTACTAGCCTTCCCATCCAATCCATTTCTCTACCATTGCATGGTTATCCCTTATTACACAACCAAATGAGTAACCATACTAAATTATAATAACAACGACATTATAGTTATATGGGAGCAAGATATCACATGAGCAAATCACAATCATTGCAAGAGTGCTAACATTATAATTTAACAAGTGCATTAACATAGGATAGTCCAATACTAAAACTGGGATTCCCGGAGCTACAGGAACCCGATCACAATGCACAACCCCTCGTTGGAAAGGTATTCGCGAGGGCTACGACTTTCGTGTTGAGTCGATCACCCAGATCTGGTTGCAACATACCAGAAATTCAACTCGAATGCGTACAGGAAATAGTTTCCTGTACAGGAATTTTCCCGAACGCAGCGGACTCGAACCAGCTTTCCCGTGGCTACAGGTATCGCATGGAAACGAGCAACCCCTCGTTGGAAAGGTAATTTCAAGGGCTACGACTTTCGTGTTGAGTCGTTCACCCAGATTTGGCCAGAACACCTCCGAAATTGGCCACGAAGGTCGCAGCGTGCAGAAATCAGATTTCTGCACGCATCTTAAGGCGAGATGAACGGCATCCGTTCATCTTCTTCCTTGCAACGGCCTCGCATAAACTTCTCCAGAAATCACACCCAACCTTATTTCTCCTTTCAAAGCCAAACCCTCAACGAAAACCCCTCTCATCTCCTCTTTGAATGATGAGAAGGTTGAGGGAGACTAAACCTAGAAAACCTAGGTATGGCTTTAACCTAAGAACTCTCCTCCTCACATCAAGACTCTATGGAGTCGATGTCTCTCCTATCATAACTATAGATCTAGCACCAAGGGAGAGGGGAGGAAGCTCACCTCAAGTCCAGCGGTACCACCATGGCCGGCCATGAGCCTCGCACTCCTTCGCGGCGGCATTATTTTTCCCTTGACGATGGCGGCGTTTTGATTCCTCCAAAGATGGCTCCGGCAAGCTCTTCCTCCTCCTCCAGCCAAGAACTCTCTCAGGAATTTCGGGGCAGAAGAAAGGAGAATGAATGCTAGGGTTTCCAACTTTTTCCTTTTTATACATCGCAGACACGGGTAGGCACACGGCCGTGTTCCTACCCGTGTTTAGGTGACACGGCCGTGTGGCATGCCGTGTCTAGGGCCGTGTTCCTCCCAGATCCACTTTCTGCCGGGTCAGGGTTGCGGCACACGGGTAGGGACACGGCCGTGTCCCGACCCGTGTCCTTGGCACACGGCTAGGGACACGCCCGTGTCCCCACCCGTGTCCTTGGCACACGGCTAGGGACACGCCCGTGTCCCAATGCCGTGTACCTCTCTGACTGGTAAGCCTATTTTTATGAGGCACACGGGTATGGACACGGCCGTGTCCATACCCGTGTCAGCCAAAAATGCTGTTTTGCATTGTTTTCCTCATTTCCCGTACGTCCGCACCTGTTCCCCCACATCCCCCATTGGGCTCACCACAGCCCCCTTGACTCGAATACGCAATCAAGGGGCCTAGCGCGAATTGGGACGTTACAAATCCTATAAACAAAATAAAAGATTTCGTCCCCGAAATCAGGGTAAGCCTATGGGAGTGAAACACATAAAAAGGGAACTTTGCTTTCAAATAAAATTTTTACCTGGAGTAAATAATTCCGGGTAGCGCCCTTGCATCAAATCCCTTGGCTCCCATGTGCACTCTTCCTTCCCATGATTAGACCATAGCACTTTCACCAAGGGAACACTTTTGCGGTGCAAGGTTCTTATCTCGTTATCAACGATCCGCACCGGCTCCAGTCGCACAGACCTATTAGACGCCACGTCACCATCCGCCGTGGGGATATACTGTTCAGGTCGCAACAAAGCCTTCCGAAGCGACGATACGTGGAACACGTCGTGAAGGTTCTCCAGCTCCGGTGGTAACTCCAATCGATAGGCCAGAGGGCCAATCCTTTCCACTACAACATAGGGCCCAACATACCTTGGGCTGAGCTTCTTGACTCCACGTACTCGTGACACTCCGTGCATCGGTCGAATCTTCAGGAACACCTTATCACCCACTTGAAACTCTACCATACGGTGCCTTGCGTTGTAGTATTTCGCCTGTCGGCTTTGAGCCTCTAGCATTCGATTCCGGATCAACCTAACCACCGCGTCCGTGTCATCAATATACTCATTTCCCAATGTCTTCGGATCTTCGTCTTGCACCCAGGACAAGGGTGTTCTACACCTCCTTCCATACAAAGCTTCATGAGGTGCCATTCCAATACTAGCTTGATGACTGTTATTATAAGAGAACTCCACAAGAGGTAAGAGTCCCTCCCATGGTTCTCCTTTATCTAGCACACACAACCTCAATAGGTCCTCCAATGTTCGGATGGTTCGTTCAGATTGCCCGTCCGTTTGTGGGTGAAAGGCTGTGCTAAAGGCGAGGCGCGAGCCCAAATAAGCCTGTACAGCCCTCCATTCTCTTGAAGTAAACCGACCATCCCGGTCGGAGACGATCGTCTTGGGCACACCATGGTACCGCACAAATTGTTCCACAAAGAGACGCACTAAGACGCCCACTTGCGCCTCCTTCTTCATTGGGATAAATCGGGCTACCTTGGTCAACCGGTCAACTATCACCCACACAGAATCATTCCCCGAGCGCGAGCGAGGTAGCCCGTGGACGAAGTCCATGGAGATGTCCTCAAATTTCCATTCGGGAATGGGCAACGACTGTAGCATTCCACCGGGGCTTCGGCACTCTGCCTTCACCATTTGGCAGGCCACACAATGAGTGACAAAGTACTTGACATCCCTCTTCATGCCCGGCCAACACATCGCCTTTCTCAAATCGGTGTACATCTTCGCGATCCCCGGGTGCACCGAGTACTTGGAGCAATGGGCCTCCTTTAGAATATCCTCCCGAATGTTGTCACCTTCGGGGATGTAAAGCCGGCCACGAAGATGGACGAGGCCGTCTTTTAGGGAGTATTCTTCCGTAGTCCCATCCTCCATTGACTTGAAAGCCGGGGTTAAAGCCGCATCCTTCTTTTGTTCCGTACGGATCCGGTCTCGTATGTTGCAAACTATACTCATCGCGGCCAAATATTCGGTATACTCTTCCGGTTGATTCTTAAAGACCAAGGTGATTTCCATCTCTTGCAACGTCCGGATTAACTCCATCCTCATCAAGCGGGATTCCGTGCTCGCTTGCGGCGCTTTCCGGCTCAAGGCATCAGCTACGGAGTTAACCTTCCCGGGGTGGTAGTTCAAGGTGAACTCGTAGTCGCACAAGAACTCCAGCCACCGCCGCTGTCTCAAGTTTAACTCCTTTTGGGTGTGAACGTACTTCAGGTTTTTGTGATCCGAGTAGATCTCGCAGTGGACGCCATATAAATAATGCCTCCACATCTTCAAGGCGAATACCACCGCTCCCAACTCTAGATCATGCACCGGGTAGCTGGCTTCATGCTTCTTCAACTGTCTTGAAGCATAAGCGATCACATGCCCATTCTGCATCAACACAGCTCCCATCCCTTGATACGACGCATCCGTGTAGACTTGAAAGCCCTCCTTCCCAGATGGAAGAGCTAGGATGGGTGCAGTCGTCAATCTGTCTTTCAACTCCTGGAATGCAGCTTCGCACTGGGGTGTCCATTCAAACGGCACACCCTTCTTGGTCAGCGTGGTAAGGGGAAGGGCGATCTTCGAGAAGCCTTTCACGAACTTGCGATAGTACCCGGCAAGTCCAAGAAAACTTCGTATGTCGGCCGCTGACTTCAATGGCGACCACTCCTTCACGGCCCGCACCTTGGCCGGATCTACTGCTAGCCCCGCCCCACTAATCACATGGCCCAAGAACGCGACCTCTCGAAGCCAAAACTCACATTTGCTGAACTTGGCAAACAAAGTGTGCTCCTTTAGTTTCCTCAGCACTAAAGTTAGATGTTCGGCATGTTCTTCTTCAGTCTTGGAGTAGACTAGGATATCATCGATAAACACGATGACAAAGATGTCCAAATAAGGGCTGAACACCTTGTTCATCAAGCTCATAAAGGCGGAAGGGGCGTTTGTGAGCCCAAACGGCATCACGGTGAATTCATACAAACCATATCTCGAACTGAACGCCGTCTTCTGAATGTCATCTTCTTGTATCCTCAGCTGATAATATCCCGAACGCAGATCTAACTTGGAGAACCAATACGATCCCACCAATTGATCAAATAATTCATCGATGCGCGGTAGGGGATAGGTGTTCCGCACCGTTAACCGGTTCAACTCTCGATAATCGATACATAACCGCAAGGTGCCATCTTTCTTTTTGACGAACAAAACGGGCGCTCCCCAAGGCGACGAGCTTGGGCGAACGAACCCTGCTTCTACCAATTCCTGAAGCTGGACTCTAAACTCTGCAAGTTCCTTCGGAGCCATTCGGTATGGAGCTCGCGAGACGGGCTTGGCACCCGGAATTAGCTTGATTTGGAAGTCCACTTCCCTATGCGGGGGTAGTCCTGGCAATTTCTCGGGAAATACCTCGGGAAATTCTCGCACCACCCGCACATCCTTGACCTCTAATGTCAATTTCTTCAACTCGAAGCAAATTACATAGACTTCGTCCCCTTCCATATGAGATTTCATAGCTTGGATTGAAGATAATAATTTACGGGGTGCGAATTTAATACCTTGGAAGATGACTTCCGTGTCTCCATGCCTCAACATAACTTGCTTCTCCGCACAATTGATCCTGGTGTGGTGCCAGTCCAACCACCTCATGCCCAGGATGAGATCGAACTCCGGGATTCTTAACACTGTTGCCGGAGTTTCAAAGAACTTTCCTCCAATAAGGGTGTCGAAGTCGCAACTTGCTGACGACATCATCTCAGAGCCGTCCGGAAGGCGCACCCTTTGAGTAATGCCCGTGAAGTGTTGCACTCCCTCCAAGTCCTTCACGAAGTCCTCCGAAATGAACGAGTGAGACGCACCCGTGTCAAATAACGTATAGGCGGGCTTCCCGCTAACCATGACAGTGCCTAGGTTCCAAAAAGGTAATCACCGTTCAAAATTGCGCGTATCATTTGTATCATAAATCCAACAAGTCATATAATATTAAAACAATTTTGCACGTACCAGTGATGACTTCCTGCGGATTCCTCTCCTGAGTCATATCCAATGCGAATACATGCTCCCGTGCATGTCCTTGATTTCTCCCTAGTGGTCCTCTTCCTCGGCCACGCATGTGCCCTCTTCCCCGTTGAGCTACTGGAGGGGGAGCAATAGGGGCACCACCGATCAGTCGCGGGCAAACTCGTCGGACATGCCCCGGTTGGTTGCACTCAAAACATATCATCTCACGCCGGCCCCCAGGTTGTTGATAATATTGCTGCTGCGGTGGTGGTGGTAAAGGTAGTGGTTGCGGAGTTGGGTACTCCACCCGATAGTTCCGGTTGACCCACCGACCGCCTCTGTGGTTTCCCCTTCCTCTGCCATGATCATTCCGCCTTCTATTACTAGGGCCGACTTCAATTACTCCTTCCGCAGGTCTCTTGCCACATCCCATGTGGTCCGCCTCCAGTCTCTTTGCCATGTCAATGATTTCTGCCAGGCTTCCATCGGCTATAAACAAAAGGGGCCTGCCTCAGGGGGTCCCTTAACCCTTTGTAGAAGCGCTTCGCATAGCCTCTATCGTCCAACTCATAGGAATCGGCAAACCTAGCGAGGTGTTGGAACTCCCTCTGGTACTCCGTTACCGAATTCGATCCCTGCTTCAGCTGCAGATATTTTTCTTCAAGTCCATCCCGAGCAGAAGAAGGGATGAAGTGCTCCAGAAAAGCCTCGGTGAACTCGTTCCAACCGATGTCCGTGTACAACCGCCCTTGGAAGATGGAGCCCATGAGGGACTTCCACCACCTTTTGGCGTGCAGCTCTAGCAGCGTCACTACCAATGTCACCGCCATGCTGTTCGGACATCTTATGCCAGCCATCAATTCCTGCACGGTATCAAGCCATTCCTCGGTGCGCACCGGCGATTCTGTCCCAAGATAGGCAGGAGGGGACAGGGCACGGAAGGTGCTCAACCAGTTGGAGCTTGGCGCTTGTTGCTGCACCGGAGCTTGCTGGGCATTAAATGCATCCAATATGGCTGACAGCGTTTGTCCCAGTTCCGACTGCTGGAATTGTGAAGGGACGGAAGGGGTAGGAGTGCCCCCAACCGGCTCCACCTGCGCTGGGACCTATACGCAAGGTACAAACTAGGGTCAGGTTGGCTAAAACTAATGTCAAAGTTGGACAACTTAGTGTGAATTACAGATGGGCACACCACTGCTTCCGCTAAGTCGGTTTGTCCCCAAACCGACTAATCGAACGGGAGTGGCCCATTGTTACCTGACTGCTGTAGGTGAAGATCGGCTTAGTCTGATACCATTTGTAAGACCCCCCCCTCCCGGAACACAACACACGGCACGAGGGGAGTCTTATGCCCGAAATAGCCGCCTTGCGGTAGCACTAACGCACGGGTTAGCCTTTACCACAAGACGCCTATTCCGCCGGCTACAATCCATATCACAACAATTATGCCAACCCAACCATAACAGAAAAGTAAAACTAAAAGCAGTTCAGTTCACAACTAAGTTAAAGTCCAAAAGTAGCGGAAGATAACAAGCACAACATGCTTGTACAAATAAACAAGAGTCTAGAAATGTTTTGCCAAACGGCTACATGAAAACACTCACTACTGTCACTGACGGTGCCGATGGCACCACCACCTCAGGTCCTATCATCCGGGCCTGGCTGTCCTGCTGCATAGTCCGTTGCCGCTCTACCTGCGGGGTTTCCTCCTAAAAAGGAAGACGTAGCAACCGTTAGTCATAAGACTAAGTGGCTTCACATCCGCTCCCCCGGCGACTCCTCGGCACCGGGCGGAGAAAGGAACAAGGTACAATATGTATATATATATAAGCAAGTAAACAAGCAGGTGACAGTAACTATAGTGGAGTATAAACTACGCTACACAACTAGCAGTTCTACAAATATCAATAGTAAATGACAGTAGGTATAAGTACTCAGAATAGTAACTTAACTTATAAGAGTGCCCATACAAACTTATAAGTTAAGGATCGGCTTAACAGTAAAGTAACTCATCGTATAAGAGTGCCCATACAAACTTATACGATGAGGATCTTGTGTATGCAATGAATGACATGTTATGAATGTTATGTTATGACCGACTCATGCGCACGCACATGCAAGTTGCTATGTCGACACAGACTTGAAGTTCCCACTTTTCGAGCAGGTAGCTAACCTCTCAGGCGTCGTCCGTCGTGGCCAGACGGCGACAGTGGAGCGGGCGTCTCCACTACTAGGTGGTATCACACTACCTATCCTAGGCCCCCGTACGCCTCAACGCTAAGAACACAACAGCGGAGCTCACATGCGTACTACGGCTCAGAAGGGGTCTTGGGTCGATGTGCACCAAGAACAGAGCCCAACCTGGCCTTTGATTTCGAACCGGATGGAACCTCGGAAACGCACGAGGTGCAAGCCCAACCGTTCTCTTGGCACGGAGGAGATCTCGGGTTATGGACACCAAGTATCTAACCCTACCGCCCAAGGTCTACCCATTGGCTCCCATCGGTGTGACGACTGGCGAACCCGTAGACCTGCCACATTCATTATCTCAACACCGCGACACGATGAATCGTCGCACATCACATGCCCCAAAACAACTCACTCGATGCTACCCGTAGGGAGACTACCACTCTAAGCATCGGTTGTTAATAAACCCCTTGGGCTCGGATTACGGTTACAAAATACTCCTCACATAGTGTTCATCATATTCACGCCCCTCTATTCACTGATTTCACCTCAATACTTCGCATAATTAATATGTTCAACATCAAACTATATAAATAAATTCAATACCAATCTCAACTCTTAATTACTAGCCTTCCCATCCAATCCATTTCTCTACCATTGCATGGTTATCCCTTATTACACAACCAAATGAGTAACCATACTAAATTATAATAACAACGACATTATAGTTATATGGGAGCAAGATATCACATGAGCAAATCACAATCATTGCAAGAGTGCTAACATTATAATTTAACAAGTGCATTAACATAGGATAGTCCAATACTAAAACTGGGATTCCCGGAGCTACAGGAACCCGATCACAATGCACAACCCCTCGTTGGAAAGGTATTCGCGAGGGCTACGACTTTCGTGTTGAGTCGATCACCCAGATCTGGTTGCAACATACCAGAAATTCAACTCGAATGCGTACAGGAAATAGTTTCCTGTACAGGAATTTTCCCGAACGCAGCGGACTCGAACCAGCTTTCCCGTGGCTACAGGTATCGCATGGAAACGAGCAACCCCTCGTTGGAAAGGTAATTTCAAGGGCTACGACTTTCGTGTTGAGTCGTTCACCCAGATTTGGCCAGAACACCTCCGAAATTGGCCACGAAGGTCGCAGCGTGCAGAAATCAGATTTCTGCACGCATCTTAAGGCGAGATGAACGGCATCCGTTCATCTTCTTCCTTGCAACGGCCTCGCATAAACTTCTCCAGAAATCACACCCAACCTTATTTCTCCTTTCAAAGCCAAACCCTCAACGAAAACCCCTCTCATCTCCTCTTTGAATGATGAGAAGGTTGAGGGAGACTAAACCTAGAAAACCTAGGTATGGCTTTAACCTAAGAACTCTCCTCCTCACATCAAGACTCTATGGAGTCGATGTCTCTCCTATCATAACTATAGATCTAGCACCAAGGGAGAGGGGAGGAAGCTCACCTCAAGTCCAGCGGTACCACCATGGCCGGCCATGAGCCTCGCACTCCTTCGCGGCGGCATTATTTTTCCCTTGACGATGGCGGCGTTTTGATTCCTCCAAAGATGGCTCCGGCAAGCTCTTCCTCCTCCTCCAGCCAAGAACTCTCTCAGGAATTTCGGGGCAGAAGAAAGGAGAATGAATGCTAGGGTTTCCAACTTTTTCCTTTTTATACATCGCAGACACGGGTAGGCACACGGCCGTGTTCCTACCCGTGTTCAGGTGACACGGCCGTGTGGCATGCCGTGTCTAGGGCCGTGTTCCTCCCAGATCCACTTTCTGCCGGGTCAGGGTTGCGGCACACGGGTAGGGACACGGCCGTGTCCCGACCCGTGTCCTTGGCACACGGCTAGGGACACGCCCGTGTCCCAACCCGTGTCCTTGGCACACGGCTAGGGACACGCCCGTGTCCCAATGCCGTGTACCTCTCTGACTGGTAAGCCTATTTTTATGAGGCACACGGGTATGGACACGGCCGTGTCCATACCCGTGTCAGCCAAAAATGCTGTTTTGCCTTGTTTTCCTCATTTCCCGTACGTCCGCACCTGTTCCCCCACATCCCCCATTGGGCTCACCACAGCCCCCTTGACTCGAATACGCAATCAAGGGGCCTAGCGCGAATTGGGACGTTACAAGCTCAGCATTGGCTAGGGAGGTGAAGAATTTCTGATTCTTCTTGGTATGACGTGGGACCTCCGCGCTGAAGCCCCCGACCTAGTCTTTCGAGAGCCTTGTCGAGAGGGTGGTATATAGATAAAAAGTGTGAGTTGCACCTCGAGTTTCGAGCTTTAGGAGGGACCGACGTTGTTGGTTACAAACTTTTTTGTGCGGTGAGCGTGGAATAGCAACTTGCACAGAAGAACTTTGGGTTACCTCATGGCGGGGGATCTTAAAGGAGATGGAGGAGGGTCCCCAAACCCGGGAGGATATGTCGGGAGAGCGGAGTTCATGACATCCATTGGGGGGATCATGGACATGCTGAAGCAGATCTCGGAGAGAGGAGAATGCGAGACCCCTCCACCACAGATGCCAGTTCTCGCACCCCGCGAGGGGATCGAACCGGCGAGGATATGTGAGGACGCACCTGGAAGGAGACCGGGGAAGGAAGTAGTGGCGGAAGGCAGCTGGCGAGACGTGGAGGGCAGAGAACCTTTCGCCAGCCCAGCGAGCTCCGTCTCACCTGGAGGGATGGTCGCGCGAGTGGAGGTGGGGAGACCCTCGGCAAGAGGGTCCCCCTTCTTCGAGTTCATCCTCTCGGCACCCTCCCTGACGGTTTCTGCGAGCCCGAGATGACCTACTATGTGGGTAAGGATGATCACCTCCAACACCTGCAGTGGTTCGAAGACACGGTCTCCATTAAAATAATGACGGACGCTTTTAATTGCCGCCTTTTTGCCATCACCCTGAAGGACAAGGCTAGGAATTGGTTCCACCAACTCCCAGCAGAGTAAATTTACGGCTTCAAGGACCTGAGCAAAATCTTTTAGTTGCGCTTATCGAACTCTAAGAAGAGGAAGAGGAACCCGGAGTCCATTTTCTTGATCAAGCAGAAGGTCGACGAGTCATTGGCTCAATATGTGGACTGCTTCCAGGAGGAGATTCAAGACATCCAGGAGGTGCCTTGTTTCGCTCTCTAGAAGGATTTAACAGTGGGACTAAAGGAGAGCTTTTTTAAGATGAGCCTGACTAGGAAGTCGCCATTGTCATTCGAGGGGTTGATGGAGAAAGCGGCGAAGGAAATAGCTATGGAGGCAGCAAACCCGTCTTTTGCTAAGAAGTTGGCAAGACTGACGGAGGTGGAGCAGAGAGAACCGGGAGGAGCAAGGCAACAAGAGGGAAGTCGAAGGGAAGAGCCAAGAGGGTCAGAGCATCAGGACTTGGGTTGGAGGAAGCTAAGAGGCCCCGTTCAAGGGAAGGGAAGAGGTTTTCCCCTTGGGCAAAGGAACTACTACCAGGGAGGACCAGGGAGGTTCCATCAGCTGGGGTGGGGACATGGTCCTAGACCGCTCCCACCCCCGCCTCAGCAAGCTATTTCCATCGGCCGTGGAAGAGGAAGAGGAAGAGAGCATGGGAGAGAATGAACAGGAGTGGGGAGGAGGAGGAACTGCCAAGAAGGGAGATGGGATAGGGGAGCCTCCTTGCCATATTGTGACTTCCATGAGGAGCAAGGTCACACGACGGCTACCTGCCCAGAATTTATGGAGTTGAAGAGGGGGAAGGACATGTGGGAGCAGCAGCTACCAGTACGGATAGTCGAGATGACGGGAAATGGGGAGGAGGAACGGTGTGTGGATCGATCAGATACTGGGGATCGAGGGGGGATCAGAGTGATCCACGGGGGGGGGGGGGGGGGGGGATCGAGGCTACCAGGAAGGCCAGCCACCACACCATGTACCGTCAGAGCATCGCCTCAATGTCACAATCCCTGCCCCCAGATGAAAAGATTACTTTTTCTTGGTAGGACCTACCAGATCATGAATATCCCTTTTGTGATGCGCTGGTGAGTCGGACTGCGATTGAAAACTTCACGGTTTCAAGAATCTTGGTAGATAATGGGAGCTAGGTAATTGTCATCTTCAAAAAAGCATTCAATGAGATGAGAGTGGAAGCCAGGAGAGTGTTGGCGGCAGACGTACCATTGTTTGGATTCTTAGGAGAGCGGAAGGAGGTTGAGGGGGGAGTAGGGCTCCATGTAACTCTAGGGGGGCTGTCTAGAAACTGTCGCTTTGTGATACTGGATGCTCCCAGCAATAACAATGCAAAATTTGGGCGCCCTTTGATCATTGCCTTCAGATGCGTGTTGTCCTCATTCCATCAGTGTTTGAAGCTCAATTCAGGGGGGACTCGGATCAGGGTGCGAGGAGATCCAAATGCGGCCCGAGAGTTCTACGTGATGGTAGTGAACACCATCTCCTGGAAGGGTGATTACAAAGAACTAGAGAGGAGGATGGAGCGAGAGCAGGATGGGAGAGAGGTGACTGGAGTGGAGAGAGGCATTGTGGTGGAGCCAGAGATGGCGAGAGAGCAGGTGGATGGAGGTGAGCAGGAGAGAGAGGTTGCTAGAGTGGAGAGAGGCATTGCGGTAGAGCTAGAGATGGAGGGAGAGCAGGTGGATGGAGGTGAGTAGGAGAGAGAGGTGTCTAGAGTGGAGAGAGGCATTGCGGTGGAGCCAAAGATAGCAGGAAAATAGGTGGATGGAGGTGAGCAGGAGAGAGAGGTGGCTGGAGTGGAGAGAGGCATTGCAGTGGAGCCAGAGATGGAGGGAGAGCAGGTGGATGGAGGTTAGCAGGAGAGAGAGGTGGCTGGAGTGGTGAGAGGCATTTCGGTGGAGCCAGAGATGGAGGGAGAGTAGGTGGATGGAGGTGAGCAGGAGGAGACAGAGCTGGCTGGAGTGGAGAGAGGCATTGCGGTGGAGCAAGAGATGGCAGGATGGCAGTAGGGTAGGAAGGAGGTAGGAGGTGCCGAGGGAAGGAAAAGGAAGATAGGGGAAATTAGGGAGTCGTTTGGAATGGAGACTCAGCCAGAAGGGAGGAAGGGATCATCGCCAGGAATGAGTTCAGAGGAAGAGAGGGGGGGACTTTGGAGAGAGTGGCTGCAGTCGAAGAGGAGCGGGAAGTGGTGGAGCGCAAGTCAAGGGAGCAGGAGAAAAACCTGAGGGAACAAGAAGAAGAGGAGGAGCCTTCAAGACTGAGGGCAACAGTGGAGGTTCTGGAGATGGAAATCCTTACGAAGGATGGGTGAAAAGATTAGATCATGGTCAGCGGAGAGATCACACCCAGGGATCACGAGGAGATCCGGAAGTGCGTGCAGGATAACATCGATATATTCGCCTGAAGTGCAGCTGACATACCGGGGGTCGATGCGGACCTGGCATGCCACCATCTCAACCTTGACCCCCAGGTCCGCCCCATTCAACAAAAGAAGATGGCCATCGCTTCCAAGATGGTCGGGCCTATCAGAGAAGAGGTGGAGAAGCTACTTCGGGCAGGGTTCATATCTACGAATAGTTATCCGGGGTGGGTGAGCAATGTTGTAATGGTGAAGAAAGGGGAGGGGAAATGGAGGATGTGTACTACTTCTCTCTTTTAAATAAAGCATGCCCGAAGGATTGTTACCCTCTGCCTCGAATTGACGCGCTGGTTGATTCAGCCGTCGGTTTTCCACTAATGAGTTTTTTAGATGCCTTTTCAGGGTCCCACCAGATACGCATGCATCCCCCGGACATCAAAGACGTCACCTTCATCACCGAGGAAGAGTGTTTCAGTTACAACATGATGCCCTTCGAATTGAAGAATGCAGGGGCGACCTACCAAAGGATGATGGACCGGATATTTTGGGAGCAGAAGGAGCGGAACCTCGAGGTCTACATAGATGACCTGATGATTAAGAGTTGAGACCTCAAGTCCCACCCCTTGGTCCTGCGGGAAACTTTTAAAACTATAAGAAAATATAAAATGAGACTCAATCCTCTAAAATGTGTATTCGGGGCCAGCAGGGGGAAGTTTTTAGGGCACCTCCTCACCCCTTAAAGAGTGGAGCCTAATCCAGATAAGGAAAAAGCAATCCTGGAGTTGGAATCTCTGAAGGATGCTAAGGAGGTCTAACCTCTTACCGGTAAATTAGCAGGGTTGAGCAGGTTCCTCTCCAGGTCAGGAGAGAGGTGTTCCTTCTTTATTTCGAACTTTGAGGGGTGGGAAGGAATTTGAGTGGACCCCCGAATGCGAGAGGCCCTTCCTAGCTTTAAAGCAACAGCTCACCCAGACGCCGCTACTTCAAGGGCCGCGAGAGGGGGAGAGTTTGTTCCTCTACTTAGGAGTAGGGACAGGGGCAGTTAGCTTGGTCCTCATGCAAGAAGAGGGTTAGAAACAGTTCCCCATATATTATGTGAGCAGAGTTCTCAAAAAGGCGGAGCTAAAGTACCCCATCCTTGAAAATCCAGCCTTAGCCCTCATTGTTTCAGCCCGGAAGCTCAGGCCGTACTTCCAAGCCCATGCTATTCTGGTCGTGACGGACAACCCTCTCCGCCGCATTCTAGAGGGGGTGGAGAATTTAGGGAGGTTAGCCAAGTGGTCGATAGATCTTAGTGAGTTCGACCTCGCCTACACCCCTTGGGTAGCTATCAAGGCGCATGTGGTGGCGGATTTCTTAGCAGATTATGTAGTTGAGGTCCAAGAGGCCGAGGCATCTCCCATGGTGGCTTGGGAAATGCTCGTGGATGGGGCCTCGGGCACAAGTTCTTTCGGAGGAGGGGTGGTCTTAACAAGTCCTGAGGGGACAAGAATCGAGCAGGCTTTGAAGATCCATTTCGCCCTTAAAAATAATCAGGCCGAGTATAAAGCCATAATCACCGAGCTCAGGCTTGCTCGTGAGCTGGGCATACAGTACATCAGAGTCTCCCCGGATTCCTTGGTGTTCGCGGGGCATATCAATGGAGAGTTTGAAGTGAGGGAACCGACTCTCCAGTTGTACCTGGTAAAGATAAAAGACATCATCGGGCAGTTCCACAGCTTCTCAATCCAACACGTTCCAAGGGAGGAGAATACTAGGGCAGACCTGCTTGCTAAGCACAGCCCTCAGGCTTGAGGGACCATGACAGAGCTCTGTATACCTTCTATAGAGGAAGGGGAGTTAATGGAAGTGGACAAGGAGGGGTCCTGAATGGACCCATTTATTACTTTCTTGACGCCAGGACGTCTACCCGAGGGGGACCTTGAGAAGAAGCAGTTCAGGTACAAGTCAGCCTATTACCTGCTAAAGGAGGGGATCCTTTATCGAAAAACGTTGTCTGGATTACTAGCTCGGTGTGTATCCGAGAAGGAGTCGTCAAGGATACTGGAAGAAGTCCACTCGGGGGAATGCGGAAGCCATTTAGGGAGTCGGACGCTAGAAGGGAGGGTGCTGAGGCAGGGCTACTTCTGTCCTACCCTCATAAAGGATGCCGAAGAATTTGCAAGGAGATGAAGAAAGTGTCAGGTGTTCGCCCCACTTCAGCTCTTCCCGGCTGAGAGATTAGGCACGATCACAGCTCCATGGCCCTTTGCCATATGGGGGCTGGATCTAGTAGGCTCGTTTCCCCAAGCCTATGGTCAGAGGAAGTTCTTACTGGTCATGGTAGATTACTTTGCAAAGTGGTTGGAGGTTAAGGCCTTGGCAAAGGTGACATCGCAGGTGGTCAAAAACTTTGTTTGGGGGGAAATTATCTGCCGACATGGGCTCTCTTTGGCCATTGTTACGGATAACGGGCCATAGTTTGCTAGTAGAGAATTTGTAGACTTTTGTGTCCAGCTTGGCATAGATCTTCGGTTTCCCTCGGTTCATCACCCCCGAAGCAATGGACAGGTAGAAGCCGCGAACAAGATCAATGTGAACCTCTTGAAAAAGAAGGTAGAAAACCTGAGGGGAAGTTGGGTGGAGCAGCTCCCCTTCGTTCTATGGGATCTGAGGACTACACGAAATACCGCCACGGGAGAGACGCCCTTCAAACTCTCCCATGGCACGGAGGTCGTCATACCCGTAGAGTTCGAGGTTGAATCCCAGAGGGTGACAACAGCAAGGAGGGGAGATGAAGGGTGGCAAGAGGATAATGGGGAGGACAAGAGGCTCTCTCTCGACCTAGTGGAGGAGCTCAGGGAGCTAGAATTAATCTGGCAGGAGGAAGTCAAGCGCCGAATGTCCAAGTACTTTATAAGCACATCAGAGTAAAATAGTTCCAAAAGGGGGACTTGGTCCTCAAAAAGGTAGATGCCGCAGGCAGGGGGGCCTCCGTGGGGAAGTTCAACCCCAATTGGGAGGGCCCCTTTATTGTGAGGGAGGTATTGATGTCATGAGGGTACCACCTCCAGGATGTCGACGGGATACCCTTGGATCGCGCCCGAAGCGGCGACGATCTGAAATAATTCTACCCTTAATGTTATTCCTTTTTGTACTTATTTGAACATGTTTAGAAAGATTTTCCTACCTATCTGCATTACACGATTTCTCAATACAATGCACTTCGAGGTAACTGTCTTCGAGAGATGAGATTATTGTGGTTAAGGAGAGGAGACCCCGAGAAGACCCGCTGACCAGGCTCCCATCAAGCTGGCAGGGCTGTAGGCTCACTCGATGGTTGGAGTTAGTTTAGGAGAGGAGACCCCAAGAAGACCCGCTGACCAGGCTCCTATCAAGCTGACCGGGCTGTAGGCTCACTTGGTGGTTGGAGTTGGTTGAGGAGAAGAGACCCCGAGAAGACCCGCTGACCAGGCTCCCATCAAGCTTGTAGGGTTGTAGGCTCACTCATTGGTTGGAGTTGGTTGAGGAGCGGAGACCACGAGATGACCCGCTGACCAGGCTCCCATCAAGCTGGCAGGGTTGTAGGCTAACTAGGTGGTTGGAGTTGGTTGAGGAGAGGAGACCCCGAGAAGACCCGCTGACAAGTCTCCCATCAAGCTGGCCGGTCTGTTGGCTCACACGGTTGTTGGAGTTGGTTGAGGAGAGCATACCCCGAGAAGACCCGCTGACCAAGTTCCCATCAAGCTGGCAGGGTTGTAGGCTCACTCGGTGGTTAGAGTTGGTTGAGGAGAGGAGACCCCGAGAATACCCGCTGACCAGGCTCCCATCAAGCTGGCAGGGTTGTAGGCTCACTCGGTTGTTGGAGTTGGTAGAGGAGAGGAGACCCCGAGAAGACCTGCTGACTAGGCTCCCATCAAGCTGGCAGGGCTGTAGGCTCACTCAGTGGTTGGAGTTGGTTGAGGAGAGGAGACTGAAAGAAGACCCGCTGACCAGGCTCCCATCAAGCTGGCAGGGCTGTAGGCTCACTCGGTGGTTGGAGTTGGTTGAGGAGAGGAGACCCCGAGAAGACCCACTCACCAGGCTCCCATCAAGCTGACAGGGCCGTAAGCTCACTCGGTGGTTGGAGTTGGTTGAGAAGAGGAGACCCCGAGAAGACCCGCTGACCAGGCTCCCATTAAATTGGCAGGGCTGTAGGCTCACTCGGTGGTTGGAGTTGGTTGAGGACAGGAGACCCCGAGAAGACCCGCTGACCAGGCTCCCATCAAGCTGGCAGGACTGTAGGCTCACTCGGTGGTCGGAGAGGATTTTGGACGGTATCCGGAAAGTGCACGTTTACCGGGACCGCCAAGCTGGCAAGGCCGTTAAGTGGTTATGAAATAATAGCAAAAGAACGGAAGTCTCATGGTAAAAACCACACTATTGGTCAGCAAAGGAAGGACTCTAATCGTAAAAGAGTAGGAAAGCACCTTGCCCAAGAAAAAAGGGGTAGGACTGACCCTTCTAGGCCACTCACCCCGGGAGGTATCAAGGTGCGAGACGAGAAGGGGGAAAAGCCGTTTTCATGCGTGAGAATGACAGGGGCGGGGTGACTGGCCCCATGGGTCAGGTTCGCTCCCGCCGGGAGGCGATACGAGGGGCAACCTCTTTTCACAAATGAACAGATCATCAGATCTCGCAAAGCAATTGAAACAAAAAGAAAGAAGAGATCTAGCTCTAGAGCAACGCATGGGTAATATATATATATCTATACACAGCACATCCAGCGAATGGTCCAATACAAAATTACACCAATTGCAAAAAGAAGCATCGAAGATAAAAGAAAAGCCGTGCTCTGGAAGCTCTGTTGGGTATTGTATCCACAATTACCTAGATTTGAGGAAGCCTCCTATCAAGCTAAGATGAATTAACTATGTATTTGATGAATTTCTTCTAGTTGTGTTTGCAGCTATTCATTGCTAAGTACACACCAATGTCAGGGAGCAGTAGGTCAATATACACGGGTCTGTGCAACGTAATTCCTCGTTGAGCAGATTAGTGTGTTGGCTTACGTGTACTCTCTCTATTGGAGTGTACTTATTTCCAAGCACAGGGTCATGAAAGATCATGAGCAGACAAGGAGCAAGGATGGGCCAAAGACCAGCTCACGGGTTGAAAGACGAGAATCGTCTAAGTGTAAATCATCGAGAATCACTAAGAGATTCTCGCCGATTCGTCGAGAATCACTAGATGATTCTCGCCAGGTTGGGCCGGTTGTCTCGACGCAGTCAGAAAATTCTCTAAGGCAGAATCGTCGAGAATCACTAAGTGATTCTCGCCGATTTGTCGAGAATGACTTTGCATTCTCGACGATTCGGCGAGAATCAAATGTGATTCCCGCCGATTCTCCCCGGCCTCTATAACCTGTACAGCCAGAATTCGCCAAGTAGAATTCGGCGAGAATCGTAAGTGATTCTCGCCGATTCGTCGAGAATCACCTACGATTCTCGCCGATTTTGCCTTGGGCGATTTTTCCGAATTCCTGCACCGGTCCATATTACCTGCAGCTATTTGAACCGAACTTTGGTTTTTGCTTTGGTGGGGCCCACAACGGTCATCTCCATGACCTATTGTATAAATACACAGGTATTTGTGTATAGTTGTTAACGCACACAGCATACGAAAGCCGAGCCGCCGAATAACCCTAAAATCGCGAACCTCTGCGCCTCCGTCGCCGCCGCTCGTGCAGTGGTCACCATATCCGATCTCGATCTCCTCCAGATCCCTGGTGATAGAAGCCAAGTCTTGCACAGCGTCTCAAGCGTCTAACCAGAGATCTTTTGTCTCTTTATTTGCGATAGGGAAATCCATCACCGTCCGAATCGATCGAGACGATTGATCCTAGTGTGACCGTTGGAAGACCTTGCCAACTTCACTAAGAAGATTGAATCTCTAGTGCATAGCTGCTGTTTTCAGTTGCCGCCGCCAACACCGAGAGCCTTGCCGCCGCCCTTTGCCGCCGCCGGTCTCGGGGAGATTCTCTCCAAGAAAGATCAAGGGTTGTGGACTTTTCGTTGCCTACAAGAACAAGTAGTCTAACGAAAAGGGACACCTAGATCTTCAAGTTGTTTGTATTTCTTATACACTCCAATTTCTTTTTCATTATAAAGGAACATTTGGTTCCTAGTTGTAAGGTTGGGTGCAACCCGTGTTGTGAGAGTGTTGACTCCTACGTGTGGAAGGGGCTTTCGATAGTGCAAGGATTGGATTTCAATCCTGTTGGTGATGTGACCGAGTCGTCCCTGGATTGGGAGATAGGTCGAAGGGGGAAAGTGGACGTACCCAAATCGGAGAACCACTATAAATTGCCTGTGTTATTTTCTATGCTGTGTGGTTTGTTTGGATTCTGCAGGTACAATTTTAATTCCGCAAATACGCTGCAAGTCACCTATCCCCCCCCATAGGTGAAGGTAGTTGACACTAGGTGGACTTTCAAGTGGTATCAGAGGGAGGTTCCTCATCAAAAAGGTTCACACCTTGAGTAGAATACCACCACCTGTATCAACAACGATGGAGCTGGAATATGATATCTCTCCGCTTAGACTCCCTACGTGCACAAAGGAATATTACCCCATCTGGAAGATGAGGGTATCTTTTTACTTAGAGGCCATTGACCCACGGACATCAGTCATCCTGGAAGAGGGTCCATTCATTCCTATGAAGACCTCCTGCTCTGGAAAGGGTCTTCAAACACCTATGGATGTCTCTGAGATGTCAGAGCTTGAACTCTCCTTATTCAACCTGGATAAAGAGATCCGTAGAATCATCCTGGATGTCTGGACTGGACCTTCCCGGTCAAGACTTGAAAAGTGTAGGATGGCCAAGTCCTTGTGGCAAACTGTATCAGACCTCATGTAGGGATCAGACATAACAGGGATAAGTTGCCAGCAAGAGGATGAGGCATATATGGGGGTCAGCATTTCTGAAGAAGAAAGTGATGACCAATTTCTCAGTATCAGGGCTCCTGTGTCCTTGTCAGATACTGAAGAAGAAGTTGAGGAGAGCAGTTCTGATGAAGCTGACTCAACAGTCTCTGCCGATATTAACGGTAACCCTGATCAGCAAAGCCAGGAGCAGGTAACTTCTTCCTCCTGCCCCCCTCCTCTTGAAGTTCTTGAAGACAGGAACAATTCAGAGGGTAGTCCTTCCAGAGATGCAAGGGATATGGATAGCTTCAATCAAAAGATTGAAAATCCTGATGCCCTTGAGAGTGCCCTTCAGAAGAGCAACTTACTTGTGGAGGAGCAAGTTAAGGAGATTGCTCAGCTGAAGACCTTGATGAATCTCCAATTGGAATCCATCAAGGTAAAGGACTCAAAGATCTCGGATCTAGAGAGTCGTTTAGAGACCGAGAAGAGGATTGTTTCTAACTTTTCCAAGATAGATGCTATCAAAATAAAAGCAGAAAATGGGTGGATCTCCCAAATCGTTAATTCATGGAGAAATGGGGACACTGTGTTCAGACCCCCCCACCTCGAGCAGGAAGGGCACACATCATGCATTCAGGTATGACCATAGGAACAACCATGGTCACTGCAAGAATGATCAGCCCTCATGTGGAAATACCCACAGTGCCAGAGCTGTCATGGCCACCCAGAAGAGAATACCTCAAGCTTCCACCATGCCCTTTGTATTCTCGGCCACAGCCCCAACTCGTCATGAATCTGCCAGCATCAGCTCACAATGCGCCTCTCACCTTCCTTGGACTCAGGAAAGGGGGGTTAGAAATCATGGTGTTGGGACTCATGGGGTCCTTGGAAGGGGGCTGACTGAAAGGAAAGCACCACCTCCCAGGCCTCATGACGCCTGCCATATGCATTCTTTCCACCCTTCCAATAGTCACGGTGGAAGAGACAATTCTGTTAGCATATCTGGCTCTATCCCGTTTAGACCTAGAACTATGACTACCTCAGTCACTCGTTCAGGTCACAAACGGCGATACAACATTCATGAATGTTGGTATTATGGCAAAGTCGGTCATTTTGCCATAGATTGTTGGCACAACTCTTTTGTGTCAAAGGCAAGGGGACTTCCACATCCTCGAGGCAATATTAGTCCTCCCACCAGGATTCCTGAGGGGAGGCACTCCAATTATTATGCAGACAGGAACCTAGGACCCAATACTTATTGGGTTCCTAAGGCAAGATAACTTTTTCCTGCAGGGTGGTCTGGGTTCCCGCAATCCTGATGGGAACCGGACAGGAGATGCTCCAAGAATGACGTGGAACAAGTGTCGAGAATGGGAGCAGTGCCATCATTACAAGCACATGAATACTGACCTCCTGATATACTCTGTGCTGATGATGTGAATGTTACATCTTGTTATCACAGGTAACTGCAATTAGCCTTAAATGTTTGAGCCATAAAGCATAAACAATTCCATATATGTATATATGTATGTTGACATATCCACACTTAATAATGAATTCACTTCTTTTGACATTAGATGGTCATATAGAAAAATTATTCACGTATGCTCAGTCACTTAGGGAAGGAGTATAAGTGTAAGATAACCTTCAATTACATTAGTAGTGATTAGTTTGACATTTTCAGCCATAAGTCCGCCCTCGAAAATTTTGAACCCCTTGGTTGGATTAAGAAACAATTATGCCTATTAAGACTTTCCTACCCTTGACAACGACATAAATTTGGAATCTCAGCGATTTCCCTCAAACCAAATTCCGCCATTCCCGACGATCAATATTCAACTATTGCAGTTTCCGTCGAACAAAGCCTTCGGACATAAATATATATAAACCCGCTTATAACATCGAACCTAAATCCCGCCGACCCTTCAAATTCCGCCGTTCGCCGAGACCCCGTCCAAGCTCCGCAGGAATCCCTTCGACTTCTCCTCCCAGCGGGTTCCTCCTTCGGCACTTCATGGTGACCTAACGACGCCTCCTGAAGACTTCCTCTCGCAACCAGGCACTCGTCCAAGCTTCGCCTCGGATCGGCTCGCCGTCTCTCTAGTATAGCAGCCGGAACTTTCACTGCCTCTCCTCACTAGGTAATCTCCATCTTGTCCCTTACCGTGACTTGAGATTAGTGTAGATTTTGTTCTCCCTCTCTTGGTTACAGAGATCCTTAGACTTGGAAATTGGTATTCCCTTTCTTCCTAGTTTGCTATGGCTCCACGGACTACTGCAGGCCTGGTCACTAGATGCGAGCTAGTGAGAACCGGATTCTCCCAGGCCTCGGACGAGTTCCGGAACATATTCATTATTCTCGAGGAAGCGGGACTGACGTTCGTGCTGGAGCACCCGTGCATGTTCTTGGATAACGAAGTATTGGAGTTCTTTGCAACTGCCAAGCTCCGTCACGAAGACACTTCCATCAAGAGCAAGGTTGCTGGGAAGAAGATCATGTTATCCGCTAGGAAACTGACCCAATGCCTGCGGCTATCCAGTTGTGAGGAAGAAGATTACCTGGAGGATGAGGATAGAGCAAGGACCCTATCCTTCTGTGGACTGGCCAGGGGGACCAGGTCAATCAAAAGGAAAGACATGAACGAGGAGGGAAAATTGCTGTCTGACATCATTGGGAAGTCTCTAATCTGCAAACCTGGATCCCACGACCATATTTCAGGGGAAATGTTCAAGATTCTGGTGGCGATCGTCTGCCAAAAGCGGTTCAATTGGGGAGCCATGCTCTTTGAAAGAATTAAAGACACACTCTGAACCCCCAGCTTTGGTAGAATCATCAGCCTCTATCTGAATCAGCTGGATGGAGATACATTCGACATGAGCAAAGGAGTGCCTTTGCACTATTTGAAAAAGATGGACGTAAGCATATTCGACCGGTGGGAGCGTCGAATAGGGCAGGTTGCCAGGGAAATAGACCAAGAGGAAGCATCTCCGGCCGAGGACACCAGTGCTCCTGCACATTCTACGGTAGCACCCAGTGAAGTTCCTGACGCACTGATTGCAGGAACTGAGGGGGAGCCTGTACTCTCTTCTGCAAACATCATATCTGATTTTTTTCAGATAGCTAAAGATGCTGTGGAAACTGTGCAAGAAGACGGTGAGGAGGTGGCGGCAGATGAAGTGGCAGATGTGGAGGAGGAAGAGGAAGGTGAGGAAGATATGAATTACCTGGGAGATGAGATGGCTGATGAGGAGGAGGAGGAAGAAGTAGAGGAAGATATACACAACTTTGTAGATAAGCCTGAGCACTTGGAGACTGAGATGGAGGAAGAAGTAATTGAGAGGGAGAAAGTGGTGGATCCTCGGGAGGATGCTGCTGTTTCATCTGAGGAACAAGCTCCTGAGAGGTCGGATGCAGGAATGGAGGGGGAGCCCTCTCAGCAACCCCCTGTTCCCCCTGTTGACTCTATTCTAGTGTCCAGCTCTCCCAGTGCTTCTGCTGGGGAGCCTGACCAGGGTCTGCCTGCAGCTCCTCCACTTCAAGCAAACATAGCAAATCACACTGTTAATTTTGTCCAAGGGATGCTGGATGAGATTAAGGATACATTTGAGAAATCCCACAACAAAGTGCTAAAGAGACTGAAGGACTCTGAGGATCTCATGCTCAAGAATGTGGTTCAGATCAACCACAAACTAGATGTGATGGAGAAGAAATTTGATGAAAAATATACAGAGGCAGGCACAGCCGTATCTCTTCTCATGAAAGGACTGAAGAAGAATACTAACGACCTAACAGTAGTCAATAAAAATGTTCATGTTGTGGCACAGAACATACAACAATTTGATGCCAACATGGTAACGCTGAACGCAAATCAGAAAACTCAGCTGGACGAATTCAGTAAAAATGTGAAGCACATTGATGCATCTCTGCATTCATATGCAAACTCTATAGCGGCTGAAGCCAAAAAGGGGGAGGAAGCGTATAACGCTAAGATGGCGGGGCTTCATGAGTTAGTAATTCTAAACTTCGATCAGACCAATAGGTATGCCTTTCAAAACTACCAAATCATAACTGCACCTTTAATCAACTTAATAAATAATAATTGACAAATACAAATTCGATAATTCGAATAGGTACATGTTTGAAACGGCCCACTGGCTGGTAACAGAGGCATCGGGAATACATGTTCCAGTTGCTCCGCCTGAGGATGTGGGTCCTGCTGGTACTGCTGCGGGTGAAATAAGGACTGAAGAAGTACCAATGAGCGAAGCCGAGTCAAAGAAAGCTACTGAAAGGGCTGAACAAAGAAGCTGGTTTGATCAAGAAGCCCTAGCAAAAGCCAGGAACAAGAGAAAAATTCAAGAAGGGACATCTAGGGAAACGCAAGCTGAAAAGAAGATCAGATTGAAGGAGGATGATGTGAGGAACGAAAAATGGAGTCCTGTATCAAAGAGTATTATCTTGGACACATTTTTGTTACAGCAGAGGGGGCAAATAAATCGAAATGATGTATATAGTCAGTACGAATGGGAGCGGCATAAAGAATTTGAAGCTAAACGTAACATATTTTTCAGGAACAACACCGTGGCAGATAAAGCCCCTCCTCCGAGATACTATCCAAAGCCCAAGGAGTATCTTGAGCGACAAAGCAGAAAGTTATTAGCCCAGCAACTTAAAGAAGACATAGCTAAGGATAAAGATCTTTAGGATGTTAGCTTTTGTAATTATCACACTTAAACTTTCCTTATCATGTAATCATGTGAACATTTCTGTGTGGATATTCATATTTATATATACATGTGTGTGGTTTATTAATTTACTCTCACATTGATCTGATTACGTTTATTGTTTAATCTTTTGGTTAATGCATATTTTATCTGGAGTGTTGAAATTCATCTTAGCTTAGTAGGATTTTGGCTTCGTCAAATAGGGGGAGATTGTTGGGTATTGTATCCACAATTACCTGGATTTGAGGAAGCCTCCTATCAAGCTAAGATGAATTCACTATGTATTTGATGAATTTCTTCTAGTTGTGCTTGCAGCTATTCATTGCTAAGTACACACCAATGTCAGGGTGCAGTAGGTCAGTGTATCCACAATATACACGGGTCTGTGCAACGTAATTCCTCATTGAGCAGATCAGTGTGTTGGCTTACGTGTACTCTCTCTATTGGAGTGTACTTATTTCCAAGCACAGGGTCATGAAAGATCATGAGCAAACATGGAGCAAGGATGGGCCAAAGACCAGCTCACGGGTTGAAAGACGAGAATCGCCTAAGTGTAAATCGTCGAGAATCACTAAGAGATTCTCGCCGATTCGTCGAGAATCACTAGTGATTCTCGACGAGTCGTCGAGAATCACTAGATGATTCTCGCCAGGTTGGGCCGGCTGTCTCGACGCAGTCAGAAAATTATCTAAGGCAGAATCGTCGAGAATCACTAAGTGATTCTCGCCGATTCGTCGAGAATGACTTTGCATTCTCGACGATTCGGCGAGAATCAAATGTGATTCCCGCCGATTCTCCCCGGCCTCTATAACCTGTGCAGCCAGAATTCGCCAAGTAGAATTCGGCGAGAATCGTAAGTGATTCTCGCCGATTCGTCGAGAATCACCTACGATTCTCGTCGATTTTGCCTTGGGTGATTTTTCCGAATTCCTGCACCGGTCCATATTACCTGCAGCTATTTGAACCGAACTTTGGTTTTTGCTTTGGTGGGGCCCACAACGGTCATCTCCATGACCTATTGTATAAATACACAGGTATTTGTGTATAGTGGTTAATGCACACAGCATACGAAAGCCAAGCCGCCGAATAACCCTAAAATCGCGAACCTCTGCGCCTCCGTCGCCGCCGCTCGTGTAGTGGTCACCATATCCGATCTCGATCTCCTCCAGATCCCTGGTGATAGAAGCCAAGTCTTGCACAGCGTCTCACGCGTCTAACCAGAGATCTTTTGTCTCTTTATTTGAGATAGGGAAATCCATCACCGTCCGAATCGATCGAGACGATTGATCCTAGTGTGACCGTTGGAAGACCTTGCCAACTTCACTAAGAAGATTGAATCTCTAGTGCATAGCTGCTGTTTTCAGTTGCCGCCGCCAACACCGAGAGCCTTGCCGCCGCCCTTTGCCGCCGCCGGTCTCGGGGAGATTCTCTCCAAGAAAGATCAAGGGTTGTGGACTTTTCGTTGCCTACAAGAACAAGTAGTCTAACGAAAAGGGACACCTAGATCTTCAAGTTGTTTGTATTTCTTATACACTCCAATTTATTTTTCATTGTAAAGGAACATTTGGTTCCTAGTTGTAAGGTTGGGTGCAACCCGTGTTGTGGGAGTGTTGACTCCTACGTGTGGAAGGGGCTTTCGATAGTGCAAGGATTGGATTTCAATCCTGTTGGTGATGTGACCGAGTCGTCCCTGGATTGGGAGATAGGTCGAAGGGGGAAAGTGGATGTACCCAAATCGGAGAACCACTATAAATTGCCTGTGTTATTTTCTATGCTGTGTGGTTTGTTTGGATTCTGCAGGTACAATTTTAATTCCGCAAATACGCTGCAAGTCACCTATCCCCCCCCATAGGTGAAGGTAGTTGACACTAGGTGGACTTTCAAGCTCTAATCCTTCTCGCTGGCCAACGAGCCTTCTCCCTTGTCGTAAATCTCCGTCACAAGGTTGCGAGCCGTAACTTACTCGCAATCATCTTTGACGACGCCCATATTGCGCATCATCTTCAGGATCAGCTCGGCGGTTCTAATGTTCGCGTCTCAGCATAACTCCTCGACCTCCTCATGGGTGTACAGATAAGGGGGAAGCTGAGTAATCGCTGAGTCAGAGGTCGAAGGGACAGCCTCCTTGAGCTGGATGACCTTGGCCCTTAGCTTTTTCACCTCTGCTTCAAGCTCCGCTACGCACGAGTGTAACCTCTCCACCGTCTCGGCATCCTGCAGAAAGACTTTGTTAGATTGGGGTTAGGTACATAGAAAACAAGCTAAGGGAGAACTCACCACTCCGCCGCGAGCCTTGGCGAGAAGGTTCTCGGCTACCTCTACACTCTTCGCGAGATCTCCCGACTTCTCTCGCTCGGCGGCAATGTTGGCCTCAAACTCTTTCAAGTTTTTGTTGTTGTAAATTAGGCAGCGCAAGAGCCTGTATGAAAGCTCCAAGGTGCGCAGTTGGGAGTGCATCGCCCTCAGGACCAGGTCTCGCGAGGAGGCCTTGTCAAGGGGATCTAGGCCATGACCTCCATAAAGACCAAAGCCCAAGGAGAAGGCAAGGCCTGTGGGCTGGTCCTACTCCATCCAGGAGGGGAGAAGGGTGGAGATTGAGACTCGGTGTGCCCCATTATCCCAAATTAGTGATGGGTCGTTGGCGGCATCAGGGACAATGGGGCCCATGTTGAAGTTGAAGTGGGCCGACGGTGTGGGGTTGCGAGAAGGAGCCCCCTTGCCAGAGGGGGACCTGGATGGTTGTTGAGAAGAGCTCGTGCTGCGCGAGAGGTACCGTCTCTCCAGATAGCGAGGCGGCCTTGCGTGGAGAAACCCGAGGAGGGGATCGGGGGGACTGGGATCCTAGGGACATAGGGCTCGGAGACCCCGACGTCACCACTGTCTCCTGAGGAGTTTTCTTGTCGGGTGGGAGAGAGACCACCTTCTTCACCTTCATTTTCATCTTTTTCGAGGGGCTGAGGCGAGAGGGAGCGGGATCCTCTGTCGGCCTCTTATTAAGGGAGGGGGTCAGCGATTCTTTTGCCACCTCGGCCACCATATTGGCGAGAGCGATGTCTTTGGACGGCTTGATGTTACTTCTATAAGGGGGGTGAACTGGCACATTCCTCTCTCCTGGTAAAGGCTAGACGGGGTATTAAAGGGAGAAATCGGCGAAAGGGAAGCAATAAAGGCGAGACCATGAAGGAAGGTCAAGCGTACCTTCACCAGGAAGTACGGGGAGGAGTGAGGCAAGGTCGCGCCTCAGGTACTTGACCTCAATGTTCTTTTCGACGAGGTACTCGCAGAGGAGCTAGTCCATACCGCCGACTTGGGGGGTTGCGTAGAAGGCTTCGGCGGGCGAAACAGGCGCGAGCGAGATGCTGTCCAGGTTACCACGGATGAAGACGAACCGTGTGAGCCAATGATGGTTCTTGTTGGGCGTCACGCAGACTTTGAGGCCTAGCCCTGTGAAGTAGGACACCCCGTCCTTATTGGCGTGGAAGATGAACAGCTTGCGGAAGTCAGTTAGGATGAACTCTATTCTCTCTCGCCGCATGTAGCTCGCAAAGGTGACCAGGATGGAGATGGCGTTAGGGTCTAGCTAGGCTTGCACGGTGCCGAAATACTTCAAGACCTGCTTTACCTCTGGCCAGAGGGGTAGTCTCATCCCCGCCTCGAAGTGCGAGCCGGGGAAAGCGAGCTCCCCGGGGTAGAATGTGTTTATGCTCTCGCTGACTTTTGGGGGGCGTGATTCGAAGCTTTATGGCAGGTATTCGCGAACGAAGGCATCGTACTCGTCCGCAGAAATGCGCGTGGGTGGAAAGTCGTGATCCGCGAATCGCCTCCTGTAGCGGCTGCGTCCCTCGCCTTCTTCAGGTTTTTTCTTCTCCATAATCGTGCGAGACGACTAGGATTAGAGGAAGAAGGGGCTTGCGAGGTGACTAGGGGGAGAAGGCGAGATGGCGGGAAGGCAGACGCGTGGTTGGTAAGCGAGAAGGACGAAGAAAAATGACGGGATGAAGCGTAACAGTTGGTGAAAGCGTGGGTCCGAGCCCGGTGAAGGGGATATTTATAGCAATCATAGGGCGTGGAAAAAAATGTACGGACGAAGAAGTTATGCAGGGGGGAAAGAGGCGGTTGGCCTTTCCTTTCTCCAGGCCTCGATTTGCGCATTCCCAGGTGGGCCCTCAGCACAGCCAATAGGCGGGAACAAATTAATATTAAAGAGATCTATAGTGTAACGACCCCATCCGTTAAATGACGTATAGTAGAAGGTCCGGCCGGGGCCCCACACTATATGCCACAAACAGACGGTGAGGTCACAGGATAATACCAAACCAAACGAGTCCTAACTCAGAGCATTCTAGCGGAAGCTTATTAAGTGCAAGAACTCATACCATTGAATGTCCACTAATATATAAATATCACATTTATATAGATACCCAGGAATGTTTACAAAACCACACCGCACACGGCCTTAAGGCCTTACAAGTTACTCTTTCCAACACATATAATTTCATACATCGGCACGCAGGCCGGCCACACATGAAATCCAACACTTCGCACGGCCTTCAAGGGCCTACCAGCAGCATGGGCTTTTGCCCGCTCAATCCATCAGCCCGCAACACCTGCATAAGGACGTCCACCCCATGGGTGATAAACAAAGCAACGGTCAGCATTCAGCTGACCAATTATAACGACCCCACCCCTTACCCGGGGCAGTGGTTCCTTCCCTGCATGTATAGCAATTTCAACATATAAAGCACATACACCCAACATCACAAACGCCGGCCTCAATGCCAGGCGCTCCGTGCACTCAGGGCACCTTTCATGGTTTGTACTTGGTAGGCGGGCATAAGCCTCCAAACCCTTGTTGAAGACCTCACGCACCCGTCTCACTCAGAGGTACGCACCACACCAAAACCCGTGAGCACTATCAGTCGACCTACCCCCGTAGTGTAACAAGCCTAGGGAATTCGCCCTGCTGCTTTGCTACCAATCGACCGCTCACCCGATCTTAACATTGCCACTTGGTGAAATGGGCATAAGCCTCCAAACCCCTGTTGAAGACCTCTCGCACCCACCCACTCAGAGGTGTTCATCGCCACTTGGTAGAATGGGCATAAGCCTCCAAACCCCTGTTGAAGACCTCACGCACCCACCACTCAGAGGTGTCCGCACTCCATCAACCAGCTCTTACAAGCATACAACCAAAGGAGCTATACAAAGCATCCTCACCAAACACATCGTCCTCACCATCTCCGCAGGCTAAACGATGCATACACAGAGTCTTCTCCGGATCGCAATATAAACATCACCAATCCCGACACACGTCTGGATGGGCTTCACACAGCATGCCTATGCCGTACTACAGGCTTCCGGCTCTAGATGCAGACTCACCTGCTGGAATCACTTACGCGTTTCCATCTCTTGATGGAGGATCCCATGCACATGCAAAACAAAGGGCTTCACCTGCCCAAGGAAGAAAGATCGTTACCCTTGACGATCGCTTCGGCGCCATAGAAAACTAGCCGGATGGAAACCACCGCAGCGGCCTTGCCTCCGCAACGCTGCACTCGGCTCTCTATTCGGCTCGACGAAGCTCCACCGGCCTCCTCCTCCTCCTCCTCCAAGCTCTCCTCTCTTTCTTAAGAAGAAAGGCTAAGTGGAATGAGCTTTCAACTCCATCCACGGCCTTAAAGAGGCTGGAAATGCTATGGACCACACGATCCAAAAAGAAGGAAACGAACGGCCGAGATCTGCCCAAAACCCCAATTTTTGCCTGACACGGCCTGTGACACGCCCGTGTCACAGGCCGTGTACCCTTAAGCGGCACACGCGGTTTGGAACCGACTGAACAACACGGGGCTCGACACGCCCATGTCGAACCTGACACGCCCGTGTCAGTCTTGAGACACGCCCGTGTCCCCTGCTACACGGCACCCATCGACTTCCAAAACCAGTACACGGGTCGGAACACGGCAGCCGACACGCCCGTGTCCAGCCTGACACGCCCGTGTTCATGGCCGTGTTCACGGCCGTGTACAGCTCTGACCCGAATAGGCCAATTTTGAGATTTAAATCGAACACGCCCTGGGACACGCCCGTGTCCCAGGCCGTGTACCCCGACACGCCCTGGGACACGCCCGTGTCCCAGGCCGTGTCTACCAGCCTGCTACTCAAAAATGTGTACAAACATATTTTGAGTTCTGGGGTGTTACAACCCTCCTCTCCTTATAGAAATTTCGTCCCGAAATTTAGCGCAACGCACAAGTATCAACACAACCACGCCGTTGCGATACAACCCAAAACGATCCAGGTTTAGAGCTCAGAGGCCACAGCTTGGCTCGCCCCATGGAATCGTACCACCACACTGTTTGTCTCAAACAGAAATACATACAGACATACATACATATATACAACAAACAACAAAATAAAGTGCACACTCCACTTTATTTCGGCTTCTCCGCATCTCGCAGAATCCGTCTAGCGGCCTCCATTAAGTCCAAAGCACGGATTTGTTGTTCTGCTTGATTTGAGCTTTGCGGCTCCTGCATCTCAAGAGTGTATATTCTCGGTTGCGCCCGCGATGCAGACGACTCTGCCACAGCTTTACCCTTCTCGTCATAAGACGCACCTGTCTTTCTTTCACCCTTAGCCGCACCATTCCAGCAAAATCGCGCGATATGTCCTGGCCTCCCACAAATGAAACATGTCCGCGGCTCAACCCGTTCTTGCCCAAACGTTGCTCCTGACGCAACATCTGAAGAAGTTTGTTCAGCAGGCCTGAACCGCTTCTTATCACGTTTCCTGAAATCAGACTGCTCGGATGGCGGAACTTTGAAGTCGGACTTTTCCACCGCTACGATCTTCTTCTCCCGCACCCGCTTCAAATCCTTCTCTAGCGCACTAGCGGTATGCACCAATGCTTGGAATCCTTGGTTCACTGAACTCGGGAGAGCCAACCTCAGCTCATCACGCAGCCCTTCATAGAACCTATTTGTCTTCCGCGCCTGGTCCGCAAACGTCGACCCCCCATAACGACCGAGCTTGGTAAACTCATGCAGGTAATCGTCCACGGTCTTATCACCCTGTACCAGACGTTGGAATTCATTTTCCATTGCAATTCTCTGCGCCATTGGCAAATATTTCGCCCAAAACAATCTCGAGAATTCATCCATCGATATGTCGCCCAGATCTCTACCGCCCAACTGGTGCAACTCGATCTCATCCCACCAAAGCCTCGCCTCTCCTTCCAGGAGGAAAGTGGCTAACGGGACTTTCTGCTCCTCATTAATCCTGAGCGCAGCCAGGATTCTTTTCACTCGAGAGAGCCAATCCTCGGCCTCTGTTGGAGACGTTGCCCCGACAAACGTAGGCGGATTAAACTCTATAAAGTGCTTAAGTTGCTCGTCCGCTGCTTGCACAGCAACCGGAACCTCAACATGCTCTTGCCTCGCACCAACCTCAACATGCTCTTGCCTCGCACCAACGTGCACTGGCGCCACAGCGGGCCTTGCTTGCCCAAAAGGTTGTGCCTGAAGCATAGCAAAGATCATCTCCGCAACTAAGCGCACCGTTTCCGCAGAAGGGGGAGGTGTAGGCACCTCAGGTGGTGCCGCACTCTCATCCGAACGCTGGGGCTCCGACTGCCCAGCTCCACTCCTCGTCACCTATAGGTGAACAAGATAGCATTACTTTCCATGGTAATACGGCAAACTCACCGAAAAGACACACACACACACATTCCTAGTGGACATTCTTGAGTTCATTAGCATTACAGCAGGTCGCACAAACACGTGCTCGCCACCCCACAAAAGAATTCGACCACGAATTCGGAAGGGAAGACCGACAAAAGCTCTGATACCAAAATGTAACGACCCCATCCGTTAAATGACGTATAGTAGAAGGTCCGGCCGGGGCCCCACACTATATGCCACAAACAGACGGTGAGGTCACAGGATAATACCAAACCAAACGAGTCCTAACTCAGAGCATTCTAGCGGAAGCTTATTAAGTGCAAGAACTCATACCATTGAATGTCCACTAATATATAAATATCACATTTATATAGATACCCAGGAATGTTTACAAAACCACACCGCACACGGCCTTAAGGCCTTACAAGTTACTCTTTCCAACACATATAATTTCATACATCGGCACGCAGGCCGGCCACACATGAAATCCAACACTTCGCACGGCCTTCAAGGGCCTACCAGCAGCATGGGCTTTTGCCCGCTCAATCCATCAGCCCGCAACACCTGCATAAGGACGTCCACCCCATGGGTGATAAACAAAGCAACGGTCAGCATTCAGCTGACCAATTATAACGACCCCACCCCTTACCCGGGGCAGTGGTTCCTTCCCTGCATGTATAGCAATTTCAACATATAAAGCACATACACCCAACATCACAAACGCCGGCCTCAATGCCAGGCGCTCCGTGCACTCAGGGCACCTTTCATGGTTTGTACTTGGTAGGCGGGCATAAGCCTCCAAACCCTTGTTGAAGACCTCACGCACCCGTCTCACTCAGAGGTACGCACCACACCAAAACCCGTGAGCACTATCAGTCGACCTACCCCCGTAGTGTAACAAGCCTAGGGAATTCGCCCTGCTGCTTTGCTACCAATCGACCGCTCACCCGATCTTAACATTGCCACTTGGTGAAATGGGCATAAGCCTCCAAACCCCTGTTGAAGACCTCTCGCACCCACCCACTCAGAGGTGTTCATCGCCACTTGGTAGAATGGGCATAAGCCTCCAAACCCCTGTTGAAGACCTCACGCACCCACCCACTCAGAGGTGTCCGCACTCCATCAACCAGCTCTTACAAGCATACAACCAAAGGAGCTATACAAAGCATCCTCACCAAACACATCGTCCTCACCATCTCCGCAGGCTAAACGATGCATACACAGAGTCTTCTCCGGATCGCAATATAAACATCACCAATCCCGACACACGTCTGGATGGGCTTCACACAGCATGCCTATGCCGTACTACAGGCTTCCGGCTCTAGATGCAGACTCACCTGCTGGAATCACTTACGCGTTTCCATCTCTTGATGGAGGATCCCATGCACATGCAAAACAAAGGGCTTCACCTGCCCAAGGAAGAAAGATCGTTACCCTTGACGATCGCTTCGGCGCCATAGAAAACTAGCCGGATGGAAACCACCGCAGCGGCCTTGCCTCCGCAACGCTGCACTCGGCTCTCTATTCGGCTCGACGAAGCTCCACCGGCCTCCTCCTCCTCCTCCTCCAAGCTCTCCTCTCTTTCTTAAGAAGAAAGGCTAAGTGGAATGAGCTTTCAACTCCATCCACGGCCTTAAAGAGGCTGGAAATGCTATGGACCACACGATCCAAAAAGAAGGAAACGAACGGCCGAGATCTGCCCAAAACCCCAATTTTTGCCTGACACGGCCTGTGACACGCCCGTGTCACAGGCCGTGTACCCTTAAGCGGCACACGCGGTTTGGAACCGACTGAACAACACGGGGCTCGACACGCCCGTGTCGAACCTGACACGCCCGTGTCAGTCTTGAGACACGCCCGTGTCCCCTGCTACACGGCACCCATCGACTTCCAAAACCAGTACACGGGTCGGAACACGGCAGCCGACACGCCCGTGTCCAGCCTGACACGCCCGTGTTCATGGCCGTGTTCACGGCCGTGTACAGCTCTGACCCGAATAGGCCAATTTTGAGATTTAAATCGAACACGCCCTGGGACACGCCCGTGTCCCAAGCCGTGTACCCCGACACGCCCTGGGACACGCCCGTGTCCCAGGCCGTGTCTACCAGCCTGCTACTCAAAAATGTGTACAAACATATTTTGAGTTCTGGGGTGTTACATATAGAACCAGAGAAATTAGCATAAACGCAGAGTTTAAATACTATTACAAAAAATCAAATAAATACGGAGAAGTGGACAAGTATTAATTAATAAAGTTCATCCCGCGCGAGGCGGGCGTCAAAGTTCACAAAGCGCATAATTTGCGCGAGACAGAGGCATAAATAATTTAGTACAAGCCAATAGATGAAGGGGAGAGTTGCGAGACGAGACGAGAATTCATCAATTCTTGTGCCACCTCCAGCACCCTCCGAGGCGGGATCTCGCACAAGGAGGGCGGTTGGGAAGGTGAAAAGCGCGAGTCGCATCAACACCGCGACGAGCGAGATGGAGCTGTTGGTTTACCTCGCTCAGGATCACCTGGGGGTCGGTCTCGTCCACTTCAATATCAGCATAAATCTACGAAGACAGGCGGGCGCATTCCACCTCCAGCCAATCGATCTATTGGTATGCAGCTTGCTTCCCCTTTTCCAGATCCTGGATGATGCGCGCGTGCTTCTGTAACATCTCCGCTACCCTACGCTTCATTTCCAACGAATCCATGGGATGGCATAGGTAATCTTCGATTTCGTTTATAGGAGGAGGGGGCGAGACGACCATCTGTCTGGAATAATCTTCAACGGGCGAGTCGAAAGAAAAAATTTCTTACCGAAATGGTGAGAGGAACCCGCGGCATTAAGGGGATCATCCCTCCTCATCGCTAGAGTGGATGGAGGAGTAGAGGGTTGAGGCAATACGGACTGCTGGCGGTGTTCGGAAATATTGATCTCTATGGTCTCCGGATGATGAGAGGGCGCCGAGACCTTATAAATATGAGAAATAGGTAAGAGGACATTTGAGATGGAGAGGAAGGCATGTCGAGGTTGATTGTAATGCCCCCGGTTTTTCTGTGTTTTGTTTGACCATTGCTTGTCATTTCGATGACGTGTTGTCGGCTTCTACCATTGTTAGAGAGAGGTCATAGCTCTTTAGGTTCCTTTAGTGGTCCTTTAGTAGCCTATTTGCAAGATTCCCCAGCTAGGCGGAGTCTGTTTTGGTGACTCGGTTGGGCCTCTCGGGGAATGCTTGTGTTTTTGCTTCGGGCAGTGTTAGCCAAAGATTTGATCGTCAGATGTTGTTTTCGACTTCGCCGTTGTGTTTCTAGCTGCGGTGTTTAGCTACGGTACGAGTTTTGTCGAAATCCGAGATCATTCGTTTTTCGCGTCATTTCGACGTGCGTTTTGTTAGCAGGTATTGGCTACCTGTTTGTTGTGCGTGGCCTTGTGAGGCCGAGCTTGGAAGGGCTGGTGCCTTGTTTTTAGGCTTAGTGGTTTAGCTAATTATTTATATTCATGTTGATGTTAGCTTGTATGCTTGTGCACATATATATATAAGTGTGTGTGCATATATATATAATTATGTTTCTGTGTGTATGTGCATATATATATATATATGTATATATATATATATTAGAGTGTCAATATATATCTATATATATAAGCCTTCAGCTTTAGGTAAGACTCAGCTGGGTGCTCGGCTTGGGACTTGTGTAGCTTAGTATTTTATTTCTTTAAGTGCCAGCTAGTGGCTGTTATATCAGACTTATAATATTATCAAATATACTAGTGATTGGATATAATAGTATTTTAGTAGCTTAGTGCTGGTAGTTTATGTATGCATATTATATATATATATATATATATATATATATATATATATATATATATATATATTTGTATATATCAAGCTTGTAGCATTGTCTCGGGTTAGCTGCTAAGGATAAGCTTGAGCTGGTTAGTAGCCGAATAAGCTAGATTAAATTAAGCCTTAGTGGTAGCTAAGTATTATATTATATTAGCTTAGTGGGTGCTAGTGGGGGTTTTTCCCTAGGCTCTTCCCTAATCTCCTTCCCCAACCTGAGAGCCATCACCTCCAGCGGAAGGTTCAGGCGGAGAAACTGCAACCTTTGCCGGCGATTCCAGCCGCTCTAGAGCTCGGTTTGCGCGGGGATTTTCAGTTTTGAGCTGCTCTCGCCGAGATCTTGCTTCTTAGGTATGTAATTTTGCTTTTAGGGCTGTCTTTCGAGACCTGATAGTTTCGAGTTTATCCTTCTTCTTCCCTAATGCTCCAGCTTAGCTTCCTAGGTGGCCGATCTTGCCGCCGGAGATGAAGATTGGAGGTTTCCGGCTGTTTCCGAGAAGTAGAGGCAAGTGGCTCCCTTGCCCTTGCCCCCTTTGTGTTTGTAAAGCTTGCTCAACTCCTTTATTTCATTTTATTTCCTGTGCAATTGCTGAATAAGCCACTTTGGGCTGTTTTGTTTTGGGTTTCTCTATCCTTCCTTTAAAGTATCTCGGTTAGTAGCTTAATTAGTAGCTTGTTTGAATTTTAGCCTAAGTGTAATGGTGTCTTAAGGATAGGGTAGTGCTGCTAGATCGGTAAAGAAAGAGCAGCATGAGCCTTGGAATTTATTTTCCAAGACTCTGCTTGCTGGCTTTGAGTATAGTTTGGGCTTATTTGGGTTATTGTCTAATTTATTAGGCTGTGGTCGGGTAGGAGAGATAGGAGTGAGAGCTGGAATTAAATCCCAGCTCTCGGGTTGTGGAAAGCTTAGTGATAGGCTAGTTTGGAGCTGCTGTGGTCAATCGTGCCAAAGCAGGTTTGGCGTTGAGTGAGGTGACTCACTCAACGCCATGGCCAGGGCTTGCGATTAAGTCTCTGGCATTGAGCGATGTAGACTCACTCAGCACCGCCGTTTCTTTTTAGGCTAATGTTATAGCCTTGGTATGTGAGCTTCTTTAGGGATGTTAGAAAAGTTTTACCTTCCTAAGTGGGGTATTGGGGGTGTTCGGCTTGTTTTTGCATGCCGACTCGTGGGTTATGACCAGAGGGGGGTGTTTTTGTTTGGACTCTGAGGGGTGAATTGTGTGTGCTAAGCTGTGGCCACCACTAAGTTTGGACACTATGACCAACTTGTTGGGTGTGTGGACCCTGAAGCTGCCACCGGTTGTGTTTTCACCCTTGAGTATTTTTTTTGGGGTTTGGTTATTGGTGTTGGACACTGTGGCCGCCCACTCCAGCCCCCCATATTTTTAACACCCCGGTCATTTGCCCACAAACTTAGGACTGTTTGTTTCCTATTGTCTACTTTTGGTTTTTCCCTTCTTTTATGCTGATGCATTTCTTCTGCAGGTTGATTCTTTCCAGAGTAGGTAAATTTGTGCTCGCACTTAGTGTGTTTTGCCTTTATTGCTCTATAAGCAATGCTTCTTTCTTTTCCTGTTCATGTAGTTTAGTACTTTGTTGCCGGGCTAGAAAACCCTTCTTTATTTAAGTAATCTTACACTCCTTTCTTTTGTTTATTTCCTTGCTGAGGCATTTCTTTTCTTGAATGTCCCAGGTCCAGGTTGTAGCCGATTGAGCGGCTGACTTTCCATTTGCTGGGTCTTGCTGGTAGCCTCCAGGGTAGCAGAGTTGCAGATCACTCCCTTGTGAGGTAGTCATTTTCTTTTCTGTATGGATATGCACACTCACCGGTGGGTTCGTGTCGGGTTGTCGATGCCCACTGGTAGCGTACTTGTTTTGCTAAATATGAATTTAGACTGATGTTGTTGCTCTCTTGGGGTTGTTTACTTGCTTCTGGAAAGGTTTTTTGCTAGGTTGCATGTTAGGTATTTTAAAACCCTAAACTATTATATGTACCTCATGCATATCATGTTTGCCAACAAAAGTACTATTTTCTTATATGCGTAAAACATCTTTTAATTCATATATACTATACTCACCTTAGGTGTCGTGCATTCTAGAAGTGGTCTTGAGGGCGCTTATGCTCATTTAGGGTGTCAAACTAACTAAATCAAAGTATTTTTCTGCTGTAAGTTTATATATTTTCTTAGCGTGGACTAGCTGATCCACTGTGCCGAGAGATACGGCCTTCAAACAAACTGGTTTTCTATTAAATTAAAACTTGTGATTTATGGTTTTGGTGTGTCGCCTGAGCGTCGACAGTTATCCCCTTCTCGATGTGGCATCACAACGCGTATTTTCCCTTACTCTGATACTTTTTAACCTCGGGGAAAATGCGGGTCGTGACGGTTGGTATCAGAGGGTGATTGTCTTGACAATTGGTCGGGCAACCTGTCCTTTTGATTGCATTAGATGTTTAGCTTCATAAGCATACACTCACCGATATGTCATCAACACGTCTTGTCCAAAGCACGAACACTATACTCATAAGAATAAAGAAGTATACGGGGCATATTATGTAGTATAGGATGCATAATATGTGTTCGTATATGGATCCACTAAAGGAGGCAACATGTGAGGGTTATGTAGTATGGGATGCATAACCTCACCACATGGATGCGGCTAGCACGTTTTTCTTTTTCGTTGCATGGGAATGTTATGTAGTATGGGATGCATAACATTTTCATGTGTACGCCGTCCATGGCATGCATTAAGGCCTTTTTAGAATGCATAGCATAGCATGCATAACATAACATTTCATAAGCACAACGTGTCAGGCTAAAGATTTGCATGATGACATATGTACACACATGGTTTTGAGTCAAAACGAATATAAAAGAATACATCCATGATGTAGGCACATGAGTTAGTGTGGTGGTTGCGAGCCATCATAGAATAAGCATGGCATCATCATTAAAAAACGAATCCCAGAGCAAGATTTGCAGTTACAATTCATATTTAAGTATGCTTGTCTGTACCGGGTAGGCTTGTTTTAGTAGTTGGGATGGGTTTTAATTAGGATTGGTGGGATTATAGGATGGTGAAGCGTCCTGCGACGCGATCGACTCCCCAATCTACGGGTGAGTCTTCGGGATCCCAGAGCTAGGCCCTGATCGAGAGCTTGCGGCTAAGTAATGAAGCCTTGGCAAGACAGATGGTTGCCATGCATAGCCAGATTTAGTCGTTGGTAGCAGTAGTGGCAGGGCAGGCTCAGATAGCTCAGGACCCCATTGGGGGTGTAGCTGTTCCTCCTCCTCTGGTACCTCCTGTTGTGGTGCCACCGGAGATGGCGTTTATTTCTCAATTTCAGTGACTTGGGCCACCTACCTATGATGGAAAAGCAGACTTCATGGTTTTGGATGATTGGATGATAGCAATTGAGGAGATGTTCTCTTATTCTGGAGTCACTGACGATCGAAGGGTGATGATCGCTGCTTATCAGCTCAAGGGTCTAGCAAAGACTTGGTGGTTGCGAGAAAAGGAAAGCTTGAAGGAAGGATGTTCTTGGGAGACCTTTAAGGAAATGCTACTGAGGAAGTTTCTTCCCTCGGTCGAGCGGGATCGGTTGATGAATGACTTCCTGCATTTGAAGCAAAGGAAACTCACGGTTAGTGAGTATGAGATTGAGTTTAGCAAACTGAGTCGGTTTGCTCCTGGTCTTGTGAGTGTTGAAGCAGACCGGGTTAAGCGGTTTCTGGGTGGGTGGAGAAGCGACGTTCAGCAGTTAGTAAATGCCTACGGAGCAGTCAGTTACGCCGGAGTGGTGGAAGTTGCTTTGAAAGTTGAGTCCATTGAGAATTATAAGAACAGAGGCTAGCAGGCGAGGCAAGACAAGCAGAAGTCTGTTGGGGGGGAAGGCCCCCAGGAACTTGATGTAGTTTCAAGGAAGAAGACCAAGGGGACGTGTAGCTTCTGCGGCCGGCCAGGCCACCCCCTTGAGAAGTGCTTCAAGAGATTGGCAGCGCAGAAGAAAGAACAAGTCCATGCTATCCAGGGCGCTCCCAAAGGGGATGTGGTGTGTTCCTTGTGCGGAAGGAAGGGGCATGATTTGGCCCGTTGTTGGTCGAAAGATAAAGCTTGCTTTTAGTGTGGGCAAAAGGGCCATCTCAGGTCGAGGTGCCCTCAGGCGCAGCCCGTTCTTTTAGTGATTCCTTTGCAGGCATTGCCTCCACCCCCGCGGGCGGATAAAGGCAAAGGGAAGCTTAATGTTATCTCTGCAGAGGAAGCGGCGACTTCGACCCAGGTCATTTCAGGTTAGATTTCTTCCTAACTTGAATTTTCTACCTCTTATGTAGTTTAGTTTTTGTTTTCCCTTAGTTGTGTGGATGGCTATATAGGGAGATTTAAGGTAAAGAACCGTTGGGCGCACGTTCTTTTCGACTCTAGCACCACCCACTCTTTTGTTGCTAGGGATTTTGTGGAGCGATTCCATTTGAGCCTAGATCGTGTTGGTGGAGCTTTCAGCGTCAAGTTTCTTTCAGGTGGCTCTGTGGTTTCAGACTTGGGTATTCAGGGCTGCCCAATCTTGTTGGGAGACTTTCTAGCTAAGGCAGATCTGAAGGTGATTGATCTAGAGGACTTCGACATTATCCTAGGCATGGATTGGTTGTCCAGATATGATGCGGTTAGCCAGTGTAAGGGTAAGCGCTTGGATTTCGTGAAGGACGACGGTCAGCCCGGGAGCGTTTTTGCCGACCCTGTCCAGGAGTCTCCGATTGTTTTTGCAGGACGTGCTTGCAATTTGCTTGTTCCGAGCTGTTTTGCCTGTTTGGTCTCTCTAGTAGGGGCAGATGTTAGTGTGCTGCGGTTGGAAGAGATTCCTGTTGTTTGTGAGTTCCCCGATGTTTTTCCTACTGATCTTCCCGGACTTCCACCCGATAGAGATGTTGAGTTCGTTATAGATTTGGATTCGGGTACGCATCCTATTGCTAAAGCGCCGTACCGCATGGCCCCGCGAGAGCTGAAGGAGTTGCGGATCCAGCTAGATGAGATGTTGGCAAAGGGTTTTATCAGGCCGATTTCGTCGCCCTGGGGTGCATCTGTGTTGTTCGTAAAGAAGAAAGATGGGTTGATGAGGCTATGCATCGACTACAGAGAGCTGAATAAAGTTACAATTAAGAACAGGTACCCACTGCCTCGGATCGATGATTTGTTTGATTAGATGAATGGTAGTGTTGTGTTTTCAAAGATAGACCTTCGTTCGGGCTATCACTAGTTGAGGATTCGGGAGTCTGATATTCCGCAGACGGCGTTCCGCTCTCGTCATGGGCTCTTTGAGTTCTTAGTCATGTCTTTTGGTTTGACTAATGCGCCTTCAGCCTTCATGGATTTGATGAACCGCGTGTTCAAGGAGTACTTAGACAAGTTCGTGATTGTCTTCTTTGATGATGTTTTGGTGTACTCCCGAAGTGCGGAAGAGCATGATCGACATTTGCGTCTAGTTTTGGTGACTCTGAGAGATCATAAGCTTTATGCCAAGCTGAGCAAATGTGAGTTTTGGCTGCCTCAAGTATCCTTCCTAGGCCATGTGGTGAATAAGGAGGGGATCTCAGTAGACCTGGAGAAGATCGTTGCTGTTATGGAGTGGGCGAGGCCTGTTACGCCTCGTGAGATCAGAAGCTTCTTGGGTTTGGCAGGGTATTATAGAAGATTTGTGAAGGGATTCTCCACCCTATCTGCGCCCTTGACCCGGTTGACACAAAATAATGTAGCCTTTGTTTGGGATGGCAAGTGTGAGGAAGCTTTTGAGGAGCTAAAGAAGAGGCTATGTTCAGCACCTATTCTATCATTGCCTACTGAAGGTGTCGAGTATGAGGTATATGTGGATGCTTCCCATATTGGACTAGGATGCGTGCTAATGAAAGATGGAAAGGTGATTGCGTATGGGTCAAGACAGCTGAACACTCATGAGAGAAATTACCCTACGCATGACCTGAAGTTTGCTGCTGTAATTTATGCTTTGAAGTTGTGGAGGCATTTACTTTATGGTGTACAGTTCAAGATTTATACTGATCATAAGAGCTTGAAGTATGTCATCACGCAGAAGGAGTTGAACCTGCGTCAGTGGAGATGGTTAGAGTACGTGGCCGACTATGATGTTGAGATTCAGTATCATCCGGGCAAGTCCAATGTGGTGGCCGACGCCTTGAGTCGGAAATCAGGGAAGATTTTTTGTCTCACAGCTGAGTCGTTGGTAGAGGAGTTTCGGTTGATGGACATTTTTATGGGTAGCTGTGATTGGCAGAGTAGCCCGGCAGTGGCAGAGCCTTCATGGATCGCGCTTACGAGATTGCATCAGAAGGATGATCCTGACCTTCTGCGGTTGTATGTTCGAGCTGAGAAAGGCGAGCTGCCAGATTTTTCTATAGATGATTCAGGTACCTTGAAGTACCGTGGCAGGTATTGCATTCTAGATGTTGGCGATATCAGGGCTATGGTGTGCAGGGAAGCCCATGGTTCTAGCGTTGCCTACCACCCAGGATCCACTAAGATGTACCGCAATTTGAAGAAGATTGCTTGGTGGTATGGGATGAAGGGAGACATAACCAAATTTGTTTCTGAATGCAACACTTACAAGCAAGTAAAGGCTGATCATGGTAGGTCAGGTGGCAAGCTGACTCCCTTGGAGATTCCTACTTGGAAGTGGGAAAGCATCTCGATGGATTTTATTACAGGCTTACCAAGGTGTCCGAGGGGGCATGATTCAGTATGGGTGATCGTGGACAGACTGACGAAGTGTGCCCACTTCGTACCGTTCAAGATTGATTCCCTGATGAGAAAGATAGTTGAGTTATAGTTGGAAGAGGTTATCAGACTGCATGGCGTCCCCGTGAGCATCATATCAAATCGAGACTCCAGGTTCACGTCTCGTTTTTTGAAGAGACTTCAGGAAGGCTTGGGGACAGATTTGAGGTATTCCACTGCTTACCACCCGCAGACCAACGGCCAAACAGAGCGGGTAAATCAGATTGTAGAAGATATGATTCGATGCTATATTCTGGAGCATGGTGGGGCGTGGGACGAGCGCTTGCGGCTTATGGAGTTTGCTTATAACAATAGCTATAAGGAAAGCTTGCAAATGGCTCCATTTGAGGCTTTGTATGGGAGGCACTGCAGGACTCCCTTGTTTTGGGATGAGGTTGGCAAGAGACCGTTGTTGGGTCCAGAGGCTCTCGAGGAGATGGAAATTTCGGTGAAGCTTGTTCGAGAAAAGCTTCGAGTAGCCCAGGAGAGATATGAAAAGAATGCCAACCGGCGTAGATCAGATCTGGAATTTGCTGTGGGGGACAAGGTGTTCTTAATGGTTTCTTCGATGACTGGAGTCAAGAGATTTGTGAAAGACCGAAAGTTGGACCCGAGATATGTGGGGCCATTAAGGGTTATTGAGCGGATTGGTGTGGCAGCTTATAGGCTGGAGTTGCCCGCAAATATTCTTGGCGTACATGATGTTTTTCACGTCAGTCAGCTGCGGAAGTGTGTGCATAGTGGCAGCCAGGTTTTGGGTTCTGTGCCTCTGTTAGAGCCGAACCTTTCTTATGTGGAAGTGCTTGTCCGCATTTTGGATGCTCGGGATCGCGTGTTGCAGAAGAAGACGATTCCTATGGTGAAAATATTGTGGAAGAACCACGATGTTGAAAGCGCGACTTGGGAGCTGGAGTCAGCTATGAGGGAGGCTTCCCCTCACCTTTTCCCCTGACTTGTGCCTGGTATGTTGCACTCTTTTTATGGCTGTTGATTAGCTCGTTCTTTTTCCCCTTTTGTTAGAAGGGTTGTGTGTAAAGTTTCTGGACGAAACTTTCTTTTATGGGGAGTGACTGTAACGCCCCCGATTTTTCTGTGTTTTGTTTGACCATTTCTTGGCGTTTCGATGACGCGTTGTCGGCTTCTTCCATTGTTAGAGCGTGGTAATATCTCTTTAGGTTCCTTTAGTGGTCCTTTAGTAGCCTATTTGCAAGATTCCCCAGCTAGCCGGAGTCTGTTTTGGTGACTCGGTTGGGCCTCTCGGGGAATGCTTGTGTTTTGGCTTCGGGCAGTGTTAGCCCAAGTTTTGATCGTCGGATGTTGTTTTCGACTTCGCCGTTGTGTTTGTATCTGCGGTGTTTAGCTACGGTGCGAGTTTTGTCGAAATCTGAGATCATTCGTTTTTCGCGTCATTTTCGACGTGCGTTTTGTTAGCCGGTATTGGCTACCTGTTTGTTGTGTGTGGCCTTGTGTGGCCGATCTTTGAAGGGCTGGTGCCTTGTTTTTAGGCTAATTGGTTTAGCTAATTATTTATATTCATGTTGATGCTAGCTTGTATGCTTGTGCACATATATATATATATAAGTGTGTGTGCATATATATAATTATGTTTCTGTGTGTGTGTGTGCATATATATATATATATATATATATATATATTAGAGTGTCAATATATATATATATATAAGCCTTCAGCTTTAGGTAAGACTCAGCTGGGAGCTCGGCTTGGGACTTGTGTAGCTTAGTATTTTATTTCTTTAAGTGTCAGCTAGTGGCTGTTATATCAGACTTATAATATTATCAAATATACTAGTGATTGGATATAATAGTATTTTAGTAGCTTAGTGTTGGTAGTTTATGTATGCATATATTATATATATATATATATATTTATATATATCAAGCTTGTAGCATTGTCTCGGGTTAGCTGCTAAGGATAAGCATGAGCTGGTTAGTGGCCGAATAGGCTAGATTAAATTAAGCCTTAGTGGTAGCTAAGTATTATATTATATTAGCTTAGTGGGTGCTAGTGGGGGTTTTTCCCTAGGCTCTTCCCTTATCACCTTCCCCAACCCGAGAGCCATCACTTCCAGTGGAAGGTTCAGGCGGAGAAGCTGCAGCCTTTGCCGGCAATTCCAGCTGCTCTAGAGCTCGGTTTGCCCTGGGATTTTCAGTTTTGGGCTGCTCTCGCCGAGATCTTACTTCCTAGGTATGTAATTTAGCTTTTAGGGCTGTCTTTAGAGATCTGATAGTTTCGGGTTTATCCTTCTTCTTCCCTAATGCTCCAGCTTAGCTTCCTAGGTGGCCGATCTTGCCGCCGGAGCTGAAGATTGAAGGTTTCCGGCTGTTTCCGAGAAGTAGAGGCAAGTGGCTCCCTTGCCCTTGCCCCCTTTGTGTTTGTAAAGCTTTCTCAACTCCTTTATTTCATTTTATTTCATGTGTGTTGGGTACATTGGAAAATGTATACCTGATTTGAAGAATCCCAACCTAGCTCAATGATATACATCATGTTGTATTTGATGTTGTTTTGAGTTGACATGTGCAGGTAAAGAATTGTTAAAGTTTACAGAAAAAATTCTAAGTCCAAGTGTCGACACAAAGGAACATGTGTCGTCACATAGAAGAAAGTTGTCGACACAACACTGGGAAAGTGTGTCGACACAGAAGAAGTAAGTCGACACAACACTGGGAAATTGTGTCGACACAGAAGAAGTAAGTCGACACAACACTGGGAAATTGTGTCGACACAGAAGAAGTAAGTCGACACAACACTGGGAAATTGTGTCGACACAGAAGAAAAACGTCGACCTCAACATTGGGAGAATGCGTCGACACTGAAGAGTATAGTCGATCTCAAGTTTGTCGACATCATCTGAATATGTCGACACAGAAGAAAATAGTCGACCACAAGTTTGTCGTCACCAGCAGAATGTGTCGACACATAGTGAGTAAGTTGACACATTATAGCAAAGCTAAAAAATGAATGTGTCGACACCTGAAGGCTAAGTCAACACTTACTAAAGTTATGATTCTACAACAACTGTGTCGACACACAGGACTTGTGTCGACACACTGCAGAGTCAAAGACCAAGTTATTTTCAGAAGAAGATGTGTCGACACAAAGGCAATTTAGTCGACATCACTGAAGGCAGTGTCGACACCAAAGTCAATTGTGTCGACACAAATAGACAGATGGTCTCGACACTTTCTGACAGACTGTTTCAACACTAAGGCACAGGACTTGTTTGAAGACTTGACAGCTGTGGGTTATCACCAGTTAACTGAAGTTGTCAGACTTGTCAGAAAACGGTTAGAAACCGGATCAGCCGGTTACCATGAAGAATGTCTATAAATAGACAGATTCAGAAGGAGAAAAAAACAATTAACAACATATAGAACTGACCCTTTGAAATACATTGGATCAGAAAGTGGAGAAGGATTACATTCTACTCATTTCAAGAAAGTGCTAGGCACTTAAGAAGATCTTCTCCGGGAGATCTAAGAAGACTATCTAAGGGTAGATCTAAGAAGAGTTCTAATCAGAATTCAGAAGAATCATTCAAAGTTCTGGATAGAGAGAGATCAAGTCAGAATTTGAAGAAGAAGAAAGAATCCACCAGTGGATTCTCAAGAAGCTGTTTGGAATCAACTCAGCTAAGTACATTTTCAAGAAGCTTTGAAGAAGGCTAAGAAATAGTTGATTGCATCAGCTGATTAAGAATTGTCATTGCCTTTTCTCTCTCAACTTGGCAAGAAAATTTAAACAATCTTTTCTATATTTCTGTAGGATCTGTTTATACAGATCTGAGTTGTAAGCCTATGTTATAAAGGCTGAGTGTAGGAGTGTTGAACTCTGAGTGGTAGGGCTGATTGCCTGAGTGTAGGAGAAGGATATTCTCTGAGTTGTAGGCCTTGGGGCAAGGCTGAGGTAGGGCAGTTGTGCCTGAGTTGTAGGAACCAGTTGGGTTCTGAGTTGTAAGATCTATTGATCTGAGATAAGTGGAAGTTTGGCCGAATCTAGCATACAGCTAGATAGGTGAAGGGGGAAAGTGGATGTACCCAGACCTTGGGGAACCACTATAAAACATAGTGCAATCTGTGATGTTTTGTTTTCTGTGATTGCTGTGTTTTTATATTAGTTAATAAATTGAATTCTGTCTAGAAGTTTTAGAAAGAGAAGCAGAACCTATTCACCCCCCCCCCCCCTCTAGGTGTTTAGGCTGCCTTGAAAGTTAAACTATCAAGTGGTATCAGAGGGAGGTTCCTTAAAAAGGACTTAACAGTCTGAGGTAGATCTGATAGGCAGATTCAAGAATCAAGAAGATGGGTTCTGGAGAGAATCATAAGGAGCTAGGGTCAATGAAATTACCCATATGCAAGAAGGAAATCTTTGGGATCTGGAAAGAAAGAGTCAGATTGTTTATGGAAGCATCTGACCCAAGGATTTACATCACAGTACAGGAAGGCCCCTTCATACCAATGAAGATATCTGTTCTTGATGCAAATATCCAAACACCAAAGACTTATTCTGAAATGACCAAGGATGAAATCATCTTGGCAACCATGGACAAAAGGGCACAGAACATCATTGTCAGTGCCATAGATGATTCAACATTTCAGAATCTGATTCACTGCAAGACCTCCAAGGAGATGTGGGACACATTGATTGTCTACATGGAGGGATCAGAAGAAGTAAGGCTGGACAGAAAATCTATGCTAAATCAGGAGTATGAAAGTTTTAGACAAGGAAAATCTGATAGCATAACTGAGTGCTATAAGAAATTCTATAGAATTGTGAATGAGCTAATTTCCTATGGAAGAGTCTTCAGTACCTATGAACTGAATGACAAATTCTTAAGATCCTTATCAAAGGATTGGGATACAAAGATCTGTGCCATAAGAGAAGTGGCAAAATTGGCAGAGATATCTCCTCCAACTCTGTTTGGAAAGTTGCTATCCTATGAAATGCAACTTATGGTAAGGAAGGAGGAGGAAAGAAACTCAAGAGGAGAGCATAGAGAAAAGACTGTGGCATTTAATGCTGAAGCCACCAGAAAGAATAGGAGGAAATCACCATCTCCTCCTAAGGAAGTTGAAGAAGGTAGTTCTGAAAATTCAGATAAGGGTTCAGTCAGCAGTGATTCAGATGCAGACTTTGCTGCATTCACTAGGCAATTTCAAAGGTTCTTGAAAAAGAAGCAATGGAAGTCTAGGCCTTCCTCATCACAGCAAGTAGATGACTATTATCAGAAAAGAAGGTCATCTAGGAAAGAGAAAAGCAGGTCAAAGCCCAGCAAAGCCACTACTTCAAAGATTGTCTGCTATTGTTGCAATAGGCCTGGACATGTAGTGGCTGATTGTCCTGACAAAAGGAAGGAATCTTCAGAAAAGAAGAAGACTTATCAGAAAGGCAAGAAGGAGAAATCCTTTGTAGCAAAGAAAGATAAAAGTTGTCAGACCAGTCAACTTCAGAATCAGGATCTGAAGCTGAAGCATATATTGGATTATATGCTGCATCTGAGGAAGAGGAGTTTATGCAGTTGCTAGACTCCATCAATGAACATCAATGCATGGGTTCGATGACTAGATCAGAAGAGGACCTATGCCAGAATCAGTCTGGTCCTAATGAGGTAAACTGTCCTTCCAGTACATATGTTTGTAGTACAAGTGAAGAATCAGCTACATCTGCATCAAGTGATGAAGATGCATCTGGATCTGAAGGAGATGTCTATCAATTGATAGACAAGTATGGGGACTTGTTGCAGGCCCTTAAGAAAAGCAAGAACCTGGTTAAATCACAGGCTCAGGAAATTGCTGATCTAAGGGTTGCAACAACTGAGTTAGAAAAAGTCCTTGATCAAAAGTTAGCTGAAATTGCCAAGCTGAAGAATATAACTATTATTCAGATGGGCACAATTAATTATACTAATGATCAAGTAAAGAGTCTGGAGGACAGACTTAGAATTGAAAGGGATTTAGTGGCTAGTTACTCTAAGCCAAAATCTGTCTTACCCTTGATAGATGAATTTGTCACTCAGAAGGGTAAGGCTGGATTAGGATTTAAGGGTAACTCCAGGGCTGGCAGATTCAAGAGGAAAGGCAAAGCCCCTATTCAGCCACTAAACCTTTCAGTCCCCATAAGGTTTGGTAAGGAGAAAGTGCCTTCTAACATATATGATCATGAAGACATTCAGGATCATATCAAGACAAATGTTCTGAAGAACAAGGGTGTTAAGGCAAGCAGGCCTACCTATGGTCATAAGCCCTATGGTTTTAAGAAACCAGTAGGAGAAGTTGCAACAGCACCAGCAATGAACAGAAATGCTTCTGACAAGGATGTATCTAGATCTAGATACAATAAGTTTGAATGTTGGTGCTGTGGCAAGAGGGGTCATTTTGCATTGGACTGCTGGTATAACACAAGTGTTATAAAGAATAAGAGTCTACCTGTTAGAAGAGGTTATGATAACTTTATTAAGGCTAACCTGAACCAAGGACCCAAGACTTACTTGGGTTCTAAGGGTAAGTAATTTTGTATTGCAGGTGAATCCAAGTTACCATGCCCCTATATGGTACTTGGATAGTGGTTGTTCCAGGCACATGACTGGAACAAAGGGGCTGCTGAAGGAGTATTCATCTGTCAAAGATGGACATAAAGTGATCTTTGGTGGATCTGAAAAAGGAATCATCAAAGGATTTGGTAACATCTCTTTAAACCTAATTACTATCACCCAAGTGGCCTATGTAAAAGGTTTGAAACATAATCTAATAAGCATAAGCCAGCTGAGTGATCTAGGATATGACATTTCATTTGGTAAGGATGGATGTCATATCAAAAGGTCAAGTGATCAAGAGATCATATTGACTGGGTATAGGAAGAGAAATGTGTATTGCCTTAATTTTGAATGTGAGAATAAGGCATCCCCCATTTGTCTTGTAGCTGATGACAATGCTTCTCATTGTGTTAAGTGGCACAAGAGATTGGCTCATCTAAACTACAAGACAATTTGCCAACTCTTTAGTAAAGAACTAGTGAGGAATGGGCCTCAAGTTAAGTGTATAAAGGAAGGGGTATGCTCAGCTTGTCAAAAGGGCAAGCAGACAAAAACCTCATTTCAAAGCCTTGAAAACAAGGATTCTGTGAGGTGCTTATACCTCTTGCATATGGATCTTTTTGGTCCTATGCCAGTTCACAGTCTAGGTAGGAAGGTCTACACACTAGTGGTTGTAGATGACTATTCTAGATTTACATGGGTGTTCTTTCTGAGACAAAAATCTGAAACCCCAAGTGTATTATTTAAGTTTGTAAAGCAAATTCAGAATGAACTGAACAGTACAGTGGTCAAAATCAGAAGTGACCATGGTACTGAGTTTCAATCTGAAAGCATAACAAACTTGTGTATAGACTTTGGGATTTTCCAAGAGTTCTCCTCACCTAGAACACCTCAGCAAAATGGAATTGCTGAAAGAAAGAATAGATCATTAATTGAAGCTGGTAGAACTCTATTGAGTGACACCTCTCTCCCAGAATATTTTTGGGCTGAGGCAGTTAACACTGCTTGTCATGTCATCAATAGGGCTTCTATCACCAAAAGCCACAGGAAGACTCCCTATGAGATTGTGAAAGGCAGAAAACCAAATCTATCCTATTTTAGGATCTTTGGCTGCAAGTGCTATATACTTAACAATGGTAAGTCTTATTTGACTAAGTTTGCTGCCAAATCCCAGGATGGGATATTTGTTGGGTACAGCACAAATAGTAAGGCCTATAGAGTCTTCAACTTAACTACTCAAGTTGTTGAAGAATCTGTGCATATTGTATTTGATGAAACAAGATTAATCAATTGTGAATTGTCTTGTAGATCAAATGACTCAACAGGTATAAGCAAGAAGATGGACAAGCTCTCCATTGCTGAAGCTTCAAAGGAAGAGGGAGCATTGGAAAATGAAGGCTGCTGTCCAGGGGGAGTACAAGAGATAATGGAAGCTGATGAAAACCAAGAGGAACAGCAGAATGAAGAAGCTGGAGATGCTCAACCTGAAGGGAATCTACCTCCAGCTATAAGATATCTAAGAGATCATCCTACTGATCAGATAATTGGTGATCCAAGACAAGGAGTGCAAACTAGAAGCAGAAATCAAAGCACAGTTTTGCATTCTAGTTTCTTGTCTCAAATGGAACCTAAGAAGTTTGAAGAAGCTATCCAAGACCAGCACTGGATTGATGCTATGCAAGAGGAGCTGAATCAGTTTAGAAGGTGCAAGGTCTGGGAGCTTGTTCCTAAACCAAGAGGCCACAACATAATTGGGACTAAGTGGATCTATAGGAACAAGCTAGATGAAAGTGGAATAATAATAAAGAATAAAGCAAGATTGGTTGCAAAAGGATACAGGCAGGAAGAAGGGATTGACTTTGATCAAACCTTTGCTCCAGTAGCAAGGCTGGAGGCAATCAGAATGTTCCTTGCCTATGCAGCCTACCAAGACTTCAAAGTATACCAGATGGATGTAAAGTCAGCATTTCTGAATGGTGATCTTAAAGAAGAAGTATATGTAGAGCAGCCATCAGGTTTTGTAGATCCTCTTAAACCTGATTCTGTGTATAAGCTTAGGAAAGCTTTGTATGGGTTAAAACAAGCTCCAAGGGCTTGGTATGAAACCCTGTCTACCTTCCTCATTGAGAATAAATTCTCAAGAGGAAAGATAGACAAAACTCTATTCCTTAGGGAATCCAAAGGAAAGATCATCTTAGTCCAGATCTATGTTGATGACATAATCTTTGGATCTACTGAAAACAACCTTTGTAAAAAGTTTGCCAAACTTATGCAAGGGAAGTTTGAGATGAGCAGTATGGGAGAACTTAAGTTCTTCTTGGGACTCCAAGTAAGACAGACTGATGATGGATTGTCCATATCCCAGTCCAAGTTCACCAAGGAATTAATTAAAAAATATGGTATGGAGTCATCCTCCTCCATGAGAACTCCTATGGGCACAAGTATGCCAATATGCAAAGATGAGGCAGGTAAACCTGTTGATGAATCATTGTATAGAGGAATAGTTGGGTCACTACTATATCTCACTGCTAGTAGACCTGACATTATGTATGCAACATGTGTCTGTGCTAGGTACCAAGCCTGCCCTAAAGAATCTCATTATACTGCAGTAAAAAGGATTCTGAGATATCTAAAGGGCACTCCTACTCTAGGTCTTTGGTACCCTAGGAATAGAGATTTTCAACTAACAGGCTATTCAGATGCAGATTTTGCAGGATGTAGAGAGGATAGAAAGAGTACTACAGGTACTTGTCAATTCCTGGGAGGAAGACTAATATCTTGGAGTAGTAAAAAACAGACTAGTGTGGCAATTTCCACAGCTGAGTCAGAGTATATTGCTGCAGGAAGCTGCTGTGCACAGCTATTATGGATGCAGCATCAGCTTAAAGATTATGGTATTCAGGTAAGTAGAACACCCCTTTTATGTGATTCTAAGAGTGCTATTTCTATTGCTAATAATCCAGTTTCTCATAGTAGAACTAAGCATATAGAAATCAAATATCATTTTCTTAGAGAACATGTAGAAAAAGGTGACATCTCATTGGAATTTGTAAAAACAGATTATCAAATAGCAGATGTATTTACTAAGCCTTTAGATGAAACCAAATTCAATAAATTCAAAATTGAATTAGGTATGTTAACCATTGATTAATGTATTAAACAAAATCATTAACAATGTTATTGAAATGGTTTATAAGTAAGTAAAAGTAGTAACAACATAATCAAGTGTTAAAAAGGACACATTGAAGTTACAGAAATTGGCTAAGTAAGAATGTGTCGACACATTCAGTAATAATGTGTCGACTCAGAGAAATTATGTCGACAAGTCAGAAATATTGTGTCGACACAGAGAATATGTGTCGACACTTAAGAGTTTTATTGTCGACTTAACCAGAAATGTAATGTCGACTCAACCAGAATTATGGTGTCGACACTTACAAAATATGTGTCGACACTTGTCCTTAGTGTCGACACAGAATTTCTGTCTTTCTACTATGTATCCAAGGTGTCGACATAACCACAAATTGGTGTCGACACATAGTAGGCTGAAGAAATGTCGAGTTAATAGAAGCTTGTGTCGACACATTCCGTCTGTGTCGACACATTTAGACTGTTTTTGGCGCCTTTTGAACTTCTTTCAACAGAAGCTATAAATAGGTCAAAAGCTCTTTGTGTCGACACGCTTTCAAGGTTTTCGAGACTCAAACCCTGTGTCGACAGTCTTTCTTTCTCTCTTCTATCAAGCTTTCTCGACACAACGATGGCGCCAAGGATTGAAGATAACATCAATGAAGGATATGAGTTAGTGCGCCAGGCCTTTGCAGAGGCGGCGCCTGATGTTCAAGGAGTTATCACCCTTCTCTCTGCATCAGGGTTAGAATTTCTCATTTCAGAACCAACTAAGATCTGGAAGAAGGAGGTGCACGAGTTCTTTACCTCTGCATCAGTCCATTCTACTGGCCTCAAGATTAAGTCCACTATTCAAGGGACGAAGGTAAAGATTACTCAAAGAAGTTTACGAAAGATCTTCCAACTGTAAGTGGTTGAGAATGAAGAGGCAGTTCCTATATCTAAGACAAGGGAAGCCCTTCAATGGTGTGGCCTGGATTCAGGATTGAAGATAGGAGCTGCATTCAACAGAAAGGGAATGAATCAGCAAGGGAAGTTCTTGTCGGAAGTTGTTGGAAAGGTAATCCTCTGCAAGACAGGTGGACATGATAGGATTTCTGCCTATATGTTCAGCCTGATGACCAGGATAGTTTTTACTATTCCTACTGATTGGTCAAGAGTACTCTTTGACAAGATCAAAGAGGGAATTAAGAAGCCTAACATGGCTAGGATCATGAGTCTGTACTTCACTGGGGTGATTCCAGATGTGATGCAGCAGCTGCAAGGGAGTAAGATTAACCATATGAGAAGAATGGATATGAGACTATTCACCAGGTGGGATAGGGTGCTGTCAAAGGATGTGCCTGAAGAGAGCAGGCCAGACACCCCTGTGCAATCCTCTACACCAAATCAAGAATCTGAACAAGTACAAGAAGGGACACAGCTTGCCTCAACTGTGGTCCAGGAAGTATCAACACCTGCCCAGATGCAGGGGGAGCCAGTTTCCACTTCTGCTCCAAAGGTATCTACTCCTGCTTAGGTTTAGGGGGAGCTAATGTATTTTACTATAAAAGACATTGCTCAAATTATTATTACTGCACAGGTTCAGGGGGAGCTAGTGTCCACACCTACTCCTGCCACTACAAATATTGAGGTGCAAGTCCATGAGGAAGCACAGTTAAACATATCTCAAGATTTAACTGCTGCAGATGTGACCACTCAACTGGAATTTACTATGGAGGAGTTATTCCCAGATGTTGATACTGCTGCTGCTAAAGAAGGAGGTGGACCAGATATTGAGAAGTTCATAGGAATGGACATTGATCAGGAAGCTGCTGTGGAAACACAGGTTGAGGATGAGCCAGTGGATGTTGAAGCTGAGCAACAACTCCCTGGCACAGAAAGAATTCATGTAGATACTTCCTCTGACACAGAAACTGAAGAAGCCAGGGTGGCTAAGAAAAGAAAACTTGTTGTCTTTAAGAGAAGAAGCAAGAACTACAAGCAGGCATTGCAGACAACAACTCCACAAGTTTCTCCAGCCTTTGATTACAATAAATTTATGGTAGATCTTCAAGTAAAATTGGATGACCAAAGGATGGCTCTGGAGAAGTATGTTGATGAAAATAGCAAGTCAGTTCAGTTTGACTTAGCTCAGGACATCAAGTCCATCCAATTTCAAGTCAACTTGCATAAAACTGAAATGACAGATTGCTTCCACAAGGGTGGCAATGCTGTAGTTTATCTGGCTAAACAACAGCAGGCTATCTCTACAAAGGTGGATGATATTGCTTTGAAGCAAGGTTATGTTCTGGAAAATCAAATAAGAATGAATGACAATTTAACTGAATCTCATAATGAGATCATTCAAGAGGTGAAGAAGATTGTTCCAGGGATGCCTGCAGATAGAGCCAAAGAAATGGAAGAATTTGATAAGAATTTTCAGGCTGCTATTGCATCTGTTAAGACTGCCATCACAACCTCTCAACAGGAAATATCTGAAAAGCTTCAAAAGTTAAGACCATTTTTCAAGGAGGGAGTGAATTATTTGGATGGCCAAATTCGATTTCAGAAAGAAGATCTTAGAGATCATGTATCAAGAGAAGCCATAAAGGGGGAGAGGATGCTAATTCATGCAGGCTCTGAGCATGCCAAATGGGTGACCAATAGTATAAGAGCCACATTGGGATATCCACCATTGTGTGATGATAACATGGTGGCTGAGTCAGGTCTACAAACAGGACTACTTGAAGGTGACCAACCTGAGGTTGCCCAAGTCATATACCCCCCTCCAGATTTTGATATATTGGATCAGCAAGTGCAATATATGTATAGTCCTTCAAAGGAGGTTGTAAATGTTATCTTTGGAAAGGTTGATAAGCCTGAGGTAAATTTGCAAGAACAGCAAGATGCTCTACTGTCAAAGAAAATATTTAGAGAGCAGGCTGAGCTGAAGCCAGATTTTGAGCAGTGGAGTCCTACTTCCAGAAATATAATACTCACTGCATGGAAAGCTGTCAAAGATCAAGTTCATGAAAGGGGCAAGTGGTACAATGAGCAGGAATGGCAGAAGTATGAGGCAAGACAAGAAGCCATTGTACAATTCAGAAGGAAAGCTAAGTTGGGAAGACTTCCACCTGATGCTATGGAGCCAAGCAAATACTTCCCAAAGCCTTTTCACTATTTTGAAAGGCAAAGGCTCAAGGAAGAAGCTAAGAAGAAAGCTGATCTTAAAGGAAAAAAGATGGCTGAAGAATCAGAAGCTCCTGTGACAGCTAAAATTAAATCTGGTCAAGGGATTGTTATTAGAGAGCCTGATCAATCCTGATAATGTTTTAGTTCTTTCATAATGTTTTGTAATGATGTAATGTGATCAGTCAAAGAAAAACCATGTAATCAAACATTACCCAGTAATAAACAAAATATTGTTAAATCTGTGATAGATTGTTTTATCCATGATGTTCTTATTATTTTGTTTATAATTAAGTATCCCTGTGTATTGTCATATATCATCATTTTATACTATTTATAAATGGTGTATATCATTGGCTATAAGGGTTATGACTTCTCCAAATAGGGGAGATTGTTGGGTACATTGGAAAATGTGTACCTGATTTGAAGAAGCCCAACCTAGCTCAATGATATACATCATGTTGTATTTGATGTTGTTTTGAGTTGACATGTGCAGGTAAAGAATTGTTAAAGTTTACAGAAAAAATTCTAAGTCCAAGTGTCGACACAAAGGAACATGTGTCGTCACATAGAAGAAAGTTGTCGACACAACACTGGGAAAGTGTGTCGACACAGAAGAAGTAAGTCGACACAACACTGGGAAATTGTGTCGACACAGAAGAAGTAAGTCGACACAACACTGGGAAATTGTGTCGACACAGAAGAAGTAAGTCGACACAACACTGGGAAATTGTGTCGACACAGAAGAAAAACGTCGACCTCAACATTGGGAGAATGCGTCGACACTGAAGAGTATAGTCGATCTCAAGTTTGTCGACATCATCTGAATATGTCGACACAGAAGAAAATAGTCGACCACAAGTTTGTCGTCACCAGCAGAATGTGTCGACACATAGTGAGTAAGTCGACACATTATAGCAAAGCTAAAAAATGAATGTGTCGACACCTGAAGGCTAAGTCAACACTTACTAAAGTTATGATTCTACAACAACTGTGTCGACACACAGGACTTGTGTCGACACACTGCAGAGTCAAAGACCAAGTTATTTTCAGAAGAAGATGTGTCGACACAAAGGCAATTTAGTCGACATCACTGAAGGCAGTGTCGACACCAAAGTCAATTGTGTCGACACAAATAGACAGATGGTCTCGACACTTTCTGACAGACTGTTTCAACACTAAGGCACAGGACTTGTTTGAAGACTTGACAGCTGTGGGTTATCACCAGTTAACTGAAGTTGTCAGACTTGTCAGAAAACGGTTAGAAACCGGATCAGCCGGTTACCATGAAGAATGTCTATAAATAGACAGATTCAGAAGGAGAAAAAAACAATTAACAACATATAGAACTGACCCTTTGAAATACATTGGATCAGAAAGTGGAGAAGGATTACATTCTACTCATTTCAAGAAAGTGCTAGGCACTTAAGAAGATCTTCTCCGGGAGATCTAAGAAGACTATCTAAGGGTAGATCTAAGAAGAGTTCTAATCAGAATTCAGAAGAATCATTCAAAGTTCTGGATAGAGAGAGATCAAGTCAGAATTTGAAGAAGAAGAAAGAATCCACCAGTGGATTCTCAAGAAGCTGTTTGGAATCAACTCAGCTAAGTACATTTTCAAGAAGCTTTGAAGAAGGCTAAGAAATAGTTGATTGCATCAGCTGATTAAGAATTGTCATTGCCTTTTCTCTCTCAACTTGGCAAGAAAATTTAAACAATCTTTTCTATATTTCTGTAGGATCTGTTTATACAGATCTGAGTTGTAAGCCTATGTTATAAAGGCTGAGTGTAGGAGTGTTGAACTCTGAGTGGTAGGGCTGATTGCCTGAGTGTAGGAGAAGGATATTCTCTGAGTTGTAGGCCTTGGGGCAAGGCTGAGGTAGGGCAGTTGTGCCTGAGTTGTAGGAACCAGTTGGGTTCTGAGTTGTAAGATCTATTGATCTGAGATAAGTGGAAGTTTGGCCGAATCTAGCATACAGCTAGATAGGTGAAGGGGGAAAGTGGATGTACCCAGACCTTGGGGAACCACCATAAAACATAGTGCAATCTGTGATGTTTTGTTTTCTGTGATTGCTGTGTTTTTATATTAGTTAATAAATTGAATTATGTCTAGAAGTTTTAGAAAGAGAAGCAGAACCTATTCACCCCCCCCCCCTCTAGGTGTTTAGGCTGCCTTGAAAGTTAAACTATCAATGTGCAATAGCTGAATCAGCGACTTTGGGCTGTTTTGTTTTGGGTTTCTCTATCCATCCTTTCAAGTATCTCGGTTAGTAGCTTAATTAGTAGCTTGTTTGAATTTTAGCCTAAGTGTAATGGTATCTTAAGGGTAGGGTAGTGCTGCTAGATCGGTTAAGAAAGAGCATCATGAGCCTTGGAATTTATTTTCCAAGACTCTGCTTGCTGGCTTTGAGTAGAGTTTGGGCTTATTTGGGTTATAGTCTAATTTATTAGGCTGTGGTCGGGTAGGAGAGATAGGAGTGAGAGCTGGAATTAAATCCCAGCTCTCGGATTGTGGAAAGCTTAGTGATAAGCTAGTTTTGAGCTGCTGTGGTCAATCTTGCCAAAGCAGGTTTGGCGTTGAGTGAGGTAGACTCACTCAACGCCATGGCCAGGGCTTGCGGTTAAGTATCTGGCATTGAGCGAGGTAGACTCACTCAGCACCACCGTTTCTTTTTAAGCTAATGTTATAGCTATGTATGTGAGCTTCTTTAGGGCTGTTAGAAAAGTTTTACCTTCCTAAGGGGGGTATTGGGGGTGTTCGGCTAGTTTTTGCATGCCGACTCATGGGCTATGACCAGAGGGGGGTGTTGTTGTTTGGACTCGGAGGGGTGAATTGAGTGTGCTAAGCGGTGGCCACCACTAAGTTTGGACACTATGGCCAACTTGTTGGGTGTGTGGACCATGAAGCTGCCACCGGTTGTGTTTTCACCCTTGCGTATTTTTTTGGGGGTCTGGTTATTGGTGTTGGACACTGTGGCCGCCCACTCCAGCCCCCCTTATTTTTTACACCCCGGTCATTTGCCCAATAACTTAGGACTGTTAGTTTCCTATTGTCTACTTTTGGTTTTTCCCTGCTTTTATGCTGATGCATTTCTTCTGCAGGTTGATTCTTTCCAGAGCAGGTAGATTTGTGCTCGCACTTAGTGTGTTTTTCCTTTATTGCTCTATAAGCAATGCTTCTTTCTTTTCCTGCTTCTGTAGTTTAGTACTTTGTTGTCGGGATGGAAAACCCTTCTTTATTTAAGTAATCTGACACTCCTTTCTTTTGTTAATTTCCTTGCTGAGTCATTTCTTTTCTTGAATGTCTCAGGTCCAGGTTGTAGCTGATTGAGCTGCTGACTTTCCATTTGCTGGGTCTTGCTGGTAGCCTCCAGGGTAGCAGAGTTGTAGATCATTCCATTGTAAGGTAGTCATTTTCTTTTCTGTATGGATATGCACACTCACCGGTGGGTTCGTGTCGGGTTGTCGACGCCCACTGTTAGCTTACTTGTTTTGCTAAATATGAATTTAGACTGTTGTTGTTGCTCTCTTGGGGTTGTTTACTTGCTTCTAGGAAGGTTTTATGCTAGGTTGCATGTTAGGTATTTTAAAACCCTAAACTATTATATGTACCTCATGCATAACATGTTTGCCAACAAAAGTACTATTTTCTTACATGCGTAAAACATCTTTTAATACATATATACTATACTCACCTTAGGTGTCGTGCATTCTAGAAGTGGTCTTGAGGGCCCTTATGCTCATTAAGGGTGTCAAACTAACTAAATCAAAGTATTTTTTCGCTGTAAGCATATATATTTTCTTAGCGTGGACTAGCTGATCCACTGTGCCGAGGGATACGGCCTTCAAACAAATTGGTTTTCTATTAAATTAAAACTTGTGATTTATGGTTTTGGTGTGTCGCCTGAGCGTCGGCAGTTATCCCCTTCTCGACGTGGCATCACAATGCGTATTTTCCCTTACTCTGATACTTCTTAACCTCAGGGAAAATGCGGGTCGTGACATTGGATGACTTACCTCCTTTTCTCTAAGATTTGTCGGAGGAAGAGAGACGCCTCCGCCCGGGAAGGTGTGAGAAGGCTCTCCTACCGAGAGGGGAGGATCAACGGCTTTCACCATCTTGGGGGGGGGAGAAGATGACGGTAAGGAAGGAGGAGCACAGACCGGGATCTTATTCAGAGCCGCCGCGGTCGCCTTGTTCCTCTGGCGCACCGCCGCGATGCGGTCACGAAAACTTTGGCTAAGAGACATAGGGGAAGAGGCTAGAGGAGAATAGAGTGAAGGAAACGGCCCTTTGTGTGGAAGTGAGTTCTGTATTTATAGGTTTGGCAAGGGCCCACCAAAAGATTCCCTCATAATTTCACTTTAATGACGCGAGCCTCGGTTGGACTATCTTTCCGAGTTTGTAACAACCTCGAAAAGAGCAGGGATTGTGTACAACCTCGGGCGAGCGAAACGGAGCCAAATGATTGAGGAAGGAAGCTAGGCGAGACAGCCCAGGGCGGTTGTCAAGTTGCAGGGCAAGTGGACCCCGGCAAGAAGGACAGGCGAGATGGCTCAGGCGAGAAGGGTCTGAACAAAAGCTGCACCAGGAGGTGGGCGAGTAAGTACCAAGGGAGGAGGTACTCGCGGGTAAGCAGCTGACTCGCCAAGCGAGAGGGCTACAGAGGGCAAATATCGCTAGCGAGGCAGAGCTCTCACAAGGCGAGAGGACCCCAGAAGGGGGTTCTCGCCAAGCACAGGTTCGGTTTAAGACCGGTTCTGTTAGGGTCGGGTCCATCTTTTAGCCCCATGGGATCTTACCCTTTTGCCCTAGGTGTTCTGTATATAGCCCTTCAGAATAGCGGATTTTGGCTGTTGGCAGACCCAACTAAGGGTATTCTTGTAATTTAAGTTCAGCCCCATTTGGTTATTGGCAGTCCCAGTTCAGAGGCCTATAAATAGACCGGTAAGGTGCCTTAGAAGGAGGCATTCCATACTCTCCTTCTCTTCTTCTTCTAAGGCACCTAGCTCAGCATTGGCTAGGGAGGGGAAGAATTTCCGATTCTTCCGGGTACGTGGTGGGACCTCCGCACTAAAGCCCTCGGCCTATTCTTTCAAGAGCCTTATCGAGAGGGTGGTGATGTAGGCCTCTACCGTAGACGCAATATGGGCTAGGGGAATAATGCAGACGCCTCTCTAATTCCACTATTACACTCGCACAAGTTTTAACCGCAGCGCACTCACAAGCAAAATATCACAGTTCACCAACGTACGGTAGCCACACCGCTGAGAGGTCGAATGAACGACTATTGGCCGATGTTCTCCCAAGCAAAAAGAACCCACCCGGTCCGGACAAGCGTGGTTGTACCAAAAGAGATCTACCCAAAAATGAGATCAAAAATTGGTAGATCTCTCCCAACAAAAATTACGGGGCTGGTTAAACCCGTTCGGAAATAACATGTTTAAGATTAATGCAAATCAAAAGTAAAACCACGAAGAATCTAACGATTCAAATCCAACGCAAAATTCTTTCCGACCACAAGATTATTAAGAGAGAATCACACGTGAGTGGAGATGATCGTTATCCAAGTCGGAATAGATGATTCCGACTACCTTTGATTGATCGCTCTTCCACAGTTCCGCCGGATGGAGAGAAAGATCGTCCGCCTTGGGTGCTTCACACCGTTGTTCAGATTCCTCGTCGTAGAAGGAGGCCTTTCTCGGATAAAGCTCCAAGTAATGATGGGTGGCCGGTTTTCTTCAAGGGGTGCTCGGGTTGTTGAGGTTGGTGGTCGGTCGACTATGGAAAGGAGGTGGTCGGGTTGATCGTGGAGGAGTGGAGTGGGCGGCTAAGGAAGAGGAAGGAGAGTGGCAACCAGATTTGGGGAAGAAGAGGAAGGAGGGCAGTGGCTTGGAAGTGGAAGATGAGGGAGAGTGAGGGGCTGGCCGAATTCTTGAGAGAGAGAGAGAGAAAAGAGTGGCGGCTAGGAGATGAACAGAGAGAGAGTGAGAGAGACTAGCATGTAAGGAAAGATTTAGGGTTTCTTTTCATTTTAACTCCCCTTAAACAAAAAAATACATGTCTATATATAGGCTTTACACAAAGTCTTGGCTATATGCAGCCCAAATAAAAATAAAAAATACTCCAAATGTTTAAATAAAGCATGCTAAAAATATAAATGCTCTCAAGCTAATAATAAAATAAGTTCAACTAGTTATTTGTCTTGCGTCGAGGGCGGAGATTGTAGCGCCGCTCCATACGAACACCATGGCGACGCGAGTCCTTTGTAGGAGACGAAGGAGGGTCTTCCGTTAGAGTTCCATCAACAACAACTTGGGAGACGTCGTCTCCTCCAATCCTCCCCCGCTAGAAAGGACTCATCGCCGATGAGTTAGCTTGAAGATACCGTCGTAGAAGAACACAATCCAATAGAGCGACCTCCGATTCCAGGAGCCAAGAGTCATCAGAGGCGGGGCGATCACGCCATCGAATCAAGTAGCGGCACACATCACCATCTGTAGAGGGAAACACGTCATCCTGGAGAATCATGTCTGGCAAAAATTCTGTCCTGGCAAACCTGGGAAAAGCATTAGGCAGCAAAGGGGGAAAATCTATGTCATCAACATTTAGCGTACCTCCTTTGGAGACCGACAGAGAGAGTGATCCCTTACCCAACTTAACCCCATACCCATGAGAATTTGAAGTGGATCTAAACAGACAAGAAGATAATTCTAGTGGCAGAGCAATATATGGCGTTAAATTTGAAACATTAAAAACAGGGGAAATACCCCAATCAGTTGGTAATTCCAAAAGAAATACATTGTCTCCTAACCTCTTTAAAATACGAAAAGGTCCCGCTCGTTGATCCGCTAACTTTTTTAAGGTGCCCGTAGGCAACCGTTCAGGGATGAGACGCACCATGACTAAATCGCCCACTTTCAAGTGAGACACTCTCTTATGTGCGTTGGCATTAACTTGATAAGACGCGTATTGAGTGGTAAGCGTTTCATTTATGTGCTTGTGCAGATCATGGATGTGAGAGGCAAAGTCGTGTGCAAATTGAGTTGACTTAAAAGATGGCGGTAACAGAATCAAGTCAAGTGGCACAAGTGCTTTATAACCGTGCACGATCTCCTTCGGGGACAAACACGTGGACCTTTTTTTGGAATTATTATACGCTAACTGAGCATGAGGGATGATAAGGTCCCATGTACCCTTGTGGTCTCCCACAAGGCATCGAAGCAAACTACCTAAACTTTTGTTTACAACTTCCGTTTTCCCATCCGTCTTCGGATGGTAAGCTGAAGAGAATAGAAGTTTGGTGCCCATGATCCACAACAGGGTCTTCCAAAAATACCTAGTAAACCTCACATCCCTATCGGTAACTATAGATTTTGGAACGCCTCGATGAACAACTACCTCTTTAAAATATATTTGTGCAACGTGTGACGCATCGTTTGTTTTATTGCACACGATAAAATAGGACATTTTGGAGAAACGATCTACAACAACTAAGATAGAATCGTGACGTCTTAATGTGATTGGGAGGCCGAGAATGAAGTCCATGCTAACGTCTTCCCAGGGAATAGAGGAATCGGAAGAGGGCTATAAATCCCCGCATTTGTTTTGTTCCCCTTAGCCAATTGACACGCTCGACAACTTCCCACGATTTTATTAACCATGGTTGTCACAACTCGCCTTTTCTCCGAATTTAAGAAGTATCAGAGAATGAGAAAACACGTGTCGTGATGCCACATCGAGCAAGGGATAACTGTCGACGTTCAGGCGAACACCATCTAACTAGACTATGAAAATTTATAAGTTTAATGATTAGAAAATCAGTTATATTTTTAAAGGCCGTATCCCTCGGCCCAGTGGATCATCTAGTCCACGGTTTAAAAATTATACTTATACGTAGTGGAAAATACTTTATTAAAGTTTGACATCGTAAAAGAGTTCATAAGTGTCCCCCGAGGACAACTTATACTATGCAGGACCCTACATTTAATTTATATTATATATAGGAAAACGATCTTTTTACGTTATTTGGAAAGTAGTATATGAGTTTTAATAAACATGCTGATTATGACGTACATATAGTAGGGTTTATAGGTTTGTAAGTAACTAGCAACCTAGCATAAATATCCCAAGGGCAAGTAGACTAATCTCTAGAAAGGTAGCACTAAAAAGATAACATATTTAGTATCAAGGTAAAACAACTAGTGGGCGCCAACAAACTGATACGAACCCACAGGCAAGTATGTATGTCTGTAAGAAAGAAGCACAAAACTACCTCACAAGTCCAAGGAACTGATCTCTATAGTACGAGAGACCACCAGTATCAGCACAACACAACTAGCCGCCTAATCAGCTACTATCAAGAACCTGAGGCATTCAAAGTAGAAAAGAATACCTCAGGAAGCAAAAATAAATAATCTGTACGGAAATGCTAAGCTAAATGATAAGCAAGAGGGTAAGTAAACCGTAACAAGCACCACTGACCAAGGCAAGATAAAGAGGAAAAACATGATGTGCGAGGAAACAGCAACAACCCTGCCCAGAAATCCTGCCGAGTTTACAAGGCTACCATGTGCCCAAAAAGTTGCAATTTACAAAGGAAAAAACGTCTAACATCCTAAATTGTGAGAGATGGCAGTAGCAAAAACAACTCGGATCCAAGTTGGAGGCAAACTCAGTCCCCCAACAACCATTTCCAAGAAACAAAGCTCAAGGGTCTACATATGAATGCACTAGGGACCTCCCATCCCCTTGCCCAGCCTATACATGGAGCAAGATAAAAGAAAAGGGGTTGCAACGGCTAAATTACACAACACCACCCCCATTAAGAGCTTCAAACCACCACTACTAACCACAAGCCACGATTCGGCCTTTGTAAACAAATATAGCCGAAGAGGAACCTCAAAATCAAGGAATTCACTCAGGAGACAAAATCAAGGTAAGGGAAAAGTGTTGAGATGGCTCAATACGGCATGGCGTTGAGTTAGCTCCACTCAGAACACCTGGAAAGTTTGCTGGCAAATCCAACCTATATGCTGACACGCCAATCCGTTCAACAATCTTAAATGCTGGGTCTGCTTGGACACACTCAACGCCGGGTCTGCTTGGACTTGGCGTTGAGTGTGGTGCACACACTCAACATCGGGTCTACTTGGACTTGGCATTGAGTGTTGTGCACACACTCAATGCCGGGTCTGCTTGGACTTGGCGTTGAGTGTGGTGCACACACTTAATGTCGGGTCTGCTTGGACTTGGCATTGAGTGTGGTGCACAAACTCAACGCTGGGTCTGCTTGGACTTGGCGTTGAGTGTTGTGCACACACTCAACGTCGGGTCTGCTTGGACTTGGCATTGAGTGTGGTGCACACACTCAACGCCGGGTCTGCTTGGACTTGGTGTTGAGTGTGGTGCATACACTCAACGCCATAGCCTTTTGGTATGTTCTTTTGTGGCTAAGTATTGTGGAGTTGAGTGAGTCGACCTCACTCAATGTCATGGCTGTCTAGGCGTTGAGTGAGGCAGACTAACTCAAAACCGCAGCCCATCCTTGCGGTTAAGTATTTTGGCGTTGAGTGAGTCGACATCACTCAACGCCAAAACTATTTTGGCGTTGAGAGAGGTAGACTCACTCAACGCCACAGTTAGTTTTTGCGGCCAAGTGCTAAGGCATTTAGTGAGTGAACCTCACTCAACGTCGTGGCTATTTTGGCATTGAGTGAGGTTAACTCACTCAATGCCACTATCTGTTTTAGCGTTGAGTAGGGTTAGCTCACTCAATGCCACAACAAGTGTTGCAGAAGGCATTGAGTGAGTGAACCTCACTCAACGTCGTGGCTGTTTTGGCATTGAGTGAGGTTAGCTCACTCAACGCCACACCCAGTGTTGCAGAAGGCTTTGAGTGAGGTTAGCTCACTCAACCCCAAAGCCAGTGTTGCAGAAGGCGTTGAGTGAGTGAACCTCACTTAATGTCGTGGCTGTTTTGGCATTTAGTGAGTTTAGCTCACTCAATGCAACAACCAGTGTTGTAGAAGGCGTTTAGTGAGTGAACCTCACTCAACGCCGTGGCTGTTTTGGCGTTGAGTGAGGTTTACTCACTCAACGCCACCGTCTGTTTAGGTATTGAGTGAGTGGAGCTCACTCAACGCCATGTCGTGTTGAGCCATCTCAATGCTTTTACCTTACCTTGATTTTCTCTCCCGAGTGAATTCCTTGATTTTGAGGTTCCTTATCGGCTATTTTTTTTTCTTCCAAAGGCCGAATCGTGGCTTGTGGTTAGTAGTGGTGGTTTGAAGCTCTTAATTTGGGTGGTGTTGTGTAATTTAGCCGTGGCAACCCCTTTTCTTTTATCTTGCTCCAGGTACAGGCTGGGCAAGGGGATTGGAGGTCCCTAGTGCTTTCACATGTAGACCCTTGAGCTTTGTTTCTCGGAAATGGTGGTTGGGGGACTGAGTTTGCCTCCAACCCGGATCCGCGTTGTTTTTGCTACTGCCATCTCTCACAATTTAGGATGTTAGACGTTTCTTCCTTTGTAAATTGCAATGTTTTGGGCACATGGTAGCCTTGTAAACTCTGCAGAATTTCTAGGCAGGGTTGTTGTTGTTTCCTCGCCATCGTGTTTTTACCCTTTGTCTTGTCTTGGTCAGTGGTGCTTGTTACGGTTTACTTACCCTCTTGCTTATCATTTATCTTAGCATTTCCGGACAGATTATTATTTTTTTGCTTGCTGATGTATTCTTTTCTTCTTTGAATGCCTCAGGTTCTGGATAGTAGCCGATTAGGCGGCTAGTTGTGCTGTGCTGTTGCTGGTGGTCTCTCATACTGTAGAGATCAGTTCCTTGGACTTGTGAGGTATTTTGTTCTTCTTTCTTACAGACATACATACTTGCCAGTGGGTTTGTGTCAGTTTGTTGGCGCCCACTGGTTGTTTTACCTTGATACTAAATATGTCATCTTTTTAGTGCTACCTTTCTGGAGAATAGTCTACATGCCCTTGGGATATGTATGCTAGGTTGCTAGTTACTTTCAAACCTATAAACCCTACTATATGTATGTCATAATAAGCATGTTTATTAAAACTCATATACTACTTTCCAAATAACATAAAAAGATCATTTTCCTATATATAGTATAAATTAAATGTAGGGTCCTACATAGTATAAGTTGTCCTCTGGGGATACTTATGCACTCTTTTAGGATGTCAAACTTGAATAAAGTATTTTCTGCTACGTATAAGTATAATTCTTAATCCGTGGACTAGATGATCCACTGGTCCGATAGATACGGCCTTTAAAAATATAACTGATTTTCTAATCATTAAACTTATAAATTTTACTAGTCTAGTTAGATGGTGTTCGCCTGAACGTCGACATTTATCCCCTGCTCGACGTGGCATCACGACGTGTGCTTTCTTATTCTCTAATACTTCTTAAATTCGGAGAAAAGGCGGGTTGTGACAATGGCCTTAAGACCGGGCAAATAGAACTTGTCTTCTACTAACGTGATCGTCTTGTCATGACAAAAATGTCCACCCAACCCTCCGCTATGCAATTCCCACACTATGAATTATCGTACGGAGGAACGGGGGATGCATAGCTTCGAATGGTTAAATAAATAGCCGTCACGAATGTAAAAAGAAGTAATGGTTGTTGGCAAGTCATCTTGAGTGGTGAAATAGATATCTTTAAAATCTGGACAGTTGACGTATTCATCCTTAATCATATCGAAGCCAATCACCTTAACTTCTAGTGTGGATAGTAATAACGAAACATGACTAAGAGCGTCGGCTACGCGTTTGAGAGTTCCCTTAAGGTGTTTGATAATGAAAGTGTACTCCTGAAGATAGGAGACCCATTTGGCATGTCTAGGACTAACCTTAGTTTGAGAGTTAATAAACCTTAGCGCTTCATGATCGGATAGGATGACAAACTCCTTAGGAAGTAAATAATGTCGCCAATGTTGGAGGCATCTAATGACCGCATAAAACTCCCGATCATTGTTTTAATAATTGAATTTCGGACCTGCCAGTTTTTCACTGAAATACCCCACAGGGTGGTCGTCCTGACTCAACACTCCACCAATTCCCACTGTAGACACATCACATGACAACTCGAAAACTCTTGTAAAATCCGGTAGTCACAAAAGGGGGGCTTCCGACATGCGCGATTTAATTTATTGGAATGTTGTAGCGGTCGAGTTCATCCATGTAAATTCACCCTTTTTCATGCACTCGGTAATGGGGGTTATAATAATACTAAAATCCTTAATAAATCTCCGATAGAATGTGGCGATCCCAGGAAAACTCCTAACATCCCAAATGTTGGCGGGCTCGGGCCAATCTCTAATGGCTTGTACCTTCTTGGGGTCTACGTGGATCCCTTTCGAACTCACAATATAACCGAGGAACTCAACCGATGGCACATGGAAAGTACACTTCATAATATTCACGAATAATTTTTTTGATCTCAGCGTGGTAAGGATGATTTTCAAATGTGACTCGTGATCGATCGTGGAGGTGCTAAAAACAAAATGTCGTCAAAATATACCACGATGAATTTCCCCATATAGGGTTGGAAGACGTGGGTCATCATCCTCGAGAACGTGCTCAGCGCATTGGAAAGCCCAAACGGCATAACTAACCACTCGTAAAGCCCTTCCTTATACTTAAATGCGGTCTTCCACTCGTAGCTTTCCCTAATTCAGATTTGGTGGTAGCAGCTCCTAAGATCCAATTTCGAGAAAATTGTGGTACCGGCTAACATGTCCAATAAATCATCCAGGCGAGGGATGGGAAATCAGTAATTAATAGAGTTTTTATTAATGGCTCTACAATCCACACACATCCTCTAAAATCTGTCCTTCTTGGGGGTAAGTAAAGCGGGAACGGCACACGGGCTCATGCTGTGGCGGATAAAACCGTTTTGCACTAAATCCGAAATCTGGGTTTGTAACTCTAAGTGCACGGAATGGTTTAGCCGATAATGTGGGAGGTTGGGCAATGAGGAGCCCGGAATGAAATAAATTGCATGCTGGATATCCCGCATGGGGGGTAACTATGACGGCAGCTCGTCCGGGTACACGTCCACAAACTCTTCTAAGAGTTTTCTCAGCGTTGGTGGCAAATTCTCAAAAGTTGCCGCATCTTCCTTAACTTGCAGACACACAAATGCATAGAGGACACCGTCCAAAAAGGTAGTACGCTTTAATTCTTTCTTCCCTATCAGACTCATTATTTTCTTCTCGACCGGGATGACCGTATCCTTGGAGGGGACCAAAGGATCCTTTGGCGGAGCGGGTTTAAAGATAATGGTTCTTCCATTAAATTTAAACTCGTAAGTGTTGGCCCTACCAAAGTGGGTGACGTCATGATCATACAACCAAGGGCGACCCAACAAGACGTGACAAGCATCCATAGGGATGATATCACACAAAATCTACTTAGAATAAGCTTTGATGGTAAGGGGCACCAAGCATCGCTTCGACACAGGGAGGGACGACTTGTTTACCCATGCCACCTTATAAGGGTGAGGGTGTGGCTCGACATCAAGAGACATACGTTTCACCGCGGCTTCAGAAATAACGTTCATGCAAGTACCGCTATCGATGATCAACCTACACCATTTTTCACCACTCTTAAAATTCAACATGAAAATGTTCGTCCTATTCCATTCATATAATGCTCGAGTGGTCGCAAGAATACACCTCATAACCATCATATGGGAGTAATCTTCCATATCACTAGGCACTCCGTCCGACTCGCTTTCTTCTCCTGCCTCGTAAGTAAGGTCGTCTGACCCACCAGTGGAATCTAATAGGGCTAAAGGTTTCTGTTTAGTAGGTCAATCACTAGCATAGTGCCCTTTGATCCTACAAGCGTACTAGGTGACATTCGTTCTGTTGACACTACCCACTGGGATTCTCTCACTAGAGGGGTTTCTTTTATTCCTAGTCGTTATGACTATGGAGGTCGAGTAGGGGGACTTGCCCCTTTGGAACGAGCGAGACTTACCTTTAAGCACATTGTGCTTCTCAATATCTAAGGCAGCCTTGAATGTGACGTGCAAGTCAGTGTGACCATAACTCAGAAGCTTTCCTTGGATGTCGGTGTTTAGTCCCTTACGAAACCTGGAGAGGGTGACCTCGGGCATATCTATCACATCACACCTAACCATCATGTCCTTCAGCAGACTCATGTACTCAGAAACCGACCTAGCCCCTTGCTTAAGGGTAGCTAAATCATCAAACATCTTTGTTCGATAGTACGTAGGGATGTACTACTCTGTCAGCCTAGCCTTCATGTCATCCAAGCCAATGGGCAACACACCGTTCTCGACTCTCAAACGCCGCTCCTCATTCAGCCAAAATATTTTAGCACGCCCTAACAACTTCATCCTCGCTACTCGCACCTTATTGTTGCGTGCTAGGGTTATACGCCCATAGTCACGCCTGGTGACACGCCCAGGGAGGGCGTGTCAGGGGGGCGTTACAGCGGTTTTGTTCGTTTTCCTGTCCCTTCCAGCAGAAGTCCTCGGGATCGGGTGACACGCCCTAGGTCACGCCCAGGGAGGGCGTGATAGGGGGGCGTGTCAGGTCATTTTGGCCAATTTTCTGGAAACCTGCAAAAAGACAAGAAAAAGTCAGCGACAATAATATTTACATAAAAATGATACAAATAAACTAATAATAGATATTTTTTGTACAATATAAAATAGAAAATACGATAATAGTTTAGGCTACAAAACGTATTATCAAATTCCCCCAAGCTTAAGCTTTGCTTGTCCCCAAGCAAAATTATAAAAACTAGATATTTATAAAAAGGACTAATCAAAAAGTTTTATTTATGCCTACACAAGTACTATGCTAAATTCTAAGTAGGGAAAAGGTGAAATGTAAGTCTAAAACAATTATTTAGGTATGGTAAAACTTTTATAAACTTTACTTAATAAAAACAAATCATCCAAAATTTTAACGAGATTTTTTAAATAGACTTAAGCAAAGCAACGAAAATGAAAAACACGCATTGAGTTGTTACTAGATCCAAGCAACACATTATAATTATATCAATTTAATTAACAAAAATCTAGGTTTAAATCCAAAACTAAAACTGATTTACTTTTTTTCTTTTCTTAGTTGTTAAATAAAAATCAAAAAGCGTGAATCAAAAGGACTTAAATAGGACAGAAACATTTGGCTTAGGAATATGATTAGGAGTGGAATTCAAAGACAAACGTGAAGGTTTTAAAATCACACTAAACAAAAGCAAAGAGTTTCAAAAAAAAAACTTTCATAAAAATATATACACATTTTTTTTTCTTTTTTTTTCTTTTTTCAAAACAAAGGCCATAAATATTTTTATTTTCCTTTTTGAATTGGCCAAAAAATAAAAAACATCACTTTTGAACATACTTTTTTTGTCGAAAAACTTTCTCCCACAAAAATCACAAAATACCCTTTCAAAATCGTCAAAATAATTTATGAAACTCAAAAAGGCTAGTGTGATTCAATAAGTTGGAAATTTTGGCTTTGGTGAAACTGAAATGAAGGGAGGAGCTATCAAATGAAATCGGAAAAAGGCTCAAAAACGGCTAAGTAGTGGTAAAAGTTTTTAGGTTGGCAGGAAAGCTCAAACGAAAACAAAAATGGCCTAAATCATTTTCACGCTTTTGAATTTATTTAAAACAAAGGTTTGAAAATTTTCAAAAAACGAGTCCTAGATAATAAAAGAAGATTGATGAAATTAACTTGAAAATAGAAATAATAGGTGACTTGGATCGTTCACATCTACTACGTTATTCAAAAGTTGACTTTAAAAAAATTATTCAAAAACGAAAAAGAAAATAGTGGATGATGAATTTTTGAGAAAGTAAAGGAAATAAAAAAAACAAAAAAAACCATAATAGAAATGCGAGTTTTAGAAAAATATTTCACCTTAACATGCTACCGTGAATTAGAAACACAGCATGGCCAACATTTTACTTATGAAACATAATTAAAAAGGACGATTAGAAATATTATAATTAACTAATTTGTTTATAGGAGATTTTGAGTAAAACAAAAACAGAAACTAGGGGTACTATTAAAATACCAAAATGTCTAAACTATTCAAAAACACATAAATTTTTTTTTTTAATTTTGTGAAATATTCTCTATTTTTTTTTTGGATTTTGGAAATTTTTTTCTCTTTTTTTTTGGAATTTTAAGATATTCATTTTTTTATTTTGGAAATATTTAAAATATATACAAAAAGAAAAATATTTACACTAAGCAAAAATGAAGGAAGAAGTCCTCCCCCAAGATTAAAATAGACATTGTCCTCAATGGCTAAAGAAGGGGATTGGAGAAGGAGAGAAAAGTAAAGTACATAATTGAAAGACAGAATTGAAATACAGGTACTTCCCCAGAATTATTTGCTGCGAAAGCTGAGTGATGCCGCTCCTCCGAATGTCTTCTTTGGACTTCGTGATGGATTCAGCAATGTTGGAGCCGGCGATCGCAGAAGCTTCAGCTTGTCGGAGCCATCCGAGGAAAAAATTATAAAATAAAGAAAACAGAAAAAGATAACTTGGGTTGCCTCCCAAGAGCGCCCTTTGGTTAAAGCGTCGTTGAGCTCGACGCATCAAAAAAAATAATTTTGTCCAAAAATATTGTTGTCCCGAAATAAAAATGTTTTTAGCAAAAAAATTAAAAGTTCAAGATTAGAGTTCGTGAAGCAGAAACTTAATAATGTTTAGACTGACATCATCATCACCAGAAAAGTAGAGTTTAAGACGCTGACCATTCACTTTGAAATTACCCTTATCAGGGTGAGAAATTAAAACAGTTCCATAAGGAAATACTTCTAAAACAGAAAACGGGTCAGACCAGCGAGATTTTAATTTTCCCGGAAATAAACGTAAAAGAGAATTATATAAAAGGACTTGGTCGCCCGGCTTAAAGTTTTTAGGGTGCCTTAAGTGTTTATCGTGTAAACGCTTCGTCCGCTCGTTATAAAGTTTATTATTTTCAGAAGCATAAGAGCGCCACTCATCGAGTTCATTTAGTTGAAATTTTCGAAGGTCACCTACTGAGTGGGGATCGAAGTTTAAAAATTTTAAGGCCCAAAAGGCGCGGTGTTCTAACTCTACGGGCAGATGGCACGATTTTCCATAGACTAGTCGATACGGCGTACATCCGAGGGCGGTTTTGTACGCTGTTCGGTAGGCCCATAGAGCATCGTCAAATTTGGCTGACCAGTCTTTCCTAGAAGTTGAAACAGTCTTTTCTAATATTCTTTTTATTTCTCTATTAACTACTTCGACTTGTCCGTTAGTTTGGGGGTGGTAGGTAGTGGAAAGCTTATGCGTAACGCCGTATTTGGTAAGAATTTTTGAAAATTGTGCGTTACAGAAATGGGAACCCCTATCGCTAACGATCGCGCGTGGTATACCGAATCTAGAAAATAATCTTTTTAGAAACGTGACTACAACTCGGGAGTTGTTCGTAGGAAGAGCTTGGGCCTCAGCCCATCGTGAAACATAATCAACAGCAACTAAAATAAATTTGTTTCCGAAGCTAGAAGGAAGGGGGCCAACAAAATCAATTCCCCAGAGGTCAAAAATTTCGCACTCTAAGAAATAATTTTGCAGCATTTCATTTTTATTAGAGATGTTTCCCGACCGTTGGCAACTATCACACCTGCTCACAAAGGCTTGCACGTCTTTAAACAGGCTAGGCCAGTAAAAACCCGCGCAAAGCACCTTATGAGCGGTGCGAGCAGCTTGATAGTGCCCACCTGTCGGACCTTCATGCAAATGTTTTAGAATATCAATTCCTTCATCAAAAGAAACACATCTCCTTATCACTTGATCCGCACAAATTTTGAAAAGATGCGGGTCTTCCCAAAAGTAGTTCTTCAGCTCAGAAAAGAATTTCTTCTTTTACTGAGAGGAGAATTCTTTTGGGAGTACCCGGGCCACTAGATAGTTGGCGATGTGCGCGAACCAAGGAGAAGTAGATGTATTAACTAAAAGCAGCTTCTCATCAGGAAAATAGTCATTAAAAGATTTTTCATTTAATTTTTCTATAAAGGGGTTATCTAATCTGGATAAATGGTCGGCGGCCAAGTTCTCGGCTCCTCGTTTATCACGGATATCTAAGTCAAACTCCTGGAGGAGTATGACCCAGCGAATCAAGCGAGGCTTGGCATCCATTTTGGCAAGAAGGTACTTGAGGGCCGAGTGGTCCGTAAAAACAATGATTTTTGAAAGTGTAATGTAAGGGCGAAATTTATCAAAGGCGAATACTACAGCTAAGAGCTCCTTCTTGGTTGTGGTGTAATTTTCTTGTGCAGATGTGAGGGTTTTACTAGCGTAATAGATGGGGTGGAAGTTTTTAGATATGCGTTGACCTAATACGGCTCCCACCGCAAAACTACTCGCATCGCACATAATCTCGAAAGGAAGGTCCCACACCGGAGCTATCATAATCGGTGCGTTAAATAACTTTTCTATAATTGATTCAAAGGCAGAAATACAAGAGTCATTAAAAATGAATGGAGCGTCTTTTTCTAAGAGATGGGTGAGGGGCTTTGTGATCTTGGAGAAGTCATTTATAAAACGACAATAAAAGCCAGTGTGACCTAGGAAACTTCTTTTAGCTTTTATGTTTGTAGGCGACGGCAACTTCTCAATAACTTCTATCTAGGCAACGTCTACCTCAATACCTTTAGCAGAAATTTTATGACCCAAAACTAACCCTTCCCTCACCATAAAATGGCATTTTTCCCAATTTAGGGCAAGGTTAGTTTCTTCGCATCGTTCTATGACTTTTTCGAGGTTTTCTAAACATCTATCGAAGGAATCGCCGAACACGGAGAAATCATCCATGAATACCTCCATAATGCTTTCTACGTACTTGTCAAATATTGCGAGCATACATCGCTGGAATGTAGCTGGCGCATTGCATAATCCAAATGGCATTCTTCGGTAAGCGAAGGTGCCGAAGGGACAAGTAAACATAGTTTTCTCTTGGTCCTCGGGAGAGATGGGTATTTGAAAGTACCCCGAGAGGCCATCGAGAAAACAATAAAAGCTATGGCCGGAGAGATGTTCTAAAATCTGGTCGATAAACGGCAAAGGAAAGTAGTACTTGCGGGTGACGTCATTTAACTTATGGTAATCTATGCACATACGCCAACCCGTCACCGTCCGTGTCGGGATTAATTCATTATTCTCATTACTAACTACGGTTATCCCTCCCTTCTTGGGAACTACCTGAACGGGGCTAACCCACTTACTGTCCGATATAGGGTAGATAATTCCTGCGTCTAATAGTTTCATAACCTCGCCCTTAACTACTTCTTTCATATTCGGGTTTATACGGCGCTGAGGTTGGATAGAGTTACGCGAATGATCTTCCATTAAAATTTTATGGGTACAGAAAGATGGGCTTATGCCCTTGATATCAGAAATTTGCCAAGCAATAGCCCGACGATGCTTACGTAGAACCAGAAGAAGTTTATTGTTTTGCGTATCCGTGAGGTAGGCCGAAACGATAACTGGGAACTTGGAATCTTTTTCTAAGAAAGCATACTTAAGGTGTTCAGGGAGTTCTTTAAGTTCTAGGGTAGGGGGTTCTTCATAAGAGGATTTTGAGATTCTTTCTTTTTCAAAAATAATATCTTCATAAACTTTTTTTATAAGGAACGTAATAAGGGGTGGGGCTAGCAGCTAAGACGGCTTCTTGTAGCGATTCAGTGGGAAGAAAAGAGGAAGAACAAAAATCAGAATATTCTTTTTCAAATTCAGAAAGATAATGAGAAGATTCATCACTTCCTTGCAGTGATTCAGTTGTAAGAGAAGAGGAGCAAAAAGTAGAAAATTCTTTTTCAAAGTCAGAGAGGTAGTAGGAAGAATCATCACTCACGGCATCTACGAAAAAGCATGAGTCATCATTTGCTAGGGTGTTCTTCATCGAAGGGGTGATAGAAAATGTGACTTCGTCGTCGCCTACTCGAAGAAAGAGCTTACCATTGCTTATGTCAATGATGGCTCGGGACGTGGCAAGGAAGGGTCGGCCAAGGATCAGGGGAACCTCGACGTCTTCTTCGATGTCCAAAATGACAAAGTCCACCGGGAAGATGAACTTGTCGACTTTCACTAGAACGTCCTCCACTATTCCTAACGGGTACTTGACGGATCTATCGGCTAGCTGGATACTCATACGCGTGGGGTTAAGGCTACCAATCCCTAACTTTTTAAACAACGAAAAGGGCATCAGGTTTATACTCGCGCCTAAGTCGGCTAATGCGTGTTTAACAAAAAGATCACCGAAGACACACGGGATAGAGAAACTACCTGGGTCACTAATTTTCTTCGGCAAACCGTTTGATAAAACGGTGGTGCACTCGGCGTTTAGCGTGATGTGCGAAAGATTCTTTAACTTCTTCTTGTTTGTGAGGAGGTCTTTAAGATACTTTGCGTATTTCGGCATCTACGAAATAGCCTCGTGGAAGGGAAGATTAATGTGGATTTGTTTGAAGATCTCTAAGAAGCGGGAGTACTGATCATCTTGACGTTGTCTATTAAGTTCATAGGGGTATGGAGGAGTTGAATTATTTTTGAAGTTGGGTGGTGGAGTGGGATTATTTTCTAAAATAGGGGTGATTACTTCTTCAGCAGAGGTTGGAATTTTGAAAATGGGAGCGGAGCTTTGATTTTTAAAAGCAGGAGCAGAGCTTTGATTTTTAGAGGCGGGAGCGGAGCTTTGATTTTTAGAGGCGGGAGCGGAGCTTGCCTCGGGCTCTTCACTTACCATACCGGAGACTTGCTTCCCACTCCGAAGAGTTATAGCTTTCGCTTGCTCTCTCGGGTTGGGTTCAGTATTGCAAGGAAGAGACCCTGCGGGTCGCTCAGAAATTATTTTCGTGAGCTGTCCTACCTGATTTTCTAGACTTTTTACACTTCCGGTTAAAGTTCTTATAGTAGCATCATTTGTGGTGATATATTTAGAAAGTAATTCCTCCAAGCATGGAGGTTTTGGGTAATTTTGAAGAGGTGGTGGTGGTGGTGGTGCAGAAAAATCATTTTGCGGGGGTGGTCGCATCGCATTCGATGGATTACTCCATGAAAAGTTCGGGTGATTTCTTAAAGCAGGGTTATAACCATTCGGAAAATTAAAACTAGGAGGATGAAAATTCGCAGCAGAAAAATTATTAAAAGAAGTTCTAGGCATATTATTAACATAATCTAAATGTTCTGGAGTAGGGGTTGCAGATTCCCATACCTGAGGGGCGGAGGCAGCAGTCATCTCCATTATCTTTTTGCTTAGGATTTCTACTTGCAGAGCGAGCTGGGAGACGTTGTCCACTTCATAGATACCTGCAGGCTTGTTCGGGCGGGACCTAGGCACATTCCACTGATAAGTGTTCATGGCCACGTCCTCAAAAAGCTCAAGAGTGGCTTCCGGGGTCTTATGATTTAAAGTACCGCTAGAAGCTGCGTCTATCATTTGCTTCGTGCTTTGATTTAGCCCGTTATAAAACGTCTGCACTTGTAACCATACAGGCAGCGCGTGATGTGGGCATCGTCTTAATAATTCTTTAAATCTCTCCCAGGTTTCATATAGGGTTTCAGAGTCTATTTGTCCGAAGGCAGAGATGTCGTTCCTAAGTTTTGCAGTTTTAGCTGGCGGAAAATACTTCGCCAAAAATTTTTCAGTTAGTTCATTCCAAGTGGTTATGCTATTTTTAGGAAGTGTGTTCAGCCACTGCTTAGCTTTAGTTCTTAAAGAGAAGGGGAATAGTCTTAGCCTGATTGCATTATTTGTGACACCATTTATCTTGAAGGTGTCGCAAATTTCAAGAAAGCTAGCTATATGGCGTTCGGATCTTCATTTTGAAGTCCGTCAAATTGCACATATTGCTGCACCATTTGAATTATGCTAGGCTTTAGTTCGATGTTATTATTTGCTATAGCAGGGCGGACTATACTTGATTCTGTTCCCTCGAGGTTCGGTCGTGCATAATAGGATATAGTCCTTTGCACGGCCTCATCTACGTTGGGTTCTTCCATTCTTAAAGTAGCAAATGACTCGGAGTCCTCAACCGGCACTTGGATAGTAGGACCTTGAAATCGCGATCTTCTCCGAAGAGTACGCTCAATTTCGTGGTCCAAGTCCAAAATAACCGACGGACTCCCGTTGGTCATGCACTAAAAGAACAGAAAAGAAGAAGAGGAAGAGAAAAAGGATAAACTAGAAAAAAGAAAAAAAAATTCTTTTTGAAATAGGTTTTTTTATAGATTAACTCTCGAACTTCCCAAGAACTACCCCGTGAAGGGTTCGCAAGGTACTAGACAAGATAGTGGCGCTTAAAGCCCTTTGCCCTTTTCGAGAGAATTAGGTGGCGTAGAAAAATTGTGAGGTTGGTTACTAATAAGAGCGGTGATAAAATTTTTTGATTTTTAAAATTTAAATAAGGAGGATGAGAAAGAGAAAAGATAAAATTAAAGGTTCGTGTTTTCAATATATCAACGGAAATTGGATCCCCGGCAACGGCGCCAAAAACTTGTTCCGCGCTAGGGTTACACGCCCATAGTCACGCCTGGTGACACGCCCAGGGAGGGCGTGTCAGGGGGGCGTGACAGCGGTTTTGTTCGTTTTCCTGTCCCTTCCAGCAGAAGTCCTCGGGATCGGGTGACACGCCCTAGGTCATGCCCAGGGAGGACGTGACAGGGGGGCGTGTCAGGTCATTTTGGCCAATTTTCTGGAAACCTGCAAAATGACAAGAAAAAGTCAGCGGCAATAATATTTACATAAAAATGATACAAATAAACTAATAATAGACATTTTTTGTACAATATAAAATAGAAAATACGATAATAGTTTAGGCTACAAAACGTATTATCACTTATCCGCATCGTTCAGAGTATACCACTCGAAATAGCATTTGATCTCCATGACCCAGTCCTCGAATACTTGGGGATCCCCAATCCATCGTAGGATGGTGGCTTGACTCGGACGGCCCGAGTAAGATCAAACTCGTAAGGTGCTCATGGAGCGTGCTCATTAGGAGGGTGGGGGAAACGATTGTGATTTTCTCTAACCCATTGGTGAGCGGGTTGATTACGGGGTGCCCCTTGTGGTAATCCCATTCCCTAAAGTGCCTCCCTATTAGCCATCATCTGCTCCGTGAAATCCTGACGGAGTTCCTCAATCTCAGGGAGGGCACGACCCTCACCCCGGTCATCATCCATATTAAGAGACGATGGAGGATAGTCCGTACCTAGCCTAGTGCGCGTGCAAAAATGAAGACAACAGACTTAGACAGACCACAGAAGGAATTAATCCCGCTTAATGACTATAGGAAAATAATTTCTTTTTGATTTTTTTGCTGAAAAATAAAAAATCTAAGCTGCTATTGGCAGTCCAAAAAAATTTAATTTTTTTTTTAGATTTTTTGACAACTAACGTACAAACAGAAGTGCGGGTTAACGTGCTAAATAAGAGGGGAGGGTTCCAATTAAAAAATTGACAAGAACCTCCCTATGATACAAAATTGATGTAGGAATCTACCGTAGACGCAATTAGGCTAGGGGAATAGCGCGGATGCCTCTCTAATTCCACTATTACACTCGCACAAGTTTTAACCGCAGCGCACTCGCAAGACAAATATCATAGTTCACCAACGTACGGTAGCCACACCGCTGAGAGGTCGAACGAACGACTATTGGCCGATGTTCACCCAAGCAAAAAGGACCCACCCGGTCCGGACAAGTGTGGTTGTACCATAAGAAATCTACCCAAAAATGTGATCTAAAATTGGTAGATCTCTCCCAACAAAATTACGGGGCTCGCCAAACCCGTTCGGAAATAACGCGTTTAAGATTGATGCAAATCAAAAAGAAAACCACGAAGAATCTAACGATTCAAATGCAACGCAAAAATCTTTCCAACCACTAGATTATCAAGAGAGAATCACACGCGAGTGGAGATGATCGCTACCCAAGTCGGAATAGATGATTCCGACTACCTTTGATGGATCGCTCTTCCACGGTTCCGCCGGAGTTGCGCCAGATGGAGAGAAAGATCGTCCGCCTTGGCCGCTTCACACTATTGTTCAGATTCCTCGTCGCAGAAGGAGGCCTTTCTCAGATAAAACTCCAAGTAATTATGGGTGGTCTGTTTTCTTTAAGGGGTGCTCGGGTGGTGGAGGTTGGTGGTCAGCCGACTTTGGAAAGGAGGTGGTCGGGTTGATGGTTGTTGATTGGAGTGGGCGGCTAAGGAAGAGGAAGGAGATGGGCGGCCGGATTTGGGCAAGAAGAAGAAGGAGGATGGCAGCTTGGAAGTGGAAGATGAGGGAGAGTGAGGGGCTTGCAGAATTCTTGAGAGAGAGAGAGATGAGAGTGGCGGCCCGAAGATTAAGAGAGAGAGAGAGAGAATAGCAAGTAAGGAAAGATTTTGGGTTTCTTTTCATTTTAACTCCCCTTACAAAAAACAATATATGCCTATATATAGGATTAACACAAAGTATTGGCTATATGCAGCCCAAATAAAAATAAAACATACTCCAAATGTTTAAATAAAGCATGCTAAAAATATAAATGCTCTCAAGCTAATAATAAAATAAGTTCAACTAGTCATTTGTCTTCCACCGAGGGCGGAGATTGTAGCGCCGCTCCATACGAACAGAATGGCGACGCGAGTCCTTTGTTGGAGACGAAGGAGGGTCTTCTGTTAGCATGCCATCATGAACAACTTGGGGGCCGTCGTCACCACCAGGTGGTCCAGAGAGAGTAAGTGTGAGTTACACCTTTAGTTCTGAGCTTTAGGAGGGACCTACCTTGTTGGTTCCAACAGCGATGGCTCTCTTCTTTTGTTGTATGGGACGAGCTTTGGGGTTGAAGTTTAGACGGTGGCATGTTATGTCCGCGTCAACCCCCGACATGTCAGTTGTGCTCCAGGCGAAGATGTTGATGTTCCTCTGCACGTATGCCCTGATCTCCTCCTGATCCTCGGGACAGAGCTCCCCACTGACTTTAAGTTTCTCTTTCCTCCCTTCCTTGGTGAGGATCTCCATCTCCAGCACCTCCACTGCCGCCATCAGTCTTGATTGCTCTTACTCTTTCTCCTACTCCCTCAAAATCTCCTCTCGTTCCATGGCTTCCCAATCTATGGACTCGTGCTCTGCAATGACCGTAGCCACCTCACTCAGAAACTACTCAACCTCTTCATCGGTTGTGACTCTCTCCTCCAACAGTGAACTTCCCCTCTTCTTTGGCCGAGCTTCTATCCTGGGAGACTCCCCCGCTTCCTTTATCTTTCTTTTCTCTTTCCTTTTTTCTTGATTTTTCTTTTCTCCTTCCACCTCCATCTCCTCTTTCTCCTCTTCTGCCTCCATCTCTTCTTCCCATCCCTACTCTTCCCCCCCCCATTCCTTCTCCCCTGCCGTTTCTGGCTCCACCGCAATGCCTCTCTCCATCCCTACTTCTCTGTCCACTCCTTTCATCTCCTACTCCTCCCTTACTTTTTGTCTGACCTCCTGCTACCATCGTTCCATCCTCTTCTCTAATTCTTAGGCCTCTCCTTGCCAAGAAATGGATTTTACTGCCGTCACTTAGCACTCCCTGACTACTTTTGGATCTTCTCAGACTCTGATTTGGGTCCCTCCGACATTGAGCTTCATGCATTGATGAAAAGATGATGGGAAAAACCTAAAGGCACAGATCAAAGGGTGCCCAAAAATGACATTGTAACAGCTAGGGGCATCCTCTATGACGAAACGGCAATTCGTGGACAGCCCTCCCAGTGTCACCTGGAGTTTTACTCCCCCTCGACTTCCTTCCTTTCTCCTGAGAATCAAAACAATAGCCCATCTAGTACCTATAACACCCCAAAAACCTTAACATGGAGTCAGAATGGGTGACACGGCCTGGGACACAGGCGTGTCCCAGGGCATGTCCAGTGCACATGGCCTGGGACACGGGCGTGTCCCAGGGCGTGTCCTTTACTGTAGGCGTCAACTCGAGTTCTCGAGATAGCACGGTCAACGATCGTCGAGAGTCGACACGGCGTGGGACACGGGCGTGTCCCAGGGCGTGTCCTGCTCGGGTGAATACCGAGAGGAATTGAGTGACGTTGAGTGTGGAACACGGCTTGTGACACGGGCGTGTCAAAGGGGCGTGTAGGGCACACGGCCAGGTACACGGGCGTGTGCCTTTGCCATGTGCTTCTCGGGTGATTTGGGCATGTGTTGAAAAGGTGACACGGCAAGTCTCACGGCCATGTAAAAGTTGACACAGGAATTTCTGCCCTGTGACACGAGCGTGTTTGAGCCCTTGTTCTGGTTCAGTTTGAGTTGGTTCGTATATCGCTTGGGGGACATGGCCTGGGACACGTGCGTGTCATAGGCCGTGTCAAGTCAAATTTGGACTTTTGGGAAGATCTCGGCCATCCAATTATTTCTATTTGGATCCAATGGGCCTGGTGCTTTCCTGTAGTGATAAGACTGAGGGTTGGCCTCTTCTCTCATTCTTATCAAGAGAGAAAAAGAGAGAGCTTTGAGGAAGGAGAAGGAGGATAAGAGCAAGTCTTTGGTGGTGCTCCCGCAGTCCGATTTGAGATTCGAGGCAAGTTCTGTGGAGGCAAAGCTGCTGCGGTGCTTTCCAACTGGCAAGATTTCGATGGCTCCCAAGAGATCGTCAAGGGTAACGATCTTCCTTATTGAAAATGTGAAGGCCTTCTTTATGCATGAGTAAGGAATCCTCTCCACCAAAAGGTGGAAAGAGTGAGTGATTCCAGTGGGTTGATAGTTACTATCCCCTGTTGAGTCTGCATCTAGACCCGGAAGTGTGTAGTATAGCATTGGCATGTTGTAAGAAGCCCATCTGGACATGTTGATCTGGATTGGTGATGTTGAATTTACGCACAGGAGAAGACTCCGCATATACTCGTGTTGTTAGTGGGGTCGTTGGGTTGTGCCTATGAAGGGGAGTAGCAAGAAGTACTGGAATGTGGAACTCCAAAAAAAATCCCTTGTGTTGTTTGTGCTGTGGCTACGATGAAGCCAGTCCTTGATAGACAATGAAGCCGGTCCTATTTGGACCGTGTGGCTAATGTGATGCCAGTCCTTGGAGGACGTTATGTCGATTGGGAGCTGCGAGCTCTAAAAGGCCTCGTTCCGAACAGGAAAGGTGAAGCCGACCCGCATCTTTTATTATAGCCGCAAGTACGATGTGCTTGGTGATGGCAAGGCGATTTGAGCAACGGGGGGTGGTGGATCTGTACCTGCGTTATGTTGGCTTTATAAGGAAGTGCCAAGGCATTGGGCTTTCATCAGCAGCGTAATGAGAGTCTTAGGCTTGCGCTCCATTATGACTGATTTCTCAATGGTGTTGATCCCGGTTCGCCGATGTACCCAAAAGTGTGCCTGAGAGCACAGATTGTCGGGCCGGGTGGCCGACGGTAGTGATGGATTGCTTGTGCATGAGAGCACAATATGTATGATATCTGTCAATTGCTATATTGCTCTGTAGGGAAGGAATTACACTGCCCCAGGAAAGGGGTAAGATTGTTATAAATTAGTCAGCTGAATGCTGACCGTTGCCTTGTTTGCCACCTTTTGGGTGGATTGTCCCTGTACAGGTGTTGGAGAGCCGAGCGGAAAATGAAGGGATGATGCCCCTGCTGCTATTGGTGCCGCTCTTGCTGTTGCTGTTGCTGCTAGCCCTTGAAGGCTAGCTAATGTATTTTCTTTTATTCATGTATGGCCGGCCTGCGCGCCGATTTCTGTAATCCATACTGTTTAAAGAGGAACTGTAAGGCCTTAAGGCCAAACTGTAGTATTTGCTATCCCCTCGTTTGAGTGGTTGTATATACCTATGGTTTATATATATATAGTGGATATTCCTGGTATGATTTCAGCTAATTATGTAACTATTCCACTAGCATGCTCTCTGTTATGATGCGTTGATGGTATTATCATGTGACCTCACTATCCGTTTGTGGCATATAGTGTGGGGCCCCAGCCGGACCATCTATTATATGTTATCTTAACTAGTGGAGTAGTTACATTTTGGTATCAGCTTGTCTCGATCTTGCTCTTTCGAATTCGTGGTAGAATTCTTTTGTGGGGTGGCGAGCACGTGTCTGTGCGAACCGCTGTAACGCTAGTGAACTCTGGAATATCCACTATGAAATGCAAATAAACTTGTTTGAGGAATCTACGTGTTCCTACTTTGTTGTCATTGCTTGCGTATTGTCGCTAATGTGTGTCTTGTCCTCCTATAGGTGACTCGTAGTGGTGCTGGGCAATCCGGGCCCCAACGCTCTGATTAGAGTGCGGCACCAGCTTAGGTGCCAACACCTCCTCCATCTACGGAAACTGTTCGATTAGTTATTGAGGCTCAATTTGCAATGATTCGGCCGATCGGGCAGGCACCGCCGGCAGTGGTGCTAGATTGTGTTGGTGTCTAACCTGAACTGGTTGAGGCTGTGGATCCGCGAGCAGCTGAACGACAATTGAAGCAATTCATGAGCTTAAATCCGCCTTTGTTCACAATACTGGGATCCCCAATGCAGGCAGAGGACTGGTTATCGCGAGTCAAACGTATCTTGATGGCGATCAGGACGGAGGAAACTAAACAGGTCACTTTGGCCACCTTCTTGTTAGAAGGAGATGCGAGGTTATGGTGGGACGAGGTTGAGTTACACCATTTGGCGGGCATGCAATAGAATCAAGTATCGATTGAGGATTTCTCTCACATGTTTTTTGCTAAACATCAACCAACGGCACAACGCATTGCGATGGAGAATGAGTTCCAGCGGCTAACATAAGGAGAAAAAAGTGTTGATGTGTACCAACATGAATTCACAAGATTGGGACGGTATGCAGGAACAATCATCGCCGATGAATAAAGAAAAACAAATCGGTTCTATGAAGGATTGCGAGACGAGTTGAGGTTCCTACTTTCTAGTTCCGTGAACAAGGGATTTTAGGCTTTGGTTGATACGACGGGTGCGCTGGAGAAGGATATGAAGCAGGTGCAAGGCAGGAAGGACTTGGCTGTGGAAAAGCCCGAGTTCAAAGCACCCCGCTCTAGCAAATCATACTACCAGAAGAAGTGGGGCAAGAGGTCCAAGCCTTCGGGGTAAACTTCTGTGACGGTTACATCGGGAGCAACGTCGAGGCCGGAGTCTCGTACATGCTTTACCTGTGGCAAAGTGGGGCATATAGCCCGTGATTATCGGGTTACTAGACCCAAAGGAGAAAAGAAGACGGGTGCGTCTTATGCTAAGAAGGGCAAAGCAGTGGTTGATTCCTCTGTGTCTCAGGCGCAGCCCAGAGTCTACAATCTTGGCTAACAAGAGGCTATTAAGCAAAGTGACGTCGTCACAGGTACGAGTTAAGTTAATGCTTGTTGTATTGATTGCATATTTTGTATGTAGCTTGTGCATGATGTGTGTGCTATAGGCTTTGTCCTAATTTGGAACAATCCGACGAGAGCCCTTTTTGATACGGGTGCTTCGCATTCTTTTTAATCTAAGGACTTCGTAACTCGAGTTGGAGTACCGAGTCATGTGACGACAGATGGTTTAAAGGTGCTACTACCGAATGGTTGTATCATGCTTGCGGATAGGACTTGCGATGTGGATGTGCATATAGGAAATCCATATTTCGGATTGAGAGCATCCGTACTGCCGCTATCGAAGTTTGATGTGATCTTTGGCATGGACTGGCACTCGGAGCAGCGTGCCTTTATTGATTGCAACTCAAAGGAGATCACACTGGGCCAGAATACCGAACTTGAGACGAAGTTCACTGGTATGCGAGGAGTCAGCGGGACCTTATTGTCTGCACTCCAAGTCGTCAATGTTGTTCGGAAGGGCGCGGAGTTATTCTTCACGCTTATTCAGGCTGTTGAGCCAAAGGCCGGTGTAAGTGAAGTTCCTACTGTGTCGGAGTTTGACGATGTATTTCCTAAGGTTCTTCACTGGTTACCGCCCCAGCGGGAGATTGACTTCGCGATTGAGTTTGTGCAAGGTGCAAAACCTGTGGCCCACTCACCATATCGCGTTGCGCCAAAGGAAATGGCTGAACTTAAAGTCTAATTGCAAGAGTTGTAGCGATATATATGCCCATGTATGTCATCTTGGAGCACGATTGTTCTATTTGTGAAAAAGAAAGACGGTAGTTTGCGTTTGTGTATTGACTACCGCGAATGGAAAAAGCTGACGGAAAAGAACAAATATTCGATTCCACGGATCGATGACCTATTTGATCAGCTAACGGGGTCAACCGTCAATTCAAAGTTGGATTTGAAATCGGATATTATCAATTGCGGATTCGGGAAGGTGACATTCTGAAGACAGCGTTTGGGACACGCTATGGTAATTATGAATTCACGGTGATGTCGTTTGGCTTATGTAATGCGCCTTCGGTATTAATGGATCTAATGCACCGGACGTTCTGAGAGATGATATTCTTGTGTACTCTCAGTTGGGAGATGATCATGCAAAACATTTCCGGTTTGTATTACATACCCTGTGGAGGAATAAGCTATATGCCACGTTCTAAAAGTGTGAGTTCTGGCTATCGTCAGTGGCTTTTCTTGGCCATGTGGTAAGTGGAGAAGGCATAGCAGTAGATCCGGCAAAGATAAGTGCCATACGGGATTGGCCAGTAATGTCTTCAGTGGACGAAGTCAAGAGCTTCCTTGGACTTGCAGGCTACTATAGACGGTTTGTGGAAAACTTCTCACAGATTACTTTACCTCTGACCACATTGACGAGAAAAGATCAGAAGTTCGTTTGGACGTCGGAGTGCGCGCGATCTTTTGAAGAACTGAAGAGTCGTTTGACCACGGCGCCTGTGTCTACATCGCCATGTGGTACAGACGGCTATGAGATCTACAGTGATGCTTCAGGGAGCGGCTTAGGCTGTGTTCTTCTTCAATTTGGTAAAGTGATTGCTTATGGCTCATACCAGCTAAAGGTGCATGATCGGAACTACCCTGCCCACGATTTGGAGTTGGAGGAGGTAATATTAGCGCTAAATTTGTAGCAGCACTATCTTTATGGCATTAGAGTTGATATCTATACAGGTCACAAGAGCCTAAAGTATTTATTAGATCAAAAGGATCTGAATATGCAATAATGGAGGTGGATGGAGTTCCTTGGGGACTACACTTTCGATATTCACTATACTCCCGGAAAGGGAAATGTGGCCGCTGATGCCTTGAGTCGTAAGGTGCAAGTACGGGCAAACTGGTTACAGAGACATGATGAGCGGCTAATCCAGGAGATGGAAGCGTTAGAGATATCTTGTGTTGACAAGGATTCTACGGCCGACGCATGTTTGAACTGGACGGAGGTACAATATGACCTTGCAGACAGAGTTCGGCGAGCAACGGTGCTTAATGAAAGTCTCCAATGCTATGCAAAGGATGGTCCTGGTGACCAATTCTCCTGGGATGATGGCTTGTTGCGAAAAGATGGTCGATTGTGCGTCCCAAGTACGGGGAAGTTGAGAGAAGAGTTGATGTACGAAGCGCACTTTGCCAATTACTCAATTCACCCTGGGAGCACGAAAATTTACAGAGACATGGAAAAGTTGTTCTGGTGGCCTGGATTAAAGAAATACATAACACGTTATGTGGCAGAATGTAACACTTATGCTTTGGTAAAATTGGAATGCCAGAAGACTGGTGGTTTCCTGAAGTCGTTACTGATTCCGGAGTGGAAGTTTGATGATATTTCAATGGATTTCGTGCACGGGTTGCCGAGATCTCAACGCGGTCATGACTCTATCTGGGTGATTGTAGACCGGTTGACAAAAGTGTCTCACTTCCTTCCAAACAAGAGAGATGATTCAGTGGAAACCTTGGCTAAGCTCTATGTGGAACAGATTGTTCGACTGCACGCTGTTCCTCGGAGCATTGTAAGTGATCTTGATGGGCGATTCACCTCAACTGATTAGAGGCTAATTCAGCAAATGTTGGGAGTAAAATTAGCATTCAGTACGGCCTTTCATTCCCAAACGGATGGCCAGACTGAGCGAACCAACAGGACGATGGAAGATATGCTTCGTATGTGCGCCCTAGATTTCTGTAAGAAATGGGAAGAGTACATTTATTTGGTAGAATTTTCTTATAATAATAACTACCCAGCGAGCATTCGTAGGGAACCATTTGAGGCTCTATATGGTCGTAAATGTCGTACACCATTAGCTTGGGCAGAGGTAGGCGAATCCAAGCTGAATGGGCAAAAGGATGTCGAAGAAGCTACCTCGCTAATACGCTCTATTCGGGAGAGGCTATTGATAGCCCAGGATCGACAAGCAAAGTACAATAACACCAAGCATTAGAACGTGGATTTGGCGGTGGGCTATTGGGTCTATTTGAAGATCAAACCCTTCAAAGGCATATCTCGGATTAGGCGGTTGAAAAAGCTAAGTCCCAGATACCTTGGTCCGTTTGAAGTGGTGGAGCGAGTCGGGGAAGCTGCTTATCGGCTAGTGCTTTCAGCAGAGTTGAGTGGATTGCATGATGTATCCACATCTCAGTACTTCGCAAAGCTGTTGAGGATACAACTCAAGTAATTGAGAATGATCGTGTACCAGTTGAGTATGGGCTAACGACGAAGGTTAGACCCATTCGGATCAATGATCGAGCCGAGAAACAGTTGCGGAACAAGATAATCGGGATGGTCAAAGTCCAGTGGGACAATTGTGGCCGCGAGGAGCTAACATGGGAGCGACAGCAAACCATGCCAGCTGAGTTTCCCAAACTTTTTGTATAAACTATTGACCGTGTATATTTTGTTATAACAGATCTTTTAACGTTATAACTTTATGGTTATTGTTTCTTTGCTAAGTAAAAATTTTGGGACGATATTAATCTTAAGGGGGGATTGTAACACCCCAAAAACCTTAAGATGGAGTCAGGCTGGGTAACAAGGCCTGGGACACGAGTGTGTCCCAGGGCGTGTCCAGTGCACATGGCCTGGGACATTGGCATTTCCCAGGGCGTTTCCTTTATTGTAGGCGTCGACTCGAGTTCTCGAGATAGCACGGTCGATGATCGTCGAGAGGCGACACGGCCTGGGACACGGGCGTGTCCCAGGGCGTGTCCTACTCGGGTGAATACCAGGAGGCGTTGAGTAGCGTTGAGTGTGGAACACGGCCTGTAACACGGGCGTGTCACAGGGGCGTGTTGGGCACACGTACAGGGACACGGGCGTGTGCCTTAGCCGTATGCTTCTCGGGTGATTTGGGCCTGTGTTGAAAAGGTGACACGGCCAGTCACACGGCCGTGTCAAAGTTAGCACGAGCATGTCTGCCCTATGGTACGGGCGTGTTTGAGCCCGTGTTCTGGTTCTGTTTGAGTCGGTTCATATACCACTTGGGGGATACGGCCTGGGACACGGGCGTGTCACAGGCCGTGTCAAGTCAAATTTGGAATTTTTTGGCAGATCTCGGCCATCCAATTATTTTTATTTGGATCCGGGCCCAGGTGCTTTCCTGTAGTGATAAGACTGAGGGTTGGCCTCTTGTCTCATTCTTATCAAGAGAAAAAAAGAGACAGCTTGGAGGAAGGAGAAGGAGGAGAAGAGCAAGGCTTTCGTGGTGCTCCCACAGTCCGATTCGAGATCCTAGGCTAGTTCTGTGGAGGCAAAGCTGTTGCGGTGCTTTCTAACCGGCCAGATTTCGATGGCTCCCATGTAATCGTCAAGGGTAACGATCTTCCTTCTTGGACATGTGAAGTCCATCTTTATGCATGAGTAAGGAATCCTCTCTACCAAAAGGTGAAAAGAGTGAGTGATTCCAGTGGGTTGATAGTTACTATCCCCTGCTGAGTCTGCATCTAGACCTGGAAGTGTGTAGTACGTGATAGGCATGCTGTGTGAAGCCCATCTGAACATGTTGATCTGGATTGGTGATGTTGCATTTACGCACCGGAGAAGACTTCGCGTATACTCATATAGTTAGTGGGGTTGTTGGTTTATGCCTGTGAAGGGGAGTTGTAGGAAGTACTGGAATATGGAACTCCAAGAAAATGCCCTTGTGCTGTTTGTGCTGTGGCTACGATTTAGCCAGTCATTGATGGACAATGAAGCCGGTCATATTTGGACCGTGTGGCTAATGTGACGCCAGTCCTTGGCGGACGTTATGGCGATTGGGAGCTACGAGCTCTAAAAGGCTTCGTGCCGAACAGGAAAGGTGAAGCCAACCCGCGTCTTTTATTATAGACGCAAGTGCGATGTGTTTGGTGATGGCAAGGCGATTTGAGCAACCGGTGGTGGTGGATCTGTACCTGCGTTATGTTGGCTGTACAAGGAAGTGCCAAGGCATTGGGCTTTCGTCGACAGCGTAATGAGAGTCTTAGGCCTGCGCGCCAATAAGACTGAATGATCAATGGTGTTGATCCCGGTTCGCAGGTGTACCCAAAAGTGTGCCTGAGAGAACAGATCGTTGGGCCAGGTGGCCGACGGTAGTGATGGATTTCTTGTGTGTGAGAGCACAATATGTATGATATCTGTCAATTGCGGTATTGCTCTGCAGGGAAGGAATGCCACTGCCCTGGGAAAGCGGTAGGATTGTTATAAATTGGTCAGCTTAATGCTGACCGTTGCCTTGTTTGCCACATTTTTGGTGGATTGTCCCTATACAGGTGTAGGAGAGCCGAGCGAAAAATGAACGGTTGATGCCCCTTCTGCTGCTGTTGCTGCTCTTGCTGTTGCTGTTGCTGCTAGCCCTTGAAGGGTAGCTAATGTATTTTCTTTTATTCATGTATGGTCGGCCTGCGCGCCGATATTTGTAATCCGTACTGTTTAAAGAGGAACCGTAAGGCCTTAAGGCCAAACTGTAGTATTTTCTATCCCCTCGTTTGAGTGCTTGTATATACCTTTGGTTTATAAATATATATAGTCGATATTCCTGGTTTGAGTTCAGCTAATTGTGTAACTATTCCGCTAGAATGCTCTGTGTTAGGATGTATTGATGGTATTATCCTGTGACCTCCTTGTCTGTTTGTGGGATATAGTGTGGGGCCCCGACCAGACCTTCTATTATATGTAATCTTAACGGGTGGAGTCATTACACTACCAATACCCTTCGAGCCTCCACCCTCATCTCATTGAATGCCTTATTGAAGATGACATTCACCGAACTCCCATTGTCGACTAGGATCCACAACACCGTGAAGTTTTCAATGGCGGTCTGGATCACCAGCGCGTCACAAAAAGGATCTTTATGGTCTAGCATGTCATTCCGAGAGAAGGTGATTTTCTCATTCGGGGGAGAGGCTTGTGACATCGAGGCTACGCTCTGACGGTACATGTTATGAAGGATTGCCTTACGGGTAGCCTCAATCCCCACTCCCCGATGGATTGCTCTGATCCCACCTCGATCTCCAACATTAGCTCGATCCACACACCGGTCCTCCTCTCGGGTTTCAGTCATCTCAACTATTCGTACTGGTAGCTACTATTCCCCTGATCAACTAGCTCGCTTCATCTCCAAAAACTCCGGGCAGGTAGCCATTGTATGACACTCCTCCACATGGAAGTCACAATATGGCAACGCTACCTCTTCCCCCTGTCTCCCCTCCTGGGTATTCCTCCTTCTTCCCGCTCCAGCTCATGTTCTCCCTCTTTCTCTTCCCCTTCCTCTCCCTCAGCAGATGGCGATAGCTTGCTGTGGCGGGGGTAGGGGTTGTCTAGGACCATACCCCCACCCCTGCTTGTTGAATCTTCCCGGTCCTCCTTGGTAGTTCCTTCCCCCTTGGGGAAAATCTCTTCCTTGCCCTTCGGTAGCACCTCCTTGCTGCCTCCAACCCAACTCCTGATTTGTCGGCCCCCTCAGCTCCTCCCTCCTTCTTCCTTCCTGCTATCTTGCCCCTCCCAGCTCCCTTGACTTGGCCTCCGTCAACCTTGCCAGCTTTCTGGCAAATGTCGGGTTTGCCGCCTCCATTGTTATCACTTTTGTTGCCATCTCCATCAGCCATTCAAAAGATAGTGGTGCCTTTCGAGCTAGGCTCATCTTGAAGAAACCCTCCCACAGTCCAACGATGAATTCCATTTGGAGAGAAAATCCCGGCACCTCCTGAATATCCAAGACTTCTTCCTGGAACCTGTCCATATACTGGGCCAAGGATTCATCTACCTTTTGTCGGATCAGAAAAATTGACTCGGATTTCTTCTTCCTTTTCTTGTTGGTTGAGAAACGCAACTGGAAACTTCTACTTAGGTCCTCCAAGCAATAGAGTGATCCCGTTGGGAGTTGATTAAACTAGTCCCTAGCTTTATCTTGCAAGGTGATGGCGAAAAGACTGCACTTGAACGCGTCCGTCATTGGCCTGATGGAGACAGCATCTTAGAACAATTTTAAGTACTGGAGAGGATCGTCTTTTCCTACATATAAGGTCAATTTGGGCTCCCTGAACCCCTCTGGGACCAGAGCTGAAAGGATCAATTAGCAGAATGGGGACCCTCTTACAACGAGTCTCACCACCTCCACCCGCGCAATGATGTCTCACGACGAGGCGACACTCGCAGGGCTAAGGAACAACTCCTTACCCGCCAGGTCTCGCCCGCTTCCTTCCACCACATTTTCCTTTCAAGGTCGCCCCCCAGGGGCATCCTCTGCAATCCTTGCCGAGAAGAGCTTGTCCTGATGCGCGAGAGCAAACACTTGAAGTAAAGGAGTCGAGCAGTCGCCTCACAGCGAGATCCCCTACAACATATCCATGATGCCTCTAATGGATGCCATGAATTCTTATCTTCCTACAAATCCTCCCGGGTTCTGAGACCCATCACGTCTCCTTCGTCGAGATCTCCCGCCATAAAGTAGCTCAAGATTCTTCTGCGTAGGCTGCAAACCACGCTCACCGCACCAAAAATGTTGATGCTAGAATCCCGACTTCACATAGAGTTCGGATCTAATGTTGCAGCTCACACCTACTCTTCCCGAATCTCTTCTCGATGTGATTCTTAGAACAAGAAATAGAACTCGGGCTTTAGCTTAGAGGTCCCACCTCTTACCCGGAAGAATTAGAAGTTCTTCCCCTCCCTAGCCAGTTCTGAGCTAGGTGCCTTGGAGGAACACGAAGAGTGGTGAAGAAACCAACCGCCTCTCCAAAGCACATAATCGGTCTATTTATATGCTTATGAGTTTGACCTGCCAATAAACAAATTGAACCGACCTGAAATTACCAAAATACCCTGGGCAGGGTCTGCCAACAACAAAACTCTGTTGTTCTAAAGGGTTATACGCAGACCCTAAAGGGCAAAAGAGTAAAATTACCTGAGGCAAAAGAATAAAACCCCCACTTTTTGTAGGAAAGTAAAAATGGCTTTTTCGTTGAACCGGGGCTTGACGAATCGTCAAACCGGCGTTTGACAAACACTGAACCTGCGCTCGACAAAGGTCGAGCCAACGCTCGACTAATGTCGAGCCGGCGCTTGACGAATATGGAATCTAGTGGGCGAGGGGTGTTCATCAGCTCGCCCCACGAGTATCCCGTCTCACCATAAGAGGACAACATACGCCGCGAGAGCCCTCTCGCATACTGCACTGCTCCCATCTATCCTCGCAAGTGCCCCGCCTCGCGAATACTTCATCTTACTCCAAGCGGTCAGCACCCGCCACGAGATCCCACTCGCCAGCTCCGCTTCTCCCCTCTTGCTTATTATGATTTGTCTTTTTGGAGTACTAGTGAGTTAACCCTATGGTCCTACTCGCCTATGCACTCTTCTCGCCCCAAGAATTTTCCTTGAGCTACCTCCTGCGAGCCCGTGGTTGTACAGGTATGAAAGTGAGGAAATAGTTTTATAGGTTACTATATAATTAACTTTTTTATTTTTTCGAAATAGGAAAAAAATAAATTTTTTATTTTTTGGATTTTTCAAAACAGAAAAAAAGTGATGAAAAACGAGGCGGCCGACCATTTATTTTTAAAAATATACTACATAAAAAAATTTTTGATTTTTGATTTTCGAAATAAAAATAAAAATTATTAAGACAAAGGGGGAATAATTTTTTTGTTTTTAAGTAGAGTTTTTATATGTAACACCTCCATCCGTCACATAGAATATAACAGAGGGTCCGACCGGGGGCCCACGCCATATTTCACAGACAAACGGCAAAATCACGTATGAATATCAGAATCCTTTCTACTCGTATTTTAACTCAGAGCTTTCTAGCGGAAGATTTTAAATTGCAAAAACTCATCACATTGAATGTCCACTAAATATATAAATAACACATTTTATGTATCACCAGAAATGTTTACAACCACAAACAATCATGCCCTTAAGGCCTTATATGTTTATCTTTACAGTGTGATTTCATACATCGGCACGCAGGCCGACCACTCATGAAAATATAGTTCATCACACGGCCTTCGAGGGCCTACCAGCAGCAAGGGCTTCAGCCCGCTCAATCCAAGTCAGCCCGTCAGCACCTGCATATGGACATCCACCCCAAAGGTGATAAACAAAGAAATGGTCAGCATTAAGCTGACAAATTATAATGACCGTTCCCCTTACCCGGGGAAGTGGTTTATTCCCTGCATGCAACGCAATCACAACAAATATATATTTATATATCAATACAAGTGCTCTCACGCAAAACATCATCACAAACGTCGGCCTTCGTACCAGATGGTCCGTGCACTCAGGGCACGCTTATAGTGTACTGAATCATTCTTTGTACCACCACCGATTATAGGTTCTTAACTTGTTGGTTATGGGCATTAGTCTACTACAACACGCATGATGGAAACATCCTCGCCGATCCCAATCAGAGGTGTTCACCTCACGACAACCATTGAGCATTTCAGATCGACCCACCACTGTGGTGCAACAACCCGGGAATGCCCGCAGCCCCCCATTTGCATTGCCATAAATCAATATCTCACAACGCAGGCACAGATAAGCCCTTTCAAGTTGCTTAACTCATCAATAGCGCAGACTTGATGCCGGTCGGCTTTCCCTTTCCTATTCATTCCACAGCTCACACAGAGCCAATTTCCGGTTCAGCACATAGCTCATACAGAGCTTACAATTCACGTAGCACACACAACACAAGGAGCTCACACAGAGCTTCCTAGGTATGGAATAATTCGCAATTCATAGGTACTCTCACAAACTCCATCCAATATTTGTTTCATACACAGAGTCTTCTCCAGTTCGCAATATAAACATCACCAATCCAGACTAACCGTCTGGATGGGCTTCACACAGCATGCCTATTTCGTACTACACATTTTCGGATCTAAATGCACACTCAACAAGGGATATAAACTATCAACCCGCTGGAATCACTTACGCTTTCCACCTCTTGGTGGAGGATTCCATGCACATGCATAGAGGAGGACTTCATATGTACAAGAAGGAGTTCGTTACCCTTGATAATCGCTTTGGGGCCATGGAAATCTAGCTGGATGGAAATAACCATAACAGCCTTGCCTCCATAAATCTGAACTCGGCTTTCGATTTGGGACGTTGAAGCTCCTCCGGCAGTCGAATTCCTCCTTCCTCCTTCTTCCTTACTCTCCCCTCTCTCTATCTCTTTAGAAAGAGAATGGACAAAGATAAATGAGAGTTTATGTAACACCCCAGAATTTCAAAATATGTTGGTACACAATTTTGAGTAGCAGGCTGTTAGACACGGCCTGGGACACGGGCGTGTCCCAGGGCGTGTCGGGGGTACACGGCCTGGGACACGGGCGTGTCCCAGGGCGTGTTCGAATTTAAGTTCGAATTTGGCCTATTCGAGTCAGAGCCGTACACGGCCGTGAACACGGCCATGAACACGGGCGTGTCAGGCTGGACACGGGCGTGTCAGCTGCCGTGTTTTGACCCGTGTACTGGTTTTGGGAGTCGGTGAGTGCCGTATAGTAGGAGACACAGGCGTGTCTCAAGAATGACACGGGCGTGTCAGGTTCGACACGGGCGTGTCGCTGCCCGTGTTGTTCAGTCGGTTCCAAACCGCGTGTGCCGCCTAAGGGTACACGGTCTGTGACACGGGCGTGTCACAGGCCGTGTCAGGCAAAAATTGGGGTTTTGGGCAGATCTCGGCCGTTCGTTTCCTTCTAATTGGATCTTGTGGTCCAAAGCTTTTCCAGCCTCTTTAAGGCCGTGGATTGAGATGCAATCTCATTTCCACTTAGCCTTTCTCTCTCTAAAGAGAAGAAAGAGAGGAGAGCTTGGAGGAAGAGGAGGAGGAGCTTTCCGGGCACCGGTGGAGCTTCGTCGAGCCGAATAGAGAGCCGAGTGCAGCGTTGCGGAGGCAAGGCCGCTGCGGTGATTTCCATCCGGCTAGTTTTCTATGGCGCCGAAGCGATCGTCAAGGGTAACGATCTTTCTTCCTTGGGCAGGTGAAGCCCTTTGTTTTGCATGTGCATGGGATCCTCCATCAAGAGATGGAAACGCGTAAGTGATTCCAGCAGTTGAGTCTGCATCTAGAGCCGGAAGTATGTAGTACGGCATAGGCATGCTGTGTGAAGCCCATCCAGACGTATGTCGGGATTGGTGATGTTTATATTGCGATCCGGAGAAGACTCCGTGTATTCATCGTTTAGCCTGCGGAGATGGTGAGGACGATGTGTTTGGTTTATAGGATGCTTTGCATAGCTCCTTTGGTTTCATGCTTGTTAAGAGCTGGTTCATGGAGTGCGGACACCTCTGAGTGGGTGGGTGCGTGAGGTCTTCAACAAGGGTTTGGAGGCTTATGCCCATTCCACCAAGTGGCGATGAACACCTCTGAGTGGGTGGGTGCGAGAGGTCTTCAACAGGGGTTTGGAGGCTTATGCCCATTCCACCAAGTGGCAATGTTAAGATCGGGTGAGCGGTCGATTGGTAGCAAAGCAGCAGGGCGAATTCCCTAGGCTTGTTACACTACGGGGGTAGGTCGACTGATAGTGCTCACGGGTTTTGGTGTGGTGCGTACCTCTGAGTGAGACGGGTGCGTGAGGTCTTCAACAAGGGTTTGGAGGCTTATGCCCGCCTATCAAGTACAAACCATAAAAGGTGCCCTGAGTGCACGGAGCGCCTGACATTGAGGCTGGCGTTTGTGATCTTGTGTGTATGTTATATATATGTTGAAATTGCTATACATGCAGGGAAGGAACCACTGCCCCGGGTAAGGGGTGGGGTCGTTATAATTGGTCAGCTGAATGCTGACCGTTGCTTTGTTTATCACCCATGGGGTGGACGTCCATATGCAGGTGTTGCGGGCTGATGGATTGAGCGGGCAAAAGCCCATGCTGCTGGTAGGCCCTTGAAGGCCGTGCGAAGTGTTGGATTTCATGTGTGGCCGGCCTGCATGCCGATGTATGAAATTATATGTGTTGTAAAGAGTAACTTGTAAGGCCTTAAGGCCGTGTGCGGTGTGGTTTTGTAAACATTCCTGGTTATATATATAAATGTGATATTTATATATTAGTGGACATTCATTGTTATGAGTTCTTGCACTTAATAAGCTTCCGCTAGAATGCTCTGAGTTAGGACTCGTTTGGTTTGATATTATCCTGTGACCTCACCGTCTGTTTGTGGCATATAGTGTGGGGCCCCGGCCGGACCTTCTACTATACGTCATTTAACGAATGGGGTCGTTACAGTTTATCCTTCAGCTCTCGGCCTTATAACAGCAGGAAGACCTCTGGACTATTGGATCCCATTTTAAGGAAATGAACGACCATGGTCCGCACTGAAAATGAATTTCCTGGGCTGTACACAGCTTGTGACACGCCTGTGTCACAGGCCGTGTGCCTTAAGCGGCAAAGGAACTGACTCAACCTTACCAGGATATGGCCATTGGACATGCCCGTGTCCCGAGCCGTGTGCCAGACACGGCTTCGGACACGCCCGTGTCCAGCCTATGTTTATCTATCTACACAGATCTGGCCATAACCCGAGAAGGGCACGGTCATGGGACATGCCCGTGTCACAAGCCGTATGCCCAACCGACTTGCCTCTCAAGAATTGTCGACTTCATTTCATCAAACTCACAGGACACAGCCCTGGACACGCACATGTCACAGGCAATTTTCCGCACTCGAGGCCAACTCGAGCCCCACTCGAGACCCACTCGTGTACATAGAGCAGGACACGGCCTTGGACATGGCCGTGTCCCTGGCAGTATTGCCCAGTCTACAGTCCAAGAATTTTTAGAGTGTTACAATCCTCCCCCACTTACAGAAATTTCGTCCCTAAATTTTTCTTAATTGAAGACACCAACACAACCACTCCTTTGTTGCATGTTTTACAGAACGACCCTAGTTTAGAGCTTAGAGACCGCATCTTGGCTCGCCCCACGACATCACATAAATACAAGTATTTAACAAACATACATACAACAGGTTCTTTATTACATCACGAAAACAGTAAAGCACACTCTTTATTTTATTTTTGCTCATCCGCATCCTTCATAATCCGCTTTATGGCCTCCTGTAATTCTAGATTATACACGCGAGGTTGCTGTTCTTCACGATTTGAGCTTTGCGGCTCCTGTAATTCGAGATTATATACTCGAGGTTGCGCTCGGGATGCAGATGACTCTGTCACTGCCTTACCCATTTCCTCATAAGACGGACATGTCTTTTTCTCACACTTTGAAGGGCCACTCCAACAATCACGGGCAATGTGTCCCTGCTTCCCACAATGAAAACATATACATGTCTCAACACGTCCTTGCCCATACGATGCTCCCGAAGAAACATTCGACTAAGTTTGTTCAGCAGGCCTGAACCTCTTCTTATCTCATTTCCTAAACTCTGATTGTTCCAATTACGGAACTTTGAACTCTGGCTTTTCCACCGCCAAGTTCTTCTTGTCCTGCACCCATTTCAAATCCATCTCCAGCGCATGGGCTATATCTACTAATGCTTGGAAGCCTTGGTTCACCAAACTTGGGAGCGCCAACCTCAGCTCATCACGAAGTCCCTCATATAACATATTTGTCTTCCGCACCTCCTCAGCGAAAGTAGACCCCGCATAGCGCCCCAGCCTAGTAAACTCATACAGGTAAGTATCAACACTACTCTCACCCTACACCAGACGTTGGAACTCATTTTCTATTGCAATTCGCTGCGACGCTGGCAAAAACTTTGCCCAAACTAATCTTGAAAATTCCTCGATCGATATCTCCCCTAGGCCTCTTCCTTACATGTGGTGCATTTCCACTTCATCCCACTAAAGCCTCGCCTCTCCTTCCAGCACGAAAGTGGCTAGAGTAACTTTTTTCCCCTCCTCAATCCTGATCGTTGTCAGGATCCTCTTCACTCTTGCGAGCCAGTCCCCGACCTTCAATGGGGAATCCGCCCCTATAAAAGTAGGTGGATTAAACTCTATAAAGAGTTTCAGTTGCTAGTCACCTGCATGCTCTTCAATCAGAGCATAGACACGGTCTTGCCTCGCAACAAGCCATATTGGCACCACTACAGGCCTTACCTGCCCAATAGGCTGTTCATTTAGAGCTGCGAGTACCGCCTCAGAAAGTAAACATATGGTCTCCGCCGAGGTAGGATGTGGTTGCACCTCAGCTTGTGTCGCACTCTCATCAGAACGCTGGGGCTCAGACTGCCCAACTCCACTCCTCATCACCTATAAGTGTATAAAACACTATTAACATCCATTCCAAAATGGTAACCATGCCTAGTAGACACGCTCACGCTCCTCAAACACATGTATTGCATTACTAGTGGACATTCTTGAGTTCAATTATGTTATCCCTACCAAACCGCCCTCTAATACTAATTTATAACGGCTCAATCCGTCACATGGAATATAACAGAGGGTCTGGTCGGGGCCCCATGCCATATTTCATAGACAAACAGCGGAATCACGTATGAATATCAAAATCCTTTCTACTCATATCATAACTCAGAGCATTCTAGCAGAAGATTTTAACTTAGAAGAAGTCATCACATTGAATGTCCACTAAATATATAAATAACACATTTATATATATCACCAGGAATGTCTACAACAACAAACACACATGGCCTTAAGGCCTTACATGTTTCTCTTTACAGGTGTGATTTCATACATTGGCACGCAGGCTTGCCACACATCAAAATATATTTCTTCACACTGCCTTTGAATGACTACAAGCAGAAAGGGATTCAGCCCGCTCAATCCAAGTCAGCCTGTCAGCACCTGCATATGGACATCCACCCTAAAGATGATAAACAAAGCAACAGTCAGCATTCAGCTTACCAAATATAATGACACTACCCCTTACCCGGGGTAGTGGTTCCTTCCATGCATGCATCGCAATCGCAATAAATATATATTTATATATCACAACAAGTAGTCTCATGCACAAAATCATCATAAATGCCAGCCTTCGTGCTAAATGCTCCGTGCACTCAAGGCACGCTTACGGTGTACTGAATCATCCTAAGTACCACCACCGATTAAGGGTTCTTAACTTGTTGGCTATGAGCATTAGTCTACTACAACACGCATGCGGGAGACATGCTCGCCCATCCCAATCAAAGGTGTTCACCTCACGACAACCATTGAGCATTTCAGATCGACCAACCACTGTGGTGTAACAACCCGAGAAGCCTCGCAGCCCCCCATTTGCTTTATCACTAATCGATCTCTCACTACGCAGGCACAGGTCAGCCCATTCCCGTAGCTCACCTCGTCAATAGTGCAGATCTTGACGTGGGTCGGCTTTCCCTTTCCTGTTCAATCAACAGCTAACGGAGAGCCGCTTTCCGATTCAGCACATAGCTCATATAGAGCATACAATTCACGCAGCACACACAACATAAGGAGCTCACACAGAGCTTCCTAGGTATGGAAGAATTCGCAATTCGCAGGTACTCTCACAAACTCCGTCCAATATTCGTTTCATACTCGGAGTCTTCTCTGGTTCACAATATAAACATCACCAATCGAGACTAACCGTCCGGATGGGCTTCACACAACATGCCTATTCCGTACTACACATTTTTGGATCTAGATGCAGACTCAACTAGGGATATCAACTATCAACCCTCTGGAATAACTTACGCTTTCCACCTCTTGGTGGAGGATTCTATGCACATGCATAAAAGAGGACTTCATTTGTCCAAGAAGGAGATCGTTACCCTATACGATCGCTTTGGAGCTATGGAAATCTAGCCGGATGGAAGTAACCACAATGAACTTCCTCAACAAATCTAAACTCGGCTCTCGATTTAGAACATTGAAGCTCCTCCGGCAGCCGGATTCCTCCTTCCTCCTTCTTCCTTGCTCTCCCCTCTCTCTATCTCTTTAGAAAGAGAATGACCAAAGATAAATGAGAGTTTATCCTTCAACTCTCGGTCGTATAATATTAGGAAGACCTCTGGACTATTCGATCCCATTTGAAAGAAATGAACGGCCACGATCCGCCCTAAAAATGAATTTCCTGGGATGAACACGACCTGTGACATGCCCGTGTCTCAGGCCGTGTGCCTTAAGCGGCAAAGGAACCGACTCAACCAGACTAGGACACGGCCATGGGACACGACCGTGTCCCGGGCCGTGTGTCAAATACGGCTTCGGACACGCCCGTGTCTAGCCCATGTTTATCTGTCTACACAGACCTGGCCATAACCCGAGAAGGACACGGCCAGGGGACACTCCCGTATCACAGGTCGTGTGCCCAACTGACTTACCTCTTGAGAATCGTCGACTGCATTTCATCGAGATCATTTCGTCGAACTAACAGGACACAGCCCTGGAAACGGCCATGTCTCAGGCCGTGTGCCCCACTCGAGGCCCACTCGAGGCCCACTCGAGCCCCACTCGAGGCCCACTCGAGCCCCACTCGAGACCCACTCGAGACCCACTCGAGTACACAAAGCAGGACACAGCCTTGGACACGCCCGTGTCCCTGGCCTTATTGTCCATTCTACAGTCCAAGGATTTTTAGGGTGTTACATTATATATATATTTTGGTTTTTTATAAAAAGAGGTAAAAGTAATAGCTTCATAGATTCAGAATAACAACACGAAGATCCCAAGCAGTGGCGCCAAAAACTTGATGCGCGTCATGGGCCCCCTTTAGAATGACAGGCTTTTATTTAATTATTAAGAAAGGGTGGTTTAGCTTAAGTAGGCGGAGCCGACGAGAAATTTTTCGTTTTAATTTAAGATTTTAACGAAAGGAGGCAAGTACACCTATCATAAGGTAGTACCGGATATTCCAGTGGGGAATATTGGGGTAGTATTGTTCTCGGAGTCGGGTTGATTATTTCTACTCCTCGAGGAAGGACAATTATTTTACTGAAGATAACTTGTCGGGTTATCGGATTAACTAACTAAAGTGGTTATAAAAGAGTGCAGAAAATAGACTTAGAAAAATGATCGATGAAGAAAAAAACGCTCGGTATCGAATCGATTATGACTAAAATAATTTTAACTATCTAGAGATCCTTTATTTCAAATTACTTAAAGGCCAACTTGGCCATGGAGGTTCCATAAAAATGATCTCAGCTATCTCTAGGGATATCGCTCACCTGAACATTAAGACTATTCAACCGAGCTCTCATTTGGCGAAGGATTCCTCTTAATGCCCGCATTACGCTTAGAACCCGCTATTGGGTGGGGAACCCAATCCGGGAGAATTACGTTTCTCCTATCTCGAGGTGGTGCGCGCAAATCTATTTACCCAACGGTGATCGGTACATAAGCACGACCTCTCGGGTAGCTAGCGTATAGATAACGAAAATAGAGCCCACACATCGATATGTGGTACTACACGTCGTATACCTGGGATAAACATTAAGTGCTTTAATTAAAGAGAAAAAGAAGACCTTTAATTATTTAAAAAGATTTTATCTGTCCAAATGCTCTTCGATACTGAGGGATGAGAGCGATTAGCTACTCAACGGAATGGGGATGGCTTATGAAAAATTGCATAGTTGAAATTGAAAGTCCTACTCAAATGAGAAGGCGGGAAATGAAAGCAGTAAAATACGAGTCCTACTCAAACGAGTAGGCGAGAAATGAAAGATGTAAAATTGCAAGTCCTACTCGAACGAGTAGGCGGGAAATGAAAGTAGTAAATAGCGAGTCCTACTCAAACGAGTAGGCAAGAAATGAAAGCAGTAAAATGCGAGTCCAACTTAAACGAGTAGGCGGGAAATGAAAGCAGTAAAATGCGAGTCCTACTCAAACGAGTAGACGGGAAATGAAAGAAGTAAAAAAACTATCTCATACACACACGCACTCTACACGAATTGAAGAAAGCGTTAAAGAAAGCAATAAAATCTAACTTATACACGCGCACACACAACATAAGGAAATCAAAGTGATCGAAAAATTAAAACAACTATATTTTTACCGTTAGAATTTGCTAAAAATGCATAAAAAGAAGAAATAAAAATTAAAGGAGCAAAAAGAGTTCAAAATATAAGCAAAATCAAAGACTTTGAATAATTAATATAACAACTTTTTCATTCTTATAACTGTATAAAAGTGAATAAAAAGTGGAAATGAAAATTAACGGAAAAAAAGTTTTACAAACTAAAAAAAACTAAGTAGAAAAAAAAATAAAAACACTTTTAAACACCTTTATAAATTCATAAGATTGAAATAAAAAACACTTAAACAACATGAAAGGTAAAAAGGCTAAGGGAAATGAGAAGAAAAGCTAGCAATACAACTAATTATAAGAGAAAACTTAAAACAAAACTAAGTAAAATGATAACCTGAAACTTAAAAAGAAGATACAAAAGATCACTGAACGTGGGACACTCAGATGCATTCAAATACACAATAAGAAGAGAAAATCTACAAATTTTATTAAGGAAAAGGGGAGTTACAAAAAGCTAAATCAAACATAAAAGAGAGGGGAAAAAATTCTCCTTACATAACATGGAAAACACATAAGTAACCCACCTAACAACAAAATGGTGCCAAAAATTTGAACCCTTGGTCATTACAGAAAATGTCTATTTATAGACATAAAAACTTGGTTATGCGCCCTCGGTCACGGGCATGACAGGGGGGGGTGTCGGATCTGGCGTTCTGGTGAAGCCGAAAATTTGGTCAGCTAGCTTGGTTCTGGAAGCTTCGGAAAAGTCCATGTGGATGTCACGGGCGTGTCGGGGGGCGTGTAGGTGGGGCGTGACTAGCCAACAAGCTGGTTTGATTGCTGGAGAAGTCGAACTCTTCGTTTGGAATCAACACATGGAGGTCACGGGCGTGCGCCTAATGATATGGGTGCATCAACAAGGTATGACTGGTGAAGGCATCGAGGGTCGAATGTCGAGCTAAAGGCTTTGAGTGGTTGGACACGGGCATGTTAGGTTGGACACGGGAAAGAGGGGTCCTACTCTTTGCAGACATCCGATTTCCACTGGAATCAAAGTGACACGCCCTGGTCACAGGCGTGAGCGAATTATCAAAGGCATGACATGGGCGTGTACTTTGAAATTTTGAATTATCTGAAAAAAATTCAGGAAATAAAATAAAGCTAAGTTAGAAGACTATATACAAAAAAGAAACATTTTATTGAACAAAAGAAACTAAAAACAACGAAAATAAATTAAAATGACCTAATTAAAGTATTGAAAAATATGAATATTTACAACTCATAAGTCACCGTTGATGTCTGCTTTGGCGTCATGGGAGAAATCCAGACGGTTGAAAACAACCGCACTAACTTTGCTTCTTAAAATATGAACTCGCCTTGTGAATCCAAGAACCGAAACACGAACGGTGGCAAGATCTACCTTCTTCCGGCACTGCTTCTCCTCCTCTAGAAAACTAGGCCAAAATCACCAACTCCAGAATAATGAAGAGTAAATGACCGAACCAGGCATATTTATAAAGAACCCGCCACGTGGTACCGCCTCATTTCATGTGTAAATGCCCAGGCTCTCGAATCACAGGCCGACACATGTCTACGCCATTATAGAATCGCTAACGTCGAGCGTTAGGATGCTAGCGCCTCGTGGTAACTAGCGACCGTAACATCACGCCCACCCCTACTACCACCACGCAATACTAACTACCGCCGCGCGGTAGCAACCCGAGCGCTTTTACAAATAAATTACAAAACTACTGCATGTGGTAACCCTACTGTTGGGCGTTAGCTACCCGAGAGCTTGAACAATAAAATAGCTACCGTCGCACGGTAGACTAGGCGTTGAGTCACCTCACCTCACTCAATGCTCTCAACGTTTTAGACAATAATAATGGAGCTACTACCGCACGGTACCTAGCTACCGCCGACCGATAGCCTCTAGAACTCCATTTCCTACCTTAAGAAAATTTGGGTGTTACAAATCTCCTCCACTTAAAGATTTTGTCCCGAAATTAAGTCATGCAGGAAATTTAGGAAATCGATCAACGCTAACTGTATACCTCAATTGAATAACTCGGGGAACTCCAACTTCATGGTTTGATCTCGCTCCCATGAAAGCTCCTCTCAGCCACAACTGTCTCACCAGACCTTTACAATCCTGATCGCTTTATTACGATGTTGTATGACCTACACATACTCAATACAAAAGGTTTTGACCTTCATTGTCACCCACCATCCACAGGTACTTGATCCGTAGCGATCACTAGCGTAGGCTCTTGCACCTCCTTGAACTTCAGTTTTGTCACCAAAAGTTGATGCACCAACCTCCAATCATTAGAGTTGAACCGCCCATCCCGGTCACCCACGATGCTACGGGGTACACCGTGCGGACATACAATATTCTCCACATATAGCTTTGTTAGCTTATCCACTGAATCGTCCTTCCTATTCGGAATGAAGTGCGATACTTTCGTCAACCGATCTACGATCACTCAGATGTCGTCATTTTCCTTCTGTGATCTCGACAAACCATGCACGAATTCAATGGATATTTTGTCAAACTTCCATTCCGTATAGGCAAAGAATTCAAGAATCCTCCGGGATTTTGGCATTCGGCCTTCACTAGAGCACAAGTTTGACACTTGGCCACATACAATGCTACCTCACTTTTCAGTCTTGGCCACCAAAATAGCTTTTTAATGTCTTTGTACATCTTTGTGCTCCACGAGGGGATTGAGTACTTGGTGTAATGATCCTCGTACATCTACTACTCCCGTATATTCCCCACTTTTGGTATGCACAAATGACTGTTCTTCACCAACAGCCTATTATCAACCTTAAACTGGGCATTAGACCCATCCAAGGCCTAAACCATGAGCCGCTTCATGCCGTTTTCCAAATCCAAAGCCTGCCGAATCTGATCGGCGAAGTCATATTGTACCTCAATCAACCTCGAACGTGCTTCAGCACATAATCTCCAATCAACACAAGAGATCTCTAAGGCCTCCAAGTCTCGAACGAGACGCTAATCATGTTTTATCAACCAATTGGCCTGCGCGGTAGCTCTGTGACTTAACGCATCTGCAACCGCATTACCTTTTCCAGGAACATAATGTATCTTGAAGGTGTAGTCCCCATGGAACTCCATCCACCTTTGTTGACGCATATTTAAGTCCTTCTGATCCAATAAGTACTTCAAGCTCTTATGATCAGTGTAAATGTCGACCTTCACACTGTACAAATAGTGCCTCTAGAGCTTCAACGTGAATATCACGGCCACCAACTCCAACTCATGGACCTTCAGTTTGCGCAAAACATAAGCTATTACTCTCACAACTTGTAACAAAACACATCCTAAGCCGCTTCATGAAGCGTCGCTATAGATCTCAAAGCCTTCTGTCTCACATACCGAGCATAGAATAGGCACCGTGGTAAGAAGACTTTTCAATTCTTTTAAAGCTTGAGCACACGCTGGAGACCAAACAAATATCTTATCCTTCCTTTTCAGGGTCATGACAGGTAACGCTATCCGCGAGAAGTTCTCCACAAAGCGCCTGTAGTAGCCGCCAAGCCAAAGAAAACTTTGGACTTCCGCCACAAAATACAACACAAAACACTCATGAATAGCCGCAACCTTTGCTAGATCCACCGCGATACCCTCACCACTGACAATATGACCAAGTAACGCTATAGAAGATAGCCAAAACTCACACTTAGAGAACTTGGCGTACAACTAATTACATCTCAAGGTCTCTAGAATAATATGCAAGTGCTCCACATGATCTTCCTCGGATTAGGAGTATAATAGGATGTCATCAATGAACAATATCACAAATCGATCCAAATACTCCTTAAACGTCCTGTTCATTAGATCCATAAACATTGATGGTGCATTTGTTGGCCCAAAAGGTATGACCGTAAACTCATAATGCCCATATCGAGTGCTAAACGCCGTCTTGGGAATATCACTTTCCCTAATCCTCAGTTGATGATATCAAAACTTCATGTCCAGCTTCGAATACACAGTCGATCCAACTAGCTGATCGAACAAATCATCGATCCTCGAAATCTGGTACTTTTTCTTCTCAGTTAGCTTATTAAGTTCCCGATAATCAATACACACTCATAGAATTCAATACTTTTTCTTCACAAAGAGGACCGAGGCACTCCAAGGTGATGAACTTGAACGAAAAAACCCCTGCTCTATCAATTCCTGAAGCTGCGCCTTCAAATCTACCATCTATCTCGGTGTTAAGCGGTAAGCAGACCGCGACACCGGCTTTACACAAGGAACTCAATCTCTCTCTAAGGTGGGGCCTTAGGGAAATTTTTGGGGAAGACGTCGGCAATCTCCGACACCATAGGAATACTGGCCAAGCCAGGGTTGGGCTTATTTGCCTCTAAAAGAGTGAAGAACAACTCTGCACCCTCATGGACTGCTTTAACTACTTGGAGAGAATACATATTTGTCTTGCTCATTCCCTTCAAACTAGAGAAAGAAGTTTCTTGGCTTGCATTCAACCCCATCTTTATAATCTTAAAAACACAATCAATGTACGCACACTACTCCGAGAGCGAGTCCATGACAAAGATCACGTCAAACTCTAATATCGGCAGTAGTGACGCTTCCAATTCAAAAGTTTGGCTTCCAATCAGCACTTTAACGCAACTGACTCTATCTGCGCGCATCGAACACCCATTAGGTAGCAGCACGTCAAAACTATCCTTAGCCACAGAAGAGGGCACTTTGATACGAGACACGAAGTCCTCGGATATAAAGGAGTGTGAAACTCCTATATCAAATAGTGCTCGAGCCGGATTGTCCATGACCACGATAATGCCTATCCCCACATCGCCCTATTTGATGGCCTTCTGTTGGCCAAGGTTGTAGACTCTTGGTTGGACTGGAGCCTGATGCAATGCGGTTGACTCCACCACCTTTGCATTCTCTGTATTGGATGCTCCTTCCTTCTTGCCTGACTTGCCACTCCAACAGTCGCGGGCTATATGCCCCTAGCTTCCCATAAGTTAAACAGTGTATTGGGCCTCCACGCCTAGACGATGCCCCTGAAGTAACCGACGATGAAGCTGGTCCGGAAGGTCTGTCCTTCTTGTTCAACTTTCGATATCCAGTCTTCTGCGGCCTTGGTACCTTGAACTCTGGGCTCTTCACTGCCAAGTCCTTACTATGGGCCCTCTTCAAATCTTGTTCCAGAGATCGGGCCGTATTAACCATGGTCAGAAAGCCCTGCGTCATTAGACCTAAGAGAAACAACCTCAGATCATTACACAGTCCTTCGTAAAACTAATTGGTATTGCGCTCCTCATCCGAAAAAGTCGAGCCATCATAACATAATAATCTTGTGAAATCATGTAAGTAGTCATCCACACTACTCTCTCCTTGAGTTAGCCTCTGGAACTGATTCTCCATTGCTACTTTCTGCGCTATCGAGATAAATTGTTCTAGATATAGTCTTGAGGATTCCTCCATCGATACATCAGTGTGTTGTCTCCTGGACATAAGATGTAGCTCTAACTCATCCTACCACAGCCTTGCCTCATCGTCTAGGAGGAAAGTGGCAAGTGTAGCCTTCTGCCACTCCTAAGTCTCCGTAGCTGACATGACTCTCTTTACCCTAGAGAGCTTGTCCTCAGCTTGCGTTGGGGTTCCAGTCCCTGGGAACACTGGTGGATTAAAGCTCATCACGTGCTTTAACTACTTCTCCGTAGCTCTTCTCTACACTACAGGCTCTATCGCTACATGATCTACCACTATGGCTCTACTACGCCAAGCGGCACTTGACCTAACCCAAGAGCTGGAGGCTATACTTGCGTCCCCAGTTGGGCATTTATCATAGTGAACACCGCTTCAGCTACCATTCGTATGGTTTCTATAGAAGGAGGTGTTACAGGCGCGTCGTTATGCACACTACTCTCCGCAGAGTGCTGTTGTTGCAACAGCCCTACACTTCTCCTAGTCACCCATAGTTGTAAAAACACTCAATTATGCGACAAACAGATTGCCAAAATGCAATCATAGGACCACTCAGGTACATCAAACATGCATATTTTCATTCCTAAGTGGACATTCATGGGTTCATTTATGTTATAATGGTGACGCACATACAAGTGCTCACCACCCCTTAAAAGAATTCATCCATGAATTTGAATAAGGAAGACATACACCAAAGTCTGATACCAGCTTGTAATAACCCCATCCATCATATAGCATAATACAGAAGGTCCAGCCGGGGCCCGACTCCATATACTACGGACAGGAAAAGGAGTTACTAAATAGAAACCATCATCCAATATTTCACATCCTAACATAGAGTGAATTCTAGCATAAGTAATTTAAAGGTTATAAATAGAACCCATCAACTGCACGAATGTCCACTACCACAACTAGGAATATAAAACAAATACTCAAATAACGTTTTGGCCTTAAGGCCTTACAATGTTCAACTTGAATAAAAGTGTGTTACGTACTTCGACACGCAAGCCGACCACATATGAGCGATAAAATAACATAAGAATTCACTTTGGCCTTCAAGGGCCAGCAAAACATTTCTGGGCTCTGGCCTGCTACTTCCCACTTGGCTTAGCAGCACCTGCATGCAACATTCCACCACAAAGGTGGTAGACAAAAGTAACGGTCAGTGTTTGCTAACCAAATTATAACAACCCCACCCCTCACCCAGGGTGGCGGTGCTCCAACCCTACAGGCATTAGTATAACCACAACATGGCAATAGGAACATGTAACTTAAGCACTATTCACCATAGATGTTGGTGAAAATGCCCAATGCCCCATGCTCTCAGGCACACTCTTGGTGTACAAGATCTCATGGTTCACACCACCATTTGTAGACAGTCATCAACGTTTGAGCTTTTAGTCTCATAGGGCAACATCCAAAGACCACATCCCAAGCCTATAGCAAAGTCATAATGATCTGTAGATCCACTGTATGACTCACTCCAAGATGGACGACAAGGGTTGGGTACAGTTTAGTCTTTTCCCGTGTTTAATTCGTCGGGCACGTTAGCCATGACGCGGGTCGACATCCGCTTTTCCATTTTTATATTATTCATAACCCGGTTATAAACTTATGCTAGCACTCACGGACACCAAAGTTGAACAAATTAATCTCACGCTCAATCAAAATATAGACCACAAGTCTCTCCCAAAGACAAGCTTCACAAACATTAGCCCAAAGGTGTCCCAGAGACAGGCTTTGCAACTAAATATAGCTTACAGGAAGCTATCGCCAGCGGTAGCACTACCACAGTGCGGTAGGGGACAGACTATTAGTTCTTTCTCTTTTTCGAGTGTTTTCCTAGATACTTACCCCCAATACTCTCAACACAATCATCTGCACACCCTCCTACTATGAAATCTACACAATAACCACGGAGTCTTCTCCGGCATAGAAAACATACAAACATCATCAATCCAGACCACCCGATCCGAATGGGCTTCACACATCATACCTATTCTGTACTTTGATTCTGGATCTAACTGCAAATTAATAGGGATACACGGATCTACCCGTCAGGGGAACCACATCCACGTGTTCGTGGAGGGTCTACCCTCTAATGCCAAAAGAAAGGACTTCACATGTCCAAGGAAGAGAATCGTTACCCTTGATGTGCGCTTTGGGGCCATGGGAGAAATCAAGACGGTTGAAAATGACTACTCTGACTTTGCCTCCTCAAATCCGAACTTGCCTTGCGAATCTGAGACCCGAAACACGAACTGTAATAAGATCTCACTTCTTCCGGTACTAATTCTCCTCCAGAAAACCAGCCAAACTCTTTAACTCTAGAATAATGAAGAGGAAACGACCGAACCAGGCATATATATAAAACTACCGCCGTGCGGTACTGCCTCGTTTTGCATGTGACCTCCTAGGCCATCCAATCACAGGCCGACACATGGCCATGCCATTACAGAATCGCTAACGTCGAGCGTTAGGATGCTAGTGCCTCATGGTAGCAAACAACTGTTGCTTCATACCCCCCCTGCTACCGCCGGGCAATAGCTAATACATCTGTGCGGTAGAAATCTGAGCTCTTTGACAAAAAAATTGCCAAACTACCACCTGCGGTAACCCAATAGCTTGTTGTTAACTTCGCGAGAGCTCGGACGATAAAATGTCTACTGTCGTGCGGTAGAAATGTACCGCTACGCAGTACACTAGGCGTTGAGTCACCTCACCACACTTAACGCTCTCAATATTGTCGACGCTAACAATAGAGCTACAGGCGCGTGATCCCTAGCTACTGCCGGGTGATAGCCTCCAGAAGTCCATTTTCTGCCTTAAGAAAATTAGGGCATTGCAGGACTACCCTGCAAATACTAATTAGTTTACCTTAGGAACCTAAACGGGATTGGTTCCTTGGTTCAGGTTAGCTTGAAAATGAACATGTTTACCTATAATAGCACTGACTGGAAGACTCATCCTTGCCCTTAGCACACTTAGGATGTGCCAACAGTATATGGAAAAGTGACTCACCTTATCACAGCACCAACACTCATGAATATTGTATCTCCTCTTCTAAACAGCCTTTATAGTGTGCAAGCTATCATTAGTTCTTTATTCAGTGGGAGAGCATCAGCCTTCTTCCCGTTTCTTTCATCAAGTATCTGACTAAAGGTAAGTCTGTCAGTGGAAGCACTTGGCTGATTCTGAGTAGCATCAATAGATGTCATCTTTGCAGCTGACATATAGTTGATGGCATCACAAACTTATAGGTGTGGCTAACTGACTGACTTGCCCTTTGTTAAAGTTTTATTGAGGGAATATTGGAATAGGCTGCAAGCTTATCCTTGAGTGTGGGCACTGGAGCACCAAACACAAATGCTCCATAATTGGCCATTTGGATTTTCTCATGGGGAGCCTGCAGTGCACTCAATCCCATGCCCTTTTTCTTTCATTGTAAGATACCCTTATATTCTCACAAGAATAGTTCTCATTCTTCTAGTGGCAATACATGATGTCCTGATCATACCTATAGGAAGCGAGGATTACCTTTTGAAAGATGGTCTGAGGTACTACCTGAGTTTATACTTTCCCTTTGGAATGGGGAGCTCTAAAGCTCCACTAGAACCCCGAACCTCTCTTATACTTTTGAGTGGTGAAGGAGTCAATCAGTGGCAAAACAGTTTTGGGCTTCGAGAATTCAGCCACAATCTTCTTCTCCTTGAGAAGCTTTTCTTTAAGGTCCATAATGATATTGTTCTTCTGGCTAATGGTACAAATTTGGATAATTGATATTGTCTTCAGTTGGCTAACATCCCTCCTAATCTGAGCTAGAAATGCTGCTAACTTAGGTTGTAGGGAAGTAGCTTACTAAAGAGATGCAATCTCCTCAGCTTATCTGTACAAGCCTTTTGCTCTTTTTCAGAGCATCCAGAATTACACCGTACTTGTCAATAAATTGATCGACATTATCTTCTGATTTTGATCCATCATCCCCACTGGAGGAAGTGGATAAATAAGAGTTTGAGCCAGACTCATAGACAGAGGCAGAGTTAGGGATAGAGTGTACCTCCTTAGGAATATGAATGGCCATATTCTCTTTAGTTAGAGTCATGGGACTGAATTCCTCGTCCTCTTCAACATAACTTCCAACAGATAATAATGGGGCCCTTTTTCCAGATGAGGCATTTAGATAATCAGCCTCTACTTTATTAGACATGAGACCAATGTAGGCCTCTTCTTTATCTGATTTAAGAGATTCAGATTCACTGTCTGATAGGATGACATTCTTCTTGGGCAAGAAGCTCTTTTCAGCCTTCTTGTCCTTCTAATGTGTTTTTCCTTCAGACTTCATATGCTCCTTCCTCTTAAGTGGACAGTTAGTGATGACATGTCCACTCCTATTACAACAGTAGCAAACAACATTAGTCTTAACATGTTTGTTCTGGTTGGAGTCATACCTTTCCCAGAGGGGTCAATTCTGGACTTGTCCTTGCTTGAATAAGGCTTTCTTGAGGTGGATCTTGAAGAGCATTTATTCTTCAAATATCTCCTTCTCCTCAGCATTTTAATGAACTATTTAGAGAATAATGTAAGTTCTTTAACTGACAGTTCATCTCCTGAGGAGCTTGAAATAGAACTTTCAGACTCTACATCTCTCCTTGATGGAGAAAGAGTGTTTTCCCTGCTCCTTAAAGTGTCTTCAACTCTGATGGCCATATCTTTCTCTTTGCTGAGAGACCTGGCAGCATCCTCTTCAGCCCTTCTAGAATTCAATTTCATCTCATGGGATAGTAACTAACCAAATAGATTATGTGGCAATATGTTGGTCAAGTTGCCAACCTCTCTTATGGCACAGAACTTGATATCCAATTCTCAATTGAGAGATCTCAAGAACTTGTCATTTTGTACGTAGTTTGTGAATTATCTGCCATAGGTAATCAGACTGTTCACTATAAAGCTGAAATTCTCAGAGCATTCAGCTATAGAATGTTTCTTGCCTTGTTTGAAGCCTTCATATTGCTGATTTAGGAGGGATTCATGTCATCCCTCACTTCCTCACTCCCTTCCATATAAACAATGAGAGAATCTCACATCTCTTTTGCTATTTTGCAGAGTACAAGTGTTGGTACCCTAGTTTGGATTTGAGTTTAGTCTTCTCAATTAGTTTCTTGACCCGAGATTTATCTATGGTCAAAGGTTAGTTGTTAGGTTAGTTTTCCTCAGATGTAGAGTTGTCACTTTTCCAATGAAGATTTGGTTAAGTTGTTTTTGGTTTGACTATGGTCGAACGCCGCTCGACTATCGTCTATCAACTATTCGACGATCGTCTATAAGTTGGTCTACTATCGTCAGTCAGTAGATCGTCAATCTCTGAGTTAGTTCAACTCTTGTTAGCTCGACGATCTGTGGTATCTGCCTCGTCGATTGTCGAACCCTGCTCGACTTCTTTTGACCAGACAGATTTCTTGATAGTTCAAATATCTGCTTGGATAGTTCAACTATCTTATAGCTCGACTATCTGTTTGATAGTTCAACTATCTGTTCTTCTTGATAGTTCAACTATCTGCTTGGATAGTTCAACTATCTTATAGCTCGACTATCTGTTTGATAGTTCGACTATCTGTTCTGTTTGATAGTTCGACTATCTGCCTTAATAGTTCAACTATCTGATAGCTCGACTATCTGTTCTGATAGTTCGACTATCTGCTATGTTAGTTCGACTATCTGCTTTGATAGTTCGACTATCTATTTCGTTCGACTATCTGTTTGATAGTTCGACGATCTCTGTGCTTCGTTCGATGATCTCTGTGGATTGTTCGACGATCTTTTGTCTGCCTTTAGTAATTTTGTACTCCTTCTGTTCTATGATTTATTTCCTATTTATTTGGCATATTTTATTAAAGATTATTTCATTGATTTTATCCATACATCTCAAGGCAATCTTTTGCCCCATCCTTTGTGCATAAATCATGCTTTATCTGACAAAGTTTTTTGTCTTATTTGTTGAAATATCTTTTTGCTTTATTTGTCATGCTGTCCTTTATAGCCGTTAGACTCAAAAGTCTTCTCTAGCCGTAAAGAGTTTGCTCAAATGTGACTTTCTCTAGTACTCCTTTTATCAGATTGGATATGCAGCTTCTTAGAAAGCTTTATCCCTTTATAGGATGTCTGTCTGCAGGATATGTTTTTTGTATTATGCTATTTGCAGCCCAAATTGCAGATCTTAGAAGAAGACAAAGTTCAAACAAAGATTAAAGCCGTTACAAAGGCCAATATATAAAGTGCTATCAAAAGACAGAGATACAGAGATATACAGATATACACACATACACACATACTAAGCAAGCAGAGGATACACACAGTTTCATACACAGATTCAAAGCCAGAAGAGATACAGCTCTCAGATATTATTACATTCAACTGAGAAGATCAACCTTCTTCAACTCTCTCTTCCTCAATCCTAAGTTCATCCTGCTGCCAGGAACATTCACTCAGAGTCTCAAGAAGAAGAAGAAGAAGAAGAAAGAAAAGCTGATTGAAGAAGAATAATAATTCTACATCAAGAGTCTTCTTCAAGCTGCTCCTTCAAGAACTTCAAGACAGCACTCTGTTAAAAGTTTAGAAGAGTTTCTGTACCCTGAAGCAAGGCTTCTTCCTGGATATTCTCTAAGCCAGGAGTAGCCTTGATTCTTTAGAGCTTTCTAGCTCTGTGCAATCCACTCGCTTCTCTAATCTGTTTTAACAATAGAGAAGACATTCTAACTCTCTCAACCTCATATATAAAGGGTTATTACTCCCTTCAAAAGTGAACCTTGGCGGCAGGGCACCTGATCAAAAACCTGTGTTTTATTTTGAGCTCCTGATCAAAAGCTCAAAGGGTCTACGTGATCTACCTGAATCAGATCAGTTGGTGGCAGGGCACCCGAACAAAAACCTATAGTGGATTCCTACTAGGGTAGTAGAAGAGTGGACGTACCTATTTAGAGGGAACCACTATAAATCTTCTTGTGTCGTCTGTGTTGCTTACTTTAATTATTGAACCGTGGATGTGAGTAGAAATAACTAGGATTGCTTGTTGCTGTGATAGGACCAAAGCTCAACTGTAATTACAGTTAGCTTTCTCTTGTGCACTTCACTTTGTGTTAGGCTATAGGGTTTCAAATATCTATAAACTCATTCCGCAAATTAACTCTAAGGGAGTTGAGTAGGGTGTCATAATTTTTGAATACTCTATTCACCCCCCCCCCCCCTCTAGAGTTGTATCTATTTTCTCTTTCAATTGGTATTAGAGGGAGGTTGACTGACTGTAGAGGCTAACACCTGAGTCACAAGATCTAGATAGATACCAAGTTTATAGATACTTACTTCATGGCCCAGTACAAGGATTATTCTAGCACTAGACCTCCAGTTTGCAACTTAGCTAAGTTTAGTATCTGGAAGGCAAGAATCAAGTTATATATGAATTCTGTTGATGTAGATATTTTTTCTTCTATTTTGACAGGGCCGCCCACACCACCTACTGCAGCCACTGCTATAACTTCAACAAATCTGAGTGTAGTGCCACCACCTGATTACAATGACACTTACAAGAAAGCAAAGATAGCTGATGCAAAAGCTATGAATATTCTAGCTCAGACCATGTCTGATGAAACCTTCCAAAAAGTTGCTGATTGCACTTCTACAAAAGCCATGTGGGACTCACTGAACTAGATTGTAGCTGGTTCTGCTGATGAAAGGAAGGACAGAAGGTCCAACCTTATATCCCAATATGAAAACTTCAAGAAGATTGAAGCTGAATCAGTTGAAGGAATGTACACCAGGCTCAGCTCAATCATCAATGAGCTGAGAACCCTTAATAAGGAGATAACATTGACAGAGGTCAATGATAAGATACTGATGTGCTTCCCCAGCACATGGGATCTCATGATCTGGCCCATCAAAGAGGCTAGAAGTACAACTGAAATCTCAACTGAAGCTCTCCTTGGCAATCTCAAATCTTTTGAGCAAGTGCTGAAGTCCAGGGAAGCTGAGGCTGAAGCCAAGACTCCAAATCCAACAAGGAAAGAGCAAACCCTTGCTCTAAAAGCTGTTGATGCTTCTGAAGGAAGCCAATCAAATGAGGATCTGATGGCACTCTTTGCCAAAAGGTTTCTCAAGATTAGAAGAAAAGACTTCAGAAAGAAGTCTTCAAGATATGAAGACAAGCCAAGGTATGACAGATCTCCTGCTAAAGAAATTATCTGTTATGGCTATAGGAAACCTGGACACATTCTACCTGAGTGTCCAGAGGAAAAGAACAAAGAAAAGAGAAAAGAAAAAGAACATCACAAGAAGCACTCCAAGTCCTCCTCCTATAAAAATAAGAAGAAGGAGAAAGGATTTGTTGCTGAGACTTGGAGTGACACAGATGAGGAATCTTCCTCCTCAAGCTCCAGTGAAGATGAGGAAGAGAAGAAGGCAAAGGAAATTTGCCTAATTGCAATTGATGCCTGCAGCAACCACTCAGCTGCAGAGAGTTCTTATGATGATGAAGAAATGCCTACAGAAGATCAGGTATAATCTTCTTATGATTTTTCTTCTAGTGAGTTTAAATTTGAATTTAAATCTCTTTGTTTAGATTTAATAAGTTCAGAAAAAGAAATTAAGGAGCTTAGAAATAGGATAGCAGAATCAGAAATCCTCTCCATTGAAAATGCTAGGTTAGAAGCAGAACTCACTAAGTCTAGTGAAGAAATAAAATTTCTTAAAAATGAACTAGCTAAATCAAAAATATTAGAAGAATATCTAAATGGTAGAACCCTTAAGCTGCTAGAGATCACTAGCATGACAAACACTAGGTCAGGCAATAATAAGTTAGGCTTAGGAGCCTCATCAAGTGAACCCCCATTAGTTCTTAAAAATCATCTTTCAACTCCAGTAAACTTTATTTCAGCTGATGGAATAAAGAATACTGAGCAAGTAAAACAAGTTAACAAAGCCTTAAATAAAGTTAAGAGAGAAAAGAGAAAACAAAAATTTAAAGAGCTACAAAATGCGTCGAACGTTGCTCGACGATCGAAGGCTCAATGGTCGAACGATGCTCGATGATCTGAGCATCGATCGTCGAACGCTGATCGACGATCTCAATATGATTCTCAAAATAATCACCTGAACCTTTGAAATCCTAAGATAAATAGAAATACTAGGTTTGTTGACCCATCAACTGCTTGGAGTATCCCACCTAAGAGATCGTACCCTTTAGGATATAAACCTCAGCCTACTTATTCTTTTATTTCAAGCTTTCATTATGAAAAGAATAATGTACCCAAGGTTGTCTGGGTCCACAATGTCTAACTGTTTAATTTGCAGGTGAAGACCTATCCAATTACTAAAGACAAATGGTATTTGGATAGTGGCTGTTCCAAACATATGACAGGAAACAAAGACAATAAGTTAAGATTCAAGGCCAAGCTTGGACCAAAGGTGATCTTTGGTGATTCTAGCTGTGGTCAAACAGAAGGATATGGTAGGACTACCATTAGAGCAGTAACACTCAAAATGGTTGCATATGTAACTGGACTGAGGCACAACCTTATCTCAGTAAGCCAGTTATGTGATGCACGATATTAGGTATCTTTCACTGACTCTCTCTGTAATATTACTTTAAATAGTAATGTTGTGTTAGTAGGTATTAAACAAGGTAATATTTATTTAGTAGATTTTAATTCAACTCAATCTGAAATTTGCCTGTTTAATGAAGTAACAAATAACAACACCTTATGGCATAGAAGGCTTAGCCATGTTAACCTCAAGAACATATCTAGGTTATCTAAATACAACCTTGTTAGAGGTTTACCTTCTTGCCCCTACAAGAAGGAAAGCCTATGTAAGGCTTGTCAATTAGGCAAGCAAACCAAAAATTTCTTTAAATCTGTAAATAAAAGTGATTCACCTAGAATCCTGTATTTATTACATTTGGACCTTTTTGGCCCAATAAATGTAAAGAGTCTAGGAGGTAAGTTTTACACTTTAGTGATTGTAGATGACTTCTCTAGGTTCACTTGGGTGTTCTTTTTGAGAACTAAGGCTGATAACTTAAAAGTTCTTACAGATTTTCTACTATGTGTGCAGACTGAGTATTCTACTCATATTGCCTTGATTAGAAGTGATCATGGTACTGAGTTTGATTCTCTTCTCATGCAAGAATTCTATGAGAAAGAAGGTATCAAACATAGCTTCTCTGCTCCTAGAACTCCCCAACAAAATGGAGTTGTGGAAAGGAAAAATAGAACCCTGATTGAAGCTGCTGGAACATTATTAGCAGATGCTAACATGCCTCTTTCTTATTGGGCAGAAGCTGTTTGCACAACTAATTATGTCTTGAACAGATGTCTTATATACAATCTTAAGAGTAAAACTCGTTATGAGGTGCTTAAAGGAAAGAAACCTAAAATTAATTATTTTAGAGTCTTTGGTTGTGTAGTATATATTCACAATAACAACAAAGAATATCTTAGAAAGTTTGAAGCAAAAGCTTCAGTGGGAATTTTTCTTGGATATTCCCAAGTAAGCAAAGCTTATAGGGTGTTTAATAAATCATCTTCTAAAATAGAGGAGTCTGTGCATGTTTCTTTTGATGAGTCAAAGATGTTTTATAAGGAGAAGGAAACTTTTACTACCTCAAGCTCATTGCAGGTACCAGATTTATGCAGACATATAACTCAAGAGATTCTCCCTCTATCAACTCTTCATATCAATGATTCAGACAGTGATGGAGATACTGTGGAAGCAGTTGTTGTACCACCAACAGTTAATTTTATTCCAACAGAGGAATTAATCCCAACTGTTGCTGAAGATCACATCCCACCTGTTGATCTTGTCACACTTAGAGATCATCCTACATCTCAAGTGATTGGTGACATATCAGCTGGTGTGCAAACAAGACATCAATTAAGACAGGATGTGATGCATGCTTGTTTCCTTTCACAAATTGAGCCCCTCACCATAAAAGATACTGAGCTAGATCCCCATTGGATCATTGTTATGCAAGAGGAGCTCAATCAATTTGAAAGATGTAAAGTATGGACTTTGGTTCCAAGACCAAAAGGCCAACTGATCATAGGCACCAAGTGGGTGTTTAGAAATAAGTTGGATGCAAATGAAATTATTGTAAGGAACAAAGCTAGGCTTGTAGCTCAGGGCTACAGATAGGAGGAAGGTATAGACTATGACCAAACCTTTGCCCCTATTGCAAGGCTAGAGGAAATAAGGATCTTTCTAGCCTATGCAGCCTATATGAAGTTTAAGGTTTTCCAAATGGATGTCAAGAGTGCATTCCTAAATGGTGAGCTAAAGGAAGAGGTGTTTGTTGAACAACCTCCTTGGTTTGTTTCTTCAACTCAACCCTCATTTGTTTACAAGTTGTAAAAAACTCTTTATGGACTTAAACAAACACCCAGAGCCTAGTATGAGACTCTAGCTAGTTTCCTGTTAGTGCACAACTTTGTTAGGGGAGTAGTTGATAGAACCCTTTTCGTTCAGCATCACAAGGACACAATCTTGTTAGTTCAAGTTTATGTGGATGATATTATTTTTGGCTCCACTGATCCTAAACTTTGCAAAAGGTTCTCTGACCTTATGCACTCTAAGTTTGAGATGAGTAGTATGGGTGAGCTATCTTACTTTCTTGGTCTTTAAGTAAAGCAAGATGATGATGGAATCTTCATCTCCCAATCCAAATATGCCAAGGAATTTGTAAAGAAGTTTGGGATGGCTGATGCTTCAGCAATGCATACACCCATGGCTACTAATGCAGTTATAGATTCTGATGATCAGGGTAAGCCAGTTGATCAGAAAAACTATAGGTCCATTGTTGGTTCCCTGTTGTATTTAACTGCAAGTAGACCAGATATAATGTTTTCCATATGCCTATGTGCTAGATTCCAGGTCAACCCCAAGGAATCTCATTTTATTCTTCTCAAAAGAATCTTGAGATACCTGAAGGGATGTCCAAACTTAGGACTTTGGTACCAGCTGAATCAGAATTTGAGTTAATTGGATACTCTGATTCTGACTATGCTGGTTGTAGAGTTGACAGGAAAAGTTCCTCAGGAACATGTCAGTTCCTTTGAGATAGATTAGTCTCTTGGTTCTGTAAGAAACAGGCTTATGTCTCAACTTCAACTGCAGAGGCTGAATATATAGTAGCTGCTAGTTGTTGTTCACAGATCCTGTGGATTCAAAACTAGCTTTTGGATTATGGGTACACACACAAGAACACAAAAATCATGTGTGAAAGTACCAGTACTATCTCCATTGCACAAAATCCTGTGCACCACTCTAGGACCAAGCACATTGAGGTCAGACACCATTTCCTGAGAGATTGTGTGGAAAAGAACAAAATCAGTCTTGAGTTCATATCCACTGACCTTCAGAGAGGTGATATTTTCACCAAGCCCTTAGATGAACAGAAGCATCTGTTCTTTTTGCTTCAACTAGGCATGATTAATGGAAAAGACTAAGTGTGACTTCTGCCTTGTTGAAATCTGTTTGAAGATCGTCGAACGACGTTCGACGATAGTCGAACAGGTTGAGCCTATCGTCGACCTATTGGTGACGACGGCTTGTTTGTTTGTGAAGACAGAAATAGTAGAACGATTGATCGACTACTCTACTTCAGGAAACGATCGTCAAACGACCGTTCGACTATCGTCTCCAGTATCTGTTAAAATAGATCGACGATTGCTGTTTTAATATAAAACCGATGGTCGACCTAGGTTAATAGATCATTCTATTTGTAGTCGACAGAGCTCGTCATTTTATATTACTCACTCCTACTTGTGAGTTTTGACTTGAGCTCTGCCCCGCACCTTCTGCCATTTCGTCTTCGTCGTCCTCTCCAACCAAATCAATCGCGATTGCTCCAGCTCTCCTGACAGCGATGAAGTTTGATGCTGGTTTCAGCATGGATTTCGACTCGTTCAGCGCCTGCGATGTGGAGATTATAGAGATGCTACAACTCTTCAAGGATCAAGGATTGGAAAAGCTGATGTCAACAAGGATCAAGATCAACATTCTAGAGATCAAAGAATGGGTTTACTCTTCGTCTTCCAGCGATGTATCCATGACCGGGACAATAGGCGGGAAAGAGGTAATCCTGACCCCTGCCGTACTGAATGAAATTTTCGGATTATTGAATGGACAAGAAGAATATGACCATGATATTCAAGAGTATGGAAGAATGCTCGTCGAGCTAGGACATGCTGAGGGAATTCCTACAAAGTTGCTGAAAATTAACTTTCCTTTGAGGATTAAGTTCTTAGCTGAACTTATTAGAAAAGAGCTTTTGGTCAAGCACTCAGCTCATGATAATATAACCAGGCAGCAGTTTGCCTTGATGAGTGCAATTATAAATAAGAAATAGATAAATTTGGCAGGGATAATGTTTGATTTGATCAGAAAGAAGAACAGCAAGAAGGAAGTAACCCTTGGAAGGGTAATAGGAATTTTCCTAAAATAAAAATATCCTCAACTGTTGGGTACAGTTGCAACTTCCATCAATGCCAGTAAGAAAATGGATCCCACCTTATTTGTTATGTGGAAAAGGAGCATTCAGAAGCCTTCACCAGCTGGGGTAGCTCTTATTTTACCTGAGAACACCAGGACTGTACCAGTCACTCCACACCTACTTGAAGAAGGCTCCTCCATTCCCACCATTACTTCTACTTCTGCATTGCCATCCACTTCCTCTGCATTACCATCCACTTCTTTTGTATTGCCATCTACTTCTGCATTACCATCTACATCCACTGTCTCTCTTCTACTTGTTTCCTCCACTATTCTCCATGCATCACCACCAGCATCTCCACTTCCTTCACATCTTGTTAGAATTTCTCATCCTAGTTTTGATCTGTTGATTTCTGAGAATCAACCCACTCCACCTCAGTCACCAATTTCACATTAAGATCATTTTGATCTTCCTGCATCCACCTATCAATCACCAGTTCACAACATATCTCATCAGGAGACCACCATCCCTGATGATCTTCCATCTACTGAGCTTCCCCCATCCACATCTTAGTAAATAACTCCAGCTTTCATTGCAAACATCTTGGAGCTAATTATACCTTCAATCAAAACCATGATTGAAGAAGCAATTGCCCCTCTTGTTTCTACCATCTCTTCCCTGTCATCCTCCATCATAGCCCTCTCCAAGTCTGCTGAGCCCTCTTCACTTAGGGGCCTGACTTAAGTATCTACTAAAATAAGGCAGGGGGAGATGTTCGAGGAAGATGCCTTAGGACTGCCCCTTGTTATTCTTCCAGCAGATCCCCCAGCTGAAATTCAAAAAAAATAGATGAAGTTATAGCTGATGTTCCAGACACAGTGGCTGATCAAGTAGTTCAAGCACCAGTTCAGAGGCCATCTGATATAGAAATGGAAGCAGAATTTGCCTTCAAAGTGTGCCTTGAAGAAGCCTCCACTCCCATAGTAGCTCTATTCCTAGAAGGAGTCAATACCTCCTATCTAGATGAACTATGGGAGTAAGAAAAACCTGAAGGTAATTAATTTATACAATTCCTTGACATGTTAACTAACATGCTAGCCTGTGAATACCTAGAAGGGATGTTTCAATACCATTTAGCAAATCTGTGTGTTCCTGATAATACATATCAAGTGCAAGAAGATCAAGAAGATCTAGAAGCTCAAGAACCAGCTCAAGAACCTGCTGTTCAAGATCCTGTATCTACTCCTCAAGCTCAGGTAACTGTGCAAGATGAACTGGTTCTCAAGACAGTTACAGTTGAGCAAGAGAAAGTTTCAGATGAACAAGAAGAAAGATCTACAGTCTTGGATGACACCCCAGGACTAGACCTTGATACTCTTCTGGCACAGGATGCCTTATAAGAAGAAAGAGAGAAAGCTGCATTGAAAGCCAAAGAACAAGCTAAGCAAGAGGCTTTTGACCCTTATGATCAACCCCAATCATCTCATTCTGATTATGAGGATGATTCTGAAGATTCAGAAAGTTCTAAGAAAAAGAAAGCAGCAAAAAGAAAAAGGAAATCTGCTGCTCCTCCTCCTCCAAACCCTGATCATGATGTTCCCTATTACATACTGAAAGGGATAGATCCCAAATCAAAAGAATATCAACATTGGATGGGACTGTCCAGAAATCAACAAAAGCAGAGAAAGAAAAGCAAAAGATATGACAGTCCATCTCCCAAGTGGACTCCTAGGGCCCTCCTCCTCCACCTCCTAGTGCAGGAGCATCGGTAAATGTGTCTGCCAATCCCTCAGCCCCTTCTTCTAGATTCACTCCGTCTCAAGCACATCAAAGAAGAAGTTATCCAGGATATCAAGGCAGATCTTAATCTGGACATCAAAGACAAGAGGCTGATACAAGAGAGCAAGTGAAGGAGATAGTATATCAGAAGGCAACCTTTTCTCCTCCTCCTTCACCCAAGAGAAAAGCATCACCTCCTAAAGAAAGCAAAAAGCATACCATCCAAAAGGCCAGCTCAAACGAAGAAAACAGATTCAAAAGGAAAAAAGGATTATTTACTCTAAAAAATCATGTAAAAAATATGCAGAGTTTGCTCCTTCATCTTCTCTTGTTATTCAAGAAAATAAAGAGCCAACTGCAAGTATGCTAGAACTCTCTACAAAATTCAAAACTATAAAACCTCTAGATCCAACTGGTGATAATGAATATGAAAGCCAAGAGCTTAATCCTGATTTCAGGATGGCAAGATTTCTTGAATTTGTTGGATCAGCCCAGATCAGACAAGCCAGAGCTGAAGGTATAGATATTACAGGCTTAACTACTATGTCAAAATTCAGAAAGAAGGAGCTAGATAGATTCTAGGTCAGACCTGAGGTTTTTGATCCTTCTAAATATATGGAAAAGCACCCAGAAGCAGTAGTGCCAAGAGTAGGAGAATCTAAAATCATTGGAGAACAAGACTTGAAGATATCAAAGAAGGAAGCTCTTGATCCTTTAAGAAAAATTTCTTTCCTTCCTAGTTCTTTTGTATCTAAATAAGATTCTGATGCTGCTTAAGTTTTATTTATTGACATTATGTTTATTTGACTGTTTGATTGATGCAATTTGATGCTTAGATGTTTCCTTTCCTGAGTTATATTTATTTCTAGTAGTTTTGTTTTGAGAGACTTAACCCAAATAGGGGGAGATTGTTGGTACCCTTATTTGGATTTGAGTTTAGTCTTCTCAATTAGTTTCTTGACCCAAGATTTATCTATGGTCAAAGGTTAGTTGTTAGGTTAGTTTTCCTCAATTGTAGAGTTGTCACTTTTCCAATGAAGATTTGGTTAAGTTGTTTTTGGTTCGACTATGGTCGAACGCCGCTCGACTATCATCTATCAACTGTTCGACGATTGTCTATCAGTTGGTCGACTATCGTCAGTCAGCAGATCGTCTATCTCTGAGTTAGTTCAACTCTTGTTAGCTCGACGATCTGTGGTATCTGCCTCGTCGATGGTCAAACCCCGCTTGACTTCTTTTGACCAGACAGATTTCTTGATAGTTCAACTATCTGCTTGGATAGTTCAACTATCTGATAGCTCAACTATCTGTTTGATAGTTCGACTATCTATTCTTCTTAATAGTTCAACTATCTTCTTGGATAGTTCAACTATCTGATAGCTCGACTATCTGTTTGATAGTTCGACTATCTGTTCTGTTTGATAGTTTGACTATCTGCCTTGATAGTTCAACTATCTGGTAGCTCAACTATCTGTTCTGATAGTTCGACTATCTGCTGTGGTAGTTCGACTATCTGCTTTGATAGTTCGACTATCTGTTTCTTTCGACTATCTGTTTGATAGTTCGACGATCTCTGTGCTTCGTTCGACGATCTCTGTGCTACGTTCGACGATCTTTTGTCTGTCTTTTGTAATTTTGTACTCCTTCTGTTCTATGATTTTTTTCCTATTTATTTGGCATATTTTATTAAAGATTATTTCATTGATTTTATGCATATATCTCAAGGCAATCTTTGCCCCATCCTTTGTGCATAAATCATGCTTTATCTGACAAATTTTTTTGTCTTATTAGTTGAAATATCTTTCTGCTTTATTTCCCATGCTGTCCTTTATAGCAGTTTGACTCAAAAGTCTTCTCTGGCCGTAAAGAGTTTGCTCTGATGTTACTTTCTCTAGTACTCCTTTTATCAGATTGGATATGCAGCTTCTTAGAAAGCTTTATCCCTTTATAGGATGTTTGTCTGCATGATATGTTTTTGTATTGTGCTATTTGCAGCCCAGATTGCAGATCTCAGAAGAAGACAAAGTTCAAACAAAGATTAGAGCCGTTACAAAGGCCAATATATAAAGTGCTATCAAAAGACAGAGATACAGAGATATACAGATATACACGCATACACACAAACAAAGCAAGCAGAGGATACACACAGTTTCATACACAGATTCAAAGAAATAAGAGATAGAGCTCTCAGATATTGTTACATTCAACTGAGAAGATCAACCTTCTTCAACTCTCTCTTCTTCAATCCTGAGTTCATCCTGCTGCCAGGAACATTCACTAAGAGTCTCAAGAAGAAGAAGAAGAAGAAAGAAAAGCTGATTGAAGAAGAACAATCATTCTACATCAAGAGTCTTCTTCAAGCTGCTCCTTCAAGAACTTCAAGACAGCTCTCTGTCAAAAGTTCAGAAGAGTTCCTGCACCCTGAAGCAAGGCTTCTTCCTGAATATTCTCTAAGCCAGGGGGAGCCTTGATTCTTTAGAGCTTTCTAGCTCTGTGCAATCCACTAGCTTCTCTAATCTTTTTTAACAATAGAGAAGACATTCTAACTCTCTCAACCTCTTGTATAAAGGGTTATTACTCCCTTCAAAAGTGAACCTTGGTGGCAGGGCACCTGATCAAAAACCTGTGTTGGATTTTAAGCTCCTGATCAAAAGCTCAAAGGGTCTACTTGATCTACCTGAATCAGATCAGTTGGTGGCAGGGCACCTGATCAAAAACCTGTAGTGGATTCCTACCAGGGTGGTAGAAGAGTGGACGTTCCTATTTAGAGGGAACCACTATAAATCTTCTTGTGTCGTATGTGTTGCTTACTTTAATTATTTCACTATGGCTGTGAGTGGAAATAACTAGGATTGCTAGTTGATGTGATAGGACCAAAGCTCAACTATAATTACAGTTAGCTTTCTCTTATGCACTTCACTTTGTTTTAGGCTCTAGGGTTTCAAATATCTATAAACTCATTCCGCAAATTAACTCTTAGGGAGTTGAGTAGGGTGTCATAATTTTTGAATACTCTATTCACCCCCTCTCTAGAGTTGTATCTATCCTCTCTTTCAATATGGTTAAGGAAGGTGGTGTCATTTGTGGCACTGATAATGATGTTTTGAGCCCTTTTAGCCATGATTGCCAAGATGACTTCATCCTTGGTCTTTTCAGTGTACATCATTGGAGTCTAGACATTGGCTTCTTTGACAGAGACCTTCATGTTAATGAAGAGTCCCTCTTGAAATGTAATTGATATCCTAGGGTTGGAGGCTTCCATGAACAGCCTTACCCTTTCTGTACAAATTCCAAAGTTATCTTTTCTTGCAAATAGGAAGCTTCATGGAGCTCTCCTTGTGCTTCTCACCTGAACCCATGGAGTTAATCTTTAGCTACTCTTGGAGATCTGTTCATATGGTTAAGTCCTTTTTGAACAACGTCCCTCTGATACCACTTGAAAGTCTTTATTTCAAGAGTAGATAGACACATAGAGGGGGTGAATAGCTTTTGAAGTCTTTATGGCTACTCTTTTGTTCGGTGTGTCAAGAGTTAGATTATTATGTTAGCTTTCAAGAAGAAGGATCAACATACCAGTATTTATAGTGGTTTCCCATGGTATGGGTACATCCACTTTCTATCCCACCTTTATAATAGTATGTTAGACAAGAAAATCCACTTCAAACTCCGCTCAAAGATCATACAGCACAGATCCCTCGGGATCTCTTAGTCTTCCTCCAAGCACTACACCATAGGCCAAAGCCCTACATACTCAATGTAAACTATACTCCTACAGCTCAATGATCCTTTAGATCTCCTACCTCATGCTTAACAAGAAGCCCTAAAACTCAGGCTAAAAGGATGGCCCTATACTCAAAGATTATAAATCTCTTACCTAAGATCTGACTCAGATCCTACCTTAGTTACACAGGCCCTGCCTCAGATTATCAACAGAATCCTACCACTCATCCTTTATATGTTAGGCTTACAACTCAGATCAATAATGATCCTACAGAAAGAGTAGAAGTTTGATGATAATTGACTGTAGAGTGAATGTCCCCTGAGCCTTTTTTCTGAATTGAGTAAACTCAGTTCAACTTATTCATAGTACCAAGACAGTAGATCTTCAGGAAGTTTATTCTTGCACTAAGAGGACAACTGTAGAGCTATGCTTCTTTAAGCCTTTGAGTGCAGTGGCCTTGAAGATGAACAGTGACTTGAGTTAGCTTTGTATCTTCTTCTTTCATAGAAGGATGAGTTCTATGAACTTGTTGTTGAATACTATTTGATTTCACAGTTCTTTGTGTTCTTCAACCAGACAACCTCTGTCTATAATTACCAGACTTATTATCGAAAAATAAGTTCAAGAAATCTTCCGCTTGATCGAGAGGAGGAAGACGACCACAAGCTCTTCTTTTGATTTCTCGGAAAAGTCATTTTATTGCTCGCCGTCCAACGACTCTATGTACAGTATGGACTAGCCGAAATAGGTTACTGCAACATATCTTTTTCATTAATTGTTTTATAAAAGGCATAAGGTGTAACACCCCTACCCGTTACGTGCAACATAGTAGAAGGTCCGGTCGGGGCCCCACACCATGTCTTACAAACAGGCAGAGACGTTACTAAGTAATACCAAATACGCATCCTATCACAGAGCATTCTAGCGGAAGTTTAAAGGTTTGCAAGAATGAACTCAAACATTAACAAAGAAGTCCACAGCTAAACCAAACATGCCAAAATATAAAACCACAAGTACGGCCTTATGGCCTATTACAAGTATTACTCTTTATACAATAAGGTATCTTCCATACTTCGGCACGCAGGCCGGCCACACATGAGTTCTTACACAAGGTACAAAAATAGCCTTCAAGGGCTAGCACCTAGCAGCAGCAACTTAGGCTCTTCCACCCTCATCCCTGCTTGGCCCTTCTTGAGCTGCACGCAAAAGATCCACCAAGCAGTGGCAAACAAAGCAACGGTCAGCATTTGGTTGACCATTTATAACGAACCTGTCCCTGGCACGGGATAGCGGAATTCCTTCCCTGCATAACACTTATATACAATCAAAAGGGTATGCTTTAGCACATCACACATATACGTCCGTACAAGTCATCATCCATCACAAACGTCGGCACGACGGCCCGACGTTCCGTGCTCTCAAGGCACATTATCGGTGTACCGGAAAACCAGGGTCCCACCACCGTTCAGAGGTCCCAAACATGACGGCAATTTGTGAGCATTCCAATCCTCCATTGCTCAAATAGCCGGAGCGATTCTCATTCTGTGATCCTAATAGGGCCTTAAGCACCCCACAGTTAGACAACCAGAATGCGAGTACAGATCAGCCTCTCCCATAGCTTACATACGTCAGGCGTCGATCAGGACTGACACGGGTACAACTTCACCTTTCCCGTTCGCCACACAGGCTTTTCCACAGTTGTAGCCCCACCGGCTCAACAAGTAGCATCACAACTACAAGGGTATAGATCACACAGCATCAACCCCCCAAAAGTATCACTCACAGCTACATGGGCTGAGATCACATAGCATCAACCCATCCACATACTATCCTACTGCACCAAGCTGCAGGTGTCCACCAAGAACATCACACGGCTCACAATAATATAGAGTCTTGCTCTGATATGCATACAATCATCACCAATCCGGACCAATTTGTCCAGATGGCTTCACACAGCATCCCTACCCGTACTTCTCGCTTCCGGGACTACTCCAACAAGAATCAAGGGATGGAGTTCAACATCCCAAGAGAATTCAACTCTACCTTTGTAGAGGATTCATGCATATGCAAAAAGGAAGGATTTCACAAATCCAAGAAGGAAGTCGTTACCCTTGGAGGACCTTTTGGAGCCATGGCAAGCACTGCTTGGAGCTCTGCCTTCCCGAATATGGCCTCCGATCGCGAATCCGAGCTTGGACTAGCTGGATCTCCCTTTCCTTCCTCCTTCTTTGTCCTTCCTTCTTCCTCTTTCCTTCGCTCACTTAAGAAGATAAAGTGAGGAAAAGCTTGCTGGTTCGGGGTCTTAAAGGGGCTAGAAAAACTGAAGACCATATGATCTGGAAAGAGGGAAACAAACGGCCGAGATCTGCAGAAAAAGTCAATTTCGGCCCTGAAACGCCCTGTGACACGCCCGTGTCACAGGTCGTGTCCCTTAAGTGGCAAAGAACCGCTTCACCATACGGGTTGAACACGCCCGTGACCACCGCTTAACCTGACACGGCCTGAGACACGCCCGTGTCTCTGGCCGTGTCGCCTCTCTCGACGAATCTCGTAGATCGCCGAGATTATTCTCGCCGATCGTCGACATGATCTCGCCGATCGTCGAGAAGGACACGCCCTGTGACACACCCGTGTCACAGGCCGTGTCGCCTCTTCTCGTCGATCATCGATCACAATGCTCAACGATCGTCGAACGCGCCACCTGCAGCAACCCGAGGATGACACGCCCTGGGACACGCCCGTGTCTCAGGCCGTGTCACTCCAAAAACACCTGAAACCCAACTTTGAAACTTAATCGAGACCAGCTCGAGAATTAGCTTGACACGCCCTGGGACACGCCCGTGTCCCAGGCCGTGTCACTTGGCCTGAAAACTAAAACTGGGTTTTGGGGTATTACATAAGGTGTCTTTAGTCATCTATCACAAAATTCCCTCAATATTTGAATTATTGATGACGTCAGCATGATCTAGAGCCCGAGGACTTAGTGATTTTTAGTAAATCTTCATATGCATTGAGTGTAGTTAAGTGACTCAGCGCTGAAACACTTAGTAGAATTTCTGCTTCCTGAGGCATTGAGTGAACCTTCATCACTCAACGCATTTGACTTATTCATCCTTACTAATAAGGCATTGAGTGACCCTTCATCACTCAATGCTTTTGGACTTTGTAGAAATTTTCTGTATAAAGGCGTTGAGTGAAGCTTCTACACTCAACGCTTCTGATTTTGCTGAGTCCCTTGATGTGGCGTTGAGTGGTCCTTCTTCACTCAACACTTATGTACTTAGTCAGAAATACATTTGAGTAGGCGTTGAGTGAATGGCCTTCACTCAATGCTTCTGTACTTATATAGATTTTGACTGTACAATACTGAGACTTTGATTGCTTGGTGTTCTGTCAATACTTTTGACCATCTGGTGTTGAGTGAAGTGAGTTCACTCAATGCTTCTAGACTTAGACTGTTTTCTGCTTATCCAGTAACCAGTCTTGAGTCTATTTATCATTGTGAACCTGATATCCTGTGTAATCAAAGTAACATATACAACATGCATACAATGAACTTGAACACGTATATCAGATACAAACATGTGTAAACCATTGAAATGTGGGCCTCCTTCAAATCTAGGAAATTATGATCAATGGAGCCAACACACTCCACCTTCAGGATGCTGCTCAAAGTACTCTGCACCATCAACATTGAACTTTCTACATACAGTAGGTTTTTCAACCTCAATAGGTGGGGCTTGATCTAGAAATTTTCCTATCAACTCTTCATATAGCCATTTAATATTCTGATATGTGTAAACATTGGCACTGTGCCTTTTTTGCGCACCTCCTGAGTATGCTCACTCATCCTTCTCGGTAATCTTCTCTTCCCCTTTCTAACTTATAGAAAGAGGGTTTAGAAGATGTCGGCCTTGTAAATTCCCATCTGCCTATCAATATGATGCATGCTCTCATCATGTGAATGTATTATGGCTTCATGAGATTTAGGCACATAAACTGCTCATTGTACACTTCACCAATGCTCTTTATTGAATGGTCGATGGCCTTACCACCTTGAGTTATCTATTCAGTCAGAGATGTTTGCAACTTATCCATATTGTAGTTTACTTGATCCAGACAATAAGCTAGATCTTTTTCAACTTCTACCACTCTGTGAACGACTTGATATAGTGAAAAATTAAAATGTTCTTTTTACTTGACTAGCATTTCTTCAATTGACTTTCACAAAGAACTTTTAGTATGAGAGGCACTCTCACCTTTTTCCCTAGTAGTAACAACAATATCAGTACTAATCTTGACACTGTTAGATTGTGCTCCCCCTAAAAGATCCTTGAGGAAGACTGTTTCATGGGCAGGAGACTTTGCCACAGCTTCTCTGACATCCTCAGAGAGCAACCTCAAATCCTCCCCCTCAACCAAAATCATGTCAACATGGAGTTCCTCCTAGAGCGATTCTTTAGCAAATGACTCCCCCTCAGAATCCGCTTGTAATTATACTTGATCAGACACTCCATCATGTGTTGATCCCAAAACATTTGGTGCTTTTGGATGAACCTCTAGCTCTCTTTGGACATCAGGTAGAGGGAGTGGAATCTCAACTTGCACTGGTAGAATATCAGATGGTACTGGTGGAATTTCAAGTAGTACTGGTGGAATATCAAGTATCTCAAGATCAATGGATAGAGTTTCCCCATTATCCACTACATCAATAATCTCATTTACTTCATGGGGCTTATGGCACATTCCTCTCTATAACATTAGTGAGAGGTCCCATCTACACTCCAGAGCCTTCAATGATCTCTTTCTCCCGCCTTGCCTGGGAATCCTCCTTTCACATCGAGTAAATATTGATGCATAAAATCTTCTTCAGGTGGTGAATTTGAATTCCTATGGACATGCCAAGCTATTTTTTGTCTAGTTGATTGAGATCGAGCAAGATGATTCATCCAAAAATTGGGGTCATGAAGAAAGCATTGATTTTATCTAAAAGAACTATTCCCAAGTTCATTTTCTTCTTGCAGATTACCACTGTTAGTAACTTGAACTTATCTCCTGAGACATAGTCATATGATCATGTTTTGCATAAGAACACATTCGCAATTATGTTTGTGAGAAGGTTGCCTTCACCATTCATTTCCTTCCGTTTGATAGTTGTAGACTTCTTTTCCAGGTCACGGAAAGATAATGCTCTGTCATAGTCAGCATCAAAAATTTCATCTTCCTCTTAAACCTTGGGCATCCTTAGAAACTGCTTCAACAAGCTTAGCTTCATCCTTACTCCAAAATTTCATACACTTCTCTAGAAGCATCATGAGTGGCCATTCTCATGTTGCCAACTTGAGGAGTTTCAATATTTCTTGGATTAAACCAACAATCGATGGAAAAATGACCAATTTTTCCACAGTAATAACAGTCAAACCTGTTGTATCTTTGCCTTAGGTACTCCTGCTTGACCTTCTGAGATGCTGGTCATGTAGAGGGAGCATTCTTAGAGGAAGAAGCTTCATGATGATGGCAATCACATGATTTCTTCTCCATTACAGGCTTTTCTACAATGTTTTTTTACTTTTCGTTCTTTCTTGAAGTTATGAACATGATCATAAGGGCCATAGCTCTGAAGAATGACTTCTTCATAAGGTGCCTTAAATACACTCTCACCAAAGTTTCTAGGGCGAGTCCATCCTTAGTAATGAGACTATGGCTCTACATAAGTAGGCCTAGTCAAGTGGTCTTAGGATTAGTCAAGATCAAACTCATTTGTTGGAAATATGACTTTCTTAAAGACAGTCTAATATTGAGGGTCTTTCCCCTTTGCTTTGGCTAAGGCCTTCTTAGCGGCCTTATTCCTTCTCTGAGCCTTATTCCTCCTAGAAGATTTACTAAGAGCTCCTACATGGCCTAGCCCAACACCCTTGGCCTGAGCAGAGAACTCAGCAACGAGAGGAAGAACTACCTTTGGCTTTGAGAAACCTTCAACAAGTTTCTTTTCGGCCTCTAGTAAGTCTTCCAACCCTTTGATGATTTCATCCTTCAGATCAAGGTGCTTGATAGCCTTGTTGAACTCATCAACAACGTTATTTAAGTCTTCTTTGAGTGATTCCATCTTAACGACTTCCTCTCTCAGAGAGCTTTCTATGGACTTTAGAGACTTAATCTCTTTTGCCTGAGTTTTCACGACCTTTCAACATTTGTCGTAAGCCATGATCAACTCCTTATAATGGTACATAAGTTCAGACTCATCGTCAGAGGAGCTGTCCTCATGAGCATGCTCAGAAACTTCAGATTCATAAAGAGGGGTGTGAGATTTTACCTCCCCAATGAACTTGGGCTCTTGTTCATCATCTGATTGATCCATAAGTCCAAAGTAGGCTTCCTATTCTTCACTTGACTCAGATGAGTCAGAGTCACTAAGAGTCTTGCCGTTCTTGGCTATAAGGCTCTTCTCTGTCCTCTTCTTGCTATACGAGGACTTCTTTTCTTCTCTCCTGCCACTCTCCTTCCTCTTGTCGGGGCAGTCAGCTATGACGTGACCTGGCTTGTTACAATAGTAGCAAACTATGTCAGTCGAAATATGTTTGTTCTATTTAGAACCATACCTATCGTGGTTACTTGAGCCATTTCTATGTCGATCACCGTCATGTTGTGATCTTTTGTGAGAGGCATCCTTGCCCTTCCATTTCTTTTTCTTGTTCAAGAATTTCTTGAACTGCCATAAGAGTAAGGAGAACTCTCCTTCAGATAGCCCAGATCCCGAGGTACTTGGCTCTGAGTTTACTTATTCACTAACTTCTTGTGATAGGGTTAGAGAGGTACCCTTTGACTTCCTGGAGGTGTCTGCCTTTAAAGAAACACATTTCTCTTTGGATGCAGACCTGCTCTTCTCTTCTTTAGATTTCCTTGTGTTGAGTTAAAGCTCATACGACATCAGCTTCCCGAAGAGATTCTGAGGATCTGTCTCAGCTAGCTTTCCAAATTCCCGGATAGCACATACCTTATTGTCCCATTCCTTTGTTAAGGATCTTAGGGACTTATCATTTAGTTCTCCATTGGTGAAGACTCTGCCATATAATCTGAGACCATTGACTATTTTGAAGTTTTCAAATGTATCTACAATAGTATCCTTTGGCCCTTGCCTGAAGGCTTCATACTTCTGGTTCAACAGGGATCTTCTATCATCCCTCACTTCTTCAGTACCTTCCATTAGAGTGACTAGTGACTGCCACATCTCCTTAGCAGATTGGCAGTGAATCAGGTTCTACAGCATCGAGTCATCGACTGTACTTGCTATAATATTTCTAGCTTTTTATCCAGAGAGACAAGTGCAATCTCATCTTTATCTAGATCCATTAACTTCTTTGGAACCTTCTTTGTTGGATCTATAGTGGAGACAGTCATAGGAATTTGGGGACCTTCTTCAACAATCATGAAGATCCGGGGATCCATAGCTTCCATCAAAAATTTAATTCTCTCTTTCCACATGGGAAAGTTATTCTTTGTGCACAGGGGAAGCTTGGCAAAATCCTTAGCCTTGTCCATTGCTTGAAAATTCTCAAAGACAACTTAGAGAGGAAATTGATCAAGGTGTTTACTTTTTAACGACAAACCTCCCTCTGATACCAATTGAAAGTGTTAAGTTGTCAACCTAAATCACCTAGAGGGGTTGAATATGTGAATTGTGCGTCTATATGCGGAATAGAAATTTTAAAGAACTTGCACACACAATCAAACAATCACAGACGACAAGAAGATTTATAGTGGTTTCCCAACCTTGGGTACGTCCACTTTCCCTCGCCGATCTAGTAAATCACTAGATCCTTCTACTTCGCTATCTCGGATTGAAATCCAATCATACGCCTCAGAACCAAGTTCCTACAATCTCGATCCAAAAGGATCTACACTCAGAAGATGAAAACTTCCTACAACTCAGAGATTAATCTCCTACAAAATTTACAGAGAGATTTAAAGAAAAATACAAACAGAAATTTGTCTCAGATTTGGAAAAATTAAACTCTAGGTCTTCTTCTTGAACTTGCGGCTTTTTCAGAAAATGTTGAAGAAGAGTTGAGAGATCTGATCTGAGAAATCTTAGACCTACTCGATCAAGGAGAAGATGAAATATCCTTGAACAGCAAGCCTTTCTTGATCGAAAACAGAAGTGTCTATCTTCACATTGAGCGGCGGCGGCGACTAAAAGTTCTATTCCTCTTGGAGAGAGACGGGCGATCACAAAAATAGAAAAAGGCGATTTTCCGCTTAGGGTTAGTCTTGATGAAAAGACATTATATAGGATTTCCCCTAACGGTTAGAATTAGTATTAATGACGACATGTGGACCAATCACGATGTCTCATTTAAAAATCCCGTCGATCTGGACTTAAGTAAATTTTCAGAAAAATTTGACAGCAGTTCTCGAGAGTATGAATGAGTTCTCGAGAACAGGCTGACTTCTCGAGAACTAGACTGTCTGGACTTAAGTTAGTACTCGAGAACAAATGGCGTTGAGTCAACTTAAGAGTTATGTGAAGCTTCTCGAGAACTAACTAGACTTCTCGAGAACCATTACTCGAAAGCCAAACAGTATAATTGAGAACTATGCCGACTTCTCGAGAATTAGAGACTAAGTTCTCGAGTACTACGATAGACTTCTCGTGAGAGGGACTTAGAAAAATATTGCGGCTGTCTCTGACTACTCGAGAAATAAAGGCTGGGACTTCTCGATAACCTTAGACTGACTTCTCGAGACTATAAAAGGTGTCTCGAGAACTAGTCTCTGCTTCTCGAGAACTAGAGGAACTTCTCGAGTTCTGCTAAGTCTACTTCTCAAGAACTATCATGGACTTCGCAAGAAGTGGACTTAGAGAAATTCTGGACTTAGAAAATTTTCTCTACTCTTTAAGAATCCAATCTTCATTCCTTGATCCAAGTGCTTGAATATGAAGTGTATCCCAATTGAGAGGCTACACATGATTCAACACCTTGGATCACATAGTGAGGGATTACACTGTATGGTCCTGTGTTCATGACCTACTGTAGACTGACATTGGTCTACACTTAGCAATGATGATCTGCAAACACACAACTTAAACCAAGATATCAAATACAACTTAATTCATCTTAGTTCAAGGGTGACTTCATGCAAATCTGGGTTATTGTTGATGCAATACCCAACAACTCATCTATGAATATAATTTAATCATCTAAAGCCATAAATCCGGCCTTCCCATTATATGTAGTGTTCTTTGTCGCTGGAAATGCAATATAAAATTCATCTTTAGTGGCAATTGATTAGGAGGAAAAAGAGGAGCGAGAGTGTAACGTACTGTCTGACCCACCATCTGATCCTGCCCCTAGGTTGCTTCCCTAAGGTGTCAATCAATAATGTATGAATCTGAGCTTGCATTATGACCATTTGCCTTGTTTGCATCCTATTCCTTTGACACAGTTCCTTGATTCTCGCCTCGCTATAAGCACTTGAAGGCTCACATTATGACTAGGGAGTCGACCTCAATGGATAATGCTTTGGAGCCATATCCTATGAGTACAAACTAGCATCTAATCGATACCTAGCTTAATATACCTCATCTAGAACACTTGAATTACACAACTTAAACCAGATCAAAAAAGTGTAGCTACTTGGTTTTGCTGTTACCTTGCTTTGGGAATTCATGAAATGATGTTTTGCCTAAACTTAGGATGATGTGTCATCATCCTCTTGACACTAGTGCATAAAATATGAATGCATGAATATTTTATTCTTCATTTTAAATCATGTGTGTACCTATGTCATCATGTAGATCTTAACTTGGCATCTGCACTCATTCTATGTTATATTATTAATGTTGAGTTGCATTCTAAAAGTCCTTAGTGCCTACAATGGGCTATAAGAAATATTATGCATCCCATAATACATAATATCACATATAATGCAAAAATAAAATCTAATGACTGCCCATGTTATGTTATGTCACTCATTTCAACTTCGTAGACACATGTTACTGTCCCTATAAGGATACATATGCAGACAAATATTATGCATCCCATACTAAATAATATGTATGGTATACTTCTACCATACTTATGACTGTAGTGTTCGTGCTTTAGCCAAGACATACTAAGACACACTTATGTGTGCATCCAATTGAAAAGAATTCAAACCCAACCTTTTCCGAACCTGGCTCTGATACCAACTATCACAACCCATATTTTCTCAACATTAAATTTGTTATTAGAGTAAGAGATAATACGCATCATGATGCCACACCGTGTTGGGGACAACTACAGACGATCAGGAAAAAACTACACTTTCAACTATTTTATATTAAAATATGTGTTTTATGATTTAAGAATCATAGTTTTAAATTTAGAGCGTAGGGAATTGTGTCCCTCGGTTAAGTGGATAATTTAGTCCACCAGTAATAAAAATATTTTCGCAGTAAAAAGAAATATATAGCTTTTTTTATCCTACAAGAACCTGAGGACCCAACGAACATGCAAATGATGTGCAAGTTTTTAAATTTAGTATAGGTAGAAAAGATTTTTATAATCTGCAAAATAGGATGACTTTTACTTAAAATAAATGTCATGAGCCTAAGGTAGAATGTAGCTTATATAATTAAAATATCTAACATGCATCCTAACATATAATATTCCTTCAGAGCAAGTAATAGAGATAACCATAAAGTAAAGCAGGAAAACCCAGTAAGTAGTCCAACCTCTAAAAGCAGAAGTTATAGGCATCAACAACCTAACATAAACCCATAGATTCTAAACAAAGTTCTATACTGAGGTGGAACCAGGAACTGCCTCACACTGTGAGGGGAAAAAACAACAACTGCAACACCGAGGATGGGATAACCAACACTAACCACTTGGACTACTACTGTAGAGTGCCTAAGGAATTTAAAAGAAAAGAATGCCTCAGCAAAGAATGAATAGGTGGCGACAAAAAACAATGAATCGAATATGATTACCATCACAACAAAAGAAAATAATGGATAAAAATAGATCAGCAGAAAAACTTGCTCAATTAAGGATCTATCTTATAATTTAATAAATATACATAAATAATTGAGACTGATCAGCTCGAGAAAGTGCACCATTAACACCGATCATAAATTGGCACTAATGTGGAGGCTCATATTCGAACACAAACCATTAGACCAAATCTTGACAAAAAGAAAATATGGTGGTTGCTATCTTTCCAACTCAACTCAACAGTCCAAAACAATTCAAAAAGGCAATGTGGTGGTGGCTATCTTTCCAACACAACCCAACAGTCCAAAACAAAGTCACCTGGTGTAATGATTCACAAACAGATACTATGGCAGTGGTATAGTCCACTAACACCCTTAGTCGCACCAATATCATAACATAAAATAGGTATTATGGTAGTAGCATCTTTCTCATTCACACCAACTAACCACAAAATTACAAGAATTTGGAAAGGAACGACACAAGTGTTCCTGAGTAGAAACTACTCATATATTATTATTAAGCCTGGATTATGTAATCAATTTGAACCATGTAGCTGATTTTGAACTATGCAGTCGATTTTGAACTATGCAACTAATTTTTAACCATGTACTGACTTTGAACAATATAGCCGAATATGAACATAGCCAGAATATGACCCATGCAACCCATGCAGTCGACACAGTCGATTTTGGACTTAGCCTAAATTTCATGCAGTTGAATATTAACTTAGCCATAATATGCCCCATGCAGTTCATGTAGTTAATGCAGTCGATTTTGGACTTAGACTAAATTTTATGTAGTTGAATATGAACTTAGACAGAATATGACCCATTTAGTCCATGTAGTCGATGCAGTTGATTTTGGACATAGCCTAAATTTCATGTAGTCGAATATGAACTTAGCCAAAATATGACTAATGGTGTCAATCCAGTCAAAGCAATCAATTATGGACTTAGCCTAAATTTCATGCAATCGAATATGAATTTTGCTAGAATATTACCTGTAACGCCCCCGATTTTCCTGCGTTTATTTGTATTCTCGTTGGCGTTACGATGACGCGTTTCCGTGGCTTGTGCCATGTGTGGAGTATGGTTTAGCTCCTTTGAACTGAGTGCCCTGTTTGGTAGCCTATTGGCAAGATCTCCCTAACAAGCCGAGTCATTTTGGGTGACCCGGTGTGGCCTCTCGGGGGATGTTTGTGTTTGGCTTTGTTTGGGTATAACTTGAGTTCTGTTCGTCGAAAGTTAATTTCGACTTCGCCGTTGTGTTCGTAGCGTGGGTATTTAGCTACGGTGCCAATTTCGTCGAATTCCGAGGTGATTCGGTTTTCGTGTCGTTTGGTGTATTATTAGTATTTATGATCAATTAATTAAATTGATTTGGCTTGTTCTGTAGCCCTTCGGTTTTGACCGATTAATAAATTCTGCGGGAGAATTTATTTGGGCAGTTATTTCCTCGCCTTGGTGGCAGCCATATTTTTGGCTTATACCTATTTTGGTATTTACTTAATGAAATTAAGTAATTAGGCATTTTAGGGTTCGGTTATGGATGAACCGGTGTTTAGCTTTTCGTATAAAAGCTCTATTTAAGAAGTGACGGCTCACTTCTTCTTTTTCCTTTCCTGAGAGAGAAGCCGTCACTGCCTTTTTCGCGGAAATCAGAGGAGAAACTGCCCGTCCTGTACCTCCTTTGGTCGGCGATTTCGGGCTTGTTCGTGGACGGAATTCGATTCTGAAAACGGCGTTGTCTTGCTCTCTCCGAGATCTTCGTTTCAACGGTAAGATATTCGATTTTCGTGAAGTTTTGATGAGATTTGGGTTTCGGTTTTGGAGTTTTCAGCCATTAATGGCCGTGAGATTTATTCTAGGTGCTGCGGCTGGTTGTTTCGTGTGAAGAGGAGGAGAGCCATCCAGTCTTCGCTGAAAGTTGAGGCAAGTGGTATTCTTGCCCTTGCCAAGTTTCTTTTTGATTATTTTTGCTGAAATAGAAATCCCTGTTAGCCCAGGTAAGAGGCCTTGTTGTTCTCATTTTTCTTGCTATCTATAGGAATTAGTTCTTCCTATTGACCCCCCCTACTTGTGCTGTTGGAACCCAACTTTGCCGGCGTAATGCCGTTTATCTTTGTTCAGATTTGCTCTGGTTTGGGTGTAGCCGAGAGGGTGTGTTAGGATGGGAGGGGGGTGTTTTCCCAAAATTTGTTGAGGGTATTACTCGAGTATGGTAGCATGTTACTCGTGAGTAGTAAGTAGTTACTCGGGTATTAGTTCTGGAGTACTCGAGTAGTGGTTTCGAGTACTCGAGTAGTAGCCTTGAGATACTCGAGTAGGTAGTAGATTACTCGAGTATTAGCTGTGGAGTTACTCGAGTAGTAAGTAACTACTCGAGTAGGGGTCTTGGGTTACTCGAGTAGTGGGCTCGAGTACTCGAGTAGTAGCTTTTAGATACTCGAGTAGAAGGCATTAACTCGAGTATTTGCCTTGGAGTTACTCGAGTAGTAGGTAACTACTCGAGTGGGGGTTCTGAGTTACTCGAGTAGTAGATAACTACTGGAGTAGGTGGGTTGGTTTACTCGAGTAGTAGGCATCTACTCGAGTGTAGCTGTTTGTAGATACTCGAGTAGTTGCTTGTAGATACTCGAGTAGCTGCTTGTAGATACTCGAGTAGTTGTTTGTATACTCGAGTAGTAGGCGACTACTCGAGTAGAGGGTTGAGGTACTCGAGTAGTTGGTAACTACTCGAGTGCTGGAATTTGAATACACGAGTAGTTGGTAACTACTCGAGTACTGGAAATTCCCTGCCCTTTTCTTCTGTCTCAGAATCGTTCGACTATCGTCGATCTCGGTTTCTGCTTTAGGCCGTTCGACTATCGTCGACCTCCGGTCGACAATCGTCGAGCTCCGTTTTTACCTTAGTGAGATTGTGGTTAGAGTTTGGTTTTGGCTTAAAGTGAGGCTGGCTCACTCAGCGCCAAGGTTTGGGTAGGCACTGAGTGGGTCTCACTCAGCGCCTTGTCGTGTTGATTCTTTTCAACACTCTTCCTTTACCTTATTTTCCGTTCCCGAGTGGTTTTCCTGTTATTTTTCTGATATTTCCTTGTCGGCCATTTTCGTTACCTTCTTAAAGGCCGAATCGTGGGTCGTGGTTAGTAGTCGTGGTTTATAGCTCTTCAAGAGGGTGGAGTTGTGTGATATAGCCAAGGCCACTCTTGTTTTTCTTGCTCCAGGTACGGGCTCGGCATGTGTGGGTGGAAGGTCCCTTGTGCTTTCACGTGTAGACCCTTGAGCTTGCTGACTTGGGCATGGTGGATTGGGGGACTGCGTTTGCCTTCGATCCGGCTCCTCGTTGTTTGTTTTTGCTACTACCACCTCCCACAGTTTAGGGTGTTAGAAGTTTCTTCCTTGGTAGTTTGCAGCACTTTTGGCTCTCGGTAGCCTAGTAGGCCCGGCAGGATGTTGTTCCTGAGTGGGGTTGTTGCTGTTTCCTTTGCTCGTTGTGCTTTTCTGTTGTCCTGGTTTGGACAGATGTGGATCTTTCTACTGCATGTTTTCAGTTACTTCTTCCTTTTGGTTGACTCTTACATGCAGTTGTTTTTACCTTGTTGCTTGCTGAGGTATTCTGTTTTCTTTTGGAATACCCCAGGTTCTGAGCCGTAGCCAGTCGGGTGGCTAGTTTGCAGTGGTGGTGTTGGCGGTCTCTCGGACTTTGGAGTTCCGTTTACCTTATTAGTGAGGTAGTTTTTCAGTACTTTCTTACAGACAGACATATGTGCCAGTGGGTTCGTGTCAGGTTATTGGCGCCCACTGGTAGTTTCTCTTACCCTTGTACTAGATATATTACTTATGCTGCTACCATTTTCTGGAGATAGTCTACTGGCTCTGAGAAGGTTTTATGCTAGGTTGCTAGTTACCTTTAAACTATAAATATTATTATAAATAAAGCTCATGATCGGCATGTTTTATAAGACTTAATCACTATTTTTCAAATCACGTATGAAAATCGTTTTCTTATATATTATATAAATTAAATGTAGTGTCTTGCATTGCATGAGTGGTTCTCTTGGGACCCTTATGCGCTCTTTAGGGTATAAAACCTAATTAAAGTATTTTTCTTTCCGCAGCGTATAAATATAGTTTTTCTTTTGTGGACTAGGTGATCCACTGAGCCGAGGGATACGGTCTCTAAAATATAACTGATTTTCTATTCATAAAACACAGGATTTTCTTGCATAAAGTTTGTAGTTGATTTTGCCTGAGCGTCAGCGGTTATCCCCTGCTTGACGTGGCATCATGACGCGTGTTTTCTCATACTCTGATAATCCCTATAATTGGAGAAAATGCGGGTTGTGACAGTTGGTATCAGAGGGAGGTTACTTGACAAGTTAGTTGAGCAACCTTCCTTTGTTTGCTTTAGTAGTTCGGTATCATGTCATTCACACATCGATATGTCATCAGCACGTCTTGGCAAAAGCACGAACACTACACTCATGGCATAACATGAAGTATACGAGGCATATTATATAGTATGGGATGCATAATATGTGTTCGTATATGGATCCACCATAGGGGCTACATGTGAGGGTTATGTAGTATGGGATGCATAACCTCACCACATGACTGCGACTAGCACGTTTCTTTTTCGTTGCGTGGGAATGTTATGTAGTATGGGATGCATAACATTTTCATGTGTACGCCACTCATAACATGCATTAGGGCCTTTTTAGAATGCATAGCACAAACATGCATAGCATATCATTGCATAAGCACAACGTGCCAAGCTAAAGATTTGCAGGATGACATATGTACACACATAAGTTTTCAAAACAAAATAAAGTCATGCATTCCCGATCTAGGCACGAGAGTTAGCAAGGTGATGGTTAACTATCCTAGGTTAGGGCATGTCATCAAATTTTTGTTAAAAAGATAAACTCTCAGAGCAAGTTTAGCAGTTTTAAGCCTATATCTATATATGTATGGTCTGTACTTGTGTTTGTGTTATAGTCGTTGATTGGGGATCTGATTTGGGGTGGTTATGATTATAGGATGGCTAGGCGACCTACGACGCATTCGACTCCCCTGTCTGAAGGTGAGTCGTCTGGGGCTCAGCGTGATGCGGTAATCGAGAGTCTGCGTCAGAGTAGCGAAGCTATGGGCAGATAGTTGGGGGAGGTGCAAGCCCAGATTCAGTCTTTGGTGGCAGTTGTGGCAGGGCAGGCTCAGGGTGCGCAAGTTCCTGCTGGGGGGTTAGCTGTTCCTCCTCCCCATGCACTCGTGAGACCTCCGGTAGTGGTGCCAGCGGAGATGGCCTTCATCTCGCAGTTTCAGAGACTGAGCCCTCCCACTTATGATGGGAAGGCAGATTTCATGGTTATTGATGATTGGCTGATCTCCATGGAGGAGATGTTTTCGTATTCAGGGATTGCTGGTGACCAGAGGGTGATGCTAGCCACCTATCAGCTTAAAGGATTGGCTAAGAGTTGGTGGCTGAGAGAGAAGGAGAGCTTAGTAGCTGGATGCTCTTGGGAAATGTTTAAGGAGATGTTGTTAAGGAAGTTCTTGCCTTCGGTCGAGCGTGACCGCCTCATGAATGACTTTCTCTATCTGAAGCAAAGGCAACTCACGGTGGGTGAGTATGAAATAGAATTTAGTAAGTTGAGCCGTTTTGCCCCCTCTCTGGTCAGCGTTGAGGCTGATCGAGTTAAGAGATTTCTTGGTGGTTTGAGGAGCGAAGTGCAGCAGTTGACCAGTGCTTATGGGTCAGTGACTTATGCTGGAGTTGTAAAGGATGCTCTTAAGGTTGAGGCTATTGAAACGGCAAAGAGTAGAGGCCAGCAGATGAGAAAGGACAAGAGAAAGTCTGTGGAGGGGAAGAAGCCCCTGGTACCCGATGCTATTCCGGGAAAGAGGAGCCGAGTGGTGTGCAGTTTCTGTGGCCGGTCAGGCCATCCTGTCGAGAAATGTTTTAAGAGGTCAGCAGCTCAGAAGAAGGAGCAGGTTCATGCGATCCAGGGTGCTCCTAGGAGAGATGTCTCCTGTTCAGTTTGCAAGCGATCCGGGCATGATGCGGCCCAGTGTTGGACCAAGGACAGAGTCTGCTTTCAGTGTGGGCAGAAGGGTCACATCAAGTCCCGGTGTCCTCAGGTTCAGTCAGTTCTTCCTGCAGTTCCATTACAGGCTTTACCTCCACCTCCGCTTGTGGATAAGGGAAAAGAGAAGCTGAACGTGATTTCTTCTGAGGAGGCTCAGACTTCGACCCAGGTTATTTCAGGTTAGTTGATTGTTGTTTTTCTAGCCTGGTAGTTTTTTTGCTAGAGTGTTGCGGTATTGCTATGGTAGTTCCTTAGTTTGTGTGTTCCTATAGGGAAGTTTAAGGTGAAGAACCGCTGGGCGCGGGTTCTGTTTGACTCCGGCGCTACCCACTCGTTCGTGGCTAGAGCCTTTGTAGAGCGTCATCGATTGACTCTAGATCGTGTTCGGGATTCCTTTTGTGTCAAGTTTCCTTCTGGTGAATCTGTGTTGTCAGATTTGGGCATTTTGGATTGCCCGGTTTTGTTGGGGGACTTTCTTGCGAAGGCGGACCTGAAAATGATTGATCTGGAGGACTTCGATGTCATTTTGGGCATGGACTGGCTCTCTCAGTATGATGCGATCATTCAGTGCAAAGGAAAGCGCTTGGACTTCGTCAGGGACGACGGTCAGCCCGGCAGCGTGTATGCTGCTCTGTGTCAGGATTTTCCTGTCATCTCTGTGGTATGTGCTCAGAGATGGTTTCTTTCTGATTGTTGTGTTTGTTTAGTCTCGGCGATTGGAGCCGCTGTTAGCGTGCCACGCTTGGAAGAGATTCCTATTGTTCGTGGTTTCGCCGATGTTTTTCCTGATGATCTTCCTAGTCTTCCTCCTGATCGGGATGTTGAGTTTGTGATCGATTTAGAGCCGGGTACGCGTCCTATTGCTAAGGCGCCATACCGGATGGCCCCTCGTGAGTTAGAGGAGTTGCGAGTTCAGTTGGATGAGCTGTTAGCTAAGGGGTTTATTAGGCAGAGTTCGTCGCCTTGGGGTGCTCCTGTTTTGTTCGTAAAGAAGAAAGATGGGTCGATGCGGCTCTGCATCGACTATAGAGAGTTGAACAAGGTCACTATCAAGAACAGGTACCCTCTGCCGAGGATCGATGATTTGTTTGACCAGTTGCGTGGTAGCACGGTGTTCTCTAAAATCGATCTTCGTTCTGGTTATCATCAGCTTAAGATCCGTGAGGTGGATATTCCGCGGACTGCGTTTAGGTCGAGGCATGGACACTTTGAGTTTTTGGTGATGTCGTTTGGTCTGACCAACGCACCTTTAGCCTTCATGGATATGATGAACCGGGTGTTCAAGGATTTTCTCGATAAGTTCGTTGTGGTCTTCATTGATGACGTGTTAGTTTATTCACGCAGTGCTGAGGAGCATGAGCAGCATTTGCGTTTGGTCCTATCGGAGTTGAGGAGCCACAAGTTATTCGCCAAATTGAGCAAGTGCGAGTTTTGGTTGCCTCAAGTTTCTTTTCTAGGCCACGTGGTGAACAAGGAGGGGATCTCGGTCGATCCAGAAAAGATTGTAGCAGTGATGGATTGGAGTAGACCGAGTTCGCCTAAGGAAATCAGGAGTTTCTTAGGGTTGGCTGGCTATTACAGAAGATTTGTGGAGGGTTTCTCTTCCCTAGCCGCTCCTTTGACCAAGCTGACTCAGAAGAATGTGGCTTTTGTTTGGAGTGAGAAGTGCGAAGAAGCTTTTCTAGAGCTGAAGAAGAGATTGTGCACTGCTCCCGTCCTGACCCTGCCTACCGAGGGGGTAGATTATGATGTTTATGTAGATACTTCGCTTGTAGGTCTGGGATGCGTATTAATGCAAGAGGGAAAAGTAATTGCCTATGGGTCAAGGCAACAGAAGACTCATGAAAAGAATTATCCCACGCATGACCTCGAGTTTGCAGCGGTTATTTATGCTCTGAAGTTGTGGAGGAACCTACTTTATGGGGCTCAATGCAAGATCTTTACTGACCATAAGAGCCTAAAGTACGTGTTCACGCAGAAGGAGTTGAATCTGCGTCAGCTGCAGTGGCTGGAGTATGTGGCTGATTATGATGTAGAAATCCAGTATCATCCGGGCAAGGCCAACGTGGTGGCCGACGCCCTGAGCCGAAAGACGGGAAAGATCTTTAACCTCTCCTCCGATCGTTTAGTGGAGGAGTTCCTCCTTATGGATATATCAGTGGAATGCTATAGTTTGCAGAGTAGTTTTTCAGTGGCAGAGCCGTCCTGGATTTCTTTGACTAGGCTGCACCAGAAGGACGATCCTGATCTTATGCACCTTTTCACCAGGACTGAGAAGGGGGAGTTACCCGATTTTGCTATCGATGGTGCGGGTACTTTGAAGTACCGCGGCAGGTTTTGCGTTCCCACTGTCGGGGATATTAGGAGGATGATTTGCAGTGAGGCTCATGGTTCCAGCGTTTCCTACCATCCAGGATCTACGAAGATGTACCGTGACTTAAGGCAAATTGCCTGGTGGTATGGCATGAAAGGAGATATAGCCCGATTTGTTGCCGAGTGTCACACTTGCAAGCGTATAAAGGCCGATCATGGAAGGCCTGGTGGTAAGTTGACTCCGCTAGAGATTCCGACTTGGAAGTGGGAAAGTATATCTACGGATTTCATTACGGGATTACCGAAATCCCCGAGGGGATTTGATTCTATTTGGGTTATAGTAGATAGATTGACGAAGTGTGCTCACTTCGTGCCTTATAAGATTGATTACCCGATGAAGAAGATAGCAGAGTAATACATGAATGAAGTCATCCGACTCCACGGTGTGCCGGTTAGCATCATTTCCGATCGAGACTCCCGGTTTACTTCTCGTTTTTGGCAGAGTCTGCAGGAGAGTTTGGGTACGGATCTAAGATATTCTTCTGCCTACCACCCGCAGACCAATGGGCAAACGGAGAGGGTGAACCAAATTGTTGAGGATATGATCTGGTGCTATATTTTAGACCACGGTGGAGCGTGGGATGAGCGATTGCGACTCATGGAATTTGCCTACAACAACAGTTATCAGGAAAGTTTGCAGATGGCTCCGTTCGAAGCCTTGTATGGGAGGCGCTGTAGGACTCCGTTGTTTTGGGCTGAGGCTGGTGAGAGGCCTTTGTTGGGTCCCGATGCGCTTGAGGAAATGGAAGTTGCTGTGAAGCTTATTCGGGAGAAGCTTCGTATAGCCCAGGAGAGATATGAAAAGAACGCCAACCGGCGTAGATTTTCTTTGGAGTTTTCCGTCGGGGACCTTGTATTCCTCAAAGTTTCCCCGATGGTAGGTGTTAAGAGATTTGGTAAGAATCGGAAGTTAGACCCAAGGTATATGGGCCCGTTTGAGATTTTGGAACGGATTGGTGTGTCAGCTTATAGATTAGATTTGTCAGCGAACTTCCCAGGTGTGCATAATGTTTTTCATGTTAGCCAATTGCGGAAGTGTGTTCGCAGCAGTGGGCAGCTCTTAGATGTTGTGCCCCAGTTGGAGCCCAACCTCTCTTTAATTGAGGTGCCGGTTCGTATTTTGGATACTCAGGAGCGTGTGCTGCGAAAGAAGTCCATACCGATGGTTAAGGTTCTATGGAAGAATCAGGATTTGGAAAGCGCGACTTGGGAGTTAGAGTCGGCTATGAGGAGGGCTTACCCTCACCTGTTTCGTTGATTTAATCGGTATGTTTTCCTTCTTATAACTCTTGTTAGTTGTTCCTCCTTCTTTAGTAGGAGTGTTGTGTGTAAAGTTTCGGGAAGAAACTTTCTTTTAAGGGGAGTGACTGTAACGCCCCCGATTTTCCTGCGTTTATTTGTATTCTAGTTGGTGTTACGATGACGCATTTCCGTGGCTTGTGCCATGTGTGGAGTATGGTTTAGCTCCTTTGAACTGAGTGCCCTGTTTGGTAGCCTGTTTGCAAGATCTCCCTAGCAAGCCGAGTCATTTTGGGTGACCCGGTGTTGCCTCTCGGGGGGATGTTTGTGTTTGGCTTTGTTTGGGTATAACTCGAGTTCTGTTCGTCGAAAGTTAATTTCGACTTCGCTGTTGTGTTCGTAGCGTGGGTATTTAGCTACAGTGCGAATTTCGTCGAATTCCGAGGTAATTCGGTTTTCGTGTCGTTTGGTGTGTTATTAGTATTTGTGATCAATTAATTAAATTGATTTGGCTTGTTCTGTAGCCCTTCGGTTTTGACCGATTAATAAATTCTGCGGGAGAATTTATTTGGGCAGTTATTGCCTCGCCTTGGTGGCAGCCATATTTTTGGCTTATACCTATTTTGGTATTTACTTAATGAAATAAAGTAATTAGGCGTTTTAGGGTTCGGTTATGGATGAACCGGTGTTTAGCTTTTCGTATAAAAGCTCTGTTTAAGAAGTGACGGCTCACTTTTTCTTTTTCCTTTCCTGAGAGAGAAGTCATCGCTGCCTTTTTCGCGGAAATCAGAGGAGAAACCGCCCGTCCTGTACCTCCTTTGGTCGGCGATTTCGGGCTTGTTCGTGGACGGAATTCGATTTCGAAAATGGCGTTGTCTTGCTCTCTCCGAGATCTTCGTTTCGACGGTAAGATATTCGATTTTCGTGAAGTTTTGATGAGATTTGGGTTTCGGTTTTGGAGTTTTCAGCCATTAATGGCCGTGAGATTTATTCTAGGTGCTGCGACTGGTTGTTCCGTGTGAAGAGGAGGAGAGCCATCCAGGCTTCGCTGAAAGTTGAGGCAAGTGGTATTCTTGCCCTTGCCAAGTTCTTTTTGATTATTTTAGCTGAAATAGAAATCCCTGTTAGCCCAGGTTAGAGGCCTTGTTGTTCTCATTTTTCTTGCTATCTATAGGAATTAGTTCTTTCTATTGACCCCTCCTACTTGTGCTGTTGGAACCCAACTTTGCCGACGTAATGCCGTTTATCTTTGTTCAGATTTGCTCTGGTTTGGGTGTAGCCGAGAGGGTGTGTTAGGAGGGGAGGGGGGTGTTTTCCCCAAATTTGTTGAGGGTATTACTCGAGTATGGGAGCATGTTACTCGTGAGTAGTAAGTAGTTACTCGGGTATTAGTTCTGGAGTACTCGAGTAGTGGTTTCGAGTACTCGAGTAGTAGCCTTGAGATACTCGAGTAGGTAGTAGATTACTCGAGTATTAGCCGTGGAGTTACTCGAGTAGTAAGTAACTACTCGAGTAGGGGTCTTGGGTTACTCGAGTAGTGGGCTCGAGTACTCGAGTAGTAGCTTTTAGATACTCGAGTAGAAGGCATTAACTCGAGTATTTGCCTTAGAGTTACTCGAGTAGTAGGTAACTACTCGAGTGGGGGTTCTGAGTTACTCGAGTAGTAGATAACTACTCGAGTAGGTGTGTTGGTTTACTCGAGTAGTAGGCATCTACTCGAGTGTAGCTGTTTGTAGATACTCGAGTAGTTGCTTGTAGATACTCGAGTAGCTGCTTGTAGATACTCGAGTAGCTGTTTGTATACTCGAGTAGTAGGCGACTACTCGAGTAGAGGGTTGAGGTACTCGAGTAGTTGGTAACTACTCGAGTGCTGGAATTTGAATACACGAGTAGTTGGTAACTACTCGAGTACTGGAAATTCCCTGCCCTTTTCTTCTGTCTCAGAATCGTTCGACTATCGTCGATCTCGGTTTCTGCTTTAGGCCGTTCGACTATCGTCGACCTCCGGTCGACAATCGTCGAGCTTCGTTTTTACCTTAGTGGGATTGTGGTTAGAGTTTGGTTTTGGCTTAAAGTGAGGCTGGCTCACTCAGCGCCAAGGTTTGGGTAGGCACTGAGTGGGTCTCACTCAGCGCCTTGTCGTGTTGATTCTTTTCAACACTCTTCCTTTACCTTGTTTTTCGTTCCCGAGTGGTTTTCTTGTTATTTTTCTGATATTTCCTTGTCGGCCGTTTTCGTTACCTTCTTAAAGGCCGAATCGTGGGTCGTGGTAAGTAGTGGTGGTTTATAGCTCTTCAAGAGGGTGGAGTTGTGTGATATAGCCAAGGCCACTCTTGTTTTTCTTGCTCCAGGTATGGGCTGGGCATGTGTGGGTGGAAGGTCCCTTGTGCTTTCACGTGTAGACCCTTGAGCTTGCTGACTTGGGCATGGTGGATTGGGGGACTGCGTTTGCCTTCGATCCGGCTCCTCGTTGTTTGTTTTTGCTACTACCACCTCCCACAGTTTAGGGTGTTAGAAGTTTCTTCCTTGGTAGTTTGCAACACTTTTGGCTCTCGGTAGCCTAGTAGGCCCGGCAGGATGTTGTTCCTGAGTGGGGTTGTTGCTGTTTTCTTTGCTCGTTGTGCTTTTCTGTTGTCCTGGTTTGGACAGATGTGGCTCTTTCAACTGCATGTTTTCAGTTACTTCTTCCTTTTGGTTGACTCTTACATGCAGTTGTTTTTACCTTGTTGCTTGCTGAGGTATTCTGTTTTCTTTTGGAATACCCCAGGTTCTGAGCCGTAGCCAGTCGGGTGGCTAGTTTGCAGTGGTGGTGTTGGTGGTCTCTCGGACTTTGGAGTTCCGTTTACCTTGTTAGTGAGGTAGTTTTTCAGTACATTCTTACAGACAGACATATGTGCCAGTGGGTTCGTGTCAGGTTGTTGGCGCCCACTGGTAGTTTCTCTTACCCTTGTACTAGATATATTACTTATGCTGCTACCATTTTCTGGAGATAGTCTACTGGCTCTGAGAAGGTTTTATGCTAGGTTGCTAGTTACCTTTAAACTATAAATATTATTACAAATAAAGCTCATGATCGGCATGTTTTATAAGACTTAATCATTATTTTTCAAATCACGTATGAAAATCGTTTTCTTATATAATATATAAATTAAATGTAGTGTCTTGCATAGCATGAGTGGTTCTCTTGGGACCCTTATGCGCTATTTAGGGTGTAAAACCTAATTAAAGTATTTTTCTTTCCGCAGCTTATAAATATAATTTTTCTTTTGTGGACTAGGTGATCCACTGAGCCGAGGGATACGGTCTCTAAAATATAACTGATTTTCTATTCATAAAACACAAGATTTTCTTGCATAAAATTTGTAGTTGGTTTTGCCTGAGCGTCATCGGTTATCCCCTGCTTGACGTTGCATCATGACGCGTGTTTTCTCATACTCTGATAATCCCTATAATTGGAGAAAATGCGGGTTGTGACAGTTGGTATCAGAGGGAGGTTGCTTGACAAGTTAGTTGAGCAACCTTCCTTTGTTTGCTTTAGTAGTTCGGTATCATGTCATTCACACATCGATATGTCATCAGCACGTCTTGGCAAAAGCACGAACACTACACTCATGACATAACATGAAGTATACGAGGCATATTATGTAGTATGGGATGCATAATATGTGTTCGTATATGGATCCACCATAGGGGCTACATATGAGGGTTATGTAGTATGGGATGCATAACCTCACCACATGACTGCGACTAGCACGTTTCTTTTTCGTTGCATGGGAATGTTATGTAGTATGGGATGCATAACATTTTCATGTGTACCCCGCTCATAACATGCATTAGGACCTTTTTAGAATGCATAGCACAAACATGCATAGCATATCATTGCATAAGCACAACATGCCAAGCTAAAGATTTGCAGGATGATATATGTACACACATAAGTTTTCAAAACAAAATAAAGTCATGCATTCCCGATCTAGGCACGAGAGTTAGCAAGGTGATGGTTAACTATCCTAGGTTAGGGCATGTCATCAAATTTTTGTTAAAAAGATAAACTCTCAGAGCAAGTTTAGCAGCTTTAAGCCTATATCTATATATGTATGGTTTGTACTTGTGTTTGTGTTCTAGTCGTTGATTGGGGATCTGATTTGGGGTGGTTATGATTATAGGATGGCTAGGCAACCTACGACGCGTTCGACTCCCCTGTCTGAAGGTGAGTCGTCTGGGGCTCAGCGTGATGCGGTAATCGAGAGTCTGCGTCAGAGTAGCGAAGCAATGGGCAGACAGTTGGGGGAAGTGCAAGCCCAGATTCAGTCTTTGGTGGTAGTTGTGGCAGGGCAGGCTCAGGGTGCGCAAGTTCCTGCTGGGGGGTTAGCTGTTCCTCCTCCCCCTGCACTCGTGAGACCTCCGGTAGTGGTGCCAGCGGAGATAGCCTTCATCTCGCAGTTTCAGAGGCTGAGCCCTCCCACTTATGATGGGAAGGCAGATTTCATGGTTATTGATGATTGGCTGATCTCCATGGAGGAGATGTTTTCGTATTCAGGGATTGCTGGTGACCAGAGGGTGATGCTAGCCACCTATCAGCTTAAAGGATTGGCTAAGAGTTGGTGGCTGAGAGAGAAGGAGAGCTTAGTAGCTGGATGCTCTTGGGAAATGTTTAAGGAGATGTTGTTAAGGAAGTTCTTACCTTCAGTCGAGCGTGACCGCCTCATGAATGACTTTCTCTATCTGAAGCAAAGGCAACTCACAGTGGGTGAGTATGAAATAGAAGTTGAGCCGTTTTGCCCCCGCTCTGGTCAGCGTTGAGGCTGATCGAGTTAAGAGATTTCTTGGTGGTTTGAGGAGCGAAGTGCAGCAGTTGACCAGTGCTTTTGGGTCAGTGACTTATGCTGGAGTTGTAGAGGCTGCTCTTAAGGTTGAGGCTGTTGAAACGGCAAAGAGCAGAGGCCAGCAGATGAGAAAGGATAAGAGAAAGTCTGTGGAGGGGAAGAAGCCCCTGGTACCCGATGCTGTTCTGGGAAAGAGGAGCCGTGTGGTGTGCAGTTTCTGTGGCCGGTCAGGCCATCCAGTCGAGAAATGTTTTAAGAGGTCAGCAACTCAGAAGAAGGAGCAGGTTCATGCGATCCAGGGTGCTCCTAGGAGAGATGTCTCCTGTTTAGTTTGCAAGCGATCCGGGCATGATGCGGCCCAGTGTTGGACCAAGGACAAAGTCTGCTTTCAGTGTGGGCAGAAGGGTCACATCAAGTCCCGGTGTCCTCAGGTTCAGTCAGTTCTTCCTGCAGTTCCGTTACAGGCTTTACCTCCACCTCCGCGTGTGGATAAGGGAAAAGGGAAGCTGAACGTGATTTCTTCTGAGGAGGCTCAGACTTCGACCCAGGTTATTTCAGGTTAGTTGATTGTTGTTTTTCTAGCCTGGTAGTTTTTTTGCTAGAGTGTTGCGGTATTGCTATGGTAGTTCCTTAGTTTGTGTGTTCCTATGGGGAAGTTTAAGGTGAAGAACCGCTGGGCGCGGGTTCTGTTTGACTCCGGCGCTACCCACTCGTTCGTGGCTAGAGCCTTTGTAGAGCGTCATCGATTGACTCTAGATCGTGCTCGGGATTCCTTTTGTGTCAAGTTTCCTTCTGGTGAATCTGTGTTGTCAGATTTGGGCATTTTGGATTGCCCGGTTTTGTTGGGGGACTTTCTTGCGAAGGCGGACCTGAAAATGATTGATCTGGAGGACTTCGATGTCATTTTGGGCATGGACTGGCTCTCTCGGTATGATGCGGTCATTCAGTGCAAAGGAAAGCGCTTGGACTTCGTCAGGGACGACGGTCAGCCCGGCAGCGTGTATGCTGCTCTGTGTCAGGATTTTCCTGTCATCTCTGTGGTATCTGCTCAGAGATTGTTTCTTTCTGATTGTTGTGTTTGTTTAGTCTCGACGATTGGAGCCGCTGTTAGCGTGCCACGCTTGGAAGAGATTCCTATTGTTCGTGGTTTCGCCGATGTTTTTCCTGATGATCTTCCTGGTCTTCCTCCTGATCGGGATGTTGAGTTTGTGATCGATTTAGAGCCGGGTACGCGTCCTATTGCTAAGGTGCCGTACCGGATGGCCCCTCGTGAGTTAGAGGAGTTGCGAGTTCAGTTGGATGAGCTGTTAGCTAAGGGGTTTATTAGGCAGAGTTCGTCGCCTTGGGGTGCTCCTGTTTTGTTCGTAAAGAAGAAAGATGGGTCGATGCGGCTCTGCATCGACTATAGAGAGTTGAATAAGGTCACTATCAAGAACAGGTACCCTCTACCGAGGATCGATGATTTGTTTGACCACTTGCGTGGTAGCACGGTGTTCTCTAAGATCGATCTTCGTTCTGGTTATCATTAGCTTAGGATCCGTGAGGCGGATATTTCGCGGACTGCGTTTAGGTCGAGGCATGGACACTTTGAGTTTTTGGTGATGTCGTTTGGTCTGACCAACGCACCTACATCCTTCATGGATATGATGAACCGGGTGTTCAAGGATTTTCTCGATAAGTTCGTTGTGGTCTTCATTGATGACGTGTTAGTTTATTCACGCAGTGCTGAGGAGCATGAGCAGCATTTGTGTTTGGTCCTATCGGAGTTGAGGAGCCACAAGTTATTCGCCAAATTGAGCAAGTGCGAGTTTTGGTTGCCTCAAGTTTCTTTTCTAGGCCACGTGGTGAACAAGGAGGGTATCTCGGTCGATCCAGAAAAGATTGCAGCAGTGATGGATTGGAGTAGACCGAGTTCGCCTAAGGAAATCAGGAGTTTCTTAGGGTTGGCTGGCTATTACAGAAGATTTGTGGAGGGTTTCTCTTCCCTAGCCGCACCTTTGACCAAGCTGACTCAGAAGAATGTGGCTTTTGTTTGGAGTGAGAAGTGCGAAGAAGCTTTTCTAGAGCTGAAGAAGAGATTGTGCACTGCTCCCGTCCTGACCCTGCCTACCGAGGGTGTAGATTATGATGTTTATATGGATGCTTCGCTTGTAGGTCTGGGATGCGTATTAATGCAAGAGGGAAAAGTAATTGCCTATGGGTCAAGGCAACAGAAGACTCATGAAAAGAATTATCCCACACATGACCTCGAGTTTGCAGCAGTTATTTATGCTCTGAAGTTGTGGAGGCACCTACTTTATGGGGCTCAATGCAAGATCTTTACTGACCATAAGAGCCTAAAGTACGTGTTCACGCAGAAGGAGTTGAATCTGCGTCAGCGGCGGTGGCTGGAGTATGTGGCTGATTATGATGTAGAAATCCAGTATCATCCGGGCAAGGCCAACGTGGTGGCCGACGCCCTAAGCCGAAAGACGGGAAAGATCTTTAACCTCTCCGCCGATCGTTTAGTGGAGGAGTTCCTCCTTATGGATATATCAGTGGAATGCTGTAGTTTACAGAGTAGTTTGTCAGTGGCAGAGCCGTCCTTGATTTCTTTGACTAGGCTGCACCAGAAGGATGATCCTGATCTTATGCACCTTTTCACCAGGACTGAGAAGGGGGAGTTGCCCGATTTTGCTATCGATGGTGCGGGTACTTTGAAGTACCGCGGCAGGTTTTACGTTCCCGCTGTCGGGGATATTAGGAGGATGATTTGCAGTGAGGCTCATGGTTCCAGCGTTTCCTACCATCCAGGATCTACGAAGATGTACCGTGACTTAAGGCAAATTGCCTGGTGGTATGGCATGAAAGGAGATATAGCCCGATTTGTTGCTGAGTGTCACACTTGCAAGCGTGTAAAGGCCGATCATGGAAGGCCTGGTGGTAAGTTGACTCCGCTAGAGATCCCGACTTGGAAGTGGGAAAGTATATCTATGGATTTCATTACGGGATTACCGAAATCCTCGAGGGGATTTGATTCTGTTTGGGTTATAGTGGATAGATTGACGAAGTGTGCTCACTTCGTGCCTTATAAGATTGATTACCCGATGAAGAAGATAACATAGTTATACATGAATAAAGTCATCCGACTCCACGGTGTGCCGGTTAGCATCATTTCCGATCGAGACTCCCGGTTTACTTCTCGTTTTTGGCAGTCTGCAGGAGGGTTTGGGTACGGATCTGAGATATTCTACTGCCTACCACCCGCAGACCAATGGGCAGACGGAGAGGGTGAACTAAATTGTTGAGGATATGATCTGGTGCTATATTTTAGACCACGGTGGAGCGTGGGATGAGCGATTGCGACTCATGGAATTTGCCTACAACAACAGTTATCAGGAAAGTTTGCAGATGGCTCCGTTCGAAGCCTTGTATGGGAGGCGCTGTAGGACTCCGTTGTTTTGGGCTGAGGCTGGTGAGAGGCCTTTGTTGGGTCCCGATGCGCTTGAGGAAATGGAAGTTGTTGTGAAGCTTATTCGGGTAAGCTTCGTATAGCCCAGGAGAGATATGAAAAGAACGCCAACAAGCGTAGATCTGCTTTGGAGTTTTCCGTCGGGGACCTTGTATTCCTCAAATTTTCCCCGATGGTAGGTGTTAAGAGATTTGGTAAGAATCGGAAGTTAGACCCAAGGTATGTGGGCCCGTTTGAGATTTTGGAACAGATTGGTGTGTCAGCTTATAGATTAGATTTGCCAGCGAACTTCCCAAGTGTGCATAATGTTTTTCATGTTAGCCAATTGCGGAAGTGTGTTCGCAGCAGTGGGCAGCTCTTAGATGTTGTGCCCCAGTTGGAGCCCAACCTCTCTTTTGTTGAGGTGCTGGTTCGTATTTTGGATACTCAGGAGCGTGTGCTGCGAAAGAAGTCCATACCGATGGTTAAGGTTCTATGGAAGAATAGGGATTTGGAAAGCGCGACTTGGGAGTTAGAGTCGGCTATGAGGAGGGCTTACCCTCACCTGTTTCGTTGATTTAATCGGTATGTTTTCCTTCTTATAACTCATGTTAGTTGTTCCTCCTTCTTTAGTAGGAGTGTTGTGCGTAAAGTTTCGGGACAAAACTTTCTTTTAGGGGGAGTGACTGTAACGCCCCCGATTTTCCTGCGTTTATTTGTATTCTCGTTGGCGTTACGATGACGCGTTTCCGTGGCTTGTGCCATATGTGGAGTATGGTTTAGCTCCTTTGAACTGAGTGCCCTGTTTGGTAGCCTGTTGGCAAGATCTCCCTAGCAAGCCGAGTCATTTTGGGTGACCCGGTGTGGCCTCTCGGGGGGATGTTTGTGTTTGGCTTTGTTTGGGTATAACTCGAGTTCTGTTCGTCGAATGTTAATTTCGACTTCGCCGTTGTGTTCGTAGCGTGGGTATTTAGCTACGGTGCGAATTTCGTCGAATTCCGAGGTGATTCGGTTTTCGTGTCGTTTGGTGTGTTATTAGTATTTGTGATCAATTAATTAAATTGATTTGGCTTGTTCTGTAGCCCTTCGGTTTTGACCGATTAATAAATTCTGCAGGAGAATTTATTTGGGTAGTTATTGCCTCGCCTTGGTGGCAGCCATATTTTTGGCTTAAACCTATTTTGGTATTTACTTAATGAAATTATGTAATTAGGCATTTTAGGGTTCGGTTATGGATGAACCGGTGTTTAGCTTTTCGTATAAAAGCTCTGTTTAAGAAGTGATGGCTCACTTCTTCTTTTTCCTTTCCTGAGAGAGAAGCCGTCGCTGCCTTTTTCGCGGAAATCAGAGGAGAAACCGCCCGTCCTGTACCTCCTTTGGTCGGCGATTCCGGGCTTGTTCGTGGACGGAATTCGATTCCGAAAACGGCGTTGTCTTGCTCTCTTCGAGATCTTCGTTTCGACGGTAAGATATTCGATTTTCATGAAATTTTGATGAGATTTGGGTTTCGGTTTTGGAGTTTTCAGCCATTAATGGCCGTGAGATTTATTCTAGGTGCTGCGGCTGGTTGATACGTGTGAAGAGGAGGAGAGCCATCCAGGCTTCGCTGAAAGTTGAGGCAAGTGGTATTCTTGCCCTTGCCAAGTTTCTTTTTGATTATTTTTGCTGAAATAGAAATCCCTGTTAGCCCAGGTTAGAGGCCTTGTTGTTCTCATTTTTCTTGCTATCTATAGGAATTAGTTCTTCCTATTGACCCCCCCTACTTGTGCTGTTGGAACCCAACTTTGCCGGCGTAATGCCGTTTATCTTTGTTCAGATTTGCTCTGGTTTGGGTGTAGCCGAGAGGGTGTGCTAGGAGGGGAGGGGGGTGTTTTCCCCAAATTTGTTGAGGGTATTACTCGAGTATGGGAGCATGTTACTCGTGAGTAGTAAGTAGTTACTCGGGTATTAGTTCTGGAGTACTCGAGTAGTGGTTTTGAGTACTCGAGTAGTAGCCTTGAGATACTCGAGTAGGTAGTAGATTACTCGAGTATTAGCCATGGAGTTACTCGAGTAGTAAGTAACTACTCGAGTAGGGGTCTTGGGTTACTCGAGTAGTGGGCTCGAGTACTCGAGTAGTAGCTTTTAGATACTCGAGTAGAAAGCATTAACTCGAGTATTTGCCTTGGAGTTACTCGAGTAGTAGGTAACTACTCGAGTGGGGGTTCTGAGTTACTCGAGTAGAAGATAACTACTCGAGTAGGTGGGTTGGTTTACTCGAGTAGTAGGCATCTACTCGAGTGTAGCTGTTTGTAGATACTCGAGTAGTTGCTTGTAGATACTCGAGTAGCTGCTTGTAGATACTCGAGTAGCTGTTTGTATACTAGAGTAGTAGGCGACTACTCGAGTAGAGGGTTGAGGTACTCGAGTAGTTGGTAACTACTCGAGTGCTGGAATTTGAATACACGAGTAGTTGGTAACCACTCGAGTACTGGAAATTCCCTGGCCTTTTCTTCTGTCTCAGAATTGTTCGACTATCGTCGATCTCGGTTTCTGCTTTAGGCCGTTCGACTATCGTCGACCTCCGGTCGACAATCGTCGAGCTCCGTTTTTACCTTAGTGGGATTGTGGTTAGAGTTTGGTTTTGGCTTAAAGTGAGGCTGGCTCACTCAGCGCCAAGGTTTGGGTAGGCACTGAGTGGGTCTCACTCAGCGCCTTGTCGTGTTGATTCTTTTCAACACTCTTCCTTTACCTTGTTTTCCGTTCCCGAGTGGTTTTCTTGTTATTTTTCTGATATTTCCTTGTCGGCCATTTTCGTTACCTTCTTAAAGGCCGAATCGTGGGTCGTGGTTAGTAGTGGTGGTTTATAGCTCTTCAAGAGGGTGGAGTTGTGTGATATAACCAAGGCCACTCTTATTTTTCTTGCTCCAGGTACGGGCTGGGCATGTGTGGGTGGAATGTCCCTTGTGCTTTCATGTGTAGACCATTGAGCTTGATGACTTGGGCATGGTGGATTGGGGGACTGCGTTTGCCTTCGATCCGGCACCTCATTGTTTGTTTTTGCTACTACCACCTCCCACAGTTTAGGGTGTTAGAAGTTTCTTCCTTGGTAGTTTGCAGCACTTTTGGCTCTTGGTAGCCTAGTAGGCCCGGCAGGATGTTGTTCCTGAGTGGGGTTGTTGCTGTTTCCTTTGCTCGTTGTGCTTTTCTATTGTCCTGGTTTGGACAGATGTGGCTCTTTCTACTGCATGTTTTCAGTTACTTCTTCCTTTTGGTTGACTCTTACATGCAGTTGTTTTTACCTTGTTGCTTGCTGAGGTATTCTGTTTTCTTTTGGAATACCCCAGGTTCTGAGCCGTAGCCAGTCGGGTGGCTAGTTTGCAGTGGTGGTGTTGGTGGTATCTCGGACTTTGGAGTTCCGTTTACCTTGTTAGTAAGGTAGTTTTTCAGTACTTTCTTACAGACAGACATATGTGCCAGTGGGTTCATGTCAGGTTGTTGGCGCCCACTGGTAGTTTCTCTTACCCTTGTACTAGATATATTACTTATGCTGCTACCATTTTCTGGAGATAGTCTACTGGCTCTGAGAAGGTTTTATGCTAGGTTGCTAGTTACCTTTAAACTATAAATATTATTATAAATAAAGCTCATGATCGGCATGTTTTATAAGACTTAATCACTATTTTTCAAATCACGTATGAAAATCATTTTCATATATATTATATAAATTAAATGTAGTGTCTTGCATAGCATGAGTGGTTCTCTTGGGACCCTTATGCGCTCTTTAGGGTGTAAAACCTAATTAAAGTATTTTTCTTCCCGCAGCGTATAAATATAGTTATTCTTTTGTGGACTAGGTGATCCACTGAGCCGAGGGATACGGTCTCTAAAATATAACTGATTTTCTATTCATAAAACACAGGATTTTCTTGCATAAAGTTTGTAGTTGGTTTTGCCTGAGCGTCAGCGGTTATCCCCTGCTTGACGTGGCATCATGATGCGTGTTTTCTCATACTCTGATAATCCCTATAATTGGAGAAAATGCGGGTTGTGACATTATCCATGTAGTCCATGCAGTCGATTTTTGACTTAGCCAGAATTTCATGCAATTAAATATGAACTTAGCAAGAATATGAACATTGTACTCCATGCATTTGATGCAGTCGATTTTGGACTAAGCCTGAATTTTATGTAGTTGAATATGAACTTAGACAGAATATTACCCATATAGTCCATACAGTCGGTATAGTCGATTTTGGACTTAGCCTGAATTTCATGCAGTCAAATATAAACTTAGCGAGAATATGACCAATGCAGTCGATCTAGTCGATTTTTGTCTTAACTTGAATTTCATGCAGTCGAATATGAACTTATCCATAATATGACCTATATAGTCCATGTATTCGATGCAGTCAATTTTTTACTTAACATGAATTTCCTGTAGTTAAATATAAACTTTATCCAGAATATGACCCATAGTACATGCAGTCGATGTAATTGATTTTTAACATAGTCAAAATTATGATTTATGCAGTTGAATTATGACTTAGTCTATACAGGAATTCTTGTTGGGAATATTGCCTTCAATATTCTTAAATTTGAAGAAGCATCACCTGCAATGCTAAGAGCATAATGTATTTGATGGCATCTCTACATCATGCTTATGTATGACATATTACTGTTGACTTTAAAATAGGTTTAGAGCATAAAAGGACTATACTACTGAGTAGTTATAATAGTCCACTATATCATTGACATACAGTTGAGAATGAAGTCTCTACTCAACGATATCATGGATAAGAAGCTGAATGAAATATTTCTCAGTGCCAAGGCCGATACCACTGAGAAACAAGATTAAAATCAATGTTATCGATGAAGTGAGGTAAATATTATCGTTGAGCTCGTACAGCATGGCAAGATTCAAAATTCGTGTGGGCGCATAAAGTAAGGATAAACTATTCTATTCCTATCCATGCCGATGACAAGACGCATTCCAGGATTGATACAAAAGTCAAAGGTATAAAAGGAGAAATACTAGGGCAATAGAACAATACCTAAGGATCCATACAAGCGTCCTTGTCGTAATAATCGCAAAACCTATAGAGGTGCATTGGAAGCAAGCAAGTTCTTCATGATAACTTTCAAAATAACAAAAGAGATTCAATGATCTGACTCATAGCTAGATCTTCTTCCAACTGCTATAGAAGAAGATCAAGGAGGAGAAATCTCTAACATATTCTACCTGAAGATCAATCAGTTCAGGGGATAACTGTAGATATTTGTCATCACAGCAAGAACAATAAAAAAACTGAAGCTTTAAGGTCTATCCTTTTAAAGTCTTCTATTATAAATTTATACACTATCTTTTTTTATAAGATCTATTTTAGATCTAAGTTGTAGGGCATGTATGCCTGAGTTGTAGGGTTGTACTCCCAGCCTAAGTTGTAGAACATAGTGTTAATTTTGAGGAATGTCTTAGCGATAAGTCCGAGGTAGGAAACAAGGAGTGTTTCTGAGTTGTAGGAGTTGGAGTACTCTGAGCTGTAGGTCCTGTGAGACTGTGGTAGGATCTTGGCGGAGATATGAGAAATCCTAAGTGGTTTGAGTTGTAAGGTCAAGGAGCTGAGTTTTGGGAGAAAGTTGCCTAGTTTAGTGATGAGTTGTAAATATTCGTATTTTATAGTACTTAATTTAGGTCGTTCTAGGTTATTTTTCATTTTTTAGCTTTTCTTCTTCAATAAAATATTTCTTTTTGTATATTCCCTTTTAACTTAGCTCTATTCTCTTCTCCTAAAACTTTTGTAGAAATATGTTGAAATTCCATGGTACACTCCCGTGACCGGCCCGTATCACTTTGAAGCTAGAGAAAAAACTGTTATCTAGTGTGAATCTGTGAAATAGGGGTAGAACACACTTGTGTCATCCCCGACACGCTTTTGTCGGTCAATTTGGTCTCAATCCGTTTCAAAATTAGTTGCTGCTTACATCAATTTTTTGCCAGGTGTCAAGTCACGCACCCTACACGCCCGAGACCTTCTTATCATACCCGTGACAGCCATGTGGAAATTCAAGAAGTTTCCAGAATTCTGCCTATCACCATGTTTTTGACTTCTGCAATACGCCAACATTATACGCCCCCCGTTCACGCCCGTGACTAGGGCGTGTAATATGAATTTTTTGTCTATAAATAAAAATTTTTTGGATGAACTAAGGGTTAACTTTTTTGGACCAATTTAGTGTTTGTGGGCTTCTCAGGTGCACTTTCCTTCTGTGTAAGGATATTTCTCCCCCTCTCTTTAATGTTTCTTTTAGCTTTTGTAACCCTATGTTTTCCTTAATAAAATAGGTCTTATTTTTCATCCTTATGTTCTTATGGATTGCATGTGAGTGCCCCACTTTTCTTCTCTTTTTGCCTCTTATTTTTCCTTTTTTTCTATGGACGTGTGGGTGTATGAGAGTACTTTTGTTCTTAATGTTTTCAAGTTTCTTTTTACTTTATTTTGCTTTATGTTTTTTTGGTTGTGTTTTTATAATAGCATTTCTTATCATTTTCCCTTAGCCTTGTTTTGCTCTTATGTTCTTTTTATTTTCTTTTTATTCATTCTTATGGGTTTATAAAGGTGGATTTAAAGTGTTTTTAAATTTTTTTAACTTAGTTTTTCTTTTTATTTTGTAAACTTGTTCTTGACTTTTATGAAATTATAAGAATGAATATATTGTTGTTTAAATTTTTGGATAACTTTGATTTTGCCTTAACTTTGTAAAAATTTTACTCTTTTGATTTTTATTTTTTCTTTTTCTTGATTTTTATGAAGTTATAAAAGTAGAAAAGTTGTTATTTTTATTTTTGGATGACTTTGTTTTTCTCTTTAATTTGTGTGTGTGAGTTTATCAGGTTAAGTTTTTTTTTTTGTCTTTATTTTATTCCTCAATTTTATGTAGATTGTGTGTGTGTGTGTATGTGGTAGTTTTTATTGCTTTCTTTAATTTATGTAGAGTGTGTGTGTGTATGAAATTACCCCTTTCTATTTCTTGTAATTTAGTTTTTTTTGTGTGTTAACTTTGTTTACTTTTTGTACTTGCATTTATTTCTCGCCTACTCGTTCGAGTAGGACTTGAATTTATAACCCTCCTACTCATTTGAGTAGGACTTGCATTTAAGTCCCCCCTACTCGTTCAAGTAGGACTTGGCTTATTTCAATTCATGCAATTTCAATTATGTATTTTTTCTTTTTGTAACTTTGTTTTCTTTTTGTAATTTTTCTTTCATGTAATTTAGTTTCTTTTTTGTAACTTAGCTTTTATTTTTTTATTAAGATTTCGTTGAGTGTGTGAGTTCTCTTTTTAGTGATTTTTTACATTTTTCTAATGTTTTTATTTACAATCCTTTAGCACCTTGTTTCGAACTCACGCCTCATCAAATTCATAAGCCATCCATATTCTGATGAGTGGCTAATCCCTCTTAGCCCTCGGGATCTAAGAGCATTTGGACATAAAAAAACACTTTAAATATTTTAAGGTCTTTTTCTCACTTTAATTAAAGAACTTAAGGTTTACCCCGGGCATAAAACGCGTAGAACCATATATCGATGTGTGGGCTCTATTTCCGTTGTCCATACGCTAGCTAGCCGAGAGGCCATGCATATGGACCGATCACCCTTGAGTAAAGAGAATTACAAACTAAAACTTGAGAGAGGAGGAGCATAATTCTACCAGATTGTGTTCCCCACCCAATAGCGGGGTTCTCAGCGTAAAGCGGGCATTAAGAGGAATCCTTCGTCGAACGAGAGCTCGGTCGAATAGTCTTAATGTTCAAGTGAAAGATATTCCTTGAGAAAGGTGAGCTCATATTTGTGGACCCTCCATGACCAAGTTGCCCTTAATTAAAATTAAATTCAGGCTCTCTTGTTATTAAAAGTTATTTTAGTCCTAATTCAATTCGGTACCGAGTGTTATTCCTTCATCGAATTTTCTAAGTCTTTTTATAGCTTTTATATAGCCGCTCTAGTTAATTAAAATCTGACACCTTATTTTCAGTAAAATAATAGTAGCTCCTACAGGAGTAGAAATAACCAACACACCCTGTGAAATACAAGACCTCGATATTCCCCTTGAATATCTTATACTACTCGCGATAGGTGCACTTACCTCCTTTCGTTAAAATTTGTTTTTAACTTAAATCATCTGTCAAATTCAACCGCATCGAGCCCAATAAATAAAAGTCGATTTTTGTGCAATCAAGATTTTTGCGCCGTTGTCGGGGATCGAACCCGGGTCGCCCGTGTGAGAGCCGAGTATTCTACTCAAACGAGTAGGCGGGAAATAAGTGCAAGTGCTGCTCAAACGAGTAGGCGGGAAATAAATGCAAGTCCTACTCAAACGAGTAGGCGGGAAATAAATGCAAGTCCTACTCGAAAGAGTAGGGGGAAATAAATGCAAGTATAAAAACTAAACTAAGTTAACACAAAAAACACTAAATTACAAGAAATTGAAAGGGGTAATCTCATACACACACACACGCACACACACACTCTAAATAAATTTAAGAAACCAATAAAAACTACTTCATACACACGCACACTCTACGTAAAATTGAAGGGACAAAACAAAATAAAACTTACCTCATACAGTAACACACACAAATTAAAGAGAAAAACAAAGTTATCCAAAAATTAAAATAACAACTTTCTACTCTTATAACTTCATAGAAATCAAGAAAAAGAAAAACCAAAAATTAAAAGAGAAAGTTTTACAAAGTTAAGGCAAAATAAAAGTTATCCAAAAATTAAAACAACTACATATTCATTCTTATAACTTCATAAAAGTCTTGAAAAAGTGGAAATAAAAATTAAAGGAACAAAAAGTTTACAAAATAAAAAGAAAAACTAAGTTAAAAAAAATAAAAACACTTTAAATCCACCTTTATAAACCCACAAAAAATGAAAAAGAAAAGCTAATAAAAAGAACATAAGAGTAAAATAAGGCTAAGGGAAAATGATAAGAAATGATATCATAAAAACACAACCACAATAACATAAAGCAAAATAAAGTAAAAAGAAACTTGAAAACATTAAAAATTAAAACCTCATTACAAGAACCTCCCTTCTTAGAACTAAAACCACTACCTGAATCTCTCAAATACGCATTTTTGGGAAAAGGTGAAACACTTCCCGTTATCATTTCCTCACATTTCAGCGATTCGGAGACTTCAGATTTATTGGAAGTTTTGCTTAAACAATGCCACGCAATTGCGTGGAAAATTTCTGATTTATAAGCGATAAACCCCTCTTTCTGCACCCATAAAATTTCTTAAAAAATAAATATCGCAAAACAATTCAGTCGCAGTGGCATCTTAATCCAAACATGAAAGACATTGTTAAAGCCGAAATAATTAAATTATTAGATAAGGGGATTATTTACACTATTTCGGACAATGCATGGGTTAGCCACATACATGTCATGCTCAAAAAGGGCAATCACGCCGTAGTGGCACATTAGAATAACGAACTCGTCCCAAATCGTACTATTACGGGTTTGCGGGTGTGCATCGATTATAGAAAACCAAATGATGCCACCCGTAAGTACCATTTCCCACTACCATTTTAGACCAAATTCTGGAGCGTCTATCCAGCCATCCATACTATTGTTTTCTCGATGGTTTATCGGGATTTTTCCAAATCCCCATTTCCCCCGATGACCGGGAGAAAACAACTTGCCCGTTTGGCACCTTTGTATACCGAAGGATGCCATTTGGCCTCTACAACGCGCCCGTAACATTCCAAATATGTATGATGGCGATATTTGGCGAGCTGGTAGAAGACATTATAGAAGTCTTTATGGATAATTTTTCCTATTCGGATGCTCGTTCCCTAATTGTCTTAAAAATTTAGAGTGTGTCCTTCAACTGCGAGGACAAAAATCTCATATTACATTGGGAAAAATGTAACTTTATGGTTCGAGAGGGTTTGGTCCTCGGCCATAAGATTTTGTTTAAGTTGATGTTGGTCAATAAGGCCAAAGTCGAAATTATCAAAAAAACTTCCCCACCAACTAACATAAAATCTATTAGATGTTTCTTGGGCCACGCGGGCTTTTATTGGCGTTTTTTCAAGATTTTCATAAAATAACAAAGCCGCTTACCACCTCCTGGAAAAGGAATTACCTTTTGTCTTTAGTAGAAAATGCTAGTCTGCTTTTAATTTAATAAAACAAAAACTTATCAATTCGCCAATTTTAGTGGCGCCCAATTTGTCCCTTCCATTCAAAATAATGTGTGACACTAGTGATATTATCGTAGGTGTCGTTCTTGTCCAATGCATAAACAAATACTTTCATCCCATTTATTATGCTAGCAAGACGCTCACTTCTACACAAGGGAATTATACGACAATGGAAAAAGAACACTTCCTCGTTGTTTTTGCATTCGATAAATTTTACTCGTATATAACGCTATCTTAAGTTATTATTTTTACCGACCACTCCGCCTTAAAATATTTATTAGCAAAACCGACACCAAACACCGCCTACTTCGATTGGTCCTCCTCCAATAAGAGATTGATTTGGAGATTCAGGATAAGAAAGGCGCGGAAAATTTGGCAGCCAACCACCTCTCCCGCTTAGAAAATCTTGTTGCGAAAGCGCTCGTCGAATTTGAAATAAATGACAGATTCCCCGAGGAACTCCTAGCCATAAATTAAATTTCATCTTCCACACCTTAGTTCGCAGATTTCGCCAACTATTTAGATGCGCGGGTGCTCCCAAAAGACTTTTCGAGTCAGCAAAAGAAGAAATTCTTTTCTGGCTTAAAAAATTCATATCTGTGCGGATCAAGTGGTGTGAAGATGCGTCGCAGGTGTGGAGTGCATTCAAATACTAAGGCACTGCCACGAGGGGCCGGACGGTGGGCATTATGAAGCTAATCAGACCGCGCGAAATGTGCCCACTCTCTTCTACGATGCTCACACTTTTGTGCGCTCCTGCGATAAAGTTTCTATAATTCCAAAGTATTTCTGTTAGCTAATGATTACAAATATTGCATTCTCTTTGGTTACATAAAGATGTCTTTTTGGCCAAAAATGTTCCTCTATTTAAATCATTTTCATAATTAAAGACTTAATTCTTTATACCCATGATTTTTATTTTTATCTTTCTTTCAATTAATTAAAACGTTAGCTAAATTTAAAATTATTTCAATTCCTTATAAGTTTATCTCCAACTTTTGCTCTAGAATAGCAAAAGCTAAATTATGGGGGTATTTGATGAGTTGTAAATATACGTATTTTACAGTACTTAATTTAGGTCATTTTAGGTTATTTTCGTTGTTTTGAACTTTTCTTCTTCAATAAAATATTTCTTTTTTTATATTCCCTTCTAACTTGGCTCTATTCTCTACTCCTAAATATTTTGCAGAAAAATGTTGAAATTCCATGATACACGCCTGTGATCTTCAGTCACGCCCATGACCGGACCGTGTCACTTTGATGCTAGTGAAAAAAACTGTTGCCTGCTGTGAATCCATGAAACAGGGGTGGAACATGCCCCTGCCATCCCCAACATGCTCGTGTCGGTCAACGTTGTTTTCAATCCATTTCAAAATTAGTTGTTGCCGACATTAATTTTTTGCCAGGTGTCCAATCACTCCACCTACACACCCGTGACCTTCTGTCACGCCCGTGACCGCCACATGGAAATTCCAGAAGATTCTAGAATTTCGCCAATAACAAGGTTTTAGGCTTCTCCAGCACGCCAACATTACACGCCCACTAGTCACGCCCGTGACCAGGGCGTGTAATCTGAATTTTTTGTCTATAAATAAAATTTTTTTGTAAGAACCAAGGGTTCACTTTTTTGACCAATTTAGTATTTATGGGCTGCTTGGGTGCACTTTCCTTCTATGTAAGGATATTCCCCCCCCCTCTCTTTAATGTTTCTTTTACCTTTTGTAACCCTATATTTCCCTTAATAAAATAGGTCTTATTTTTATCCTTATGTTGTGTTGGATTGCATGTGAGTGCCCCACTTTTCCTCTCTTTTTATCTCTTGTTTTTCGTTATTTTCTATGGGTGTGTGGGTGTGTGGGTGTATGAGAGTAATTTTGTTCTTAATTTTTTCAAGTTTCTTTTTACTTTATTTTGCTTTAAGTTTTTATGGTTATGTGTTTTTATAATAGCATTTCTTATCATTTTCCATTAGCCTTGTTTTGCTCTTATGTTCTTTTTATTTGTTTTTTATTCATTCTTATGGGTTTATAAAAGTGGATTTAAAGTGTTTTTATTTTTTTTTAACTTAGTTTTTCCTTTTATTTAATAAACTTTTTGTTCCTTTAATTTTTATTTCCACTTTTTCATGACTTTTAGGAAGTTATAAGAATGAATATGTCGTTGTTTTAATTTTTGGATAACTTTCATTTTGCCTTAACATTGTAAAACTTTTACTCTTTTAATTTTTTTTTCCTTTCTTGATTTCTATAAAGTTATAAGAGTAGAAAAGTTGTTATTTTAATTTATGGATGACTTTTTTTTCTCTTTAATTTGTGTGTGTGAGTGTATGAGGTTAAATTGTATTTTGTTTTGTCTTTATTTTATTCCTTCAATTTTAGGTAGAGTGTGTGTATATGAGGTAGTTTTTATTGCTTTCTTTAATTGTTGTAGAGTGTCTGTGTGTGTATGAGATTACCCCTTTTTATTTCTTGTAATTTAGATTTTTTTGTGCTAACTAAGTTTACTTTTTGTACTTTCATTTATTTCTCATCTACTCGTTCGTGTAGGACTTGCATTTATTTCTCGCCAACTCGTTTGAGTAGGACTTGCATTTATTTCTCACCTACTCATTCGAGTAGGACTTGCCATATTTCAATTTATTCAATTTCAATTATGTAATTTTTCCTTTTTGTAACTTAGTTTACTTTTTGTAATTTTTATTTCTTCTAATTTAGTTTCTTTTTTGTAACTTTGCTTTTAATTTTTTTATTAAGATTTTGTTGAGTGTATGAGTTCTCTTTTTAGTGATTTTTACATTTTTCTAATGTTTTGTTATTTTATGTTTTTCTTATAATCCTTTAGCGTCTTGTTTCGAACTCATGCCTCATCAAATTCATAAGCCATCTCCATTCCGATGAGTGGCTAATCTCTCTTAGCCCTTGGTATCGAAGAGCATTGGCACATAAAAATCACTTAAATAATTAATGGTCTTTTTCTTATTTTAATTAAAGAACTTAAGGTTTTCCCCGGGTATACGACGTGTAGAACCACATATCGATGTGTGGGCCCTATTTCCATTGTCCATGCACTAGCTAGCCGAGAGGCCGTGCGTATTGACCAATCACATTTGGGTAAAGAGAATTGCGCACTAAACCACGAGAGAGGGCATTAAGAGGAATCCTTCATCGAAAGAGAGCTTGGTCGAATAGTCTTAATGTTCAGGTGAGCGATATTCCTTGAGAAAGGTGAGCACATTTTTTTGGAACCTCCATGGATAAGTTGCCCTTAATTAAAATGTAATTTAGTTTCTCTAGTTATTAAAAGTTATTTTAGTCCTAATTAAATTTGGTACCGAGTGTTATTCCTTCATCAAATTTTCTAAGTGTCTTTACAACTTTTACATAGCCGCTCTAGTTAATTAAAATTTGACACCTTATTTTTGATAAAATAATGGTAGTAGAAATAACCAACACGCCCCGTGAAATTTATGACCTCGTTATTCCCCTTGAATATCATGTACGACTCGCGATAGGTGCACTTTCCTCCTTTCGTTAAAACTTATTTTTAACTAAAATCATCCGCGTAATTTGACCCCAGCATGCCCATTAAATAAAAGTGGAGTTTCGCACCATCATCTAGCTCATTGCTAGATAGGTATAGAGGGAAAGTGGATATACCTAAACCTTGTTAAACCACTATAAGCAACTGTGTGTTGATTTGTGTTTGCCTTGTGTTCTTTACATTTATTATAAGCTGTAGAATCTTAATAAGTAGTAAAAATAGTAGATAGCCACCAATTCATGCCCCCCTTAAGGTGAAATAGACAACCACTAACAACAAGTTATCAATGCTGATAATAAAAAGGTGTACATGACTTAGGCTTTGTGAAGACAAAAGAAATGATTGAGTTTACGCATGAAGTTCTATACAAATAACTTAAAACAAAATTCTAGAAGGGAAATTTAGCAAAATTTTATCATTTTTGCACTATGCATTTGCTAATTCTCAAAAAAAAAGTGCAAAACAAACATCAAAACCTAACATTACACAAAGAGAAATTTATATAAATTAAGGGAGGACAAGCAAGGGGAGCAAACCACCCCTTGCCTCTACTTCTCCACCGAGTTTTTGGCCTTACAATCCCTCTACATCGAGGAATGGCACAAACTAGGATTTGGTGAGGAAAAAATCTGGGAAGAATAGCATGAAACAACAGTTAGGGACACCTACCCTAACGGTAAAACTCCATGAAATGGAAAATACTAACCACGCACGCGAAGAGCTCAGTGAGAGCTTTCTAAATGTAGGCTCTATTGAGAAAAACAAGCACTGAAACTCCCGATCGGGCGGCCAGAAAGCTCCCCGAGAATAGTTCTCCTCCTCTCTCACTCTCTTGTTCAGGTTAGCTAAAAGAAAAGGAAGGAATAAAGAGAAATTCTTTGATGGACAATTGCCTTATGTTGGAACACCCTATTACTAATTTGGGTCAGGATCACTATTTCTATAGGATTATTGCATTGACCTTGTTGTATAGAGTAAAGGTCAAATAGTTAAGGTCTAAGGCTTTGGACTTAGGTTTGAAGCTTTCCCCAAGACCTCCTAGTTCAGATGAGAAGCCAAGTTGAAGAGTTCAACTTATTGTCGAGCTCAGTTCGACGAAGCATCGAACCCGGTTCGAATATCTCTGAGCTCAGGTCGACGAGGCGTCGAACTCAGTTCCACGATAGTTGAGCTCAGATCGACGATTATCTTTTGAGATCGATGATTTCTGAAATTCTATCAGTTTCTTAAGGATTTCAAAAGTCTTCAAGTCAGAGCATTTATTGAAGAAGATTTTTAGTCGTTATATTAAATCTAGAGCATGTTTCAAGGAAACAAAGAAGGAATGTTATTTAGGTTTTTCCTACAGAGATAGTTGACATTTAAGGAAAGAATTTATGATTTTGCTAACGGCTATCTAGAAGATTTGAGGACTGGATTTCATATTATGATTCAGAGAAAAACAAATACAGACAGAAGAAGAAGAAAAAAAGATCAATAACACAGAACAGAGAACAAGCTTCTATTCTTTTTGATTCCTTCTGATTCAAAGTTTCTCATGTCTTCATCATTCATACTCCAGACAACACACATTTCAGTTCTTGCTGAAATCATCTTTTGTTGGAGCATTCTTTTCATTGAAGACCTATCACCCTTGCAAAGCTTCTATTCCTGAACTCTTGCTAATCTCAGGGGGAGCTTTGATAACATCAACATCCACTTGTGCTTCTCTCTGATTGTTGACAGAGAAGATAACCTAATCTTTTTCTTTTTCTTTCCTGTAAAAGGGTTCTTTTAACTCCCTTCAAAAGTTTTGTTTTGGTTTCTGAGACCTGATCAAAACTCAGTGATGGCAAGACACCTGTTCAAAAAATCTGGTATGGTTTTTGAGCACCTTATCAAAAGCTCATTGGTGCCCAGGACACCTGATAAACTCATCCTACAGTGGATTCCTACCAAGGGTGGTAGAAGAGTGGATGTACCCAGGTTTTGGGGAACCACTATAGTTCCTTATGTCTTCTGGTTGCTTGGTATTTTATTTGCTGTGTGTTATGGATTTGCTTTTTGTATTTGTTTTATTCTGATTACTGTTAAGCACTCTACACTAAGTAAATAAAATCTTACACTGCTAAAGTAATTATTTAAATTTGCAAAATTATTTTAAAACACTCTATTCACCCCCCTCTTGAGTGAAGGGTTGATCTTACTTTCACTTTCAATTGGTATCAGAGGCAGGTTGGTTGTTCATACAGGCTAACACCTGAACCAAAAGATCTTTCTTAAGATCCATCCTTAATTGAGGGTTTTTTTTATTATATTTATTTTAATCTAAATTCATAGCACAGAACAAAGATTATGCTAGCACCAGACCTCCAGTGTTCAATCTCTCCAAGTTTGTACTTTGGAAGGCAAGGATCAGATTATACATGAATTCCATTGATGAAGATATTTTTAATTCTATTTTGACAGATTGCCCCAAGCCTCCTGTAGACACAAGCACAAATGTTGTTCCACCTCCTTCAGGAATAGATGCTGACATACAGAAATGGAAGGTTACTGATGCTAAAGCTATGAACATACTAGCTCAAATAATGTCTGATGACATCTTCCAGAAGGTAGCTGAATGCAACTCAGCTAAAGAGATTTGGGACAAGCTATCTGAGCTTATGTCAGGATCAGCTGATGAGAGAAAAGAAAGGAGATCTCATCTCATCACTCAGTATGAGAATTTCAAGAAAGCTGAAAATTAATCAGTAGCTTACATGTACAACAGGCTAAGTCTGATTGTCAGTGAACTCAAGACATTGGACAAGGAGATCTCTCTCACAGAGATAAATGACATAATCCTAATGTGCTTCCCCAGCACTTGGGATTGAAGGATCTGTCCCATCAAGGATGCCAGAGGTCTAAATGAAATCACTACATAAGCTCTATTGGGCAAGCTCAAATCTTATGAGCAACTCATCAAGAATAGAGAAGAAAAGCAGAAGAAAACTTCTGCAGCAGTCAGGAAGGAGAAGTCAATTGCTTTCAAGGAATTAGAAGAACAGCCTGAAGACAAAGTCACAGACAATGAAGAACTGATGAGCCTCCTATCCAAGAGGTTCTACAAAATGGCCAGGAAGGACTTCAGAAAATGGTCATCAAGAGGCCAAGAAAAGCCAAAGTATGATAAATCAAATAATAAAGAGATTATTTATTATGGTTGCAGGAAACCAAGCCACATACTGCATGATTGTCCAGAAAGTCAAAACAAGGACAAGAAGGACAAGAGAGAAAAGAGAAAAGATAAAGACTCAAGAGGAAATCACTATGACAGATCCTCTTCCAGCAAGAACAAGCACACAAGGAAGGGATTTGTTACTGAAACATGGAGTGAAACAGAAGAAGAATCTGATGCATCATCAAGTTCAAGTGATGATGAGGATGATGCACAAGAAAAAGATTTCTGCATGATGGAAATCAATGCATCTCAGAACAACACTGATTAGAACATGAATCTGAATCTGAATTTGAACTAGAGCTAGAAGAAGTCTAGGTAATTGATTCATTTGATTTTAATTCTGAGGACTTAAAATCTGAATTTAAAGCACTGTGTTTAGATTTACTTAAGTCTGAGAAAGAAATTATCTCTCTCAGAAATCAGTTATCTAAATACAGTACCTAAAGTACAGATAACCTCAAACTCTCAGATGAGTAAGAATGTTGTAGGGAGCAGATAGCTTCACTGAAAAGTGAACTATCTGAGGCCAAGAAGTTTGAAGAATCCCTCAATAGGAGAAGTATCAAACTGATGGACATCACAAGCATAGTGAACTCAAGATTTAATAGTACACTGGGCTTGGGTGCTTCATCCACCCAACCTATTGTATTAACAACTCCAATTAAATTTATCTCTGATAAAGGAAAAGGAGTTGTGGAGGTAGCTAGAAAAAATTCTGATCTACCCAAAGAGAACAAAGTTCAACAGAAATCGTCGAACGGAGCTCGACGATCTTCGAACGGAGCTCAGTGATTTCATACTAAATCATCGAACTCAGGTCGACAATCTCTGATCTCTGAACACAGACAAGATCGATCGCTGAACGCAGCTCGATGATCTGACCCAAGATCGTCGAACTCAGGTCCACGATCGTCGAACTCAGGTCCACGAGCGTCGAACGGAGCTAAGAGATATGACCAGTTCTCAAGGGGTACATCAAAAATTAATTCTAGATATCCTACATCTCAAGGGTTTAACCCTTATACTGAATGGATAATTCCTCTTAAGAGATATCATCCTGAAGGTTATAAGAGTCAACCAGGGATGTCTTATATTTGTGATTTCAAAGGTTATCAAGCTAGACCCAAGGTAAACTGGGTCAAAAATAAATGAATTGTTATTTGTGCAGGTAAAGACCTATCCAACCATGGACAAGCACTGGTATCTAGATAATGGGTGCTCCAAGCACATGACTGGAAGCAAGGGTAACCTAGAATCCTTCATGGCTAAGCATGGACACAAAGTGATGTTTGGAGATTCAAACTATGGATAGACTAAAGGATATGGTGTAGTCAAAAATGGGTCAGTGACATTCAAAAAGGTAGCATATAGTGAAGGACTGGAGCACAACCTTATTAGTAACAGTCAGTTATGTGATGAAGGTTACAAAGTCACATTCAACAAATTTTAATGCCTCATCAAATCAGAAGACAACATAACAGTGTTGACAGGTAACAGAAGAGGTAACATCTATCTAGTAAATTTTAATTCAACCAATGAAGATATCTGTTTATTTAATTCTCTTATCAAACCTAATGAATTATGACATAAGAGATTAGGACATGTTAACCTTAGAACCATTGCTAGGTTATCTAAGGACAACCTTGTTAAAGGACTACCTTCTGGCCCCTATAAGAAAGAAGGACTCTGTAGGGCTTGTCAATTAGGTAAGCAAACTAAAAAAAGCATTAAGTCACTTAATAAGAGTGATTCACCTAGGATTTTGTACTTGTTATATATGGATCATTTTGGACCCATTATTGTACAAAGCCTAGGAGTGAAATATTATACTTTAGTAGTTGTAGATGACTTCGCTAGATTCACATAGGTGTTCTTTTTGATGAAGAAGTCTGGTAACTTCAAATGTTTGACAGACTTTCTCAAATGTATACAGATTGAGTTCAATACTCACATAGCCCTGATAAGAAGTGATCATGGGACAGAGTTTGATTTTCTTCTTATGCAAGAGTTCTGTCAGAAGGAAGGGATCAGACACACTTTCTAAGCTCCTAGAACTCCTGAACAGAATGGGGTAGCTGAAAGGAAGAATAGAACCCTTATTGAATCTGCCACAACATTGTTGACAGATGCTCACCTTCCTCCATCCTTTTGGGTAGAGGCTGTGAACACGTAAAATTATGTTCTGAATAGGAGTTTGATACATAAGCTAAAGGGCAAGACTCCATATGAATTACTCAAAGGGAAGAAACCTAAAGTTTGTTATCTTAGAATTTTTGGTTGTATTTGCTACATTCATATCAATGACAAGAAATATTTAGCAAAATTTGAAGCAAAAGCTGATGGAGTGTTTCTAGGATACTCCATGATCAGTAAGGCCTATAGGGTTTATAATAAATCATCTCATAAAGTTGAAGAAATAGTGCATGTTTCTTTTGATGAAACTAATATGTCGAGCACTTCTACCATAAAACCTTTGCAGGTACATTCTCTATCAGAGAATTTGGACAGGCTGAATATCATTGAAATAGATCCATCACCTTCATCCACTCAACAAGAAGCTAAAAGTAGTGAAAATGAAGATGACAGTCAGATTTTAGCAAGTCATGGTGACAATCAAAATGAAGAGCCAGTTGTTGTTCCACAAGAGGAAACAATAACACAGGTTGGTGAACAATCAACACCCATTGTTGATTTATTAACAACAAAAGATCATCCAATCTTTGAAGTGATTGGAGACATCTCAGCAGGTGTGCAAACCAAAAATCAGATCAATCAACAACTAATGCACACTTGCTTTCTTTCTCAAATTGAGCCTCAATCCATATAAGATGCATAACAAGATCCAAACTAGATCATTGTAATGCAAGAGGAATTAAATCAATTTGAAAGAAACAAAGTTTGGGAGCTAGTGCCAAAGCCAAAGAATCATCCCATTGTTGGATCAAAATGGGTATTCAGAAATAAGTTATATGATCAAGGAGTTATTGTAAGAAACAAAGCAAGGCTGGTATCTCAAGGATATTCTCAAGAAGAAGGCATAGACTATGACCAAACCTTTGAACTAGTTGCAAGGTTAGAGGCCATAAGAATCTTCCTAGCATATGCAGCTCACAAGAAGTTCAAAATATATTAAATGGATGTAAAAAATGCATTCCTCAATTGTGATATCAAGGAAGAAGTTTATGTAAAACTACCTCTAGGTTTTATCTCTCTAACTCACCCTAATTTTGTTTATAAATTGCATAAATCATTATATGGTTTCAAACAAGCTCCTAGAGCATGGTATGAGACCCTAGCTTGCTTTCTCTTGGAAAATGATTTTAAAAGGGGTAGAGTAGACCAAACTCTTTTTATTAGAACCCCTAAGTCCAAAATCCTAATAGTACAAATCTATGTAGATGATATTATTTTTGGTTCTACTGATTCAAATTTGTGCAAAAGGTTCTCCAACCTAATGCATTCCAAGTTTAAAATGAGTAGCATGGGTGAGCTATCCTTCTTTCTAGGATTGCAAGTCAAACAACATGCTGATGGCATCTTTATTTCTCAAACCAAGTATGCAAAAGAATTGATTAAGAAAATTGGTATGTCTGATTCATCATCTATGAAAACACCAATCCCTACTAATGTTGTATTAGATGCTGATAAACATGGGAAACCAGTTGATCAGACCACATATAGAGCAATGATTGACACCTTATTGTATCTTACAGCTAGTAGACCTGATATAATGTTTGTTACATGCATATGTGCTAGATTCCAAGTCATCCCTAGAGAGTCATACATCACATTAGTTAAGAGGATTCTTAGGTATGTGAAAAGTTGTCCAAATCTAGGTCTCTGGTATCCAGCTGATTCAGGATCTGATTTAACTTGATTTTCAGATGCTGATTATGCTGGATGTAGAGTAGACAAGAAAAGCACCAGTGGAACATGTCAGTTTCTTGGTGACAGACTTGTTTCCTTGTTTTGTAAAAAAGAAACATTTGTGTCCACATCAACTGTTGAAGCCTAATATATGGAAGCAGGTAGTTGTTGCTCACAGATATTATGGATTCAAAATCAACTTCTGGACTATTGCTACAACATAGAGAAGTCCAAAATATTTTGTGATAATACTAGTGCTATTTTTGATGAGTATAAAAATATACAATTTTGTATCGTATTAAATTTGCATATTTATAAATAAAACCTTAGTTTTGATATATAAAAACTAACTATTTTTATTATATTGTATTTTTTATGTTTTAAATTTATTTTCTAAGTTTTTATAAATTTTTTTGTATTTTATACTTAGGTCACGCCCCTAGGTCACGCCCGTGACCTAGGGCGTGACAGCCCTTTTTAATTTTTTCCCTGTTCTTGTTTTGTCTCAAGAAAATCGGGGAATAGCTGAACACGCCCTCTTTATACGCCCATGACAAAAGCGACACGCCCGTGACCTAGTGAAGTTCTATCCAGAAATCCAGCAAGCTGCCGCGCTGTCAACACGCCCCGTGCCGCCTGATGAATCAGATGCATGATACGCCCGTGACATCTTAAGACATGCCCGTGACCGGCCCAAATTCTATCTGAAGTTCGAACCAGCTCGACACCTGCCCCAACATGCTGGAAGTCACGCCCGTGACCCTGTCACGCCCTACCCGACACGCCCGTGACCCTGTCAGGGGGCGTGTCACTTGAAATTTTTTTCTATGAATAGGAGGGCAGTGCTTAGTGGAATTATTCGAACACCTGCAGCTTCCTTAAGAACTATTAGGACTCCCCAGCTCTCTGACAAGGAACTGGTAGTAGCTTTCAAGTATTCTAAAGTTCTGTAAGTTGTAATATTTTCAGCTTTCTTTTCAGCTTTTTAGAAAGTTGTAATAATTTTTCGAACTTTATAAAATAGATTCTTTTAATTTTAATTCTGAGTACTTTACTGCTTTATTTTCAGTTTTTACTTTCCTTTTTTTTCATACTATCCCGAATGAAAGGCGAAGCTCTGCTTATGTCCTGGATTAAGATAGTATGAAACTGTTTTCAAAATAATTTTCAAAACCTTATTCTTTCATACTATCCTGAATGAAGGGCGAGGCGAAAGCCTATGACCTGGATTAAGATGGTGCGGAAGCTCTGAGAAATTTTACTACCCTATCTCAAAAACAAAGGTGAAGCGAAAGCTTAAATCCTGGATTAAGATAGATAGGTAGATATTATTTTCTGTACTTTATACCGCCCCCATCCTGAGAAGAGGCTAAGAACCCTTAGCACTTTGTCAAGATGAGCTCTGGGCTGGATACTATTTTCAACTATTTCAACTTTACTTTCTAGTTATTCTAACCAGGGTTTTCTGTTAATTGATCATATACTAGGTGACGAGACAGTACGTTTACGTTAACCCGTTTAAACGCAAGCCTTCCCGGTCGTACTTTCGAGTCAGTGATGCTACCAAAGGGACCCTCTCGTTAAGTTAGATAATTAAGAAATAAAAGTTGTTCTTTAATAGCTGAATTAATATTCTCTCAAAGTAATTCTGAAATCGAGGACTACCTTCTAAGTCCCTATCTTAATAAAATCACGTATATATATTTTTCTATCTTTTGTTTTTAAATATAAACTCCACTCCGTTTGTTCGATAAAATAATAGTCCGTTCTCAAAAGTAGAATAATTAACACCGATCCCAGGAAAAATACGACCTTGATATTTTCTACAAAATATAATACTTCTATGCGATAGGTACTCTTGCCTTAATCCACAGGATATAAGTAAGTAAACAAAGAGATAGACTTATATACGTAAAAGATTATATAAAACCAAATCTATCTTCTTTAAAACAAACTTTACTTATCAAGCTTTTTGGCGCCGTTGTCGGGGATTCGTTTATATGTGTTAATATTTGAAAATAAAAGAACGCTATAAATTTTATCTTTTCTTTTTCTTCTTATTAAAAAACCATAGTTTTTATAAAAATAAAACAAACATAAAATTCCCTGAATTTAAAACTTTGTTTTTCTAAAACCTAATTTTGTATTAACAAGTTTATTAACCACTAACGAATTTTAACAAAAAAACCTAACCTACTATTTTAACGTATTTTATATAAAACTTTTCTTCTTAAAAACTAGTTTATACTAAAAACTGCTTTTTTTATAAAACCTATTTTTAGTTATTTTCCGTTTTAATCTTTTCGTGTGTTTGTATTTGTGTGTTTTTGTAACTTAGTTTTTTTTATTTGTCAAAAGTCTTTTTTAGTGTATGACCCGCAGAACTCCATCTGATTTAACTCTTGAACTTGATCCTGAAATCGATCGCACCTTTCGCAGGCGCCTCCGATCTCTGAATCAAGAGCTCGTATTAAATCTGGAAGAGTCCATAGGCACCGCACACGTACAAGAAATGGCAGCAGAGCAACAACAAATGCCAGAGGTGGTCCCCCAAAGGACCATGTCTTATTATGCACGACCCAATTTAGATGACACCGGGTCTAGTATCGTTCGTCCACCAATTTCTAATAATAACTTTTAGATTAAATCGAGTATAATCCAAATGATTCAAAATTCTTTTCAATTTGATGGATTGCCCGACGAAGATCCAAACACGCACTTGTGTAACTTCTTAGAAATATCAGACACATTTAAGATAAATGGCGTCACTAATGATGTCATTCGTCTTCGCTTATTTCCTTTTTCACTACGAACGAAAGCCAAATAGTGGCTAGGTTCTCTCCCTAGAGGATCTATTACCACTTGGGCTGAAATGACCTAAAAATTCCTTACAAAGTATTTTCCACCTTCAAAAACCGCACGTCTGCGTGCGGATATTTCTTCCTTTGTGCAAGGCGAGCCCGAGTCTCTTTATGAGACTTGGGACTGTTTTAAGGAATATCTACGTCAGTGTCCACATCACGCACTGCCAACTTGTCTCTAGGTACAAATATTTTATAATGGTTTGAATATTCAAACAAGACAAGCCATTGATGCTGCCGCTGGGGGCACGCTCAATAATAAAACCCCCGAGGCTGCTCAAACCCTCTTTGAGGAAATTTCCATGAACGCGTACAAGTGGAACGTGCCAAGGTCACGCCCTAAACAAGCTGGGATTTATGAGCTCGACACTTCTTCTACTTTAGCACTCCAATTGGAAAATCTAACTAAATAATTGGTAGGAATATCTGCTTCCGCCGCCACAACTACTTGGAATCCGAATAATAATGTAATTGAAGAAATAAATTATATGGGTAAATCTTATAGATCTTCCTATAATCCTAATATTAACTTAAATAATAATTCTTATAATCCGGGATATAGGAACCATCCTAATTTTTCGGGGAGCAACCCCAATAATGCTCAACGCCCTCTGATTGCAAATCCAAGTGGATTTGCACCGTAACCCCCACAACCACAAACACCACCACCACAACCGCACCAATTTAGGCCAACCCCGATAAAAGACATTTTCACGAAATATATCAGTATCAATAAGTCCAATATCTGGAACCTGGCCGGATCAATTAAAAATTTAGAAACACAAATTGGACAAATTTAAAAAATGCTATCAGAACGCCAACCTGGTAATTTTCCAGGAAATACGGAACCAAATCAGCGGGATACTGGCCATTCCAGTAACCCAAGTTGACAATCCATCAAACTACGAAGTGGCAGGGAGCTACCACCACCCATTAGGGTAGAAAAAGAAGCTAAAGTTTGCCCTCCTACACCACTTCCCGTTATGTCTCTACCTCCTCAACCCCCGCGAATTTCTTCCCCACATGTTGTTTTACCTTTTCCATCTAAATTAAAAGATGAGCGAGAAGATGAACAATATAAAAATTTTCTAAAAATGCTAAAACAAATTCAAATCAATATACCTTTCTGCGAGGCATTTGCACAGATGCCTAAATACGCAAAATATTTAAAAGCATTATTTTCAAATAAAAAGAAACTCAAAGATATTTCGAGAGTTTTCCTTAACGCCGAATGTTCAGCCGTTTTATTACATAAATTACCCCCAAAATTAAACAATCCGGGACGATTTTCCATCCCGTGTCTCTTCGGTAATCTATTAATAAAAGATGCGTTAGTAGATTTAGGTGATAGCATAAATTTAATGCCTTACACGCTCTTTCAGAAACTAGGATTAGGTAACCCCAGCCCAACTAAAATGAGCATCCAATTAGCAGATCGTTCTATTAAATATCCAGTAAGGATAGTAGAGGATGTTCTGGTCAAAATAGACAAGTTTATCTTCCCGGTAGACTTTGTTATACTTGACATAGAGGAAGACGCCGATTTTCCCATAATTCTCGGTCGTCCTTTTCTCGTAACCTCTCGCATGATAATAGACGTAAGTAACAGTAGACTTCTCTTACGAGTAGGAGATGACGAGGTTATAATCGATATAGATCCCTCTATGAAAAATTCTTTAATAAATGACGATTCCTGCTATCTTGCGGAAGCCTCTTTTGAGGAAAATGGTTTTTCCTATTCTGATTTACTTTCAAAAACTGTAGAAGAATCGGACTTGGCAGACATACCCCTTTCACAAGAAATGCCTACCGATGACCCTTTAGAACCTTTTATATCTTTAACTTCTACAACTCTAAAAACTCCAACTTTGTATGAAAAACCACCAACCCTCGAGCTGAAAACACTTCCTGCACATTTAAAATACGTTTTCCTCGAAGCCGAATCTAAACTCCCTGTTATCATTTCTGCCGAATTAAATGATAAGAAAATGTCTGAATTAATAGAAGTGTTAAAACAACATCGTCGTGCATTAGCATGGAAAATTTTTGATATCCAAGGACTCAACCCATCTTTTTGTACGCATAAAATATTTTTGGAAGATAACCCTCGTAAATATATCCAGCCCCAACGACGTTTAAATCCTAATATGAAAGATGTCGTAAAAGCTGAAGTAATGAAATTATTAGACGCAGGAATTATCTATCCAATCTCAAATAGCACATGGGTTAGTCATGTACAAGTCGTCCTTAAGAAGGGTGGTATAACGGTAGTGCCAAACGCTAATAATGAACTAGTTCCAACACGTACTGTTACGGGTTGGAGGATGTGCATCGACTATCGAAAATTAAATGATGCCACCTGTAAAGATCACTTTCCACTACCATTTATAGATCAAATATTAGAGCGACTCTCGGGTCACTCATATTATTTTTTTCTCGATGGTTATTCAGGGTATTTACAAATTCCTATAGCCCCTGAAGATCAAGAGAAAACTCCGTTCACTTGCCCCTTTGGTACTTTCGCCTATAGGCAAATGCCGTTTGGACTTTGTAATGCGCCAACTACATTTCAAAGATGTATGCTAGCTATTTTGGGCAAGTTAGTAGAGGACGTTTTGGAAGTGTTTATGGATGATTTCTTTGTATTTGGAGACTCATTCCATACGTGTTTAGATAACCTCGCTCATGTTCTTCAACGCTGTGAAGACACGAATTTAGTGTTGAACTGGGAGAAATGTCATTTTATGGTCCGCGAAGGTTTAGTTCTCGGTCATAAAATTTCTTCCCAGGGAATCGAGGTAGATAAGGCCAAAATAGAAATAATTGAAAAACTTCCTCCTCCAACAAATGTAAAATCTATTCGAAGTTTCTTAGGCCATGCAGGTTTCTATAGACGGTTCATTCAAAATTTCTCTTAAATAACAAAATCGTTAACGCATTTATTAGAAAAAGAAGCCCCATTTATGTTTGATAGTGAATGCTTAGTAGCATTCAATATTATTAAGGACAAACTTATCAACTCTCCTATTTTAATAGCCCCAGACTGGTCCTTTCCTTTTGAGATCAATTGTGATGCGAGTGAATATGCGGTAGGAGCTGTCTTAGGACAACGAGTAGACAAATATTTTCATCCTATCTATTATGCAAGTAAAAATCTCACATCCACACAAACCAATTACACGACCACGGAAAAGGAACTACTGGCGATTGTATTTGCATTTGATAAGTTTAGATCTTATATCATGCTATCAAAAGTTATAGTTTTTACGGATCATTCTGCTTTAAAATATTTACTAACTAAGGCAGATGCAAAACCCCGTTTATTACGTTGGATTCTCTTATTACAAGAATTTTATATAGAGATCCGAGATAAGAAAGGCGCAGAGAATTTGGTAGCCGATCATCTTTCTCGACTAGAGAATGCTGCAACAGATACACTCGTGGAAGCCAACATCGAAGATAAATTCCCTGAAGAAAGTCTCCTCGCTCGCAAAAAGGTAACAAACTCTTCTACTCCTTGGTTTGCTTACTTGGCTAACTATTTAGTAGCCCGAGTCCTTCCAAAAGCTTTTTCAATTCAAGAAAAGAGGAAATTCTTTTCTAACTTGAAAAACTATTTTTGGGAAGACCCGTATTTATTCCGAGTCTGTGCCGACCAAGTAATTAGAAGATGTATTTCGAACGAGGAAGGACTAAAAGTACTATGGTACTGCCACGAAGGACCAACCGACGGACATTATCAATCCAACCGAACTGCACGTAAAGCCCTTGAAGTAGGATTCTTTTGGCCTACTTTATTCAAGGACGCTCAAAAATTGGTAAGCATTTGCAACCGCTGCCAATGGTCAGGTAACATTTCCCGTCGGTACGAAATGCCCCAAAACTTTTACTTAGAATGTGAAATTTTTGATCTGTTGGGCATAGATTTTGTAGGCCCTTTACCTCCTTCTTTTAAAAATCGTTATATCTTAGTAGCGGTCGATTACGTTTCATGGTGGGCTGAAGCGCAAGCTTTACGCACCGTTGACTCGAGAGTCGTCGTTAAATTTCTAAAAACTTTATTTTCACATTTTGGCATGCCTAGGGCTATAGTTAGCGATCGAGGTACTCATTTTTGTAACACCTAGATGGCTAAAGTGTTAGCCAAATATTGAGTTACTCATAAACTCGCTACGGCTTTTCACCCTCAAACAAGCAGCCAAGTGGAGGTAGTCAATAGAGAACTAAAGCGCATATTTGAAAAGACTGTAGATACCAATCGACAAGATTGGTCCCTCAAATTAGATGATGCACTTTGGGCCTACCGTAACGCATTCAAAACTGCGATCGGTTGTACATCTTATCGTTTAGTATATGGAAAGGCAGGTCACCTACCTATAGAATTAGAACATCGCACATACTAGGCGCTAAAATTTCTTTACTTAGATACAAACTTAGCCGCCGAACAACGTAAATTTCAACTTAATGAACTTGAGGAATGGCATGCAAACGCCTATTAAAATAATAAATTTTATAAAGAGCGATCTAAGTTTTATCATGATAGGAAAATTAAATTTCCAAAATCTTTTTCACCAGGTGATCTTGTCCTACTATATAACTCACGCCTTAAATTATTTCCAGGAAAATTAAAATCCCGATGGACCGGACCCTTTACTGTTAAACAAATTTGGCCATATGGGACCTTTCTTATTTCTAACCCTTAACTCAGAACTTTCAAAGTAAACGGGCACTGTTTAAAATTATATTTTACTGGGGACCCTTTTCAAAAAGAACCTAAAACCCTAACACTGCTCCATAACCTCGAAATATAAATTCACTTTTATATTTCAATCTTTTATGCTTTTGTATATTCTGTACATATTTTTCACTTCATACCTATGCCTAACATAAGTATGGGGGTGCTTTTAGCTACAATTGTTTATAGCACTTATATGTTTTCAATAAAAGCATTGTTTATTTTAGTACTCATCCGAAACAAGTAAAAATTTTCAAACCCATACTATAGAAATATATTCCAAAAATCTTAGTTGATCAAAAATGCAATTTATTCAATTTTTACATTTACTACAGAGTTATTATTTTAGCAAGCCTGCTTTAACATATCAAAAATACATATATATACAATAGAAGCAAAACATATTATGTTCACCAAACAATTTTAGACTGTAATTATCATTACTTCAATCTTGTTAAAATATAGAAAATATAAATCTATTACCATTGCTCTCAAAATCTTTTTTCAAAATTATTTTTATAACCCCACCTACTATTTCGCTTGGCATGTTTCTTTATGCACGCACGCATCTAGGAGTATGTATCCTGGAAAAGAAAAGATCTTATGTCCATGGGAATAAAAAAATTCCGTAAACATAGGCATCCAATAATTGTTAAAAGACCATATGAAATGTAGTATGTGCTCCTAAACATATGCATTGGATTAATTCAAAGTTCAATTCTGCAAAGTTTTTTTTTCTATTTTGGAAAATATTTTTCTAAAATAGTTGTAACAATGCATGAATATGAAAAAAAGAAGGGTGAGAGGATAAAATTCATCACCTCTTACATTCAAAGCGTCTGTATGGGCAAAACCACCAAGTTGATATCCCCTAAAACCACTACAAAATTGAATTAATTTTGCTTAAAATTTTGAGAGAGCATACTTAATAGGTTGTAATTTTTCAACATAACTCATGCAAGACATAGTAGTCATAAAGCCAATCAATCTTTGTTATATCTGATTTCAATATATGCTTCTATTTGTTTTCAAAAACTTTTATGGCTATAAATTCTAACTCTGGTATCAATGATATATATATATGACGGCATTCAACTCTTTATTCACCGGATGTTTATACCTATTTTATCTTGAAGAATCAAATTGATAATAAATAGAAATTTTCATAAACTTGTAAATATACTCAACTCTATATTTGCTTTGGAATAGCAAAATCTAAGTATGGGGGTATTTGATGAGTATAAAAATATACAATTTTGTATCGTATTAAATTTGCATATTTATAAATAAAACCTTAGTTTTGATATATAAAAACTAACTATTTTTATTATATTGTATTTTTTATGTTTTAAATTTATTTTCTAAGTTTTTATAAATTTTTTGGTATTTTTTACTTAGGTCACACACCTAGGTCACGCCCGTGACCTAGGGCGTGACAGCCCTTTTTAATTTTTTCCCTGCTTCTATTTTGTCACAGGAAAATCGGGGAATAGCTTAACACGCCCTCTGTACACGCCCGTGACAAAAGCGACACGCCTGTGACCTAGTGAAGTTCTATCCAGAATTCCAGCAAGCTGCCGCGCTGTCGCCACGCCCCGTGCCGCCTGATGAATCAGATGCATGACACGCCCGTGACATCTTCAGACATGCCCGTGACCGGCCAAAATTCTATCTGAAGTTCCAACCAGCTCGACACCTGCCCCAACATGCTGGAAGTCACACCCGTGACCCTATCATGCCCTACCCGACACGCCCGTGTCAGGGGGCGTGTCACTTGAAATTTTTTTCTATAAATTGGAGGGCAGGGCTGAGTGGAATTATTCGAACACCTGCAGCTTCCTTAAGAACTGTTAGGACTCCCCAGCTCTCTGACAAGGAACTGGTAGTAGCTTTCAAGTATTCTAAAGTTTTTTAAGTTGTAATATTTTCAGCTTTATTTTCAGCTTTTTAGAAAGTTGTAATAATCATTCGGACTTTATAAAATAGACTCTTTCAACTTTAATTCTGAGTACTTTACTGCTTTATTTTCAGTTTTTACTTTCCTTTTTTTTCATTCTATCTCGAATGAAAGGCGAAGCTCTGCTTATGTCCTGGATTAAGATAGTGTGAAAATGTTTTCAAAATTATTTTCAAAAGCTTATTCTTTCATACTATCCTGAATGAAGGGCGAGGCGAAAGCCTATGACCTGGATTAAGATGGTGCGGAAGCTCTGCAAAATTTTACTACCCTATCTCAAAAACAAAGGTGAAGCGAAAGCTTAAATCCTGGATTAAGATAGATAGGTAGATATTATTTTCTGTACTTTATACCGCCCCCATCCTGAGAAGAGGCTAAGAACCCTTAGCACTTGGTCAAGATGAGCTCTGGGCTGGATACTATTTTCAACTATTTCAACTCTACTTTCTAGTTATTCTAACAAGGGTTTTCTGTTAATTGATCATATACCATGTGACAAGACAATACATTTATGTTAATCCGTTTAAACGCAAGCCTTCCCGGTCGTACTTTCGAGTCAGTGATGCTACCAAAGGGACCCTCTCGTGAAGTTAGATAATTAAGAAATAAAAGTTGTTCTTTAATAGCTGAATTAATATTCTCTCAAAGTAATTCTGAAATCAAGGACTACCTTCTAAGTCCCTATCTTAATAAAATCACGTATATATATTTTTCTATCTTTTGTTTTTAAATATAAACTCCACTCCGTTCGTTCGATAAAATAATAGTACGTTCTAAAAAGTAGAATAATTAACACCGATCCCAGGAAAAATACGACCTTGATATTTTCTACAAAATACTATACTTCCATGCGATAGGAACTCTTGCCTTAATCCACAGGATATAAGTAAGTAAACAAAGAGATAGACTTACATACGTAAAATATTATATAAAACCAAATCTATCTTCTTTAAAACAAACATTACTTATCAATTTCCATAGCTTAAAACCCAGTCCTCCATAGTAGGACCAAACACATAGAGATTAGGCATCACTTCTTAAGGGATAATGTAGAGAAATGTAAATTTGAACTAGAATACATCCCAACTGATTTACAAACAGGAGATATTTTCACCAAACCCTTGGATGAAAAGAAACACACTTTCTTCCTTAATCAGTTAGGAATGTTAGATGGAGGCAGTCTAAATTAATTTCCAAGATCTTAAAAACCTTAAAATTGACAAAGACTAGGTTAAAAATTTGAGTTTCCTAGTGCCTATAGGTTTTCTCTAAACTCTGAACTGCACTCGATATTTTTCATGAAGATGATCGAACAGAGCTCGGCGTTTCCAGATAGTGCTAGACTATCCTTCTCGGTCAGCGATCTCAAATATCGTCGAACAGAGATCGACGATGTTGAGACCCTTTAGTTTCCCCTAGAGTCGTAGATCGTCGAACTGAGTTCAACGATCTTTCCTTTTCTGCGTCGAACCCTTATATAAAATCATTTTTCAGGCGTCGTTCTCATTTGAACTTTCATACCTTCTGCAAGAATTTTCTTTCCCTCCAATCTCTTCTACACTTGATCATGTTTGTTTTTATAGGAAATATGTCGGTCTCAGTCGCCGTTCAAGCCGCAATGAAGTTCGACACCAGCTTTGATATTGACATGGAATATTTCGAGGGGACTGATCAGATGTTTAATGACATTCTGGAACTCTTTAAGGAACAACAACTTGTAAATATTATGACTACCAGAATCAATTTTGTAGCAGATGAGATAAAAGAATGGGTCTATACTGCCCAAAATCTGGATCAAAATACAGTTGTTGGAACCATCACAGGGACACAGGTATCCCTAACCCCAGGTATTTTTAAAGAGGTTTTTGGATTTAGTACTGGTAATGATAGCATAGAACTATTAGGAGTACAATTTTCTGCAATGTTAGATAGAGTGGGTCATATTTTTGAGAACCCTAATAAGATGTTGAAGAAGAATCTATCCATGGAATATAGATTTCTAGCAGATGTTGTATGAAAGGTCATTTTGGTCAAGCATTCAGCCCATGATATAATTTCCAGGTATCAATTTTGTTTAATGGCTGCAATAGTGGATAAGAAGCCCTTGGATTGGGGAGCCATTTTCTTTGATTTGCTTAAGAAAAAGATAAATAAGAATTTTGTAAACATTGGAAGGATTTTGGGCCTATTCCTGCAGAATAGGTGCCCACAGTTGTTGGTGTCCAATGGGATGCATATCAATCAATCAAAGAGGCTTTCTTCTGCCTTATTTGGCAAGTGGGAGAGACATATTGTCAAACCTAGCAGGGCTCCTACAGCTAAAGCTTCTTCAGGCACAAGGACTAAAACTGTAAGATCCGTTCCCCAATCTCCAGGGCCAACCCGGATCTTATGCCCAAAACCGCCGTCTTACAGTGACACTAACGCACGGGTTAGTCGACACCGCAAGACGCCGATTTTGTCGGCTAGTACGATCATAAACCTATTCGATCAATATGAGAAATATCAGTATAATCAGAGTAACACAGGTAAAGTCCACAGCCACAGTACTGATCATATGTTTATAGTAAATGAAAAGTACATAAAATGTAGTCCAAAATGAGTAAACAACACGAGAGTAATAAGGGCTTATGCCCAGTACATCAAAATCAAATCACTCCCTCACACTCTCTCTAACTGCAGCGGAATCTATCATCTCGACTCAACGCACCTGAGGACGTGCTCCAGTAGTAGTAGCAGGTGGTGCCGGTATCTGCTCCTCAAGTCTTGCCTCCTCGACGTGCTGGTCCATCTCCTCGAGCTCCTAAAATTATATGGTCACTAACCATTAGTCAAAAAGACTAAGTCGTTTCTTCTGCACCTCGCCCCGCAACTCCTAGGCACCGAGCGGGAGGACGAAGCGGAGGACAACAAGGGGTAACAAAGTGGAAGCAGGTGACAAGAAGCTAACTACCAAATGTATATAGAAGTAAGTAAGAAAAGAAAGTAACCTTCACTTATGCGAGAACACATAAGCCAAGGGATCTTCTACAAGGCTCCCATCGTATAAGATGTCTCATACCATTTATACGATGGGGTATCGGTTGTCATGTAACACCTCTACCCGTCAAGAAGAATATAATAGAGGGTCCGGCGGGGCCCCACACCATATTCCACAAACAGGCGGAGACGCTACGAACTAATATCATATCCAACGCATCCTAACACAGAGCATTCTAGCGGAAGTTTCACAGTTGAATCTTTGAACTCAAGATAAAGATCACTGTCCACTATAACATAGGAATGTATACAAACATCAAAAGAGTCTGGCCTTAAGGCCTTACAATAATTTCTCTTAACAAGAGTGTGGATTACAGACATCGGCACGCAGGCCGGCCACACATGAACAAAAGAAACAAAACAATGTCTTCGAGGGCAGCAACGCAGCCTTGGGCTTCAGCCCGCTAAGTCCCGCTCGGACCAGCACCTCCAGTACCTGTAAGAACCAATCCACCAAGCGGTGGCAAACTGGGCAACGGTCAGCATTCAGCTGACCAATTATAACGACCCTGCCCCTGGCACGGGGCAGCGGAATTCCATCCCTGCAAAGCAATCATCCAATATGATATATAGCAATTCAAGCAATACGTGCACGACCGCACAGTCACATATCACAAACGCCGGCCCGACGGCCCGACGTCCCATGCACTCATGGCACTCTCGGGTGCACCGGAAACACCGGATCTCACCATTGAGCATTTAGTCCGGCACGCAGGCCCAAGACTCTCATTATGCCGCTGACGAAATCCCAATGCCTTGGCGCTCTCATGTCCAGCCTACATAACGCAGGTACAGATCAGCCACCCCCCATTGCTCAAATCGCCTTGCCCAACCAAGTACATCATACCTGAGGCCACATTTAAAGGCGCGGGTCCGTTTCACCTTGCCTGTTCGGCACGAAGCCTTTTCATACAGTTGCAGCCCAACGCTCAACCGCACACAAAGTGGCAACTCACGGCCACAAGAGTTGCACCCAACTCTCACAATTTCCTGTACTTCCTCCAGTACTTTATCCATCATGCATACAAGCAATAATCACGGAGTCTTCTCCGATATGCAAACAAACATCACCAATCCAGACCAATATGTCCAGATGGGCTTCACACAGCATGCCTAGATCCGTACTCCAATTCCGGACTCTAACAAGGGGGACTTCACATATCTACCCCAAGGGACGCCACAACCCACCGCACACTCGCGGGGAAGGGTTTTCCCTATGCAATGCAGGAAATAAGGACTTCACATGTCCAAGAAGGAAATCGTTACCCTAGGAACTCGCTTCAGAGCCATGGAGAGAAATTGAGACGGATGAAAGCCTTCGCAGCAGTGTTGCCTTCGCAAATCCGAACTCGGCTCGCGATTTGGACCACCGTAGCACCACCGGCAGCCGGATTCCACTTCTTTTTCCTCACCTTTCTCTCACCTCTCTCTTAGATTTTAGAAAGAGAGTAGAAACTCAAAAATGAGCCTTTCCTCCTCCTTTCCCGTCCTTATCAGCCCAGGAATGAGCCCCAGCCACAAGATCCTCTTTAAGGAAAATGAACGACCAAGATCTGCCTGAAACTAATTATTCTTTTGGCCGACACGGCCTGTGACACGCCCGTGTCACAGGCCGTGTACCCTTAAGCGGCACACGCGGCACTCGCACCGACTGAAAACTACCAGAACACGGGCATCGACACGCCCGTCTCGAACCTGACACGCCCGTGTCGGTCAAATGACACGCCCGTGTCACCCCTGTAACACGGCACTCAACGAGCTCTAAAACCAATAGAGCAGTACACGGGTAGGCACACGCCCTAGGACACGCCCGTGTCAAATCTGACACGGCCGTGTTCAAGGCTTTGTTCCGGGCCGTGTACTTCCCTGACTCGGTACAGCCATTTCTTGAGTGATACGCCCTGGGACACGCCCGTATCGAAGGCCGTGTCCCAGGCTCGACTATAATCGACCACCGATCGTCGACCATCCTGAACACTCCCTGGGACACGCCCGTGTCCCAGGCCGTGTACCCCCGACACGCCCTGGGGCACGCCTGTGTCCCAGGCCGTGTCAACCAGCCTGCACCTCAAATCCAGTTTTGAGATTTTTGGGGTGTTACAATCCTCCCCTCCTTAATAAAATTTCGTCCCGAAATTTGAAGACAGTAGGGAGAAAATAACAAAACATTTATATGTTTCTATTACATATACAACGAGCGAATAAGTTACGAAAATAACTCGGGAAACTCGGCTCGCATGGTCTGCTCGCGCTCCCATGTTAGCTCTTCTCGGGCACAATTGTCCCATCGGACTTTGACCATCCCGATCACTTTGTTCCGCAACTGTTTCTCGGCTCGATCCTCGATCCGTATAGGCTTCACCTTTGTCGTTAGCCCATACTCAATCGGCACTCGATCATTGTCAATTACTTGAGCTGGATCCTTGACTACTTTGCGTAGCACCGAGATGTGAAACACATCATGCAATCCACTCAATTCCGATGAAAGAGCTAGCCGATAGGCAGCTTCCCCAACTCGCTCCACCACTTCAAACGGACCAAGGTATCGCGAACTTAGCTTTTTCAACCGCCGAATCCGAGATACGCCTTTGAAGGGCTTAATCTTTAAATAGACCCAGTCACCCACCGCGAACTCTACGTTCCGGTGCTTAGCATTGTAATACTTGGCTTGCCGATCCTGGGCTATTAGGAGCCTCTCTCGAATAGAGCGTATTATTGAGGTAGCATCCTCGACTTACTTTTTGCCTAAAAGTTTGGTCTCGCCAGTTTCTGCCCAAGCTAGCGGTGTACGACACTTACGACCATACAGCGCTTCAAACGGGGCCATGCCTATACTCGCTTGATGGCTATTATTATAGGCAAACTCCACCATAACAAGATGCTCTTCCCAATTCTTACCGAAGTCCAGGGCGCACATACGGAGCATATCCTCCATCGTTCTGTTGGTTCGTTCAGTTTGGCCATCCGTTTGCGGGTGAAAGGCCGTACTGAATGCTAACTTCGTGCCCAACATCTGATGAACTAATCTCCAATCCTTCGAGGTAAAGCGCCCATCTCGGTCACTTACGATGCTCCGGGGAACACCGTGCAATCGAACAATCTGCTCCACATAGAGCTTTGCCAACGTTTCCACTGAATCGTCCCGCTTGTTCGGTATAAAGTGGGCCACCTTTGTCAACCGGTCTACAATCACCCAGATTGAGTCATGGCCACGCTGAGATCTCGGCAATCCGTGCACGAAATCCATAGAAATATCCTCAAACTTCCATTGCGGAACCGGCAACAACTTCAGGAAACCACTCGACCGTTGACATTCTGCCTTTACCAAAGCACAAGTACGACATTTAGCCACATACGTGGCTATGTCCTTCTTTAAACCAGGCCACCAGAACAGTTTCTTCATGTCCTTGTACATTTTTGTGCTCCCAGGGTGAATTGAGTACTTTGTAAAGTGTGCTTCATATAGTAATCCTTCTCGCAATTTACCCGCACTAGGGACGCACAATCGGCCATCTTTCCGTAATAAACCGTCATCCCAGGAGAATTGATCACCAGACCCCTCCTTTGCATAGCGTTGGAGACTTTCATCCAACTCCGCTGCCCGCCGAACCCTGTCAGTAAGGTCATATTGAACCTCCAACCAGTTCACGCATGCATCAGTCGAAGAATCTCTTTCCACACAAGATATCTCCAAAGCTTCCAACTCCTGGATTAACCGCTCATCATGTATCCGCAACCAATTTGCCCGCACCGGAGTCCGATGACTCAAGGCATCAGCGACCACATTTCCCTTTCTGGGAACATAGTGAATGTCAAAGGTATAATCCCCAAGGAATTCCATCCACCTCCTTTGTCGCATATTCAATTCCTTTTGATCGAGCAGATACTTTAAGCTTTTATGATCTGTATAAATATCCACCTTCACGCCATAAAGATAATGCCGCTACAACTTCAGTGAAAAGATCACCGCCGCAAACTCCAAGTCATGGACGGGGTAATTATGCTCATGCACTTTCAATTGACGTGAGCCATAAGCGATCACCTTGCCAAACTGCAGGAGAATGCAGCCTAAGACGCTTCCTGACGCATCGCTATATATCCTAATCCATCTGTACCACATGGCAACGTCAAAACAGGCATCGTGGTCAATCGACTCTTCAGCTCCTCAAAAGCTCGTGTGCACTCCGGCGTCCAAACGAACTTCTGATCCTTTCTCGTCAACGTAGTTAGAGGCAAAGCAATCCGGGAGAAGTTCTTCACGAACTGTCTATAGTAGCCCGCCAGTCCTAGGAAACTCCTGACCTCGGCCACTGAAGACAACACTGGCCAATCACGAATGGCACTTATCTTAGCCGGATCCACCGCTATGCCCTCTCCACTTACCGCATGGCCTAGAAAAGCCACCGACGAGAGCCAAAACTCACACTTAGAGAACTTGGCATACAGCTTATTCCTTCGCAAGGTATGCAATACCAATCGCAAGTGGTTTGCATGATCTTCCTCCGATTGTGAATATACAAGGATATCATCAATAAACACAATCACAAACAGATCCAGGTATTCGCGGAACGTTCGATGCATGAGATCCATGAAGACCGAAGGCGCATTACATAAGCCGAACGGCATCACTGTGAACTCATAATGACCATAGCGTATTCCAAACGCGGTCTTGGGAATGTCACCTTCCCTAATCCGCAACTGGTAATACCCGGACTTCAAATCCAACTTTGAATAGACGGTTGAGCCTGCTAGCTGATCGAACAAGTCATCGATCCGTGGAATTGGATACTTGTTTTTCTCCGTCAGCTTGTTCAGTTCGCGATAATCAATACATAGTCGCAAACCACCGTCTTTCTTTTTCACAAAAAGAACAGGCGCGCTCCAAGGTGACATACTTGGGCGTATGTATCCCTGCTCCAACAATTCTTGCAACTGAACTTTCAGTTCGGCCATTTCTTTTGGCGCTACCCGATATGGCGAACGGGCCACAGGTTTCGCACCCGGCACCAGCTCGATAGCGAAGTCGATTTCCCTTTGGGGAGGTAACCCCAGAAGGTCCTTTGGAAACACATCAGCATAATCCGACACAATCGGCACTTCACTCACACTGGCCTTCGGCGCCACCGCCTCTATGAGTGTGAAGAACAACTCTGCACCCTTCCGAACTGCATTAATAACTTGGAGAGCGGATAACAACATCCCGCTCATCCCTTGTATACCAACGAACTTGGTCTCTTGTTCGGTATTTTGCCCAAGTGTGACCTCTTTTGAATTGCAATCTATATAGGCACGCTGCTCTGATAGCCAGTCCATACCAAAGATTATATAAAACTCCTTGATCGGTAATACTAATGTTTCCACCTTGAACTCCCGACTTCCTATCTTGACCTCAAGACCGCAAAATCGATCCGCGCACATCAAACATCCGTTAGTCAACTACACCTTTACATTGTCTGTCGTGGTCCGGATAGGCACCCCGACACGAAAGACAAAGTCCTCAGACAGAAACGAATGTGAAGCACCTGTGTCGAACAGTGCTCGCGCCGGATAATCTCGTATAAGGACAAACCCTATAATATTACAATTAAAACAAGCACAGCACATCAAAAAAAAACAAGAACATTAAAACCTACGCGCACCTGTGACGACATCCGCCTGCTTAATGGCCTCCTGTTGTCCAAGGTTGAAGACCCTGGGCTGCGTGTGCGAGGCAGAAGACTCCACCACAGCCTTCCCCTTCTCCGCATAAGACGCTCCCGTCTTCTTATCACCCTTTGGAGGACCAGATCGGCATTCACGTGCGAAGTGTCCAACCTTCCCGCACGTATAACAAGCACGAGATCCATATCCTGATGTATCCGTCACAGTCGCAGAAGGAGCTTGTCCAGAAGACTTAGACTTCTTATTCCATCTCTTTCGGTAGCCAAACTTGTCCGGACGCGGCGGCTTAAACTCTGACTTTGTAACAGCCAAGTTTCCCTTTGCTTGCCCCCGTTTCATGTCCGTCTCCAAAGAACGAGCCGTACAGACTAAGGCTTGGAATCCCTGACTCACAGAACTCGGGAGCAAATACCGCAGCTCATCTCGCAGTCCCGCATAAAACCGACTAGTCTTACGCTCTTCTTCGGCAAAGATCGTGCCCGCATATCTTCCCAAACGGGTGAACTCATGCAGGTAGTCATCCACATTTCGATCTCCCTGCGCTAACCATTGAAATTCCATTTCCATCGATATCCTTTGCTGCATCGGCAGATGTTGTGCTAAGAACAATCGAGAAAATTCTTCCATTGTAATCTCCGCCAATTTCCTGCCGGCCAAGTGATGCATTTCAATCTCATCCCACCACAATCGCGCCTCTCCTTCCAGTAGGAAAGTGGCTAACATGACTTTCTGTTCCTCCTCAACCTTGATAGCTCTCATAATCCTCTTGATCCTTGCAAGCCAATCCTCTACTTGAGCCGGTGTACCCGCCCCATGAAACTGCGGAGGGTTAAAGCTCAAGAATTGCTTCCATTGTTGATCTGCTACCCGCAGATCAACTTCGGCTTCTACCGGTTCTTGCCATACCACAGCTTGCGTTGGCACTCCTGCAAGACGTGCCTGCCCAGCCTGCTGAGCATTCATCACAGCAAGTACTGTTTCCATGATGAGACGGACTGTTTCAGCGGATGGAGGAGTTGTGGGCACCTCGGTTGGTGTCGCACTCTCAACAGAACGTTGTGGTTCGGATTGACCTGCAACACTTCTGGTCACCTATATGCGTAAAATACACAGGTTAACGACAAATGAAAATGGCAATCATACAAAAAGAATACACAAGTTCAACAAACAAGTGTATTGGCATTCCTAAGTGGACAATCTTGAGTTCAAGTTAAGTGTTATAACGACAGCACGTGTTAAGTGTTATAACGACAGCACTGACACGTGCTCGCCACCTCTCAAAAGAATTCGTCCGCGAATTCGGAAGAGATCGACCAACAAAACTAATACCAAATTGTAACACCTCCACCCGTCAAGAAGAATATAATAGAGGGTCCGGCCGGGGCCCCACACCATATTCCACAAACAGGCGGAGACGCTACGAACTAATATCATATCCAACGCATCCTAACACAGAGCATTCTAGCGGAAGTTTCACGGTTGAATCTTTGAAATCAAGATAAAGATCACTGTCCACTATAACATAGGAATGTATACAAACATCAAAAGAGTCTGGCCTTAAGGCCTTACAATAATTTCTCTTAACAAGAGTGTGGATTACAGACATCGGCACGCAGGCCGGCCACACATGAACAAAAGAAACAAAACAATGCCTTCGAGGGAAGCAACGCAGCCTTGGGCTTCAGCCCGCTAAGTCCCGCTCCGACCAGCACCTCCAGTACCTGTAAGAACCAATCCACCAAGCGGTGGCAAACAGGGCAACAGTCAGCATTCAGCTGAACAATTATAACGACCCTGCCCCTGGCACGTGGCAGCGGAATTCCATCCCTGCAAAGAAATCATCCAATATGATATATAGCAATTCAAGCAAGACGTGCACGACCGCACAGTCACATATCACAAACGCCGGCACGACGGCCCGACGTCCCGTGCACTCATGGCACTCTCGGGTGCACCGGAACACCGGATCTCACCATTGAGCATTTAGTCCGGCACGCAGGCCCAAGACTCTAATTATGCCTCTGACGAAAGCCCAATACCTTGGCGCTCTCATGTCCAACCAACAAAACGCAGGTACAGATCAGCCACCCCCCGTTGCTCAAATCGCCTTGCCCAACAAAGTACATCGTACCTGAGGCCACATTTAAAGGCGCGGGTCGGTTTCACCTTGCCTGTTCGGCACGAAGCCTTTTCATACAGTTGCAGCCCAACGCTCAACCGCACACAAAGTGGCAACTCACGGCCACAAGAGTTGCACCCAACTCTCACAATTTCCTGTACTTCCTCCAGTACTTTATCCATCATGCATACAAGCAATAATCACGGAGTCTTCTCCGATATGCAAACAAACATCACCAATCCAAACCAATCTGTCCAGATGGGCTTCACACAGCATGCCTAGATCCGTACTCCAATTCCGGACTCTAATAAGGGGGACTTCACATATCTACCCCAAGCGATGCCACAACCCACCGCACACTCGCGAGGAAGGGTTTTCCCTATGCAATGCAGGAAATAAGGACTTCACATGTCCAAGAAGGAAATCGTTACCCTAGGAACTCGCTTCGGAGCCATGGAGAGAAATTGAGATGGATGAAAGCATTCGCAGCAGCGTTGCCTTCGCAAATCCAAACTCGGCTCGCGATTTGGACCACCGTAGTACCACCGGCAGCCGGATTCCACTTCTTTTTCCTCACCTTGCTCTCACCTCTCTCATAGATTTTAGAAAGAGAGTAGAAACTCAAAAATGAGCCTTTCCTCCTCCTTTCCCAGCCTTATCAGCCCAGGAATGAGCCCTAGCCACAAGATCCTCTTTAAGGAAAATGAACGGCCAAGATCTGCCTGAAACTAATTATTCTTTTGGCCGAGACGGCCTGTGACACGCCCGTGTCACAGGCCGTGTACCCTTAAGCGGTACACGCGGCACTCGCACCAACTGAAAACTACCAGAACACAGGCATCGACACGCCCGTGTCGAACCTGACACGCCCGTGTCGGTCAAATAACACGCCCGTGTCACCACTGTAACACGGCACCCAACGAGCTCTATAACCAACAGAGCAGTACACGGGTAGGCACACGCCCTCGGACACGCCCGTGTCAAATCTGACATGGCCGTGTTCAAGGCTTGGTTCCGGGCCGTGTACTTCCCTGACTCGGTACGGCCATTTCTTGAGTGACACGCCCTGGGACACGCCCGTGTCAAAGTCCGTGTCCTAGGCTCGACTATAGTCGACCACCGATCGTCGACCATCCTGAACACGCCCTGGGACACGCCCGTGTCCCAGGCCGTGTACCGCCGACACGCCCTGGGACACGCCCGTGTCCCAGGCCGTGTCAACCTGCCTGCACCTCAAATCCAGTTTTGAGATTTTTGGTGTGTTACATGTCACAAGCTGTATATATATATAAAAGGAAATAACCTTAATTTATAAACTTGCCCACACAAGCTTATAGACTAAGAGGTCGTTTAGCAAGTCCTAATGTATAAGCTTCCCATACCACTTATACATTAGGTGTCTTAGGTTGTTATGAATGTTTATGATATGCTTCTAAATGGTGGGTATGATATGAATATGCTGTGCAACTCACACACACGACTCCGTGATCACAGACCTTTAGTTCCCACTTTTCGAGAGCTAGCATCACTCTCAGGTACCACTGTTGTGGCTACGGTAGCAGCGAAACGGGAGCTTCCGCCTTCTAGGCGGGTATACACACTACCAGGCCTAGACCTCTCTTGTATGCCTCTGTACATGAAACAAGTGTACTCTAGAGTCTCTGCGTACCACTTTGCTGACTACCTGTCAGTCTTGTTGGGCCGGGTGCGCGTTATTGGGAAAAGTCCTCCAGACCTCAGTATAAATAACCTACTGGTCCCTCTAACCCTCGCACCCGCCTGGTCCACCGTACTGCCGTCGGTGTGATGACTGGACAGTACCGCATGGCCCGCCACTAATTTATGCACATGCAAGAATTTTATCTCGAGCCTCCAGCTCACAGGACCATCCTGTCCCAATTTCCTCCAACCTGTCACGGGTGAGTATGTGCTACAAAACCTCCAACCCTACCCGGGTGAGTATATATATATCAACCACTTTCCTCCTACTCTGCACGGGAGAGCAAGTAGTCAGCAGACTCCAAGTCCATCCAACCCGGCACGAGTGAGGACATGTTCAGTTCAGCTATCCTATTAAACTACTCTTGCCTACCGGTTATTACACTTAGTGACTTAAGGTTAATCCCAGGACTGCCCAAGGTATTCCCGGTGAAGGGCTCTCAGGGGCACTAGGAGCTATGATGGGCTGAATCCCAAAGCTCCCTTTCTCAAGGAAATTTACTTTAGTTGATGTCTACCCATGATTCCCTTTGCTCTCAGTGTTACTTAGAGCGGCTTAGTGACTTAAAATGTTATTCGAGGGGCGACGGTCTTCCGTCGGCCTCCTCCTGGTTAAGACTAAGGTTTGCACTCTTTACTCTCATCCCTAGGACACAACTGCCACCCAAGGTTATACTTCCAAACATATACTCTAGCTCAATCGTCGATCCATTCCCCGGTGGCCTATAGTATAGTCTACCTTACTATGCGCAGCCCATGACCTAATACCACCCCGAAATCGAACTTCTAAATCTTTGGGCCAACAGACCCCAAATATTTATCCTTGGGTGGTATGAACTAATAAAGTGTGTATGGTGATTTTCATAATTTTCCCAATTATTTAAACACTTAATTTAATTTCTCCAAATATTTCTCCAAGTCATTTAACATGTGATGTATATCTTAGCATGGCCCTAGTGATGCAAAACAATTATCCTGACCTATATCATGATGAAATATTACTGTCTCCCAAAGTTTATAATTTTCCTTTAAATATTTGTATTTATTCATTGATTAATACAAAACCATCCTAATTAACACTTTTTAAAGGAAGTATATGGAATTTATCCACAAAAATTCTAGAAAAATTACAGGGGATCTAAATCATCAAAATAAGACTACTGGACGAGTTTAATCAACCTTAACAGTGTAATGGCCTTGCAATTCAAATTTTTAGATATTTACCAAAATGCCATTATGTTGGTTTAAAAATTATATGTACATCCAAAAATTCTGAAAAAAATATGCCAGCTAAATAATACATATATACACCACTAGGAATATTTCCAAATTTTTCTGATTTATATTAATCATTAATTCATGAATGGAAGAAATAAGGGTAAAATGGTCTTTACATGATATATTACTCCAAAAGATCTCAAACAGAGAAAATAAAATTACCCCAAGGCAAATATGATCAAAAATTTAACAGGACCAAATTTGAGGATTTTTGCTTGATTAAATCTATTTCCCAACTTTATTTTCCAATATGGCTATAATTTTCAAAAATCCAAATAAATGGATTTTTGTTCCCAAAAATCCCATAATTAATTTGAGGGGTTAAATTTGTCCTAAATATCTCCTGGAATTAGTTTCAAGATTTTTAGAAGTTCCAAAATGGATAAAAACACATCATAGCAAAATTTGTTGTTTGCACACCAAGGCTAAGTCTAGCCTACACATGCAAGTGGGTTAACCCAACATGCAGTGACCCAAATGTGCTGAAATTTTTATCATGCACTAATGATGTCCTCAAGGAATTGCCACCAAAATTTGGGGCCATTTACAGGCTCAATACTCCAATTATTTCAATTATTCAATTTTTGACATTTTGAACAAAACTATGGAAAACAGTATTCCAAAAATTCCTAATTTTTGGCATGGGCTAGATATGCCCTAGGCATGCAGATTCCCAAAATATCAGGCCATGTGGATCACTGGTTTAGCATGAGCACTCAAATTAACATCTGCCCTAGCCTAGGACCAGTCCTAGGAGAATTACCCTACAGGCCAGACCACTGGACCAACATTAATCATTAAGGTATCAAATTAAAGCTAACACGAAGGGCTATGTTTGTCATTTAGGGATCAAGTTCTGTTGGAGCCTCTAAGTGCCCTAAATGTCACATGCAATCTAGCTGTAAAAGTGTGACAGATATTTTAATTTCCATAACATTAAGTATTATATCATATATAAGTAATTGCACGAATCTTAAAGCGACAAACCGACAGAATCCTATCATCTTCCCCAATGATTCAACGGTCCCGATTGGATTTCCTGGGCCACCTTGCGGGGCAGTTTCCGGCCAGATGAGGTGGTGCCATGGCCGGCCAACAGTGCCACCACTTTCACGGTGGTAGTGGTCGGCTTTTGCCGGCGACTAGGCGGCGGGAGGCGACGGCGCCGGCGATCCCGAGTGTATAAAAAAGATTGGAAATTTCGGGATTTTCTCCCATGGCATCGGGCTCAATTGAGCCCGATTGCTCTCCTGATTGATCTAGGAAACTAGTACGGGTAGAGGTGAGGCGAAACGGACCCGAAGTGGTGGTTGGCGGCGGGTGTGGCGGCAGTTGGCCATGGTTGAGCTTGCTCCAGCGATCTCCTTGCCAAATCCTCGTTTCTCAACCGTTTGCCTCGCTCCAGGTATCAAACTCCACTCCTTTCCTCTCTCTGAAACTGCTGGTGGGGTTAGTGTGGCCTGAGGAGGCTTGTACAGGGAGATATGGCCGAGGTAAAATTTGGGTGGGCCTTTGGTTGCTCCACCATGGATGCCAAGTGGCTATCATGACATATTTTATTCTGAAATGGGGTGGGGTGGTCGGCCAGCACCTATTGAGCTGAAGAAATGAAAGCCACATGGCCTCCTTCCATCACCTTCCCCTTTCTCTCTCCTCTTTTAGGTGTTTTCTCCAAAATGCCCCTTTGCATGTACTCTCTCTCCTCATTTTGGGGGTTAGGGGCTCTCCTTGTCCACTTGGTTGGTCATGGGTTAAGTTTGGTGGGCTTGGCCATTGGGAAATGACTTGGGCTCACATTTTCACTCATTAGGGTAAAGTGTTGACTTGTTGACTTTTTGAGTTGACTTGGTCAACATGATGAGTGGGCTGACCCCACTTGTTGGTCATGAGACCAATGGCACCACCCAACTTGGGTTGGGTCAAGGTGGTGACCTACTTAGGCTAATTGGGCCTATGGGTGTGGTTTTGACCACTTTAGGCTCAAGGTTGACTTGGGTCAACTAAGGTCAAACTGTTGACCTAGGGACATGCCTTAGGGTCCACTTAGATTGTTTTTAGGGTTAGGGCAATGTGGTGGGGTCATGGTGTGGCTAGGGTCCCTATTTGGGCTAGTTTGACCTAGTTTGACTTGGTCCTATGGTGGGCCCCACATGGCTACAACCCACCACCTAGGGTCAAACCTAGCTAATTTCCTCTAACCCCCACCCCATGCCTAACCCAATCTAAGTTAAGGGGCCTAGAAGTAACATGGGATGTTACAAATCCTAAAAACAAAACAAATAATTCTGTCCCTGAAATTCAAGTTCGGGTCTACGGGGTTCTAGTTGCAAGAATTAGAAATCTTAAATCGTAAATTAAATATGTACCTGTTGTAAACAACTCTGGGTCTTGCTCCATCATCAGTTCCCTTGGTTCCCAGGTGTGCTCCTCTTGCCCGTGGTTGGACCACAACACCTTCACGAGCGGAACTTTCTTCTTTCGCAACACCCGAACGGCAGTATCGTCGATCTGAATCGGCTCTAGTCTAACTGATTTATCATGCGCCACCGGGCCAGCTGTAGAGGTAATATGCTGCTCAGGCCGAAGGAGAGCTCTTCGCAAAGAAGAGACATGGAAGACATCATGTAAAGTGCTCAACTCCGGAGGCAGCTGCAGTCGGTAAGCCAAGGGGCCAATACGCTCCAAAACCAAGTAAGGCCCCATGTATCGTGGACTGAGCTTCTTGTGTCTCCGTATCCGAGAGACACCGTGTACTGGACGAATCTTCAAGAAAACCTTGTCTCCAACCTGGAACTCTACCTTCCAATGTCGAGCATCATAATACTTTTCTTGCCTGCTCTGTGCCTCTAATAGCCGATCCCTGATCAAACGAATCTGCGTCTCCGTGTCTTCCACAAAGTCTGAACCCAGAGTTCGAGTGTCTCCCTCTTGGACACCAGATAACGGTGTCCGGCACTTCCTCCCATAAAGTGCCTCATAAGGAGCCATCCCGATACTAGCTTGGTGGCTATTGTTGTATGAAAATTCAATCAGAGGCAGCAGCTTTTCCCAACGCTTTCCCGTATCTAATATGCATAATCTGAGTAAGTCTTCCATAGTCCGGATGGTCTGCTCGGTCTGTCCATCGGTCTGTGGGTGAAAGGCAGTACTAAAGGTGAGCCGAGAACCCAAGTAAGCATGTATTGCCCACCACTCTCTCGAGGTGAACCGACCATCGCGGTCTGAGACGATCGTCTTGGGAATGCCGTGATATCTGACAAAGTGTTCCACGAATAGTCTCACCAATACTGCGACCGGAGCTTCCTTTCTGAATGGAATAAATCGTGCGACCTTGGTAAACCTGTCCACAATGACCCAGATGGAGTCGTGTCTCGAGTGGGAGCGAGGCAGTCCGTGAACGAAATCCATAGCAACATCCTCGAATTTCCATTCTGGAACTGGCAGTGGTTGTAATAAACCCCCTGGGTTCTTACATTCTGCCTTTACATGCTGACAGGTCTCACAATGAGTCACAAAATAGGTGATTTCCTTCTTCATCCCGGGCCAGTACATTGTCTTCCGTAAGTCTGCCCACATCTTGGAAATGCCGGGATGTACTGAATATCGGGAGCAGTGTGCCTCTCTGAGTATATCTTCCCGGATACCATCTCCAGCTGGTATGTATACTCGCCCACGGAATCGAAGTAAATCGTTTTGTAAAGAATAATCTCCAACCTTGCCACCGTCCAGGGCTCCGAAAATTGCCTCTAGTGCAGTATCCAGTCTTTGATGCGTAACGATGCGCTCTCGAATAGTGTCGTCACTGATCACTGAATTTAAATACTCTCGATACACTGCTGGTTCTGACTCAGACACCATGGTAATGTGCATCTCCTCCAACATTTGTACAAACTCTAAGGACATCAAGCGAGGCTCCGATCCGGAAGTGCCAGCTCTTCTACTCAGTGCATCAGCTACCGTATTGGCCTTCCCTGGATGATAATGAATCTGATAATCATAATCGCAGAGAAACTCTAACCATCTCCTCTGTCATAGATTTAGATCCTTCTGGGTATCAATATATTTAAGATTCTTGTAATCCGAGTAGATATCACAATGAATCCCATATAAGTAATGCCTCCAGGTCTTTAGGGCGAATACCACAGCCCCGAGTTCTAGGTCATGTACCGGATAATTATGTTCGTGTTTCTTCAATTGTCTCGAAGCATAAGCAATGACGTGTCCATGCTGCATCAAGACTGCACCCATCCCCTGATAAGAGGCATCCGTGTAGATCTGGAATCCTTCACTCCCGGATGGGAGCGCAAGGATTGGGGATGAGGTCAGTCGGTCTTTCAACTCCTGAAAAGCTGCCTCACATTGTTCTGACCAAACAAAATTTGCATCCTTCTTCGTCAATGACGTAAGGGGGAGGGCTATCCTTGAGAATCCCTCCAAAAACTTACGATAGTATCCTGCTAATCCCAGAAAGCTGCGGTTGTCTGTTGCTGTCTTTGGCCGTGGCCAATCCTGTACCGCCTCTATCTTAGCTGGATCCACCGCCACTCCAGCTCCACTAATAATGTGACCCAGAAAAGCCACCTCCTCTAGCCAAAATTGGCACTTAGAGAACTTTGCATACATCTGAAACTCTCTCATCCTCTATAAGACTTGGGCCAGATTTTCTGCGTGTTCTTCCTGCGTCCGAGAATAGACCAGAATATCGTCGATGAACACAATGACGAAGCGATCCAAATATGGTTCGAATACACGGTTCATTAGGGTCATGAATGCGGAGGGGGCATTCGTGAGCCCAAATGGCATGACCGTGAATTCGTATAATCCATAACGTGAGCTGAATGTTGTCTTCGGTATGTCTTCCTCCCGAATGCGTAACTGATAATAGCCGGATCGTAAATCTAGCTTAGAGAACCAGAAGGCTCCCTGAAGTTGATCAAATAACTCATCTATCCGGGGCAATGTGTAGGTGTTCTGAACCGTCAACCTATTCAATTCCTTGTAATCTATACACAGTCGGAGGGATCCATCCTTCTTCTTCATAAATAAAATCGGTGCTCCCCACGACGACAAACTCGGCCGCACAAATCCTGACTCCACAAGTTCCTGTAGCTAAGTCCTGAACTCTGCCAATTCTCTAGGTGCCATTCTGTAAGGTGCCCGGGACACTGGCCTCGCCCCTAACACTAATTGAATCCTGAAGTCCAAATCCCGAACTGGTGGTAGACCGGGCAATTTCTCCGGAAACACATCGGAGAAATCCCATACCACTGGGATATCAGCTATAGAACTCTCTACTGCTACCATCTCAAAGCAAATAAGATACACTTCCTCCCCCTGCTCATAGGCCTTGACAACCTGTATGGAAGACAATGAAAGAAGGGGGATAGGTCGGATACCTTCGATAGTGATGTAAGAATCTCCGTGTCTGAGTGTAATCCTTCTGGAGGGGCAGTAGATCTGAGCGTGGTTCCAATGGAGCCAGTTTATGCCTAGAATCAGATCAAAACCTGGTAGCCTTAAGACCGTTGCCGGAGCTTCGAACGCCTTGCCCCCTATCTCGACTTTCATATTGCAGCAAACTGTGGTTCGTAGTTCCGAGCCATCAGGGAGTCGCACCCTCTTTTCCATGCCGGGAAATTTCTCTACACCTTCTAATCCATCAATAAACGAGTCTGACACGAAGGAGTGTGAAGCACCCGTGTCGAAGAGGGTATGAGCGGGCTTGCCGCTGATCATAACGATGTCTGGTGTTTAATTAAATTAAATGAAGGTTTACATCTATGTTTTTGATTTCTAAGGTATTATTAAAATTTTTAATTTATAAACGATTTTAAAAATTCTTAAGTACCTGTGATCACTTCTTCAGGGTTCCTTTGCTATGTGAGGTCCAGCGCATACACTTGTTCCTGGCCATGTCTTCGGTCATGACGTCCACGACCTCTGCCTCAACCTCGTCCTCGTCCTTGGCCCTGGTGTGCTGGAGGGGCCACTGGAGGTGGGGGAGGAGGAAGAGGGTGGACCTGAAGCGGGCATTGCGTCCTGATATGCCCAGGCTGGCCACATCCATAGCATATGATCTGTCTCTGACCCCGATCGTCCTGTCTCTGTACTTGATTATCTTGCCTCATTGGTCCTTGCATCTGTAAGGGTGGGGGAGCCAATACTGGAGGAGGCCCCTGCTCCTGTCTGATATTGGGGCGACGACGCCCCCCACCCCTCCTATATCTGATAACCCTTCCCCTTTGGGATGTCTTGCTACCATCGGAAGACGATCCTTCGAGCGGCCTTTCACCTTTGCCCTGTACCATTAGCTGGTCAGCCTCCAGCTTCTTCGCCATCTCTATGATCTGAGCAGTGGTACCGTGCGATATAAACAGTAGAGGCTGCCTCAATAAATCCCGGAGGCCATGATAAAATCTCTTAGCATACTTTCGATCATCCCATTCGTGGAATCCGGCGAACCTGGCCAGATGAGAGAATTCTCTTTGGTATTCAATCACAGATCTGCTCCCTTGTTTGAGGTTTAGGAACCTCTCCTCCAATGAGTCTTGGTCTGTGACAGAAACATAGTGGTCCAGGAAGGAGTCGCTGAATTCTTCCCAGGATATATCTGTCAGCTCCCTATCCCCATAAACTGAGTCCCGAATAGACTTCCACCATCTCTTTGCGTGGGCTTCCAACGCAGAAGTGGCAAGTGATACCGCCTGGCTGACTGGGCAGCTAATACCAGCCAGTAGCTCTTGAATGGTCTCCAACCATTCCTCTGTCTTTACAGCATCCTCTGTCCCTCGGTATACTGGCGGAGATAAACTCTTGAAAGCACTTAGCCAATTTGAGCCTGGATTTGCCTGCGAAACCGGGGCCTGCTGAGCTCTGAAAGCGTCCAGGATTGCCGTCAGTGTTTGCCCCATCTCCGTTTGTAAGAAAGGGATGGCAGCTGGAGGGGGAGGGACCACATTTTGCTGTGGATCGACCTATGGAGGTTGCAAATTAGATAAAGTTTAATCAAGGATGTTCTAACTCATTATTTTCAAAAGGACTGATAGTATGGCTTTTACAAATGGGCACACCATTGCTTCCGCTGCATAGTTTGTCCGCAAACTAATGCTCGAGCGAGCTGTTCCAGTGTTGTGGACTTCTTTCTTATATGATCGTTTGTTCAAGTGATACCAGTTTGTAAGATCCATTCCCCAATCTCCGGGGCCAACCCGGATATTATGCCCAAAACTGCCATCTTACGGTGACACTAACGCATGGGTTAGTCGACACCGCAAGACGCCGATTTTGCCTGCTAGTACGATCATAAACCTGTTCGATCAATATGAGAAATAGCAGTATAATCAGAGTAACACAGGTAAAGTCCACAGCCACAGTACTGATCATATGTTTATAGTAAATGAAAAGTACATAAAATGCAGTCCAAAATGAGTAAACAACACGAGAGTAATAAGGGCTTATGCCCAGTACATCAAAATCAAATCACTCCCTCACACTCTCTCTAACTAAAGCGGAATCTATCATCTCGACTCAACGCACATGAGGACGTGCTCCAGTAGTAGTAGCAGGTGGTGTCGGTATCTGCTCCTCAAGTCCTGCCTCCTCGACGTGCTGGTCCATCTCCTCGAGCTCCTAAAATGATATGGTCACCGACCATTAGTCAAAAAGACTAAGTCGTTTCTTCCGCACCTCGCCCCGCAACTCCTAGGCACCGAGCGGGAGGACGAAGTGGAGGACAATAAGGGGTAACAAAGTGGAAGCAGGTGACAAGAAGCTAACTACCAAATGTATATAGAAGTAAGTAAGAAAAGAAAGTAACCTTCACTTATGCGAGAACACATAAGCCAAGGGATCTTCTACAAGGCTCCCATCGTATAAGATGTCCCATACCATTTATACGATGGGGTGTCGGTTGTCACAAACAATATATATATATATATATATATATATATATATATATATATATAAGGAAATAACCTTAATTTATAAACTTGCTCACACAAGCTTATAGACTAAGGGGTCGTTTAGTAGGTCCTAATGTATAAGCGTCCAATACCACTTATACATTAGGTGTCTTAGGTTGTTATGAATGTTTATGATATGCTTCTAAATGGTGGGTATGATATTAACATGCAGTGCAACTCACACACACGACTCCGTGATCACAGACCTTTAGTTCCTACTTTTCGAGAGCTAGCATCACTCTCAGGTACCACTGTTGTGGCTATGGCAGCAGCGGAACGGGCGCTTACGCCTTCTAGGCGGGTATACACACTACCAGGCCAAGACCTCTTTTGTACGCCTCTGTACATGAAACAAGTGTACTCTAGAGTCTCTGCATACCACTTTGCTGACTACCTGTCAGTCTTGTTGGCCCGGGTGCGCGTTATCGGGAAAAGTCCTCCAGACCTTAGTATAAATAACCTACTGGTCCCTCTAACCCTCGCACCCGCATGGTCCACCGTACTGCTGTCGGTGTGACAACTGGCCAGTACCGCATGGCCCGCCACTAATTTATGCACATGCAAGTATTTTATCTCGAGCCTCCAGCTCGCAGGACCATCTTGTCCCAATTTTCTTCAACCCGTCACGGGTGAGTATGTGCTACAAAACCTCCAACCCTACCCGGGTGACTATATATATATATCAACCACTTTGTAACGACCCCATCCGTTAAATGACGTATAGTAGAAGGTCCGGCCGGGGCCCCACACTATATGCCACAAACAGACGGTGAGGTCACAGGATAATACCAAACCAAACGAGTCCTAACTCAGAGCATTCTAGCGGAAGCTTATTAAGTGCAAGAACTCATAACAATGAATGTCCACTAATATATAAATATCACATTTATATATATAACCAGGAATGTTTACAAAACCACACCGCACACGGCCTTAAGGCCTTACAAGTTACTCTTTACAACACATATAATTTCATACATCGGCACGCAGGCCGGCCACACATAAAATCCAACACTTCGCACGGCCTTCAAGGGCCTACCAGCAGCATGGGCATTTGCCCGCTCAATCCATCAGCCCGCAACACCTGCATATGGACGTCCACCCCATGGGTGATAAACAAAGCAACGGTCAGCATTCAGCTGACCAATTATAACGACCCCACCCCTTACCCGGGGCAGTGGTTCCTTCCCTGCTTGTATAGCAATTTCAAAATATATATAACATACACACAAGATCACAAACGCCGGCCTCAATGCCAGGCGCTCCGTGCACTCAGGGCACCTTTTATGGTTTGTACTTGGTAGGCGGGCATAAGCCTCCAAACCCTTGTTGAAGACCTCACGCACCCGTCTCACTCAGAGGTACGCACCACACCAAAACCCGTGAGCACTATCAGTCGACCTACCCACGTAGTGTAACAAGCCTAGGGAATTCGCCCTGCTGCTTTGCTACCAATTGACCGCTCATCCGATCTTAACATTGCCACTTGGTGGAATGGGCATAAGCCTCCAAACCCCTGTTAAAGACCTCTCGCACCCACCCACTCAGAGGTGTCCATCGCCACTTGGTGGAATGGGCATAAGCCTCCAAACCCTTGTTGAAGACCTCACGCGCCCACCCACTCAGAGGTGTCCGCACTCCATCAACCAGCTCTTACAAGCATGCAACCAAAGGAGCTATACAAAGCATCCTATACACCACGCACATCGTCCTCACCATCTCCGCAGGCTAAACGATGAATACACGGAATCTTCTCCGGTTCGCAATATAAACATCACCAATCCCGACATACGTCTGGATGGGCTTCACACAGCATGCCTATGCCGTACTACATACTTCCGGCTCTAGATGCAGACTCAACTGCTGGAATTTCTTACGCGTTTCCATCTCTTGATGGAGGATCCCATGCACATGCAAAACAAAGGGCTTCACCTGCCCAAGAAAGAAAGATCGTTACCCTTGACGATCGCTTCGGCGCCATAGAAAAACTAGCCGGATGGAAAACACCGCAGCGGCCTTGCCTCCGCAACGCTGCACTCGGCTCTCTATTCGGCTCGACGAAGCTCCACCGGCGGCCGGAAAGCTCCTCCTCCTCTTCCTCCAAGCTCTCCTCTCTTTCTTCTCTTTAGAGAGAGAAAGGCTAAGTGGAAATGAGATTTCATCTCAATCCACGGCCTTAAAGAGGCTGGAACAGCTTTGGACCACACGATCCAAATAGAAGGAAACGAACGGCCGAGATCTGTCCAAAAAACCCAACTTTTGGCTGACACGGCCTGTGACACGCCCGTGTCACAGGCCGTGTACCCTTAAGCGGCACACGTGGTTTGGAACCGACTGAACAACACGGGCATCGACACGCCCGTGTCGAACCTGACACGCCCGTGTCATTCTTGAGACACGCCCGTGTCCCCTGCTACACGGCACTCATCGACTTCCAAAACCAGTACACGGGTCGGAACACGGCAGCCGACACGCCCGTGTCCAGCCTGACATGCCCGTGTTCATGGCCGTGTTCACGGCCGTGTACGGCTCTGACTCGAATAGGCCAAATTCGAAATTTAAATCGAACACGCCCTGGGACACGCCCGTGTCCTAGGCCGTGTACCCCCGACACGCCCTGGGACACGCCCGTGTCCCAGGCCGTGTCTAACAGCCTGCTACTCAAAATTGTGTACCAACATATTTTGATATTCTGGGGTGTTACAACCCTCCCCTCCTTATAGAAATTTCGTCCCGAAATTTAGCGCAACGCACAAGTATCAACACAACCACGCTGTTGCGATACAAACCAAAACGATCCAGGTTTAGAGCTCAGAGGCCACAGCTTGGCTCGCCCCATGGAATCGTACCACCACAACTGTTTGTCAAAAACAGAAATACATACATACATACAGACAATAGACAACATAATAAAGTGCACACTCCACTTTATTTCGGCTTCTCCGCATCTCGCAGAATCCGTTTAGCGGCCTCCATTAAGTCTAAAGCACGGATTTGCTGTTCTGCTTGATTTGAGCTTTGCGGCTCCTGCATCTCAAGAGTGTATATTCGCGGTTGCGCCCGCGATGCAGACGACTCTGCCACAGCTTTACCCTTCTCGTCATAAGACGAACCTGTCTTTCTTTCACCCCTTGATGCACCATTCCAGCAAAATCGCGCGATATGCCCTGGCTTCCCACAAATGAAACATGTACGTGGCTCAACCCGTTCTTGCCCAAACGTTGCTCCTGACGCAACATCTGAAGCAGTTTGTTCAGCAGGCCTGAACCGCTTCTTATCACGTTTCCTGAAATCTGACTGCTCTAATGGCGGAACTTTGAAGTCGGACTTTTCCACCGCTCCGTTCTTCTTCTCCCGTACCCGCTTCAAATCCTTCTCCAGCGCACTAGCGGTATGCACCAATGCTTGGAATCCTTGGTTCACTGAACTCGGGAGAGCCAACCTCAGCTCATCACGCAGCCCTTCATAGAACCGATTTGTCTTCCACGCCTGGTCCGCAAACGTCGACCCCGCATAACGACCGAGCTTGGTAAACTCATGCAGGTAATCGTCCACGGTCTTATCACCCTGTACCAGACGTTGAAATTCATTTTCCATTGCAATTCTCTGCGCCATTGGCAAATATTTCGCCCAAAATAATCTGGCGAATTCGTCCATCGATATGTCGCCCAGATCTCTACCTCCCAACTGGTGCAACTCGATCTCATCCCACCAAAGCCTTGCCTCTCCTTCCAGGAGGAAAGTGGCTAACGGGACTTTCTGCTCCTCACTAATCCTGAGCGCAGCCAGGATTCTTTTCACTCTAGAGAGCCAATCCTCGGCCTCTGTTGGAGACGTTGCCCCGACAAACGTAGGCGGATTAAACTCCATAAAGTGCTTAAGTTGCTCGTCCACTGCTTGCAAAGCAACCAGAACCTCAACATGCTCTTGCCTCGCACCAACCTCAACATGCTCTTGCCTCGCACCAACCTGCACTGGCGCCACAGCGGGCCTCGCTTGCCCAAAAGGTTGTGCCTGAAGCATAGCAAAGATCACCTCCGCAACTAAGCGCACCGTTTCCACAGAAGGGGGAGGTGTAGGCACCTCAGGTGGTACCACACTCTCATCCGAACGCTGGGGCTCCGACTGCCCAGCTCCACTCCTCGTCACCTATAGGTGAACAAGATAGCATTACTTTCCATGGTAATACGGCAAACTCACCGAATAGACACACACACACATTCCTAGTGGACATTCTTGAGTTCATTAGCATTACAGCAGGTCGCACAAACACGTGCTCGCCACCCCACAAAAGAATTCGACCACGAATTCGAAAGAGGAAGACCGACAAAAGCCTCTGATACCAAAATGTAACGACCCCATCCGTTAAATGACGTATAGTAGAAGGCCCCGGCCGGACCTTCTACTATACGTCATTTAACGGATGGGGTCGTTACACACTTTCCTCCTACTCTGCACGGGTCAGCAAGTAGTCAGCAAACTCCAAGTCCCTCCAACCCGGCACGAGTGAGGACATGTTCAGTTCACCTATCCTATTAAACTACTCTTGCCTACCGGTTATTATACTTAGTGACTTAAGGTTAATCCCAGGACTGCCCAAGGTATTCCCAGTAAAGGGCTCTCAGGGGCACTAGGAGCTATGATGGGCTGAATCCCAAAGCTCCCTTTCTCAAGGATATTTACTTTAGTTGATGTCTACCCATGATTCCCTTTGCTCTCAGTGTTACTTAGAGCGGCTTAGTGACTTAAAATGTTATTCGAGGGGCGACGGTCTTCCGTCGACCTCCTCCTGGTTAAGACTAAGGTTTGCACTCTTTACTCTCGTCCCTAGGACACAACTGCCACCCAAGGTTATACTTCCAATCATATACTCTAGCTCAATCATCGATCCATTCCCCGGTGGCCTATAGTATAGTCTACCTTACTATGCGCAGCCCATGACCTAATACCACCCCGAAATCAAACTTCTAAATCTTTGGGCCAACAGACCCCAAATATTTATCCTAGGGTGGTATGAACTAATAAAGTGTGTATGGTGATTTTCATAATTTTCCCAATTATTTAAACACTTAATTTAATTTCTCTAAATATTTCTCCAAGTCATTTAACATGTGAAGTATATCTTAGCATGGCCCTAGTGATGCAAAACAATTATCCTGACCTATATCATGATGAAATATTTCTGTCTCCCAAATTTTATAATTTTCCTTTAAATATTTGTATTTATTCATTGATTAATACAAAACCATCTTAATTAACACTTTTCAAAGGAAGTATAAGGAATTTATCCACAAAAATTCTAGGAAAACTACAGGGGATCTAAATCATCAAAATAAGACTACTGGACGAGTTTCATCAACCTTAACATTGTAATGGCCTTGCAATTCAAATTTTTAGATATTTACCAAAATGCCATTATGTTGGTTTAAAAATTATATGTACATCTAAAAATTCTGAAATAAATATGCCAGCTAAATAATACATATATACACCACTAGGAATATTTCCAAATTTTTCTGATTTATATTTTTCATTAATTCATGAATGGAAGAAATAAGGGTAAAATGGTCTTTACATGATATTTTACTCCAAAAGATCTCAAACAGAGAAAATAAAATTACCCCAAGTCAAATATGACCAAAAATTTAACAGGACCAAATTTGAGGATTTTTGCTTGATTAAATCTATTTCCCAACTTTATTTTCCAATATGGCTATAATTTTCAAAAATCCAAATAATGCGATTTTTGTTCCCAAAAATCCCATAATTAATTTGAGGGATTAAATTTGCCTAAATATCTCCTGGAATTAATTTCAAGATTTTTAGAAGTTCCAAAATGGATAAAAACACATCATAGCAAAATTTGATGTTTGCACACCAAGGCTAAGTCTAGCCTACACATGCAAGTGGGTTAAGCCAACATGCAGTGACCCAAATGTGCTGAAATTTTTATCATGCACTAATGATGTTCCCAAGGACTTGCCACCAAAATTTGTGGCCGTTTGGAGGCTTAACACTCCAATTATTTCAATTATTCAACTTTTGACATTTTGAACAAAACTACAGAAAAAAGTATTCCAAAAATTCCTAATTTTCTGATGGGCTAGATATGCCCTAGACATGCACATGCCCAAAATTTCAGGCCATGTGGATCACTGGTTTAGCTTGAGCACTCAAATTAAAATCTGCCCTAGCCTAGGACCAGTCCTAGGATAATTACCCTACAGGCCAGACCACTGGACCAAAATTAATAATTAAGGTATCACATTAAAGCTAACACAAAGGGCTATGTTTTTCATTCAGGGATCAAGTTCTGTTGGAGCATCTAAGTGCCCTAAATGTCACATGCAATCTAGCTGTAAAAGTGTGACAGATATTTTGATTTCCATAACATTAAGTATTATATCATATATAAGTAATTGCACAAATCTTAAAGCGACAAACCGACGGAATCCTATCATCTTCCCCAACGATTCAACTGTCCCGATTGGATTTCCTGGGCCACCTTGCGGGGCAGTTTTCGGCCAGATGAGGTGGTGCCATGGCCGGCCAATAGTGCCACCACCTTCACCGTGGTGGTGGCCGGCTTTTGCCGGCGACTAGGCGGCGGGAGGCGGCGGCGCCAGCGATCCCGAGTGTATAAAAAACCTTGGAAATTTCGGGATTTTCTCCCATGGCATCGGGCTCAATTGAGCCCGATTGCTCTCCTAATTGATCTAGGAAACTAGTACGGCTAGAGGTGAGGCGAAACGGACCCGAAGTGGTGGTTGGTGGCGGGTGTGGCGGCGGTTGGCCATGGTTGAGCTTGCTCCGGCGATCTCCTTGCCAAATCCTCGTTTCTCCACCGTTTGCCTCGCTCCAGGTATCAAACTCCACTCCTTTCCTCTCTCTGAAACTGCTGGTGGGGTTAGTGTGGCCTGAGGAGGCTTGTACAGGGAGATATGGCCGAGGTAAAATTCGGGTGGGCCTTTGGTTGCTCCACCATGGATGCCAAGTGGCTGTCATGCCATATTTTATTCTGAAATGGGGTGGGGTGGTCGGCCAGCACCTATTGAGCTGAAGAAATGAAAGCCACATGGCCTCCTCCCATCACCTCCCCCTTTCTCTCTCCTCTTTTAGGTGTTTTCTCCAAAATGCCCCTTTGCATGTACTCTCTCTCCTCATTTTGGGGGTTAGGGGCTGTCCTTGTCCACTTGGCTGGTCATGGGTCAAGTTTGGTGGGCTTGGCCCATGGGAAATGACCTGGGCTCACATTTTCACTCATTAGGGTAAAGTGTTGACTTGTTGACTTTTTGAGTTGACTTGGTCAACATGATGAGTGGGCTGACCCCACTTGTTGGTCATAAGACCAATGGCACCACCCAACTTGGGTTGGGTCAAGGTGGTGACCTACTTAGGCTAATTGGGCCTATGGGTGTGGTTTTGACCACTTTAGGCTCAAGGTTGACTTGGGTCAACTAAGGTCAAACTGTTGACCTAGGGACACGCCTTAGGGTCCACTTAGATTGTTTTTAGGGTTAGGGCAATATGGTGGGGTCATAGTGTGGTTAGGGTCCCTATTTGTGCTAGTTTGACCTAGTTTGACTTGGTCCTATGGTGGGCCCCACATAGCTACAACCCACCACCTAGGGTCAAACCTAGCTAATTTCCTCTAACCCCCACCCCATGCCTAACCCAATCTAAGTTAAGGGGCCTAGAAGTAACATGGGATATTACAGAAACAGTCACTCCTCCTCAGTCCACTGCCCCAGTAGAAGTTTTGCCATCCTCTTCCATATCCTCTCCTCCTTCTCCACATCCAGTTACATAATCCATATCTTCACCTCCAATAGCATCTCCACCTCCTCCAGCCACCCATCCAGAAGATTTCCATCCACTACAATACTTCCCATCAATAGATTTAGAATCATCCCCCCATCTTCCATCATTCCACCTTCTAGATGATTCCTTCATGGATGCTTCTCCATCTTCACCTCTATCCATTCCATCCACCTCAACATCCTTACAATAAATCCCACATGATATAATATCTCAACCATCCCTTCCCCCTTCCATCTCCTCATTCCTACCATCAGTCATTGTCCCAGTTCCATCCATTACATCCATTCCAATATCTCAACCATCCATACCACTTCAATCTGCATCAACTCCATCTCTCTCTACAGCTACTTCCTCTAACTCTACTCTAGTTAATCTTGAGCAAGTAAATCTTATTCCCCTAGCAGACAAGTTATATGATATATTATCCTCAAGGCTAACTCTTCTATTGTATGCCACCTTGGCTCCTTTAGTTAAGACTTTACATGAGTTATCTGCTAGGATATCTTCCTCCTTCATTCTTCAGGCCATCCCTTCTTCTGGGGGACAAGATTCAGTTCTCACTGAATCTAGGCGAGGGGAGATGTCATATGAAGAAGTGCTGCACTCAGAGATTTTAGAAATGCAAGTATTAGAAGTTCCAGCTCAAGTTCCATCTCCAACCATCAGTCCTGCAGTAGACCTCCATTCATTATTGTCATTATTTGATTCATTTTATAGTAGTTATCTTCTAGCACCTCTCCCTGCTGAAGATTCTACCAAGGCTATAGTTCCCTTCTCCTGCTGTGATCCCAATCTGATATAGATGTATATCAATTCTATTAAGACTATGTAAAGTGTTCCTTTGGTTCATGCTGCTGCTGTTGCTCTTGTTTTCTCAAAGGCTGTGATAGAGCCAGTTTGTTTAGTTTCATGAGCCTACTACTTCAGTTGATGCTCCTGCTATTTCAGTTGCTGCTCCTGTTATTTCTACTACTGCACCTCCTGCTTCAGCTTCTGTTCCTGTCTCCATTTCTAAAGAAGTGTTAAGGCAAATAGATGCTTTATATGATGAGCCTCAGAGCTCTGATGATGATGAATTCAGAACAGACTCTGATGACTCTTCTGCAACTATTACAACGAAAAGGAAAGCTAGAAGTAAAGCTATGAAAAGAGTCCCAATTGAAAAGACTACTTCTGATCATGATATTCCATATTATATTCTCCACAACTGCCCTATAACTGAGCACTCGATGCAATATTCTAAAAATCAGTTGAAGGCCATGAGGAAGAAAAGGAAATATGATAAAGGAACCTCTCACTATAATCCTCCTCCTTCTCCTTCTCAAGGTGCAGGATCTGGTGGAGACTCAGCTCCTCAATCCTCCAATATCCATTCTCAAAGATCCTCTCAATCCCAGTTTCAAGGAAGATCTCAATCTAGAGGATATTAGCAAAGAGGTAATCAGTCAAGAGGCACTCAAAGAGGTTATCAGGATTATTCCAGAGGACAGTCCATGCATCAACCTTATCAAAGGAAAGGACAAAGCCCAAGTGATTCTACTTCTGGTCCTTTTCCTTATAAGCTCAAAGAAGGTTTTCATCAAAAAGCTCCTCCCACTGACACAATCAATAAGTATGAGCCATCAGTTCCATTTGAAGATCCAGAGAATAACTCAGTCTCCTAGACAGTAAGACTAAAGAGATGGCTGCATTAGATCAAATTAAGAAAGCCAGAGAAAAAGGCCAAGATACTTTAAACATTTCTACTCTGTCAGATCAAAGAAGACAAGAACTTGAAAGGTACAGCTCCAAGAAATTTTTCAATATTGAGAAGTATATGCAGCTACATCCTGAAGCTGTAGTCCCTAGAGGCAGAAGCTAGAAGTCTCTTGGTGCTGCTGATGATATGAGATAAAAGAAAGACTCTTAAAATCCTAACACGGAAATTCTGTTTAAGAAAGGTATTGACAAGGAAAGTTAATGTAAGCTGAACAATCTCATCTTTGTTGAACTGTTTGCTGTGATATATTTATATATCTGTGGTTCTGCAATGTTTTATGTATTTCTGTTTTTGTTGATTTTATTTCCTATAATTCATGTAAATAGTAGTCCTAACCAAAATAGGGGGAGATTGTTGGAACACCCTATTACTAATTTTGGTCATGATCACTATGTCTATAGGATTATTGCATTGACCTTATTGTATAGAGTAAAGGTCAACTAGTTAAGGTCTAAGGCTTAGGACTTAGGTTTGAAGCTTTCCCCAAGACCTCCTCGTTCAGATGAGAAGCCCAGATGAAGAGTTCAACTTTTTGTCGATCTCAGATCGACGAAGCGTCAAACCCAGTTCGACTATCTCTGAGCTCAGGTCGACGAGGCGTCGAACTAGGTTCGACGATAGTTGAGCTAAGATCGACGATTATCTTTTGAGATTGATGATTTCTGGAATTCAATCAGTTTGGTAAGGATTTCAAAAGTCTTCAAGTCAGAGCATTTATTGAAGAAGATTTTTATCCGTTATATTAAATCTGGAGCAAGTTTCAAGGAAACAAAGAAGGAATGTTATTTAGGTTTTTCCTCCAGAAACAGTTGACATTTAAGGAAAGCATTTATGATTTTGCTAACGGCTATCTAGAAGATTTGAAGACTGGATTTCATATTATGATTCAGAGAAGAAGAAATAAAGACAGAAGAAGAAAAAAAGATCAATAACACAAAACAGAGAACAAGCTTCTATTCTTTCTGATTCCTTCTGATTCAAAGTTTCTCAAGTCTTCATCATTCATACTCAAGACAACACACATTTTAGTTCTTGCTGAAGTCATCTTTTGCTGGAGCATTTTTTTCATTGAAGACCTATCACCCTTGCAAAGCTTCTATTCCTGAACTCTTGCTAATCTCAGGGGAGCTTTGACAACATCAACATCCACTTGTGCTTCTCTCTGATTGTTGACAGAGAAGACAACCTAATCTTTTCTTTTTCTTTCCTGTAAAAGGGTTCTTTAAACTCCCTTAAAAATTTTTGTTTTTGTTTCTGAGACCTTATCAAAACTCATTGGTGGCAAGACAACTGATCAAAAAATCTGGTTTGTTTTTTGAGCACCTGATCAAAAGCTCATTGGTGCCCAGGACACATGATCAACTCATCCTGCAGTGGATTCATACAAAGGGTGGTAGAAGAGTGGATGTACCCAGGTAATGGGGAAGCACTATAGTTCCTTGTGTCTTTTGGTTTCTTGTTATTTTGTTTGTTGTGTGTTGTGGATTTGCTTCTTGTATTTGTTTTATTCTTATTACTATTAAGCACACTACACTAAGTTAATTAAGTCTTCCACTGCTAAAGTAATTTTTTTAATTTGCAAAATTATTTTAAAACACTCTATTCACCCCCCCCCCTCTAGAGTGAAGGGTTGATCTTACACTCACTTTCACCTTGGAAAGGAGGAAAATCATTAATTTAACCAACTACATCCTCATTTTGATTAAGAAAAGGATAAATTTCCAAGGTAAGTTATTAATTTTTTTTTGTTATTTCCACGGTCAGTTTTGATTTATTTGTTCCTAATTTGGTAAAAACAAATCATCAATAACAAAGTCTTCTACAATTAATACATAAGAAATTAAAACCTTTCTTTATTATTATTACTACTATTATAATTACAATTAAATTTGAAAATCTAATTTGGCGACTGGCGACTAAACCCACTCTGATTCTAACAAAAATTGCACCAATGGATAAGACTGGTGCTACGACTCCAACAACGAAGCTGAAATCTGAGTTCGACAAACTGATCTCGAGCTAAAAATTCCTGAAGTTAACGGCAAACATAGATCCTTCAAAACTTTGCAAGTTTTCCTAGCTCTAGACATGGCTCGGTCCACAATGAAATTTGACCATCAACTGAAAACTAATTAATCTAATTTTCTAAAGCCAAAAATATAGATTCTGACAAGCTAGGAACTCGATCTTCTAGACCAAACGGACACGAAAAAAATACTAACGACGACGCTCTGTTAAATTTAGTATTAATGTAATGCACTTACGCTAAAAATTACGCCAATTAGAGGGTTAAAATTAATTATCAAAAATTCTAGGGCATTACATTTATCCCATGATCGAGAGATAAATTGGTTGAGGCCTGCCACTCTTCTTGCCACCTGTTGGACCTCTTTCGGGATCATCAGGGGTTTTATATCCAAAATGTCATTTACCTTGTCGGGTTAGTGAAAGTATTTAGTTTCCAGGATAGCTAAACATTTAGAGGGGGGGGGGGGTGAATAGGTTTTTGGGTCTTTTTGTTTTTCTTTGTGTTTTAGGTGTGTTGAGTTAGCTTAGTTAGGTTGCTTTCAAGAACACACGCACGATTTATAGTGGTTCCCCAGATTATGGTTACATCCACTGTCCCTCCAACCTTTCTAATAGTATGTTAAACAAGGCACTTCTCCAATCTTGGATCCTAAGAGCTTACACTATAGATCCATCAAGATCTCTTAGTCTCCTCCAAGACCAACCTCAGAGCAAGCTTGCTTTTATAACTCATTGATCCAAAGATCACCTACCTCAGACTAAATTAATACTCCTACAGCTTAGGCTAGGAGGATAGCCCTAAAAAATAGAAAGGATTACTCTCCGACAACTCAGTCACAAAGGCCTTACCTAAGATCCATAAAAGGATCGTACAACTCAGACACAAATTCCCTACCACTCAGAAAGAATTACTCTCCTACCTTAGGCAAAACTGCCCTACCTCTGGCATACAGGCCCTACATTAGATCCACACAAGGATCCTACCGCAGATTCACTACTTGAATCCAACCACTCAGCCTTTATAATTAGGCCAACACTCAAGTCCAAAGGATCCTACAAAAAGAGTAAGGTTTATGTTTATTTGACTCCAGAGAAATGTTCTCTGAGCCTTCTGCTTCCTGAGCTGAGGTTAAATCAGCCCTAACTTCTTCACAACAACAAGAAACTGATCTTCAGGAAATTTATGGTTGTGCTGGAAGAAACTCCGAAACACGGGTTTCTGAACTTGCTGATGAAGACAAATGAGTTATCAATTCTTTGTATTCTTCACTCAACTAACCTTGTCTGCAGATATCAGACCTCCCTTGCTTCTTCTTCTTTCTCAAAAACTTTCTCTAAACTTGTTGTTGCAGGTGAGAATCGTAATAGCAAACTGCTTGAACTTTTAGATCAGCGGTTTGAACTTCTGCTTCAAGCTCTATAACAATGGCGAGAGGAAGAAGATGAAGTTCTGCCTCTTTTTGAAAAGTTAAAACCCTAAAATTTTATTTCCTTCTGCTGATCTCAATCCTTTTATCTTCAACCGTCCAATGGCTCTTTGAAAGTGGGACCAGCTGTAGTTGTTGGCTGTAACTTTGCTTATATAGAAAAGGTCGTACAATAGGCCTGCGACGTTGTTTGTCACGTACTGTAGACTTCCCGCAATGATTTTGAATTTTGCTAACTTTTGCAGACGCTGGCATCTATGGACTTAGCCAAATTCAGCTAGTCCATCCTATGCATTGAGTGCATTGAGTGAAAAGCCTTCACTCAGCGCAAAAACACTTAGCCAAATTTTTTGTGCTTCCAGGCGTTGAGTGCATTGAGTGAACCATCATCACTCAACAAATTTGGACTTAGCCAATACTTCTGCACTGCTAGGTGTTAAGTGAGTTTATTGAATGGCCTTCACTCAATGCTTTTGTCATTAGACAAAATTTCTACTGATAGGCATTTCGTGCGTTAAGTGAGCCTTCATCAATCAATGTTTTTGTACTTAGCCGCTTCTATGAAGCGTGCCATCTTGCTGAGGCATTGAGAGAACTACTTTCACTCAATTATTATTTACTTAGCTTACTTCCATCTTTATGAATTCATTGAGTGAGCCTTCATTACTCAACGCTTCTGTACTTTTTCTGTCTTCTTGATGAAGCGTTGATTTAACTTCACTGAATGCTTCAATACATAACTGATTTTCTTGATGAGCTTGCGTTGAGTGAGTTGTCCTCACTCAATGCATCTGGACTTAGATAGAATTTTTGTCTACATCTTCTGAAGCTTTGACAGCACACTGTTTTGTCAACACTTTCTTCTTTAGGCGTTGAGTGAGCTGTCCTCTCTCAATGCTTCTGGACTTAGCCAGAATTCTTGACAGATCTTCAGATGCTTTGACTGCTTGAGCTTGACTCAACGCTTCTTTCTTCATGTATTGAGTGAGCTTTCCTCACTAAATGCTTGTAGACTTAGCCAGAATTCTTGCTTTCTAATGCTGAAGCTTTGACAGACTGAGCTTTACTCGACGCCTCTTGTTATATGGCGTTGAGTGAACTACCTTCACTAAACTCTTGTGGACTTGGACAAAATTCTGCTCTGTCAACATTCTTCCTTGACATCTGGTGTTGAGTGAGCTTGTTTCACTCAACAGTACCTGTGGACTTAGACAAACTTTTGTCTTTCCAGTATTCTATCTTATGACCACATGTCACTGTCACTTAGACAACCTGTCTAAACTTTTCCAAAGAACATCCTGCACACTTTGAACTTGAACATACATCAAATACAATTATGCTCTTAGTATTGATGGTGATGCCTCTTCAAATCCAAATCTAGGGAACATTGTAGAGCAATATTCCCAACAATCTCGCCCTATTTGAAGAAGGCAGAATTCACAACAATACTAAGGTGCATTTGCACAAAAAACATATCAATTTAATGCAGCTGTAAGCTTGTTCAAAGTTCTCCAATTAAATACAATGACTCAACATTTCAAGTCATTGATTTCCTCATACCACTTGAATGTTTCCAAGTAATATGCACTGACTCAACATGTAGTCATTGCTCTCCTCATACTACTTGAAGCACTTTCCTCATATCATGGAAGTGGGAAAGTAATATGCACTGACATAACATATAGTCGTTGCTCTCCCACTCCTCTAGGTATATGTACTTACTCAACATGACTTGGTCATGCCAAGTATTGCTCGCCCATTCTTCCACTTTTTTAGCTACTTTGAAAAGGCATTTTTCTAATGAGGGAGGCAAAAGGATCATGGGATAACATTTTTCTTGATCCTAGCCTAATTCCACTATACTAATGATCATACTACTTGACTAGAGATCATACCTCTTGAGTTGATAACACTTATACAACACTTCAATGCAACCACTTGTCTCTTGAGTGGTCCATTGATCCACTTGAGCTAACTGCTACCAATTATACACTTGAGTTATTGCCACTCCTCCCCTTTATGACTTCTGCAGAAGCAATAATAGTCAGGGAGGTGCATGCCTTCTCTATTTTCCTCTTCTCCTGTAGCAGATTTGTCATCTCATTAGCAGCATTGTTTTCTTAGCAGTAGCTTTCCACTTAAGATTAAAAGAAATTTATGACAATGTCATAAAGAATCTCTTGAGTAGGGATTTTAGGGTTGTCTTTCCCCTCTGTCTATGTATTTTCCTTAGCACATGCAGATCAGCAGTGTTTATCTTTGATCCACTATTGCAGTTGTTTGCTCCCTCTCAACTAAAATTTGAACCAATTCCTACAACTGCTGAACTTTCTCCCCCTTAACAGGAGCGTCTTGACTTGCTCCCACTTAATAAGAGCATCTTTTGTCATCCTATCAAATGGACACTTGAGTCCATTTAAGTCTTGATCCCACTTTAAATATTTATCAACCTGTAAGAAAAGTGATTCCTACAACAATAGAATAAGGAGCAAATGAAGTTATACCAAGTTTAATATACCCAACTCAAACTTGAAGATGCTAAACTTGACTTCATCTGGTGGCTTAGTGAAGATGTCAACCACTTCTTTGTGTGTGGGGACAAACTCAAGACTAATGTCTTCCTTCTCCACATGCTCCCAAAAAAAATTATACCTAATCTCAATATTTTTAGTCCTGCTATGAGAGAAGGGATTCCTAGCAATGGAGATTGTACTAGTAGAATCACATTATATGGGGGTGTTACTTATCTTGATGTTGTAGCCCTGGAGCTGATGCTGGATCCACATCCACTGTGTAGAACAAGTTTCTACTGAGATATACTCTGACGCAGCTATTGAAATTGCAATACTGGTCTGCTTCTTGCTGCTCCAAGACACAAGTCTTCCTCCCAAGAACTAACAGGTGTCTTATGTGCTTTTCCTGTCCTCTTTGCAGCCTGTAAAATCTGCATCTGAATAGCCTGTTAGTTTAAAATCCCTATTTCTATGGTACCATAGGCAAATATTTGATGTGCCCTTAAGATATCTCAAAATCCCCTTAGCAGCAGAGTAGTGATACTTGTTGAAGCCAAAAATGACCGAAGCCAAAATTGACTTCTATGGAGTTCGGGGTCCCAAAAGAGGGGTGACCGCACACCTACTACACTCAAATGAACGATCTAGGCTCTAGACTAGGAACTTAAGGGACAGACCCAAGGTCTCAGCGTGGAGGTCCCACCGCATACCCGGAAGACTAACAAACTCTTCCCCTCCCAAGCTAAAGGCTGAGCTAAGACACCTTCGGAGGGCGCTCTTGGCCGACCGGAACATCTAAGGAGGGTCTCAAGACCAACCTTCTCCTATCCAGATTTGTCTCCTTGGGTCTATACAAAATGCTCCTCATCCGCCCAACTAATGGCGCAACATCGCCAAGCCATTCTACGACACGCTGCCCAACTGGGCTGCAAACAGCGCGACTCCGCTGCCGTAAAAGGATATCAACAGGCCAACAAGGGGCTTCCCGGCATAAACCTCGGGGCTCCCACGGGATGAGCAGTTCACGAGCACACCACTCGCCCAAGACGAAAGGAGTTAACCATGCATTTACGGAGCATCACAGATTATAAATAAATACAGGAATATAAATTCCATACATCGGCACGCAGACCTGCAATATAAACAAAAATAGGCCTTCGAGGGCCGGCACCAGCTGGGCTTAAGCCCGCTACTCCCTGCTTGGTACTGCAACAACTGTACGCCCACGTCTCGATGAGCGGCGGCCAACGAGGAATCAGTCGACTAACATAAGCAGGACAAACATAATGTGCACACCCCCTTTATTGGGGCTATGGTGTGTATTCCCTGCAAGCGGCTAATAAACAACTTCCACGGAGTCTTCTCCGGGAACCCCAGAACATCACCAATCCGGCTCATACGTCCAGATGGGCTTCACACAGAACATCACCAATTTGGCTCATACGTCCGGACGGGTTTCACACAGAACATCACCAATTCGGCTCATACGTCCGGATGGGCTTCACACAACATGCCAAAATATTGTACTCACACTTCCGGATACTATATGCAATTAATAGTAGGGACGCACATGTCAACCCGTCGGAGAGCTCCCTTCCCCCACCCATTGGTGGAGAGGGGCTTCCATGCAAATATGTAAAATAAAGGGTTCACCTGCCCAAGTAGAAACATCGTTACCCTTGACGCGTGCTTGGCGGCAGTGCGGGAGAGGAACTCCGGGCTATTTTTGCTAAAGATGATGCCGGGAGAGGAGCTCCTGATTGTTCTTGTTGAAGGCAATGCCGGGAGAGGAGCTCTCGGCCGAACTTACTCCATGCGGCTCTGGTGAAGAAGAAATCTAGGGCTGACCCAGATGCAATAGGCTTCGAGGAGGTGGCTGAGCTCGACCTTGTCGCAGACAGAGTCGAGGAAGAGGGTCGAACTTGGGCCATGCTTTGGCGGCAACGGGAAGAGGGGTCGAGAGGAGCTCGGCCCCACTAGAGGCAGCGATGGGAAGAGGGGCCGAGCCTTAGCTCGGGCTATATTTCTAGGCAGCTGCCTTGGCAGAGAGAGAAGGGGAGGCAGCCTTTTTTCTGCTTGCTCCATGCGGCGGAGAGTGGAGGCAGCCTGGACGGGAAGTGGGGGCTGCGGGGCTCGGCGTGCTCCTTGCGGCAGCCTGGACGGGAGGAATGGAGGTTGCGGGAGCTCAGGCTGGCGTCGAGCTGCTGAGGCCGACAGTGGGAGAGGAGGGGGAGGACGGCCTGCTCCTTGCGGCGGCCTAGACGGGAAAATCTGAAGGGGGCTCGGGCAGCCCTACTTTGCGGCGGCCTGGACGGAGGATGGAGGGGAGGAGCCCGACCTGCTCCTTGCGGTGGCCTGGACGGAGGATGGAGGGGAGGAGCCCGACCGAACCCTAGCCTGGGGGGAGCAAAATCCCGATGCCTGCTTTTTTTCCCCGCCTCCTTTTGCTTTTTTTGCTCTTTTATTTCTCTCACCTTCCATACATGATGCCCACCTGTCCCCCTCTTAACTTCTTCATTTCTCTTTTATTTTTTCCCTCTGCCTACTCCTGTTCCGCCCCAGCCTTCCCCCACTCCTGCTCTTTTTTATTCTTTTTCTCTTGTCTCTTTCCTCATCTCCATGCATTATATCATATGTAATATTAATATATTACATATTATAATATTGATATATATAATATTAATAAATTATAGTATTAACCAAATATTTACAAAAAGGCCTTTACAAATGAAACCTCTATGTGCGTGCACGAGTGGCCGCACATCCTCAAACGGGGCCGCACCAAAACATCGCTCGTAGCACGTCCCTGGCCCGCAACTTGGGGAGGATCCCGCTCGGCCGGATATGGGGTTGTATACAATCCCCGCTCTTTTCGAGGTTTGTACAAGCATGGAAAGAAATGTCCAACCCCAAGTATTCGGCTAGTGGGAGCCGACCCAAAATAAAAATTTTGAGAAAATCCAAGATTTGCATTCAAAACACTAAACTCTCCGTGCACCTTTTGATCATTTTGAACCACTTGATACTTGTAACGCTCCCTACTACCAAACTGCCCTTATAACATTACTTACAATAAGTATACAATTCATCATAACATTGTAAAATATCTAAGTTATACCTTTTTGTACTCTCTTGTACACACAGAGCTAATCCTTTAGCCCCAGGTGTGCATACCGCCCTGCTCAGCTAATGAGAGCCTGAGCAGCGAGTCTACCTGGGTCCGAGCCCGGCTCGGAGTGTCGATGAAGTGGCTAAACCGAAGTATCCCAAAAGCAAACCTTTCCCCCACAAGCGATCCTTCGGACCTGCCAGCTAGATGAGAGCCTGCACAACGGGTCTAATTGGGACCGAGCCCGGCTCGGGGTGTCATAGAAGTGGCTAAACTGAAGTATCCCAAAAGCAAACCTTTCCCCCACAGGTGAGCCTTCGGACCTGCCAGCTAGATGGGAGCCTGCGCAGTGGGTCTACCTGGGGCCGAGCCCGACTCGGGGTGTCGTAGAAGTGGCTAAACCGAAGTATCCCAAAAGCCAACCTTTCCCCCACAGGCGAGCATTCGGACCTGCCAGCTAGATGGGAGCCTGCGCAGCGGGTCTACCAGGGGCCGAGCCCGGCTCGGGGTGTCGTAGAAGTGGATAAACCAAAGTATCTCAAAAGCCAACCTTTTCCCCACAGGCGAGCCTTCAGACCTGCCAGCTAGATGGGAGCCTGCGCAGCTGGTCTACCTGGGGCCGAGCCCGGCTCGGGCTATCGTAGAAGTGGCTAAACCGAAGTATCTCAAAAGCCAACCTTTCTCCCACAGGCGAGCCTTCGGACCTGCCAGCTAGATGGGAGCCTGCGCAGTGGGTCTACCTGGGGCCGAGCCTGGCTCGGGGTGTCGTAGAAGTGGCTAAACCGAAGTATCTCAAAAGCCAACCTTTCCCACACAGGCGAGCCTTCAGACCTGCCAGCTAGATGGGAGCCTGCGCAGCGGGTCTACCTGGGGCCGAGCCTGGCTCGGGGTGTCGTAGAAGTGGCTAAACCGAAGTATCTCAAAAGCTAACCTTTCCCCCACAGGCGAGCCTTCGGACCTGCCAACTAGATGGGAGCCTGCGCAGCGGGTCTACCTGGGGCCGAGCCTGGCTCGGGGTGTTGTAGAAGTGGCTAAACCGAAGTATCTCAAAAGCCAACCTTCCCCCACAGGCAAGCCTTCGGACCTTCCAGCTAGATGGGAGCCTGCACAGCGGGTCTACCTAGGGCCGAGCCACGCTCGGGGTAGTGCAGAACCAAGGACCAAGAACCAGACCTCTCCCCCACAGGTGGGCCTTTGGACCTGCCAGCTAGATGGGAGCCTGCGCAGCGGGTCTACCTGGGGCCGAGCCGTGCTCGAGATAGTGCAGAATCAAGGACCAAGAATAAGACCTCTCCCCTACAGGCGAGCCTTCGGACCTGCCATCTAGATGGGAGCCTGCGCCGCGGGTCTACCTGGGGGTCTCCTCTCCAAAACAACTATAAAGCAAGCAAAAAGATAATTCAATAACTCAAAAGAACCGCTAACCCGATCAACCAAGCCAAAGTGCGATACGAGGCACCTCTACCCGCTACGTCCAACCTCTTGGGAACCGGGGTCAATCATATAATATTCTCCCTAACGCACATTTTGATCTCTTGGGTAGAACGTCCTATTCAATTTACAAATATCTTTATTGTTTCACTATTTTAAATCAAATCATAATTTGAATTTTCTGTTCTCATATCTTATCATTTTTGGGTATTTTTTGGTAGAATAAAATCGTGTAACTTTGTTGGTGTATCGAGCTCTCATGATTATACTTGCAATTAGATATGTGTAAATAACATGCTAACAATCAACTTCATGTAGGATTTCAACTAAGAGAAACACGGTAACTAATTTTTACTTTGTTCATTATACACATCACTTTAACCACCCTGTGTTACGCAGTGATACAGTAAGTGTTCTTCGCTTCATATTCATGCGTATTCTTGTCATGAGAGAGTGAAAGATTGAGCCTTTAGTAGTTAGTTGCCCGCTAATCTTTCCTATATAAGTCTAAAAAAATCGTAATTATACTTCTATTTCACTTATAGCAAACATCTCTTTGCTTAACCATGACAAATATTCAGAGGAGTCTTAAGCAGATGTGGTGGTAATTGGTAGTGGTATTGGTGTGTTAGGTTATGCTGGGCTTTTAGCTATATACAATCAGGACGTATCTGGTGGTGCTGCACATTAATTTGAAATTAAGGGTTACAAGTTTGATTCTGATCCATCTTTGTTCTCCGGATTTCATTTTAAAGTTCGCAAGCAAATCCCCTAGCACAGGTGAATTAGTTACGGTTCGTGAATGTCGCGATCCTCTTTGGTTTTACTGCTCTTTTTATTCCCACCTCTCCAATCATAAAACACGCATTTCCTAACCATGAAATTCTAGCACACAGAACATTATTTTAAATGTTACTTTTTGTTGTGAGGGTTTAAACTTTGGTATTTGAGAAATGTTTGAGAAGAAATGCTAGGATGGTTAAGATCGACAAAAGGGGAGTGGGAGGGGACTTCTATCATCACATGACCCTGGTCGTCACTTAGTTCCTCTTCTATAGCCATGATGTTCGGCTGAGTTTTTCTGTGCTGGTCACTCTCCACGCTCACCGCACCATAACTGTTGAAGCCAAAAATGATCGGAGCCAAAATTGACTTCTGTGGAGTTCGGGGTCCCAAAAGAGGGGTGACCGCACACCTACTACACTCAAATGAACGATCTAGGCTCTAGACTAGGAACGTAAGGGACAGACCCAAGGTCTCAGCGTGGAGGTCCCACCGCATACCCGTAAGACTAACAAACTCTTCCCCTCCCAAGACAAAGGCTGAGCTAAGACACCTTCGGAGGGCGCTCTTGGCCGACCGGAACATCTAAGGAGGGTCTCAAGACCAACCCTCTCCTATCCAGATTTATCTCCTTGGGTCTATACAAAATGCTCCTCATCCGCCCTACTAATGGCGCAACATCGCCAAGCCATTCTACGACACGCTGCCCAACTGGGTTGCAAACAGTGCGACTCCGCTGCCCTAAAAGGCAAACAACAGGCGAACAAGGGGCTTCCCGGCATAAACCTCGGGGCTCCCACGGGACGAGCAGTTCACGAGCACACCACTCGCCCAAGACAAAAGGAGTTAACCATGCATTTACGGAGCATCAAGAATTATAAATAAATACAGGAATATAAATTCCATACATCGGCACGCAGGCCGGCAATATAAACAAAAATAGGCCTTCGAGGGCCGGCACCAGCTTGGGCTTAAGCCCGCTGCTCCCCGCTTGGTACTGCAACACTTGTACGCCCACGTCTCAACGAGCAGCGGCCAACGAGGAATCAGTCGGCTAACATAAGCGGGACAAACATAATGCGCGCACCCCCTTTATTGGGGCTATGGTGTGTATTCCCTGCAAGCGGCTAATAAACAACTTCCACGGAGTCTTCTCCGGGAACCCCAGAACATCACCAATCCGTCTCACACGTCCAGATGGGCTTCAGACAAAACATCACCAATTCGGCTCATACATCCGGACGGGCTTCACATAGAACATCACCAATTCGGCTCATACATCCGGATGGGCTTCACACAGCATGCCTAAATCCGTACTCACACTTCCGGATACTATATGCAATTAATAGCGGGGACGCACACGTCAACCCGTCGAAGAGCTCCCTTCCCCCACCCATTGGTGGAGAGTGGCTTCCATGCAAATATGTAAAATAAAGGCTTCACCTGCCCAAGTAAAAAACATCGTTACCCTTGACGCGTGCTTGGCGGCGGTGCCGGGAGAGGAACTCCGGGCTGTTTTTGCTAAAGATGATGCCGGGAGAGGAGCTCCCGATTGTTCTTGTTGAAGGCAATGTCGGGAGAGGAGCTCTCGGCCGAACTTGCTCCATGCGGCTGTGGTGAAGAAGAAAGCTAGGGCTGACCCAGATGTAGCTGGCTTTGAGGAGGTGGCCGAGCTCGACCTTGTCGCAGATAGAGTCAAGGAAGAGGGTCGAGCTTGGGCCATGCTTTGGCGGCGATGGGAAGAGGGGTCGAGAGGAGCTCGGCCCCACTTGAGGCGGCGACGGGAAGAGGGGCCGAGCCTTAGCTCGGGCTATACTTCTATGCGGCTGCCTTGGCAGAGAGAGTAGGGGAGGAAGCCTTTTTTCTGCTTGCTCCATGCGGTGGAGAGTGGAGGCAGCCTGGACGTGAAGTGGGGGCTGCGGGGCTCGACGTGCTCCTTGCGGCAGCCTGGATGGGAGGAATGGAGGCTGCGGGAGCTCGGGATGGCGTCGAGCTGCTGAGGCCGGCGGCGGGAGAGGAGGGGGAGGCCGGCCTGCTCCTTGCGGTGGCCTGGATGGGAAAATCTGAAGGGGGCTCGGGCAGCCCTTCTTTGCGGCGGCCTGGACGGAGGATGGAGGGGAGGAGCCCGGCCTGCTCCTTGCGGCGGCCTGGACGGAGGATGGAGGGGAGGAGCCCGGCCGAACCCTAGCCTGTGGGGAGCAAAATCCCGATGCCTGCTTTTTTTTTCCCCCGCCCCCTTTTGCTTTTTTTGCTCTTTTATTTCTCTCCCCTTCCATACCTTATGCCCACCTGTCCCCCTCTTAACTTCTTCATTTCTCTTTTATTTTTTCCCTCTGCCTACTCCTGTTCCGCCCCAGCCTTCCCCCACTCCTGCTCTTTTTTATTCTTTTTCTCTTGTCTCTTTCCTCATCTCCATGCATTATATCATATATAATATTAATATATTACATATTATAATATTAATATATATAATATTAATACATTATAGTATTAACCAAATATTTACAAAAAGGCCTTTACAAATGAAACCTCTATGTGCGTGCACGAGTGGCCGCACATCCTCAAACGGGGTCGCACCAAAACATCGCTCGTAGCACGTCCCTGGCCCGCCACTTGGGGAGGATCCTGCTCGGCCGGATATGGGGTTGTACAATACTCTTTAGGGACAGCCTAATATCTAGCACAAATGCATATAGCATACATGATGTCTAGCCTACTTGCAGTAAGTTATAGAAGGGAGCCAATTATCCCTATATACAAAGTTTCATCGACAGATTTCCCTACCTCATCTTTGTCTATAGGCATGCTTAACCCCATGAGAGTTTTCATGTGTTGGCATTCTCCATTCCAAACTTTATAATTAACTCCCTGGTGAACTTAGATTGTGAAATGGACAATCCATCTTTAGTCTGCCTTACTTGGAGGCCCACAATGTACTTAAGCTCACCGATACTACTCATCTCAAACTTCCCTTGCATAAGTTTGGCAAATTCTTGCAAAGGTTGCCATCAGTAGACCAAAAAATTATGTCATCTACATAAATTTGGAGTAGGAGATCTTGCCCTTAGATTCCCTTAGGAATAGGGTCTTGTCTATCTTCCCCTTGAAATTATGTTCTCAATGAGGAAGATAAATAGGGTATCAACAATGCTCCAGGGGCTTGCTTCAACCTATATAGAGCCTTACTAAGTCTATAAACAATATCAGGAGAGTTAGAATCAACAAAATCTGAAGGTTGTTTAATATAGACTTCTTCCATTAAGTCACCGTTCAGGAAGGCTAACTTCACAACCATCTGGTAGACTTTAAATCCTTTATGCGCAGCATATGCAAGGAATACTTTGATGGATTCCAATCTTGCTATAGGGGAAAGGGTTTGATCGAAGTCAATACCTTATTCTTGTCAACACCCCTTAGCTACCAGCCTAGCCTTGTTATTGATTATAATGCCATTTTCATCAACCTTATTCATGTAGATTGACTTAATTCCAATGACATTATGTCCTTGTGGTCTGGGAACCAGCTTTAAGACCTTTCCCCTCTTAAACTGGTTCAATTCCTCTTGCATTGCGATAATATAGAATAGGTCTATGTTGGCCTCTTCAAATCTTTTGGGCTCAACTTGTGACAGGAAACATGAGTACAAAGCTATGTTGAGACTTTTGCTCTTCGTTATCACTCCTTAGTTGGCATCACCAATTATTTGGTGTCTTGGATGATCCCTTAGATGCCTGACAGCTGGAGGCAATCTTCCTTTAGCATCTGAAGCTTCAGATGCTACATCTTGCTTATCTTCATCCACATCATGTGAGCTTTGCCCTTCTTCTAAAATGCACACTCCTTCATCTTTATCCTGGTCATTTGAAGCAGCTTCCTTGATGGTTAACTTGTCTATCATCAGCTCTATAACTGCAGGTCTAGTTGAGGAGCTTGGTAGCTCACTATTAATCTTAGTTGACTCATCAAATATAACATTAACAAACTCTTCTACAACTTGACTTTTCAAGTTATAATTTCTATAGGCAATACTATGATTGTTGTACCCCAACAAGAATCCCATTATTAGACTTGGCAGCAAACTTAGTCACATAGGACTTCCCATTATTTAACACATATCATTTGCTACTAAAGATCCTGAGATAGGCCAAATTAGGTTTTCTGCCCTTCATAATCTCATAGGGAGTCTTTTTGCAGCTCTTGGTGATAGAAGCTCTATTTAGGACATGACATGCAGTGTTTAATTCCTCATCCCAGAAATATTTTGGGAGAGATGTGTCACTTAGAAAAGGTCCTACCAGCCTCTATGATAGTTCTATTCTTCCTCTCAGCAATCCCATTTTATTTGGTGTTCTTGGAGAAGAAAATTCTTGATGAATCCCTTGCTCTTTATAGAACCTTGTCATGCTTTTAGACTAAAATTCAGTCTTATGGTAACTTCTGATTTTGACCACAGTACTGTCTAACTCATTCTGAATCTGCTTGAAAAAAGTCTTGAAGACATCAAGAGTTTCAAACTTTTTATTAAGAAATAAAACTCAAGCAAACCTAGAGAAGTCATCAACAACCACAAGGGTGTAGACTTTCCTACCTAGACTATGAACTGGCATAAGACCAGATAAGTCCATATGCAGGAGGTATAAACACCTCAGAAAGTCTTTGGTCCCAATGCTTGTGAAGGAATCTTTGCTCTACTTCCCCTTATGGCATGCTGAGACAATGCCTTCCTTGATGCATTTCATCTTGGGACCATTTTTAACTATCTCTTCACTAAAGAGCTTGCCAATGGTATTATAGTTCAAATGAGCTAGCCTCTTATACCATTGTACACAGTATGAGACTTTCTCATTTGCAACAAGACATATAGGGGATTCTTTATTTAGACATAGAAAGTTTAAGTAATAAACATTTTCACTCCTAGTGGCTGTCAAGCTGACCTCTTGGTCACTTGTCCTCTTAATTTGGCAATTATCTTTGTTGAATGCAATGACATAGCCAAGATCACAGATTTTGCTTATGCTTATTAGGTTGTGTTGCAACCCTTCAACATAAGCCACTTTTGAGATGGTGACTATGTCATTAGTAATCTTACCAAAGCCTCTTGGCACTCCTTCATCTGAACCACCAAAGATTATTTTGGGTTCATCCTTCACTAGAGTGTGCTCCTTTAGATTGCTCCTTGTTCTAGTCATATGCCTGGAATAACCATTGTCCAAGTACCATATAGGGGTATAGTCACTTTGACAAACCTGCAAAACATGATTTAATTTACCTTAGGACCCCAATATTTTTTGGGTCCTAGGTTCTGATTTGTCTGAACATAAACCTGTCTTCCTGCAGATTTTCTGACAAGTAGACTACCTCTAGCTCTGGGCACAGTAGGATTGTGCCAACAATCTAAGGCAAAATGCCCACTTTTCCATAGCACAAGCACTCATGGATATTATACCTTCTTTTCTGAGTTTGTGTGGTAGCAGCTAGCGATTTAGAAATAGAAGCAGTGACCATCTCTTAGTTCCTTTTAACAAGGATTTTACTGAAAATGAGTCTTCTAGTGGGCTTTCTTAGCTTGCTTTGAATGCCATTAATAGCAGTCCTCTTTGTAGAGGATAGGCCATTGATAGTGTTGGGAATTGTTCCCTATAATGTACCTCAGGATTTGAAGAGGAATCACCAATCATGCTAAGGGGCATAATGTATTTGATGTGTGCTTGAGTTCATGCATGCAGGTAGTCCATGATTGGACAGGTCAAAAAGAAGAATATGCTGGAGAATTCAAATTTTGTCAAACTCAGTTAAAAGTGTGGGTATCAGATTTCGTCGAGCTCAACTCGTCGTTCGTCAAGCTCAGCTCACCATTCATTAAGCTAAAAATAAGAAGCTTGAGATTCCGAATTTGTCGAGCTCAGCTCGCAGTTCGTCGAGCTCAGCTCACAGATCGTCGAGCTCAGCTCACCATTCCTTGAGCTAAAACTCAGAAGCTTAAGGTTCAGAATTCGTCGAGCTCAGCTCACAGATCGTCTAGCTCAGCACACAGTTTGTCGAACTCAGCACACAGATCATCGAGCTCAGCTCTCCACTCATTGAGCTAAATTAAGAAGCTTGAGATTCAGAATTTTCCGAGCTCAGCCCACCGATTGTCAAACGCAGTTCAACATTCGTCGACCTAAAGTCAGACAAATTGACTAAGGCAAAATCGCTGAGACAGCATAGACTGTTTAGAAAAACCACTGAGACAGAAGACTATAACAGCTGAGAAGAAGAAAGCATTGAGACTGCCGAGAAGAAAGCGTTGAGACAGAATCTTGTCTTAGCTATTAAGAAGAAACCGCTGAGACTGCTGAGAAAGAACCGCTGAGACAAAGCCTGTGAAAATTCACAAGTCCAGAAGCATTGAGAGCCAAGACAGATGGAGTTGAGTGACTTAACATCACTCAACTCTTAATGAAGTTCTGTAATATTTTATAAGTCCAGATGGTGATGACCACTGTTGACGTCATCAAAGTAAAATTACATGAAGCCGTTGCGGGAAAGCTGCAGTAGCGCCGAAAGCTACTTTGTCCTCTTCTGAGGGAGGTGGCGCTCACCATACTTGACTGGGCCCACATTCAAATTGTGTCATTAATTCAAATCAATAGATATAAAAGGAAGAGAAAAATGAAGATTATGGTTAACGAGAATGAAAGCAAAAAATTAAAGAGGGGCGGCTGGACTTAATCTTCTTCAACAAGCTTGAAAGCAAAGTCCAGCAGTGAAAGCCACAAGGCAAAGAGAGTTGAAGCTTCTTCCAGTTCAGAAATATTGTTCTATGAAGAACAAGTTGGCTGATTCAATCTATTAGCAGGAGAAGATAGCTGTGTGAAGGGCAGTAAGCCTTCAACAGCAGTTGCTGCCTTCAGTACAGCAGAGAAATTGGTAGCAGTAAAAGAAGTCTAATTCCTTCTACAGCAAGTGGGCTTGAGTGATATCTGCTCAGTCTAGCAAGTTAGAATCAGATATTTTTCTCTGAGTAAGTATTCCAATTTTATTGATTAATTTCCAGTATGATTCAGGTTGCCTGAATCTGAGTTGTAGGACACTTTGTGACTGAGCTGTTGGTGACTAATTAGTCACTGAGGTAGGTGCTCTGCTATGGTAGTGAGGTTTGATCCAAGTGTGGATCTGAGAGTAGGGCTATCCTCCAAGCCTGTGTAGTAGGCCTTAGTAATAATGCTGAGGTAGGTGACTGTTGAGTCACTAAGCTGTAGGTGATAAGTGTGTCCTTGAGTGTAGTTTTTTGAGGAGAGTAAGTGTAGGGCCTTTGGCCTGAGGTAGGTGTCAAATTTGTCAGTGAGCTGTAGGTGCCTGGAATGTCACTAAGGTAGTTACCTAGAAGGGTACTGAGCAATAAGAGTGATGCAGTACTCTGAGAGTAGGGCCTTGTGCTTGAAGTTGTAGGTCACTTTATGCCTGAGCTGAAGGCCTTATAGATAAGGCTTAGGTAGTTGGTTTGAGGACCACTGAGCTGTAGGAGCACTACAAGCCTCTGAGGTAGGAACCCTTGTGGTTCTGAGTACGGTTCTGAAGAGAACCTGAGTATAAGGCTGAGGGACTGAGGTGTAAGCTATGAGGAGCATTTTGGTGGAGTTTGTGCCTTGTCTAACATAAGCTAGAAAGGTGGGAAGGAAAGTGGATGTACCCAATTGGGGAACCACTATATATACTTGTGTGCTATGTTGTGTTGCTTGTTCCTTCTTTTTATTGGAGGTTCTAAGGACAAGCTCTAGATCACTTAGTTTATAAACAACAAAAAGACTAAAGAAATTTCAAAGACCTATTCACCCCCCCCCTCCCCTCCTCTAGGTGACTAGCTAACCTTTCAAGTGGTATCAGAGGGAGGTTGCTCAAAAAGGATTTAACAATCTGAGTATACCTCGAAGGTTAGCTATAACATATAAGTATGGGGTCAATAATGAACTATAAGGAGTTAGGTTCCATGAAACTACTAGTCTACGGGAAGGAAGGATTGGCCTCTGGAAGCAAAGGGTCAGACTGTTCATGGATGCATCTGACCCTAGGATCTATGTAATAGTTATTGAAGGTCCTTTTATCCACACAAAGGATTCCACCATTGATCCAACTCTAAGAGTGCCCAAGGCATATACAAAGATGGATAGAGATGAGGTAGTGTTGTCTACCATGGACAAGAGGGCACAGAATATCATTGCCAGTGCCATTGATAACTCAACCTTCTAAAATCTTGTACACTGCAAGACCTCCAAGAAAATGTGGGACACACGTACTTATGGTCTACATGGAAGGCTCTGAGGAAGTTAGAGATGATAGGAATTTCATGCTCAACCAAGAGTATGAGGCTTTCAGAAAAAGCAAATCTGAAAAGGTGGTTGATTATTTTTAAAGGTTTATTAGGATAGTCAATTAGCTAAGAACCTATGGTAGGGTATTCAACCACTATGAGCTGAATGACAAGTTCCTTAGATCTCTCACTAGAGATTGGGAAACCAAGATTTGTGTCATTAGGGAAATGGCTAAGCTGGCAGACACTCCTCCGCCAACTCTCTTTAGAAAGTTGATATACTATTAAATATAATTGGCTGCTAGACTAGAAGAGGAAAAGAGCAAAAGAGTAGCCAATCCAAGCCCAAGGATAAGTCAATAGAATTCAAGGGAGAAGCCCCAAGGAGTAGAAGAAAGACTCCCTCACCACCAAGGAGGGAAGCTGAATCAAGCACAGAAATATCTGAGTCAAGCTCATCAGACAACCACATGTCTGTAAAAGATCTAGCTGCCTTCTCCAACCAATTTCATAAGTTAATGAAGAAGAAGGATTGGAGGAGCAGAACATCTTCATCCTTTTATCACAGAAAGTCATCTAAGGTTGACAGGTATGTCCCTAGAACCAGTAAACAGATTTCCTCTAATGTCATCTGTTATTGTTGCAGCAAGGTTGGGCATGTCATTGTTGACTGCCCAGTCAAAAGAAATAAAGAAGATGAGAGGAAGAAGAAAAAGCATCACCATCAACACAAGGAAAAGAAGAAGGAGAAGTCCTTTGTGGCTAAGAAGGAGAGAATCTAGACAGATTTTTCCTCCTCAAAATCGAAAGATAAAGAGGAAGAAGCCTATATAGGGCTGATATCTGTTACTGCAAATCCAGAAGAAGAGGAATATCCAGCTGCCAGGATAGGAATAAGAGCCCCTCAATCACACTCAGACAGTGATAATAAGGAGGATGAAGAAGACTACGGATGCTAGGGGCTGATGGCAATAACTAAAGATGAAAGAAGTCAGGCAGATTCAGAATCAATCAAGGTACAACCTCTCTCTATTCCTTCATCTTCCTCTGAGTATAAAACCTGTCCAAACACTGATGCATCTTTATCCAATGATGAAGATTGCACAGACTATGAGAGTGATGTCAATCAATTGATTATTAAGTATTGACTACTCCTAGATGCTCTAAGGAAGAGGAGAAATCTTGCCAAAAGTAAAGCAAAGGAGATTGAAGTCCTGAAGCCTTATAAAACTTTCTATAATAATAAATCTATTGAGTTTTATAAGAAGAGTCATGAGGTGTCTGAACACAAAAAAAGTCTTGAGTGTCAGACCAAGCTTTTAGAAGAGAAGAATAAGCATATCAGATATCTGGAACAAAACTTCACAAAGAGAATGGGGATTGTGATTAACCCTTCCCAGTCACAGGGTATGTTGCCAAAAGCTGTAACCTGCCAATTCTCTAGGAAGCTGGGTATTAATCACATTAATCATCATTTCAAATCTGAATTCCCTAATAAGTTGACAGTATTTTAAAAGGTGAATTTACCTTCTAAAACTGTCAAGTTTGCACCTCCCCTTGAATATCAATCAAATGTGTGCTCTACCACTGGGGTAAAGACACATGATCTTAGAAGGAGTGTTTCTATACACTCTAGTTATAAAACTCAGGATAAGCTCTTTAGATTTCGATCCAAATATCATGTATCTAAAGAGATGAGAGAGACCAATAGATGGCAGGCTCCAAAAATACAATTGGCTCATCCTAGACTAGCTATATTTAGTTCCTCAGCACCTTCATTTAGGAAGAAGGAAGCAGCATCATGCAATGCTTTTCCAGCAAAATCTGGAGCTACTCACATCTCTCATGGACAACAATTTTGTGTTGTCTTAAAGAGAACATACAACATTCATAAATGTTGGTGATGTGGGAAGGTGGGCCACATTGTCATTGATTATTGGCACAACCTAAATGTAGCTAGTGGATAGAAAGGTGCTCAGTCCACGCAGAGAGTTGGGCAAAAGTTTTTTAATCCTAACAAGAACCTAGGACCCAACTATTGTTGGGTGCCTAAAGGTAAATAAATTTCTTTTTGCAGGTTAGTCCAAATACCTGTCTACATAAGACGTGGTAATTGGACAATGGATGTTCCAGGAAAATGTCTGGGATAGAATGATTGCTCAAGGAACATGATCCGTGTAAGGCAATAAACAAAGGTTGAGGTTGTTAAGTGTGTAATCCTCAAAACCTTGAGGCAGTAAGACTCAAGGTAAGTCTCTCTCTCTCTCTCTCTCTCTCTCTCTCTCTCTCTCTTACATAGAGACTAGTTTTTATAATTCATTAGTAAAGTTAGATGTGCTTAGGATGAACCTAATCAAGCACAGCAATTAGATAACAATGATTCAATTATACTTCATAATTATCTACATTGTTAACTTATGTAGCCTTTTTCTCTCAAGTCCAAATAACATATAAATCAGTGCTTATTAAGGTTGCCAATAAAACTGACTAATTAGCATGTTAGGTCTCCATCATACTTAGAATTGATAAAATATCTGTATAATGGTATGAAAAAAAGAATGTACATCCAGACAGTGAGGAAAGCTACAAATTAATCAGGCACTAAATGCCATGTATCATAACTGAAATCGTAGAGCAAGTCGTAAAGTCTATAAATGTTTAATTTGTTAGTCAAATGAAAAAGGTAATTAAATTTTTTCATTACATATATAAAGTCAACAAGAAACGAAAAGCCACATCGCTCTCAAAAGCCTTAACCCTAGCCGTCGAGACCGAAACCCTCTCAATTTCTTGACGCACTAACTCAATGGCACCAAAGATCTCAAAGGAGCTCCAGGAGGGATTTAAAATTGTGAGGAATGGATTCAGTCATGCCTCGCCAGAGATTAAGGAGGTGTTAAGGATGATTGAGACCACGAGTTTTGAGTACACCCTTTTTGAACCCTCAACCATTCTTAGAGAAGAGGTAGTGGAATTCTTCTCCAACATCAAGGTGTCATCCTCTCAAAACTCACAAAAGTCTAAGATTGGGGACATCAAGATTAAGATAAATCCAAAGAGATTAAGCAAATCCCTTCATCTAACCTTCGTCAACCCTAGCAAGGAAGAAGAACCCACCATCATGGATAGAGACAATGCTCTCAGGTGGTGTGAATACAGTGAGGCCAAACCTGGGTCTCTTAAGAGGAAATTCTTCAATCAGAGAGGCAAACTGCTGACAGATATAGTAGGGAAAGCCCTCATCTACAAACTCGGATCACATGACACAATCTCCAGTCAATGTTTGATATCATAACCAGGATAATCTTCAATAAGCAGACTTCTTGGTCATCAATCACCTACTAGAGAATAGTAGACTACCTACACACTCCAAACATGGGAAGAATTTTTTCCTTATACCTAGTGAATACCTACTCTGATACATTGAAGCAGGAGCAAGGAATGAAGATTCACTACCTAAAAAGAATGGACATTAAAACTTTGGACAGATTCACTAGGGTCCTACCAATGATCCAACCATGAGCAATAAAGAACTCCTCTATGGACAAAAGGAAGACACCTGCTGAGGAGGAAAGAACTGCCAACGCTGAACTAGAGCTTGGAACCTCCTCTCCAGCTAATGGTTGTTTGCAAGTTGACTTATCACTCAGTCAAACCTCTGCTAACTTCCAAATCCAAGTAAGTGATATGCATGTTGATAAAATCCATGTCAGTCCTAAGTCAGGACATGTTTTAAAGAATGCTACGAAAGAAGTGATTGCCCCAAAAGATGAGGCAAACATGGCTAATATTGATGATGTAGCTGCAATAGAAGTTATCCGTAGAACAAAAGATAATCATGAGCAGCCTCCTAAGGCTTTAGATACTTATTTTGATGGGTCAAGCCCAAAAAATAATGCACAGTCTGAGGAGGAGCATGATCAAATGGATCTGACAACTTTGGAACAAGTGGTCAACAGAGTGGTTGAGTTTGCACCCACTACAGGTACTACCCATACCCTCTTATTTAATAGTGTCAAAATAGCTTTAGAGAAGGAATTGTTTCCTTCTATTGGTGTTGTAGTTGAGGGGGAGTCCTCACAGGTCCCTGCTAAGGAAAATGTCCATCCTCTAATAAGCCAACCAACCACAACCCAAATCTCTAATGAGTTACTCCTAAAAAATTTCAAAGCACTCCTGGATGCCCAAACCACAACCCTCAAGGAGTATGTTGACCAATTAGTTGCCAAACAAAGAGATGAACTGCCAACCAAAGTCAAGGAAAACAAAGAAGAAATCTCTCATTTAAACAAACTTGTCAGCACCTAGTTTGATAGGGTTGGAACTGCTGGAATCAAACTGACAGCCCTCATGAAATCCTTGGACACAAGCCAAAAACTCTCTTCAGCTGACATAGGATATGTCAAGAATTATATGAGTACAACTGATGAGGTGATCAAGGGTGCAGCAGATCATGTAAATCAGCATGTCACCATTATTGCTTTCCACTCTATGAAAGTGGCACTACTTCTGAAAAATGAGCTTCTTGCTGACAATGAGAGAATACTTCAATCCATATCAAGCAAATATGAAGCCAACACAACCCTACTGCAAAATACCATATGCGAAGAAGGCAGAAAGGGGGAGACCATCCATGCTAAGACAGCAGAACTCATTGAATAATAAGCCTTCAATGTAATTCAAGGCACCAGGGTGGCACTACACCTGCACCTCCTAGATAGAAAGAGGCCTGGGGACCTAGACTTCTGAGCATAAGCTAGAGCTGTACAGGATGCACAACTTGCTTCTAGAAGAAAGAGGGAAGGAACTCAAATGGCTGAAGAGTTCATGGAAAAGAGGAGAGCTAAGAACAGAGATGATCCAGATCATGAACAGCTAAGTTATGCCTTTAAATCAATCATTATAAATTCTTGGGTAATCCATGGACAAATTTTACAGAATATTGATAGTGTATATCCTTCATAGGAATAGATAAAGCATTTGGAAAGAAATTCCCTAAGGGAAAGAGCATTAAAAGAAAATCTGGTAAGGAAGAGCAATCCTAAGAAAATTCCTCCCTTATATATTCCAAAGCCATTCCTTTACTTCAAGAGGCAGGTGAACAAAGCTAAAAACTTGAAGAAGACAGCTGCTACCAAGGATGCTGATTTAAGTTCAACAAAGAAGAGCTGAGATGAGACTGCAAGACATAGGGTGCTTTATTTTTGTAATCAATGTCTTGTAGTGAATATCAACAGTATAGCAATACCAAATCTTTATCATTGAAATTAATATGAGTTGGACCTGAATATATTGATGTGATAAATGTGTAATGCAATTCTCATTCATTTATCTGAGATAAATGAATATGATGTTCTTTCATAGATATCTTGTAATCACAAGTCTACTACTGTTGCTTGGCTAAGTTAATGATTAAGAAGATCTTAATCATAATGTTTACCTTGTCAATGATTAATAAAGTTGTTGTTGTTAATCAGACTATTACATTGTTAATGATTGATAACTCACCAGTAATATTGGTTATTGATCATAGTATTAAGCCATCTCATGTAGGGGGAGTTATCCTATACTGGGATGGCTAGTTGTAATGATAATGTCTCATCAGGCCTATCATGATACTTTTTTTGTTAATGCACCTCAGCATGGATGAGTGTTCTGCCTTTTCAAATAAGGGGAGATTGTCTGGAATTATACCCTACAATGTTCCTCAGGATTTGAAGAGGCATCATCAATCATGCTAAGGGGCATAATGTTATTAATGTGTGCTTGAGTTCATGCATGCAGGTAGTCTATGATTGGATAGGTCAACAAGAATAATATGTTGGATAATTCAAATTTTGTCAAGCTCAGTTCAAAGTGTGGGACTCAGATTTCGTCGAGCTCACCTCGTAGTTTGTCGAGCTCAGCTCACAGATCGTTGAGCTCAGCTCACAGATCGTTGAGCTCAACTCACCATATCTTGAGCTAAAACTCAGAAGCTTGAGGTTCAGAATTCGTCGAGCTCAGCTTGCTGTTCGTCGAGCTCAGCTCACAGATCGTCGAGATCAGCTCACCATTCCTTGAGCTAAAACTCAAAAGGTTGAGGTTCAGAATTCGTCGAGCTCAGTTCGCAAATTGTTAAGCTCAACACACAGTTCGTCGAGCTCAGCACACAGTTCGTCAAGCTCAGCTCTCCACTCATTGAGCTATATTCAGAAGCTTGAGGTTCAGAATTCATCAGGCTCAGCCCACCGATCATTGAATGCAGTTCAACATTCATCGACCTAAAGTCAGACAAATTGGCTAAGGCAAAACCGCTGAGAAGAAACCACTAAGACAGAAGACTGTCATAACTGAGAAGAAGAAAGCGTTGAGAGCACTGAGAAGAAAGCGCTGAGACAAAAACTTGTCTCAAATATTAAGAAGAAACCACTGAGACTGCTAAGAAAGAACCACTAAGACAAAGCCAATGAAAATTCACAAGTCCAGAAGCGATGAGAGTAAAGACAGATGGCGTTGAGTGACTTAACATCACTCAAAGCTTAATGAAGTTTTGGAATATTTCCTAAGTTCAGAAGGTGATGACCACTACTGACGTCATCAAAGTCAAATTACATGAAGATGTTGTGTGAAAGCTAAAGTAGCACCGAAAGCTGCTTTTTCCTCTTCTGAGGGAGGTGGCGCTCACCATACTTGACTGGGCCCACATTCAAATTATTATGTTGATTCAAATCAACAGATATAAAAGGAAGAGAAGAAAAGAAGATTAGGATTAACAAGAATGAAAGCAGAAAATGAAAGAGAGGTTGCTACACTTCACCTTCTTCGACAAGCTTGAAAGCAAAATCCAGCAATGAAAGCCAGAAGGCAAAGATAGCAGAAGCTTCTTCCAGTTCAGCAAGATTGTTCCTTGAAGAACAAGTTGGTTGATTCAATCTATCAGCAAGTGAAGATAGTTGTGTGAAGGGCTGTAAACCTTCAACAGCAGTTGCTGCCTTCAGTATAGCAGAGAAATTGGTAGCCGTAGAAGAAGACTAATTCCTTGTACAGCAAGTGGGCGGGACTGATATCTGTTCAGTCCAGCAATTTAGACTCCGAGATTTTTCTCTGAGTTAGTATTTTAGTTTTATTGCTTAATTGCTTGTAGGATTCAGGTTGCCTGAATCTGAGTTATAGGGCACTTTGTGCCTTAGCTGTAGGTGAGTAATTAGTCACTGAGGTAGGTGCCCTACTGGGGTACTGAGGTAGGATCCAAGTGTGGAATTGAGAGTAAGGCTGTCCTCCCAGCCTGAGTAGTAGGCCTTAGTGATAAGGCTGAGGTAGGTGACTATTGAGTCACTATGCTGTAGATGATAAGTGTGTCACTGAGTATATGTATTGGAGGAGACTGAGTGTAGGGCCTTTTGCCTGAGGTAGGTAAAAAATTTGTCACTGAGCTGTAGGTTCCTGGAAGGGATCTAAGGTATGTACATGGAAGGGTACTGAGTTGTAGGATTGTTACAACACTCTGAGAGTAGGGACTTGTGCCTGAAGTTGTTAGACACGTTGTGCCTGAGCTGTAGACCTTATATATAAGGCTGAGTTAGGTGGTTTGAGGACCACTGAGCTGTAGGAGCACTATAGGGCTCTGAGGTAGGAACCCTTGTGGTTATGAGTAGGATTCTGAAGAGAACCTGACTGTAAGGCTGAGGGCCTGAGGTGTAAGATCTGAGGAGCATTTTGGTGGAGTTTGTGCCTCGTCTAACATAAGTTAGAAAGGTGGGAGAGAAAGTGGATGTAACCAATAGGGAACCACTATAAATACTTGTGTGTTGTGTTGTGTTGCTTGTTCCTTCTTTTTATTGCAAGTACTAAGGACAAGATCTAGATCACTTAGTTTATAAATAACAAAAGGACTAAAAAAATTTCAAAGACCTATTCACCCCCCCCCCCCACTAAGTGACTGCTAACCTTGAAGTAATAACTTTCAGATAGCATCAGAGATAGCCAATCAGGCTTACTTATAGACTTACTCTTGGTCTGAGTCTATGTTAATTGGTCTTGAGAGTTGGCCACTGGCTCATTCTTGAGTGTGGGGCTGGTGCACCAAATACAAATGGTCCATGATGGGCCATTTGAATTTATTCATGGGGAGCCTTAAAGGCACTCATCCCTTTGCTATATCTTCTACCATAGCTGTGAACACTTTTTTCCACACTTGTGGATCAACCATTCATCTAGTGACCATAGATGACTTCTTGGTCATACCTGTTTGAAGGTAACATCACCTTCTTAAAAGGGATGGGAGGCTTAGATGCTAGGGGCTGAATTGGGATTTGCCTTTCCCTTTGGGATGGGCAACTCAAGTATTTCCCTTAAATCCCAACCCCTTCTTACCATTTTGAGAGGAGAAGGAGTCTATCAAGGGTAACACTGACTTTGTATTTGAGTAACTAGCCACAATCCTTCTCTCCCTTTGGAGCTTTTCTTCAAGATCCCTAATGAGACTATTATTGTAGTTGATGGTCCCAATCTGGATGAGTTTAATGTTCTTTAGTTGGGTGACTTCCCTTGTCTTCTTATCTAGCAAGGATGTTGTCTCAGCCTGTTGGGAAGAAGCTAGCTAGAGGGAGGTGATCTCCTCAACTTGCTCTTTGGCCAACTTCTTGCTTCTTTTAAAATCATCCATAAGGGCACCATACTTTTCAATCAATTTGTTGAAGCCAAAAGCTGGCCTCAACGAGAGTTCGGACCTTGGAGTGTAGCCAACACCTACTTCTCCCAAATCCTGACCACTGACTAGCAACAAAGAACCAAGAACTTGCCCTAAGCCTCAACTGGGAGGTCACTCCCCTAACTCGGAAGATCTCTGAGCGCTTCCCTTCCTTAGCCAATTGCTGGGCTAGGACTACCTCAGAAAGCACTAACTATTTTGAAAAAGTATGAAAGTCTGCCTTTTGAGGTACCTTATGGGTCATATTTATAGGCTCCTAGTATCTGGTCTGCCAACAACATAAATCCGCTATTCTAAATGGCTTTTTGCAGCTCAAATTGGTCTGCCAAAATCGTAATTCTACTGTTCTGAGGAGATAAATGTAGACCAAAGGGAATCTAGGTAATTTATCCTCTGGATCGTGCTGGGCGGAAACCCTTCCGTTATTCTGTAGGCCTTCCTCCTGCCATTAGTCATAGATCCTCCTGGCTTTCTATGTAAGAAACTTAGGTGCAAGCCACGATGCGTTGAGAGTGTCGAGTGGCGAGGCGTAACTCAATGCCGAGAATTTAAAGGGGCATTGAGTGGCATGGCCTCACTCAATGCCAGGAGCAGAAGGGATCCCGCTCACTCAGGCGCAAGCCTTCCCGCATGCCCCAGGCGGGAACCCTTTCAGCTATATACTTGTCTGATCTGTTTTCAACCAAAGCTAGCCCAAGGCTAGCCCAATCTCGTTATCTCAGGTCTCTAGGTTCCACCCATCAAATATGGGGTTGTACACAATCCCCCCTCTTTGTGAGCAAGCCTTGCGCTCAGAAAGATACTTCCAACCCCAAATATTCGTTGAGCGCTTGCTGACCTGGAAGAGAATCTTTTGTTGGCCCTACCAAGGCCTTATATATATATGTCATCGGGCCTATCCTCAAGTCAGCGTTGTTGCTTTTTACTTCCACTTAAGCTCTCGCAAGGCTGTCAAGATGTATGCCAAGTGCAATGAGAGGCCACTCTCGTAAGAATTCCATGACCGTCTCGCCGTAATTCAGGCGAGAGCCCGTGCAGACTGCGCCGGGGTAGCCCCCTGGCTAGTGGTCAAGAGGCCCACCAGCTCTCCCTCCCAGTTGAAGAATAAGAAGGCCAAGTCGGTTTGGCGAGACCACTCAAAGAAGGATCTAGCCTCGCCCACCCCGATCCCCGGCCGTGCTAATAACCCTCCTTCCCTGTTAGAGGTATTTTTCTTGCTTTATTGCTTTTGCGTGAACCCTCAAAGGGACCTTACTTACTAATATGCTACCCTTCTCGTAGGAATCAAATCCAGAAGACGTCACGAATGACTTCCTCGCAAATACTGAATCACCCCGGCTCCCTGAGGAAAAATTCTCGCTAGTTTTAGAGGTTATTCAACAGGTGATCCAAGCCGAGCAAGCAAGAACCCCATGTACCTTTCCCGCCTGGCACCGACTTTAACTAGCCCGATTGCCTTTCGTTGACTCACTTCTCGCAGCTCCTAGCCTCAAAAGACCAAGCCTCCTCGACCGGAGGTCTAGAACTCCCGTGCAAAAAGATCCCATCAACCCGATAACCGATCTTCCCCTCTCATCACTTCTCCCCTCCTAGATGGAATAAAAACCTCATGCAGTGAGGCCTACATGATAGGCTTCGTGCTTTACAGTCGGGAGGACGTAATTGTCTATGACTAAGAGACAATGAGGGGTCTCACTCACGAGGCTGTGTGAGCCCAGATGTGCGCACTTTAGCTCACGCACATGTGCGCGGGCCGCAGACTCCATATATGGCGGAACGTAGGTGACTTGCGGAAGTCGCGTGACCAATCCTCGGATGAGGTGGCCACACTAAAGGTAGACCTGGCGGGCTCGCAAAAGCTTCTCGCCCATCGCCCGTCAATTGAGGTATGTAAGGATTTTGATGTCTTTCTCCTTTTTATGATTTACCACAGCTCAAAGGACTTATTCGCAGGATTCTGCCCAAGACCAATTATTGCACGTGAGGGAGGTCAGCCTTGCATACGAGATCCCACTTTTGAAGGCTGAGCTCAAGCTCGCGCAAGAACCCAAGGCGCCGGCTCCGCCGTCCTTAGACGAGAGGCTCAAAAGTCATCACTTCTAAGAGTATGAGATTGAAGTGATGATGCAATAAAACACGCAGGTGGCGTCCGCGATGGTGATCAAGGTTTTGCGGGAATTGGGATTTTTGAACGAAGATGGTGAAACCCTTACTGCGCACAGGGTCCTACCCTGGCTATTCGAGCCCATCCCTAAGCCCGTGTGAGAGGGAGACCCTCAGGGCGAAGGTGATGCATTAGATCTCGGCAAGAACGATGGGTCCAACGGCGAATCTTCCAGCAAAATATCCAGCGAGACCTCCGACGTCTCTACCTGATAGTTACACGCCTTTTTCTGTCTTGTAGCCTTTTCCTTTTGTAATTTCTAGGTAATGGGCGGGATGTCTAAGAACATGTAACATTTTGGGATACATATATAAAAAATTGGCTTTCTTTTTTGCTTTTCGCCAAAAGGCCTTTTATTCCTGTTTATTTTTTGCTTCTCTTATTATCGTTCACAAGCGCCTTCGCGACCATGCTCGAACCTTAGGCTCTTAGGAGATGACCGCGGCTCGTTCATTGCGTAGATTATCTAAGTAAATTTCGCCGAGAGGGGTATGCCGAGTCGACGTGCCGGGAGACCTTTGCCGAGATGCTATGTGCTGGAAGTCCCTGAGTTCCCCTCTCTCATCTTAGAATAGGTGTTGGTTATCTGCAAGCCTGCTAATGAGGATCTTTGCAATGTTCATCCTGGGTCCAGTTGCCTCATCATCTAGGTGAGAGCCTGACGGCGGGAGTTGTCCTTAATTTTGTTATTCTTCCTTTTCGTCTCATCACCAGGCAAGCCTTCATCCCTGCCAGCTTGATGGGAGCCCTATCGGGGGGCCTACTTGGTCACACCAAAAACCACAAATTGTATCCCTTACCCTGCAAGCGAGATTATGGCCCTGCCAGGTGATAGGATCCTAACAGCGGGTCAACTAGGGGCTGCGCCTTCCATCCCTGCCAGCTAAAGGGAGCCTGAGTAGTAGGATCCTCTCGGGGTATTCCCTTACCGCCCCCCCCCCCCCACCCCAAGCAAACCTACGGCCCTGCCAGCTAGTGAGAGCCAAATAGAGGGTCTACTTGGGGTCGAGTGTGCCTTCTAGCCCTTCCAGCTAAAGGGAGCCTGTACAGCGGGATCCTCTTGGGTTCTTGCAAACTACATACCTCTTTCCCTTTCACCCCCAAGCAAGCCTACGGCCCTGACAGCTAGTGGGAGCATGACAGCGGGTCTACTTGGGGCCGAGTGTGCCTTCTAGCCCTTCTAGCTATTGGGATCCTGAGCAGCGGGATCCTCTCAAGGTATTCCCTTACCCCACCCCCCCCCCCCCCCCAGCGAGCCTATGACCCTACAAGCTTGTGAGATCCTAACAGTGGGTCTATTCGGGGCCAAGTGTGCCTTCCAGCCCTGCATGCTAATGGGATCTTGAGCAGCGGGATCCTCTCGGGGTCCTGCAAACTACAAACCTCTTTCCCTTTCACCCCAAGCTAGCCTACGACCCTGCCGGCTAGTTGGAGCTTGATAACGGGTCTACTCGGGGCCGAGTGCGCCTTCCAGCCCTGCCATCTAATGGGATCTTAAGCACCGAGATCCTCTTGGGGTATTCCCTTACCACCCAAGCAAGCAAACGGCCCTACCATCTAGTGAGTTCCTGACAGCGGGTATACTCGGGGACGAGTGTGCCTTCCATCCCTGCCAGTTAATGGGAGCCTACACAGCAGGATCCTCTCGGGGTTTTCAAAACTATAGATACATAATAACCCTGTAGAGAAACAAATCTTAAAATAGCATATTACAATGGTATACACAAATTAACCCATAATATAGGTAGAAACGCTTCAGGTCATCGCCACTCCAGGCGTGGCCGATGGGCACCCTCTCCACATTCTGGATGTGGTATCCCCCCAACCCCGAGGCCTTTTCCATAATGTAGTGTCCTTCCAAATTAGGGTTGAGCTTACCAACAGCCACCGACTTTCCTGCGGCGTCGAATTTCTTTAAGACTAGATCTCCTTTCCGGAAATGCTTGACTCTGACTTGTTTATCAAAATACCTAGCCATTCGCCGCTTGATTTCCTCCTTCCTGACCGCAGCCATATCGTGAAGTTCTTCCACCATATCCAGCGAGAGTCGCAGATCTCTTTCGTTCTCCTCCCTCCATGTCTTGTCTCCTTTGCCGGCGGCCATAACTCGTGGGGACTGAACCTCAAACTCTACAGGAAGGGCCGCCTCACAACCATGCGAAAGCATAAAAGGGTTCTCTCTAGTGGCCATGTTTGGGGTTGTCTGCAAAGCCCACAACACTGAGGGGAGTTGTTCCACCCAGCTCCCCCTCAAGTTTTCGAGCTTCTTTTTTAGCAGGTTTACAATAATCTTGTTTGCCTCATCCACCTGGTCATTGCTCCTTGGGTTGGGGACGGAAGCAAACCTGAGGTTGATCCCTAGATGGGTGCAAAAGCTGATGAACTCCTCGCTGGCGAACTGTGGCCCATTGTCCATGATAATGGCCTAAGGCAACCCATGCATACAGATGATCAATCCCCATGCGAAATTCCTGATGACTTGGGAGGTTACCTTTGCCAATGCCTTGACCTCTAGCCATTTTGAAAAGTAGTCAATCATAACCAAAAGGAACCATCTCTTCCCGCTTGCCAGGTGAAATAGCCCAACAAAATTCATTCCCCAGATGGCAAAAGGCCATGGCGTCGAGATGCTTTAGAGCCTTTGAGGGGGCAAGAGTTAGAGGGGTTTTATAGTTGGCCATTTTGGCACCTCCTTGCAAACTCTGCCGCATCCTTCCTCAGGGAGGGATAAAAGTACACCTGATTAACCACCTGTGCCTCCAAAGTTCTTCCCCCTGAGTGATTGCCACACTCGCCCGAATACACTTCCTCCAGGATCCTTGTGATCTCTTCCTCTGCTAGGCATCGTGTCAGGAGTCCTGATAACATCTTCTGATGTAACCCTTTTTCATGCATGATGTAGTGTGTTGTTTTGTGCCTAAAGCCTTTTGCATCCTTAGTCCCTTCTGTGGGGTTGCCTATAGCGAAGAAGGCTATGAAGGGATCCACCCACGAGGGTCCCGATAAACTTCCATCAACTCCCCCTCCTCAATCATTGGATGAAAAAGCTCAGTCAAGATTCCCCTGCCCCGGTGTCCAAACTTAGCAAACCGTTCAGCCGCTTCATTCTCCTCCTGGGGGGACATGCTGGATTGAGAACGCTCGGAACCCACCAACAATTTCCCTCACCTTTGATAAGTATTTCATGAGGGTGGGCTCCCAGGCTGTGTATTCACCTCTGATCTGTGATGACACTACTAATAAATCCGTAAGCACTTCTACATCATGAATCTCGAGCTCTCTGTCCAACCGCAACCCAGCAATGAAGGCTTCATACTCCGCTTGGTTATTTGTTACAGGGAAGTGAAGCACCACCGTCTGCTCTATGGTGACCCCTTGAGGGATTACTAGTACTTCCTCTCACCCCTGGGAATGCTTCCCTGAGGCTCCGTCAACCAACATCTTCCACGCCTCCCGCGGCAGTGTCTTCTCTCCCTCCACCTCTATGACATAGTCAGCTAAGAAATCAGCAACTACCCGCGCCCTGATGGAGAGACTTGGCACAAAAGAGATGTCAAACTCATTGAGCTCGATTGACCACTTCGCCAACCGCACTGAGTGCTCCACCGCCTCAAAAATCTTGCGCAAGGGATGGTCCGTCACCAACTTGATTAAATGGGCTTGGAAATACAGCTAAGCTTCCTCACTGAGACGATCAGGGAGAAATCTAACTTCTCTAGGATGGGGTAACGGAGCTCCGCCTTCTTCAAGATCTAACTGACATAGTAGATTGGCAGTTGTTTCTTCCCTTCTTCCCTTACCAACACAGAACTTACAGCCTCTGCCCCTACCCAAGATACAAAGCTAGCTCTTCCCCCTCCTTCAGGCTCTAAAGAAGCGGTGCTTGGGAGAGTTGACCTTTTAATACCTCGAAAGCCTCCTCGTATTCCTTTGTGAATTCAAATGTTTGGTTTCCCCAAAGCACCATGAAGAAGGGTGAACACTTCTCGCTGACTCGGGAGAGAAATCGACTCAAACCGGCGAGTTTGCCCATCAAACGCTGAACCTCCTTGGCATTGCATGTTGATTCCAACTCCATGATGGCCTTCACCTTATCCGGGTTAGGCTCAACGCCTGTTGGGGTCAGAAGTTGTCCAAGGAACTTTCCTCAGCTTTCCTTTAAGAAACACTTCTGGGGGTTTAGCCTCATCTTGAACTTTCGTAGGTTCGCGAATGTATCCTCCAAGTCAAGTAGGTGTCAGCCACATCCCCACTCTTCACCATAAGATCATCAACATAAAACTCTAGGTTCCTACCCCTCTGACTTTTGAACACCAGATCAATCATAGGATGGCAGGTAGCCCCTACGTTCTTTAGCCCGAAGGGCATCATTTTGTAGCTGAAGCATCCCTCCCTTGTGATGAAAGAGACATCCTTGACATCAAGGGGATGCATTTGAATCTAATGGTAATCTGAAAAGCATCCAAAATACTCATAATAGATAAATTACCGCTGAATCAACAAGCGTGTCGATCCGAGGCAGGTGGTAGCAATCCTTAGGGAATTATTTATTTAGCAAGGAAAAATCTACATACATACGCCACCTCCCATCCCTTTTTTTTCCCTTTACCACATTGGAGACCCATCCTGGATACTGGATCTCCGAGATAAAACATGCATTGAGATGCTTCTTGACCTCCTTGCGGATGGGTTCCTCCAGCTTGGTGGCGATGGTCCTCATCTTTTGTCAGATGGGACGCGTCTTGGTTTACAGGTTCCTACAGTGGAATTCCACATCCACGTCAATGCCCGGCTTGTCTGCCACGCTCCAGGCAAAGATGTCGATGCTATTCTAGATACACTCCCGCATCCTCTCCTGGTCTTTAGGGATAAGTTTGTCACTGATCCGCACCCTCTTTGCCTTCCCTACCTGGGTGAAGACCTCGATCTCCATGAATTCCTCTGTCGGCCCCAATCGGGGTTGCTCGCTGCCGGCCCTCTGCTCCTCCTGCCCCAACTCTTCCTCCCATCCTGCTTCCTCAACCTATATTGCCTCTACTAGGATCTCTTGTGGCACCATCTCTACGCCTCCCCGGGCCTTACCCCCAGCTTCTCCTTCCACCCTCTCCTTCTCCACAGTCTCCTCCCCAGCCTCTCATTGGCTTACTTCTTCCTTCACAAACTCCTCCTGCGCCATCATCTCCTTCTCTAGCTCCTCCTCCTTGGCCATCGATGAAGTTTTGTTGACGGCAATCACATAGCACTGCCTCGCCACCTTTGGATCCCGCCTGATCCGAACCAGCACTCCTCCATTACTAAACTTGAGACATTGGTGAAACTAGGAGGGGACACAATGAAAGGCACTTATGAGAGGGTGCCCAAAGTTTGCTTTGTAGCTACTTGGAGCATCAATGATGACGAACTGATAATTCCTCGACCCCCCACCCAACGTCATGTGCAGTCCTACCCCCCTTCGACTTCTTTCCTCTCTCCCAAGATCAAAACAACAGCCCATCTGAGGCTAGAAGCCTCCGGGCCTCCACCTTTATCTCATCGAAAGCTTTTTTGAAGATTACGTTCACGGAGATCCCATTGTCAACCAGAATCCTTGAGACCGTGAAATTCTCTATTGTCGTCTAGATCACCTAGGCATCACAGAACGGGTCTTTGTAGTCAGGAATATCCCTCACTAAGAAAGTGATTTTTTCCTCCTGGGAGGAGTTTGGGAGGTCGAGTTGATGCTCCTTTCGTACATGGTTTGGAAGCTCCCCTTATGGGTGGCCTCTATCCCCACTCCCTTGTGGATCACCCCGATCCCTCCTCGTTCCCCCACGACTTCCCAGTACTCGCACCTGTTCTAAGACCCAAATTTTTTTTCTTTTAAAACCACTAAGGTCTTATGCCCAGAATTGTCATTTTGCGGAGGCACCGACACTCGGGAAGGCCGCCACTACAAAACGCCAATTCTGCCATCCTTTTCGATCATAAAAGAGAGAGAATTAATTATAACAGAATATAGTCATGTCCACAGAATCACTTATAAATATAAATCACAACAAGTCCATAGATATATAAAAGGGAGTACTGCAAAAGATCAGTACAAATGAAATATAGACGGGCTTAAGCCCGGTACATCAAATCATCACTACGATCTCTCGCGGAAGCTATAAGATAGTACAAAACACTCACTGAGCTGCTCACTGGTGCTCCGGAAAAAGACTGGCCCACCTCCATGCGCACCGTACTCTGTAGGTTCTGATCCCTGTCTCCAATCCGAAGCTCCTGTAATGTTGTGGTCTGAAAACCATAAGTCGTAAAGACTAAGTCCTATCATCCCCTACCCCTCCCCCACGGCTCCTAAGCACCGAGCAGAGAGGAGGAAAGGGAAGCTACAAAGGTGGAGAGTAATCAAAGAAGATGACAGTGGAACAAATCTAGCAGTTATTGATGTTGTATATCAGCTAAGTAAGAAAGGTACAATCTAGCAGTTCTATAATAGTGAGCAGTAAAGTAAACAAGTAAAATAAGCAGCAAATGTAATAAAAGACAAGGTAGAAAACAAGTAAGTAAGTAACCTTAACTTATATGAATGCCTATACAAACTTATAAGTTAAGGGGTCTTCTTCAAGGCTCCCATCGTATAATAAGTCAAATACCGATTTATACATTGGGGTGTCGGTTGTGTGCAAATATAAGTGTAGTGAAATGCTATGCCTTCATTCATTCAAGTGCAACTAACGCACACGACTCTATGCGCATAGACCTTTAGTCCCCCCCTGTTCGGGCAGCTAGCTTCACTCCCAGGAACCTCTGTACTGGCAAATGGAGACAGTGGGTCGGGCCCCCCACTCTTAGGCGGGTATCCACACTATCTGGCCTAGCCCTTCTGTACGCCCCTAGAAGAACACAACCTAGAGTATTCGCATACTAGTGCTTGTTATACCCACCAAACTTTCTTTGGCTAAGTGTCCCACACCGCCGAGTCAACGAACTAACGTCGGTGTGAATGACTGTCAAATACCGAAGACCCACCACCTTATTCTATATCCAAACCCTCGAGCCCCTCACTCCCCGGACTATCCCATCCGGGCATCTACCTTCCGAAGCTACCGTCCGGAAGGCAATCAAACCAACCTATTCAACCTCCCTAGCTACCAGGGTGTGTGAATATGAAACCCTAGTTATACTAGTTGCTCTTGTAGTTTATTACTCCTACAGTTTACGTTAGCCCAGGACTGCCCCGGCATACCCCGTGAAGGGATCTCAAAGGGCACTAGGAACTACGATGGGCTTAAGCCCAAAGCTCCCTTTTGCATGGCACTTATTGTTATTGGTTAATACCCAATTCCCAATCTCTCTTGTGTTATATTGGTTCTAACCCTAGTGTATTTGACACTTCTCTCCTATGGGGTAGACGATGTTTCGTCGTCCCCGAGCACCTCTAAACACTAGCAAGACTTCTCACTCCTCATCATGACTACTCATATCACTTAACATCCAATTACACTTATATCCCATCTCCCTTAGTTCACTTTTGCACCATAATATGATTCCTGCAGTTTTTACTAAACGCAGACCATCCTAAGCTATATGATGTATATAATAAGAAGTACTCAAAATATTTATCCAAATGACCTAAGTTTTTTACTGGGAGTCTATAATGAAATAATTTGGCTAAATCCAGAAATTCACATTTTTTTTAATTTGTTTGATATTTAATTAATTTCTTTCCAATCCAATCCATGCTTGAATTGAACATCCTGTAAGATTATGTCCGAAAGATTACCTCAAAAATATTGGGGGGTTTTTGAGCTATTTAAGACACCTAATTAAATTCTATAAGGATTATTAAATTTTTTCCAAAAACTATGGGAAAATGTTTCTCAAAAAACCTCATTTTTTGATATATGCTAGGTATAGGTAATAGTGCGCCCCATCCAAAATTTCATGTCATTTGGATGGCTGGAATTGTGGGGGCATTCAAAATACTATCTTGTATAGCCTAGATATAGACTTCACCAAAATGGGTGCTGTGGTAGAACCACTTCCCCAAATGAGTCCAAATAAATTTTAAATAAAACAAGACTTCACGGCCTACAACATTCATGTTGGTCATATTTCCAGTAGAGGGGCCTACCTATTTTTAATAATTATTTCAAAAATCATCCAGAAAACGGGACAGAAATTTCGATAAAAGGAATTAATAAATTTAATCAGTACACATCTTGATGCAGATCCAATAGCGTTGGGATCATCTTCTTCCTCCAGCCAAGGGCTGAGAATAGCCCGACTTGGAGCGCATTCCAGACGCTGCCGCCGGCCAACAAGCCTCCTCCCTGGCCGGCCACCACCACCACCACCTCCGTTGAGGTGGTGGCCATCGCCGGGCGGCGGCGCAGCCGCCGGAGGGGCGTTTTCCGGCAAACCCGACATGTCTTTTTTTTGCGAAAATAACCAGGAAGACCACCTCTTCCCGATCGGGCTCAGTTGAGCCCGATTCTTAATCCTAAAGAAGGCTAAGATCTACCCGTAGAGAGAGAGAAGGGGAGGACCTTGTTCGCGGGCTGGAGGCGTGCCGATCGACGGAAAGCCATTAGTGGTGGAGGTGTCGCCGGCACTCTTCAATATCACACAGAAATCTCTCGTCTCCTTCAGGCAAAGTGTGGCAACGAATACTTGAGGTCTAGGGAAGCTTTTAGATCAGTAAAAGGGGGGAGGGAGGAGGTTTAACTGATGGTCGACATTAATGGTCCTTAAAATCAATTTTAGCCATGGTGGTTGGGGGATGAACACGGTTCAAACCAGCAAGGTAAAGGCTTGAAACTCCTCCTTTTCCCTAGGGGAGTTGAATCCAGCTGTTAAAAGAAGAGTGAAAGGATATCAAGGCATTCAAGCGACATTAGTGGCCATGAAAGCCGACTCTCGGCCATGGCCATTGTTGTTTACCTTCATAACGGTCAGCAACGTGGCATTTCCTCCACTTAACCGGTCAAAATTTATTTTAATAAGACTTAATAAAGTCTTAATAGATAAACAGCTAATTTAAGACATCCTGGCCCACTTCCCGAAACTGCCCGGTTTAGCTGAACTAGCACACAGACCAAATCGCCAAAAAAATATTCTAAGTACAATGGCGTTGAGCTAGCTCAGCTCACTCAACGCCATCCAGCCTACGGCGTTGAGTGAACTCAGCTCACTCAACGCAATTTAGCATATGGTAAGATAACGTTGAGTGCAGTCAGCACACTCAATGCCATTCAGCTTATGGGGTTGAGTGCACTCGACACACTCAATGCAATTCAGCCTACGTAAGATGGCGTTGAGTGTAGTCAGCGCACTCAATGCCATTCATCTTATGGAGTTGAGTGCACTAGATGCACTCAATGCCATTCATCCAATAGCAAGATTGCGTGGAGTGCAGTCAGTGCACTCAATTCCATTCAACTTATGGCGTTGAGTGCACTCGACGCACTCAATGTCATTAAGCCCACGTAAGGGTGCATTGAGTGTAGTCAGCGCACTCAACGCCATTCAGCTTATGGATTGAGTGCACTCGACACACTCAATGCCATTCAGCCCATGGTGTTGAGTGCACTCAATGCACTCAACGCCATTCCGCTTACGGCGTTGAGTGCACTCGACGCACTCAATGTTATCTAGCCTTTGGCATCTAGTGCACTCTACGCACTTAACGCCCACCCCGAAATTTATTTTAAGTGAAGATCTGATCTACAACTTGCAAACCAAGGTGATTTTCACCCTGAGCCTTGGTCACTTGGCCTCCTAGGGCTTTCTAGGGTTTTGTCATGACCTAGTCATGACAAAACCAATCCTAGGGGTCTGGTCGGAAATGGGATATTACAAATCCCAATATACAAAAATAAAAAATTCGTCCCCAAAATTAAGGTTAAGCCAACGAGGGTTTCTACTGGAATAGAAGAAATTGTAACATCCCTTTGGTTTAAGGTATACCTGACTCGAAGAGTTCCGGGTACTTTTGTTGCATCAAGTCCTGTGGCTCCCATGTATGCTCCTCCTTCCCCTAATTTCTCCACCGAACCTTGATTTAAGGAACCTTCTTACGTCGCAAGACCCGCACGACATTGTTATCAATCCTGATCGGCTCCATGTTGACTGATCGATCCGAGGCCACTGGGCCATCTACTGTGGAAAGCAGCTTCTCGGGGCGTAGTAAAGCTCTCCATAGTAAGGAGACGTGGAAGACATCATGCAATCCCGCTAACTCTAACTATAGCTCCAGTCTATAAGCCAAGGGGCCGATCCGCTCCAGGATCCTGTAAGGCCCCATATACCTCAGACTGAGCTTCTTTCGCCCACGAACCCGCGAGACTCCGTGCATCGGCCGTATCTTCAAGAAAACCCGCTCTCCCACCTGGAACTCAACCTGACGATGCCTCGCATCGTAATATTTGGCCTGCCGGCTCTGGGCTTCCAACATCCTGTCTTGGATCAACCTAATCTTTGCATCAGTATCCCCCACAAACTTCGAGCCAAGTGCCTACTGATCCTCATCCTGAACCCATGATAGTGGGGTCCTACACCTCCATCAACATAACGCCTCTTATGGATCCATACCTATACTGGACTGATGGGTGTTGTTGTACAAAAACTCGATCAGTGGCATCAATCTCTCCCAAGGCTCGCCGCGGTCCAAAATACACAGGCGCAAAAGATCTTCCAATGTACGGTTGGTGCGCTTCATCTTCCCGTCGGTCTGAGGGTGAAAAGCCTGTTGAATGTCAACCGATAACCCAGATGGGCCTGAACTGATCTTCAATCCCTGGATGTAAACCGCCCATCCCGATCCAAAACGATAGCCTTGGGTACTCCATGATAACGCACAAACTGCTCAATGAACCTCCGTACTAATACACTAACCGGAGCGTCCTTCGCCACTGGAATGAATCTGACCACCTTTATTAGCCTGTCCACTATCACCCAGATCGATTCATTCCCCGCACGGGATCGAGGTAGCCCATGTATGAAAAACATGGCTATATTCTCAAACTTCCACTCCGGTACCGGGAGTGGCTATAGTAATTCTCCCGGATTCTTACACTCCGCCTTTACGAGTTGGCAAGCCTATAAATGCATCACAAAATACGTAATGTCCTTCTTAATGCCTGGCCAGTACATCGTCCTCCTCAAATCTTTTACCATCTTGGTGATCCCCGGGTTGCACCGAGTACCGGCTGCAGTGAGCTTCCGTCATGATGTCCTCCTAGATCTCGCCTCCTGCCGGTATATAAACCCTGCCTCTGAAACATAGGAGACCATCCCTCAAGGAGTAATCCCCTGCCGTGCCTTCCACCAAGGCCCTAAATATCAGCTTAGCTCTCGCATCCATCCTCTGCCCATCTCTAATGCGGTCCCGAATATCATCGGTGGTAACCATCGATCCCAACTACTCCATGTATAACTTCGGATCATCCTCAGACATTAGTCATATCTTCATCTCCTCAAATGATTTAACTAACTCCAAGGCCATCAGCTGTAGGCCTACTCCTGACGTACTCGCTCTCTAGCTCAGAGAGTCTGCGACCACGTTTGCCTTTCCGAGATGGTAGTGCATGGTACATTGGTAGTTCGACAGGAATTCCACCCAGCGTCTCTGGCTAATGTTCAGCTCCTTGTGTGTGTCTACGTATCTCAAGTTCTTGTTGTTTGAGAAAATGTCGCAGTGAACCCAATAGAGGTAATGTCGCCAGATCTTAAGAGCAAAAATAACTTCCCCCATCTCTAAGTCGTACACCGGGTACTTCTGTTCATGCTTCTTCAATTGACGGGAGGAGTAGGCTATTATGTGCCCGTTTTGCAACAAAACGACACCCATTACCCTGATAGGAAGCATCCGTGTACACCTGGAATCCTTCCTTCCCTGAAGGAAGAGCAAGGATGGGAGCCGAGGTAAGCCGATCCTTCAACTCCTAAAAAGTAGACTCGCATCGTGGCTTCAAAATAAAAGGAGACTCCTTCTTCGTTAGAGACGTAAGAGGGAGGGAAATCTTAGAGAACCCCTTTATGAACTTCCGATAATAACCGGAAAGTCCTAAGAAACTCCGAACATCCAAGGCCGTCTTCAGTGGTGGCCAATCTCGTACTGCCTGTATAACAACCCGACCCCTTAAATAACATATAATAGAAGGTCCGGCCGGGGCCCCACATTATATGCCACAAACAGACGGCGAGGTCACAGGTTAATACCAAAATACCACGCATCCTAACTCAGAGCATTCTAGCAAAATTTTACAAGTTATACGAACTCAATCCATCAATGTCCACTACTATATATATAACTCATTTATATACAAGACCAGGCATCTTAACAAGCACACCGCTCACGGCCTTAAGGCCCTACAAGTTTCTCTTTACAAACATATGACTTCATACATCGGCACGTAGGCCAGCCACACATGAAATCCAAAGCTTCGCACGGCATTCGAGGGCCTAACAGCAACAGCAAGGGCTTCAGCCCGCTCAATCCATTTCCGCATCTACAAGGGCTGCACCTGCATATAAACATTCACCCCATGGGTGACAAACAAAGCAACGGTCAGTATTCAGCTGACCAATTATAACAACCCTACCCCTTACCCGGGGCAGTGGTTCCTTCCCTGCATGTAATCAAATCTCAACACATATGTACAGTGCACAATATCATCACAAACGTCGGCCTTCGTGCCAGACGTCCCGTGCACTCAGGGCACACTTACGGTGTACCAAGATCCTCATGGTTCCACAACCAATTCAATGTGTTTACTTGTTGGCCGGGCCTAAGCCTCCAAACCCCTATTGAAGACCTCCCGCACCCGTCTACTCAGAGGCAGGCACCTCATAACAAATTGTGAGCACTATCAGTCGACCTACCCACGTAGTGTAACAAGCCTAGGGAAATCGCCCTGCTGTATTGCTACCAATCGACCGCTTACCCGATCCTATTACGGAACTTGTTTGGTGGACCACCCATTCAGAGGTTCTTAACTTGTTGGCTATGGGCAAAAGCCGTCAAACCCCTGTTGACGATCACGCATACCCATCCACTCAGAGGTTCTTAACTTGTTGGCTATGGGCATCAGCCGCCAAACCACTGTTGACGACCTCTCGTACCCACCCACTCAGAGGTGTTCACTTACAACAACCCGATCAAAGAACTTGATGGGTGTCCTACCACCCCAGAGGTTCTCAAATTCCTCCTCAACACCGGCAAATCGTGCCGCTGTGCATTCCATCAATATAGCTCGCGCCGAGCATACAATCAAAGGAGCTATACAAAGCTTACTACTCACCATCACAATCGTCCTTACCATCTCTATAAGGTAACCGATATATACACAGAGTCTTCTCCGGTTCGCAACATCACCAATCCAGACATCCATCCAGATGGGCTTCACACAACATGCATATGCCATACTACACAGTTCCGTCTCTAGATGCAGACTCAACCACTGGAATCACTTACGCTCTTTAATCTTTTGATGGAGGATTCCACAAATATACATGCATACACAGAGGGCTTCACCTGCCCAAGGAAGAAAGACCATTACCCTTGATGATCGCTTCAGCGCCATGGAAAACTAGCCGGATGGAAACCACCGCGGTGGCCTTGCCTCCACAATGCTGCACTCGGCTCTCGAAACGGACCATTGAAGCTCCACCGGCGGTCGGAAATCTTCTCCTTCTTCCTTCCTTGCTCTCCTCTCTCTCTTCACTTAGAAAGAGAAAGGCTAAGATGAGAATGAGATATTCATCTCCATTATCGGCCTTATCAGAGCAGGGAAGAGCTGGGACCACAAGATCCAAATAGAAGGGAATGAACGGCCAAGATCTGCTTGGAAAAGCATCTAAACAGAGTTGACATGGCTTGTGACACGCCCGTGTCACAGGCCGTGTCCCTTGAGTGGTTTAGGAACCCACTCAATCTAGAACAGAACACGGGCCACGACATGCCCGTGTCACTCCCTAACATGCTCGTGTCAACTAGTACACGGCCGTGTGGATGGTCGTGTCACCTCATCAACACAATGCTGAAAACACCCGAGAAGGACACGGCTAAGGCACACTGCCATGTTCTAGGCCGCGTGCTCAACACGCCCCTGTGACATGCCCGTGTCACTGGCCGTGTACCACACTCAACGCAACTCAACGCCACTTCACTCAACGCCACTCAACGCCACTCCATAATTCACCCTAGCAGGACACGCCCAGGGACACGCCAGTGTCCCAGGCCGTGTTGCCTCTTGACGATCAGTTCTCGAGAGCTCAAGTCGACGCCTACGAGAACAGAACACACCCATGGACACGCCCGTGTCCCAGGTCGTGTGCACTGGACACGCCCTGGGATACGCCCATTTCCCTGGCCATGTCACCCATCCTGAACCCATTTTTGGGACTTAGGGTTTTTGGGGTGTTATAATCCTCCCCTCCTTATAGAAATTTTGTCCCGATATTTACAGCAACATATCCAACAATACAACCATTCACTTGTACAAAGTCATACGATGATCCGGGGTTACTCTCCCCACGTTCTCGCACTAACAAAAGTGTTTTCACAAACACATATACATACAAGATACAAAGTACAACAAAAAGCAATAAAGTGTACCATCCACTTTATTTCCGCTCCTCTGCATTTCTAAGTAGCTTCTTAACAGCCTCCTGCAACTCCAGGTTAAACACTCGAGGCTGTGTCACGTCATAATGTGTGCTTTGCGGCTCCTGCACTCCGAGATTGTACACTCGCGGTTGCGCCGGGGATGCAGATGATTGCGCCACTGCCTTACCCTTTTCCTCATAGGACGCGCCTGGCTTTTGCTCACTCTTTGATGGGCCTTTCAAACAGTAACGGGAAATATGCCCCTGCTTTCCACAAATGAAATAGGTACGTGAATCAACACGTCCTTGACCAAACATCGTGCCCGAAGCAACATCCGAAGAAGTTTGTTCAGCAGGCTTGAACCTCTTCTTATCCCGTTTCCTGATCTCCGACTGTTCGGACTGCGGGACTTTGAACTCCGACTTATCCGCCGCCAAGTTCTTCTTGTTATGTACTCATTTCAAATCTTTTTCCAGCGCACAGGTTATATCTACTAAGGATTGGAAGCCTTCGTTCACTGAACTCGGAAGCGCAAATCACAACTCATCTCAGAGTCCCTCATAAAATATGTTCATCTTTCGCGCTTCTTCCGCAAAAGTCGACCCCGCAAAACGTCCCAGCCTGGTAAATTCATGCAGGTAGTCATCCACAGTCTTCTCACCCAGCACCAGACGTTTAAATTCGCTCTCCATCGCAATTCTCCGCGATACTGGCAAATATTTTGCCCAAAACAACCTGGAGAATTCGTCCATCAAAATCTCTCCCAGGCCTCTGCCTGCAAACTGGTGCATCTCGACGTCATCACACCACAATTTCGCCTCTCCTTTCAGTAAGAAAGTGGCTAACGTAACTCTCTGCCCCTCATAAATCCTGAGCGCTGTCAGGATCCTCTTCACTCTTGCAAGCCAATCTTCCACCTGCATTGGGGAAAGCGCCCCGACAAACGTAGGTGGATGAAAATCCATAAACCACTTATATTGCTCGTTAGTCGCTCGCTCGTCCACTCGAGCATCCACCCGCTCTTGCCTTGCACCAACCCGAACTGGCTCCACGACAGGCCTTGCCTGCCAAACAGGTTGTGCTTGAATCATGGCAAATACCCCCTCCGCAACTAGGCGTACATTTTTCGCAGAAGGAGGAGGTATGGGCACCTCGGCTGGTGCCGCACTCTCATCCGAATGTTGGGGCTCAGACTACCAAGCTCCACTTCTTGTCACCTACATGTGAACAAGATATCAATATTCACCCTCTAATCCAAAACGGCAAACATACCGAATACACTTGCGCACATTCCTAGTGGACATTCTTGAGTTCAATTATGTTAAAACGGTTCGCACGTACACGTGCTCGCCACCCAACAAAAGAATTCGGCCACGAATTCGAAAGCGGAAAATCGAGAGGGTCTCTGATACCAAAATGTAACAACCCGACCCATTAAATAACATATAATAGAAGGTCTGGTCGGGGCCCCACATTATATGCCACAAATAGACGGCGAGGTCACAGGTTAATACCAAAATACCACACATCTTAACTCAGAGCATTCTAGCGGAAGTTTACAAGTTATACGAACTCAACCCATGAATGTCCACTACTATATATATTACTCATTTATATACAAGACCAGGAATGTTAACAACCACACCGCTCACGGACTTAAGGCCTTACAAGTTTCTCTTTACAAACATACGACTTCATACATCAGCACGCAGGCCGGCCATACATGAAATCCAAAGCTTCGCACGACCTTCGAGGGCCTAACAGCAACAGCAAGGGCTTAAGCCCGCTCAATCTATTTCCGCATCTACAAGGGCAGCACCTGCATATATACATTCACCCCATGGGTGACAAACGTAGCAACGGTCAGCATTCAGCTGACTAATTATAACGACCTTACTTCTCACCCGGGGAAGTGGTTCCTTCCCTGCATGTAATCTAATCTCAACACATATATACAATGCACCATATCATCACAAACGCCGACCTTCGTGCCAGACGTCCCGTACACTCAGGGCACACTTACGGTGTACCAAGCTCCTCATGGTTCCACCACCAATTCAAGGTGTTTACTTGTCTGCCAGGCCTAAGCCTCCAAACTTCTATTGAAGACCTCCCACACCCGTCCACTCAGAGGCACGCACCACATAACAAATTGTGAGCACTATCAGTCGACCTACCCACGTAGTGTAACAAGCCTAGGGAAATCGCCCCGCTGCATTGCTACCAATCGACCGTTCACCCGATCCTATCACGAAACTTGTTGGGTGGCCCACCAACTCAGAGGTTCTTAACTTGTTGGCAATGGGCAACAGCCGTCAAACCCCTATTGACGACCTCTCATACCCATCCACTCAGAGGTTCTTAACTTGTTGGCTACAGGCATCAGCCGCTAAATCCCTATTGACAACCTCTCGTACCCACCCACTCAAGGGTGTTCGCTTACAACAAGCCGATCAATTACCTTGGTGGTTGTCCTACCCACTCAGAGGTTCTCGCATTCCTCCTCAACACCGGCACATCGTGCCGCTGTACAATCCATCAATACAGCTCGCACCGAGCATACAATCAAAGGAGCTATACAAAGCTTCCAACTCACCATCACAATCATCCTTACCATCTCCGTAAGGTAACCGATATATACACTAAGTCTTCTCCGGTTCGCAACATCACCAATCCAGAAATCCATCCAGATGGGTTTCACACAGCATGCCTATGCCGTACCACACAGTTCCGGCTCTAGATGCAAACTCAACCACTAGAATCACTTACGCTCTTCCATCTTTTAATGGAGGATTCCACATATATACATGCATAAACAAAGGGCTTCACCTGCCCAAGGAATAAAGTCCGTTACCCTTGACGATCGCTTCGGCGCTATGGAAAACTAGCCGGATTGAAACCACCGCGGCGTCCTTGCCTCCACAACGCTGCACTCGGCACTCGAAACGTACCGCTGAAGCTCAACCGGCGGTCGGAAAGCTTTTCCTTCTTCCTTTCTTGCTCTCCTCTCTCTCTTCACTTAGAAAGAGAAAGTCTAAGATGAGAATGAGATATTCATTTCCATTCTCGACCTTATCAGAGCTGGGAAGAGCTGGGACCACAAGATCCAAATAGAAGTGAACGAATGGCCAAGATCTGCTTGGAAAAGCATCTAAACTTAGCATACACTGCTTGTGACAAGCCCGTGTCACAGGCCGTGTCCCTTGAGCGATTTAGGAACCGACTCAATCTTGAATAGAACACGGGCCACGACATGCACGTATCACTCCCTGACATGCCCGTGTCAATGATGCGTGAAAATCGTCTCACGGACTACAATTCAAATTGGCAAGTGTACCTATCGTTTTATAGTATAGTGATAAAAATATATCAAGGTCGTATAAAAACTTGGGGCAGGCAAGTACTATTACTCACAACGACTCTATTATCCTACCAAACGATTGATGGGTTTGAAAATTAAATTGAACTAAACTTAGTTAAAAGAGAAATAAACTATTGCAAAAGAGTGCTCGATCGACGATTCACTTTGAAATAAAATAACGAAATAAATTAGTTTAACATTTGTAATTCTATTAAGACCGTGACGGATCCGAAATTAGGAAGTAATCTCGCTCGAGCATTAAATCCCCTGACTTATAGACGTTTTGACTGAAATCTCTTTACAAGTCAAAATGGCCTAAAGTCGCATTACCGAAGTGACCCGCAATATTGGATTTGACTCCAATCCGGAGGATTTACGTCATCATATCTCTAGGGTTGCGTTCAATTCCTTCCTTCCTTGAGTGATCTTTCAAATCAATGAGTCTCTCGACTTCTATGAAATGAGATCAAATGCCTACTACCGTATACCAGAATACGGAGTCGACACGATAAAAATCAAAGAAAGATCAAAAATAGGAAAATTACAAATGCAAACATAAAATTTAAGATGAGTTATTTTATTGCAAATCTTATCGCGATCGGGCACAAAAACTAATTAGCTACGCATAGTAGGAAAGAGGAAAACAAAATAGAAGAAATAGAAATAGATTTGCATTGCTTGATAAAAAAAAGAGAATACACTATTAAAAATGACAAAACTATATTATGAAGAAAATTACAACAATAAAAGAAAACTTGAACAAGGGAAGAAAAGAAATAGAATAGAACTCTTGAACTAGGACTCTCTACCAAAAACTGCTTCTTACTAAAACTACTTAACAAAACAAGAGGGAAGGGGTTCCTTTTATCGGAGAGGGAGAAGGATCTTGAATGAGGGGAGACAAGGGGGTGGCCGACCATGCTTGGTGGAGAGGGTTCATGCATGAGTTTAATGAGGGAGTGAGAAAATAGACTAAATGCCTGCATGATATTTATGAGGGGAGAGGGAGAAGATGAGATTCATTGCATGTAGTTAAAAGAAATAAAAATAGAAAATACAAGGGGAATGAATACGAAATAAAGAGGGGAAAAAGAAATAAAAGAGGAGAGAGGGGAAGATGAATGAGGAATAAAGGGGAGAGAAAATAATAAAGGGGAGAGAGAGAGGAGGCCGGCCATGCAAAGGTGGATGGGTGCATGCATGTTAGTGGCCGACCATGCATTTGATTCATAATAGGCTGCTTGGTGGGCTCGGGTAGGTTTGCATGAAGGCTCGGGAAGCATGGTGGGCTGCTCCATGGGCTCGGGTAGGCTTCCATGAACGGTTGGACTTGTGCTTGGGCTGAACCAAATGGAGGGGATGCATGAACCTATAAATAAAACAAATAAAAAAAAACATTAGCTATATTTTATAACATAACATGATAATATAAAACATAGAACATAAAAAGTGAAAATACATTAAAACATATAAATAAAACTACGAAGTTTAATTATTATAACATAACAAAACTTTAAAATAAAATAACAACATAGCAAGCATAATAATACGTAAACCTATAATAAAACTAGGAATTAATATATCCTAACACAAAAAGAAAAAATATGCATAAAAATACTTAAAACATATAATTAAACTAGGAATTTTGCATATTCAACTATACCAAAAACGATGACTAAATCAAGTCATCAAACTCACCCATGCTTAGGCTTTTGCTATTCTAGAGCAAAAGTATGAGAAATATTTATAAGACAATAATAAAATTTCAAATTAAACTAAAATTTTATTTACACCAAAATCTAGCCAAAAATAAAATTTAGGGATTTACGAATTAAATCCTAAATTATGAAATTAAAGTTAAAAGAGAGAAATATTTAGCCAAAAATTCTCTAATAAATTAACTAGCACTAGAAATTGAGTAAAGTGCAAACAAGGTTGGAATGAAATTATAAAAACCATAACTTGAAAGAAACTTAAGGAAAAAATGAAACCTACTACTTATGCTCTCCAAATATTTTAATTTAAAGACTAAGACAATAATATTGGCTGAGGGGTTTGGGGAGGAAATTAACATGAAGAGGTCTTTGATTGGAGGTGATCATCATTTTATTTTATTTTCACACCCCACATAATTTTTTTAAAAAAATATATATATGTAATACCAGAAAATGATAGACTAACATCTTATCACTTCCCCCGACATATATGAACTTTTAATTCCTCTCTTAATTTTTGGGTTGCATATGTGTACCAGAGAATAAGGAACTAACATCTCCTTATTCCCATGACATATGATCTAACAATAAAAGAAAGAAAAAGAGAATTGGGTAAGGATAAGGGGTTAAACAAGATTTTAGAAAATGAACTAAAATACTAGTGAGCAACTACTAGTAGATTGAGATTTCCTAATAATCTAAAAGCATGAGGTAATAATCATTAGAATCCAAAATTGTTAAGAAAAATTACTACAAGATTGAAACTATTAAAAATAAAAGAGAAAAAGTGCTAAAGAAATTACTCTAAACAAATTAAAATCATAAGATTATCCTCAAAACTAAATCACTAAATATTAAATTTTACTAAATATGATGAAATAAAAGATTAGCAAAAAATAAAAAAAAAGTTTATAAAAAAACTCAAACTAAATTTCTGAAAATAACAAAAAGCTAAGCATGAGGTTAATTATTTTTTTTTATTTTTTGACAATTTTCATTTTTTTTGGGTTTTTGAAATATAATCTTTTTTTTGGAACTTTTTGATTTTATTATTTTTTGGGTTTTTGATAAGGCTAAATAAAAGCAGTACTAAAGAAACTTAAAAAAACTATACTAATCTTTGTTTGTTTTTTTTGTAGAAATTTAAAACATTTTTAGAAAAGAAAGAAAAAAGAAATAAAATAACTAAACCCTCCTCCATGCTTGAATTTTGCATTGTCCTCAATGAAAAATAAAAAATAAGAAAGAAAAAAGAAGAAGAAATGGGAGGGGGGATGCAATAAAGAAAATAAATAAAAAGAAAACGACTTCCCGGATTGGTAAGGCCGAATGCAGATGTCACTCCCCCAGGCTTGAGCTGGACACTGGCTCAGGCCTATGGAAGAGAGGAAAGGATGGAGCTAAACGAACCGCCGGGGGTTTTATTCCTGCAAAACAAAATAAGCAAAAAAAAGAAAAAACAAAAAAAAGTGATAAACAAGGGGTTCCTCCCAAGAGCGCTCTTTGTTTAACGTCGTCTGAGCCCGACGTTATTGGTTAGCTAAATGGAAAATAAAAACTAAAGTGAAGAGGTAACTCCCTAAGTATGCGCTTAGGAGAGTAAATCAAAAAAGAGAAAAATTGAAGAATCGCACTGACATGCGGTGGAATCTTCAAAGGAATGACGCCCAAAAATGAATGGACGGAGTTATAGAAGAACTCCGCCGTATGTAAAACGGGAAAGAAGGGGTCATCAAAAGACGAAGAAAAAAAAGAAGAAGAAATAGAAAGAGGAATAAAAGAAGTAGAAAAAGAAATTTCATCAACGGAAATTTCACAAGGAGAAGAAAGGGTAGAGAGAACTAAAGGAGAATCATCTAAAATAAAAGAAGAAGAAAAATACTCGCTAAAACTAGAAAAATTTGGAACAGTTAAAAATTGAAGCGAAATGGAATCACAAACGTCTTCAGAAGGAGAAATAGGAGACGTCTCGTCTTCCTCAACGGGTAAGAAGCACACCAGAATATCTATATAGGTGACTTCCAAAGGAGGAAGGAAACAATCCGGGATATCCGAATAGTTATCCTCCTCGAGAGGAAAAAGACAAGCCGGGATATCCGGTGACTCATTACATGAATAAATTAGATAAGACGGAGAAGAAGATGAAGAAAATGAAGCGGCCTCACGAGAAAAATAATCGAGAATGGTTTTTAAATGCGAATTAATATTATCAAGAGAAGTCTGCAATTCAAAATACCCATTATCGATGGAATTAAAATTTAAAGGCGCGGCGCTTTGCGGGGCAAAATCATAAGAAAAATAAGATGGGTTCCCCATCTCCCAAGTAGGATAAAAATTGGGGTAAGGATCAAACTGGCCACTTTGACCTACCCCAGAAAAATTAAAATCAAAAGAGGGAGGGGTTCCCGAAAGACATTCAAAATAAAAGTGGTCGGGCGACCCGCAAAAAGCGCAAAAATATGATGATTCCATAAAAAAAACTGTTACAAAAGATTAAAAATAAATTTTTTTGATATTTTTTTTAGAAAGTAGAAAACTTAAAATAAATATTTTTTTTTTAAAAAAAATAGAAGTAATAAACTCGATGCTTTCGTAATATTGCCAAAAATATCTCCGGCAACCGCGCCAAAAACTTGATGCTTGAAAATCGTCTCATGGACTACTATCCGAATTGGCAAGTATACCTATCATTTTATAGTATAGTAATAAAAATATATCAAGGTCGTATAAAAACTCGGGGCAGGCAAGTACTATTACTCAAAATGACTCTATTATCCTACCGAACGATTGATGGGTTTGAAAATTAAAATGAACTAAACTTAGTTAAAAGAGAAATAAATTATTGCAAAAGAGTGCTCGATCGACGATTCACTTTGAAATAAAATAACGAAATAAATTAGTTTTATATTTGTAATTCTATTAAGACCATGAAAGATATGATATTAGGAAGTAATCTCGCTAGAGCATTAAATCCCCTGACTTATAGACGTTTTGACCAAAATCTCTTTACAAGTCAAAATGGCCTAAAGTTGCATTACCAAAGTGACCCGCACTATTGGATTTGACTCCAATTCGGAGGATTTACGTCATCCTATCTCTAGGGTTGCGTTCAACTCCTTCCTTCTTTGAGTGATCTTTCAAATAAATGAGTCTCTCAACTTCTATGAAATGAGATCAAATGCCTACTACCGTATACCGGAATACGGAGTCGACACGATAAAAATCAAAGAAGGATCAAAATAGGAAAAAATACAAATGCAAACATAAAATTTAAGATGAGTTATTTTATCGCAAAGCTTATCGCGATCGGGCACAAAAACTAATTAGCTACGCATAGTAGGAAAGAGGAAAACAAAATAGAAGAAATAGAAATTCATTTGCATTGCTTGATAAAATAAAAGAGAATACACTATTAAAAATGACAAGACTATATTATGAAGAAAATTACAATAATAAAAGAAAACTTGAACAAGGGAAGAAAAGAAAAGGAATAGAACTCTTGAACTAGCACTCTCTACCAAAAACTACTTCTTACTAAAACTACTTAACAAAACAAGAGGGAAGGGGTTCCTTTTTTAGGAGAGGGAGAAGGATCTAGAATGAGGGGAGACAAGGGGGTGGCCGGCCATGCTTGGTGGAGAGGGTTCATGCATGAGTTTAATGAGGGAGAGAGAAAATAGACTAAATGCATGCATGATATTTATGAGGGGAGAGGGAGAAGATGAGATTCATTGCATGTAGTTAAAAGAAATAAAAATAGAAAATACAAGGGGAATGAATCAGAAATAAAGAGGGGAAAAAGAAATAAAAGAGGAGAGAGGGGGAAATGAAATAGGAATAAAGTGGGGGGAAAATAATAAAGGGGAGAGAGAGGAGGCCGGCCATGCAAAGGTGGCAAGGTGCATGCTTGTGAGTGGCCGGCCATGCATTTTATTCATAATGGGCTTCTTGATGGGCTCAGGTAGGCTTTCATGAAGGCTCAGGTAGCATGGTGGGCTGCTCCATGGGCTCGGGTAGGCTTGCATGAAGTGTTGGACTTGTGCTTGGGCTGAACCAAATGGAGGGGATGCATGAACCTACAAATAAAACAAATAAACAAAACATTAGCTTTATTTTATAACATAACATGATAATATAAAACATAGAACATAAAAAGTGAAAATACATTAAAACATATAATTAAAACTATGAAGTTTAATTATTATAACATAACAAAACTTTAAAATAAAATAACAACATAACAAGCATAATAATACGTAAAACTATAATAAAACTAGGAATTAATATATCCTAAAACAAAAAGACAAAAAATATGCATAAAAATACTTAAAACATATAATTAAACTAGAAATTTTGCATATTAAACTACATCAAAAATGATGACTAAATCAAGTCATCAGTCAACTAGTACACGGTCGTGTGGATGGTCGTCTCACCTCATCAACACAAGGCTAAAAACACCCGAGAAGGACACGGCTAAGGCACACGCACGTGTCCTAGGACGTGTGCTCAATACGCCCCTGTGACACACCCTTATCACAGGCCGTGTACCACACTCAACGCCACTCAACGCCACTCCACTCAACGCCACTCAACGTCACTCCAGAATTCACCAGAGCAGGACATTCCCTGGGACACGCCCGTGTCCCAGGCCGTGTTGCCTCTCGACGATCAGTTCTCGAGAGCTCGAGTCGACGCCTATAAAAATAGAACATGCCCTGGGACACGCCGCCCGTGTCCCAGGCCGTGAGCACTGAACACGCCCGTGTCCCAGGTCATGTCACCCAGCCTAAACCCATTTTTGGGACTATGGGTTTTTGGGGTGTTACAGCCTGGACCTTCGCTGGATCCATGCCAAACCTGCTCCACTGATGACATGGCTCAAAAAGGCCACCTCCTTTTACCAGAATTGGCACTTGCTGAACTTAGCATACATCTTATGCTCTCGGAGCTTCTCAAAAGTCAAAGCCAGATGCCTCGCGTGCTCCTCCTCCATCCACGAATAGATAAGGATGTCGTCAATGAATACAATAACGAAGACATCTAGATACTCTTCGAACACCCGGTTCATCAAGGTCATGGATGCAAAGGGTGCATTCGTGAGCCTAAAGGGCATCACGGTAAACTCATACAATCCATATCAACTGCTGAAGGCCGTCTTCGGGATGTACTCCTCCCAAATGCGTAGTTGGTAGTACCCCGATCTCAGATCCAGCTTTGAGAACCAATGAGGTCCCTCCAACTAGTCAAATAGATCGTCTATCCTTGGCAAGGGGTACGTATTCCGTACCGTCATCCTGTTCAAGGCCCGGTAATCAATACACAACCCAAGAGTCCCGTCCTTCTTCTTGATGAATAGCACTGGAGCTCCCCATGGTCAAGAGCTAGGCCACGCAAACCCAGCCTCCACTAACACCTGAAGCTGGCTTCGAAACTCCACCAACTCCTTTGGGGCCATTCGATAAGGAGCTCTGGATACCGGCTTAGCCCCCGGTACGAGCTCAATCTGGAAATCTTCTCTCGGTGCGGGGGTATCCCTCGTAGCTTCTTCGGAAATACGTCGGCAAAGTCACGGACCACTAGAATATCTGAAATGGGATCCTTGGCCATAACCGGCTCAAAAAGAACCTGATAAACTTCCTCCCCTGCAGGTGGGCCTTGATGGCCTACACAAATGATAATAACATGTAGGGGGCTGGTAGAATACCTTTGATAACAATAAAGGAGTCCCCGTGCCTCACGGTGATCCTCTTCACCAAGCAGTCAATTTGGGCATGGTTCTAGTGCAGCCATGTCATGCCCAGGATCAGATCATAGTCTGGCATCCTTAAGGTCATCGTTGGTGCCTCAAACGACTTCCCGCCGATCTCAGCCTCCATATTGCAATGAGCAGAGGTCATTAGGTCTGATCCATTGGGTAGACGCACCCTCATCACCTTTCCGATGATCTGCTCAATGCCTGCCAGTCCTTTCACGAAATCTTCCGACAAAAACTAGTGCGAAGCACCGGTGTCAAAGAGCGTGTGAGCGGGCTTGCCGCTGATGAAAACTATGCCTGAAGTGATTAAGTGTCTTAGTATTCTAGTTATAGTTTTTGTTTAATTCTCTTATTTCTGACTAGTCTATTTCTATGAAAACTAGTTCCTATGAAGGAAAGAATTAAATATACTGTCATACCTACTATAACCTGCTCCGAGTACCGGAGCTGTGCTAGGTCTAGAGCATACACCTGCTCCCTCTCTGGCCTGTGGCCTCTGCCATGATATCCTCATCCTCGGTCGTGTACTCGACCACCAAACTGCCGGGGAGGTAGAGTGCCATGAAGTGCTGGTGGGGGTGCTGGCCTCATAGGACAATTCCTCTTGTTAGGCCCCGGAAGATTTCACTGGAAGCATACCGTTGCCTGCTTTTCTGTCCTTGCCATCTCTAGCATCTGTAAAGGCTGGGGATCCAATACCCCTGACTCCTCTGCTCCTATCCAATATCCTGACGGGGTTGATCCCCGTTCCTTCTCTCCCCAATGACCTAGCCTCGAGGTTGTCCCTATGACCTCCAATCACTGCATCGTCAGCCGGTCTCGTCCGGCTCTTGACTATAAGCTGATCTGCTTCTCTTTTCTTGGCCATTTCCAGAATCCTGGCCAAACATCCCTCGTAGACGAAGAGGAGGGCCTGTCTCATATCATCTTGCAGCCCCTTGTAGAACCTCTTAGCATAGCCAGCGTCATCAAACTGATAAGCATCCACATAGCGGGCTAGGTTAGAAAACTCCTTATAATACTCCAACACTATCTTGTTCCCCTGCCTCAACCGTAGGAACCTATCCTCAACCTCGTCCCTCGCCGACTGAGGTACGAAATATCCTAGGAGTGCTGCTCTGAACTCCTCCCAAGTAATATTTATGCAATCCATAACCACAATAGTGGTGTCCAGCTGTGACTTCCACCACCTCTCTCCATGTGACTCAAGGAAGGAGACTGCCAAAGCAACTGCCTCCTAAGTAGGGCAGCGAATCCCCGCAAGCATCTCATACATGGTGTCTAACCATTTCTCCATATGAACTACCGACTCTATCCCCAAGTAGGATGGAGGGGAAAGTTCTCGAAAGACACTCATCCAGTTGGCCCCGGGGTTTGGCTGTGGAGCCGGGGCTTGCTGAGATCCGAAGGCCTCCAAAATGGACGTCAGTGTTTGCCCCATCTCCGTCTGCTGAAATGGAGCTGGTGCTGGTGGAGGTGGAACCATATTTGGAGCCTGAGGTGTCCCCTACTGTGGAGTAGGGTTCGTCGCAGGCTACAAGGAAAAATCCATTTGTTAAATAGTGTATGAATGGAATATAAGGGATAAGATTGGACTTTTACATGTGATTTCCTTTATGGGCACAACACTTCTTCCGCTGCTAATTTGTCCGCAAACTAAGCTCGCACGGTGGTGGACCAAGGTTTTTGTGGACTACTTCTCTTTTGATCGAGGTCTGCTCTGATACCACTTGTAAGACCCCGATTTTTTTTTCTTTTAAAACCACCGGGGTCTTATGCCCAGAATTGCCGTTTTTCTGTGGCACCGACACTAGGGAAGGCCGCCACTACAAAACGCCAATTCTGCCGGCCTTTTCGATCATAAAAGAGAGAGAAGTAATTATAACAGAATATAGTCATGTCCACAGAATCACATATAAATAAGAATCACAGCAAGTCCATAGATATATAAAAGGGAGTTCTTCAAAAGATCAGTACAAATGAAATATAGACGGGCTTAAGCCCGGTACATCAAATCCTCACTACAATCTCTCGCGGAAGCTATAAGATATTACTAAACACTATCTGAGCTGCTCACAGGTGCTCCAGAACTAGACTGGCCCACCTCCACGCGCACAGTACTCTGCTGGTGCTGATCCCTGTCTCCCATCCGGAGCTCCTCTAATGTTGTGGTCCTAAAACCATTAGTCATAAAGACTAAGTCCTATCATCCCCTACCCCTCCCCCACGGCTCCTAAGCACCGAGCGGAGAGGAGGAAAGGGAAGCTACAAAGGTGGAGAGTAAGCAAAGCAGATGACAGTGGAACTAATCTAGCAGTTATTCATGTTGTATTTCAGCTATGTAAGAAATGTACAATCTATCAGTTCTATAATAGTGAGCAGTAAAGTAAATAAGTAAATTAAGCAGCAAATGTAATAGAAGACAAGGTAGAAAACAAGTAAGTAACCTTAACTTATATGAATGCCCATACAAACTTATAAGTTAAGGGGTATTCTGCAAGGCTCCCATTGTATAAAAAGTCTCATACCGATTTATACTTTGGGGTATCGGTTGTGTGCAAATATAAGTGTAGTGAAATGCTATACAATGATTCATGCAAGTGCAACTCACGTACACGACTCTATGAGCACAGACCTTTAGTTCCCCCTGTTCGGGCATCTAGCTTCACTCCCAGGAACCTCCGTAGTGGCAAACAAAGACAGTGGGTCAGGCCCCCCACTCCTAGGCGGGTATCCACACTACCAGGCCTAGCCCTCCCGTACGCCCCTAGAAGAACACAACCTAGAGTATCCGCGTACTAGTGCTGGCTATATCCACCATACTTTCTTTGTCTAAGTGTCCCACACCGCCGAGTCAAATTACCGACGTCGGTGTGAACGACTGTCAAATACTGAAGACCCACCACCTTATTCTTTATCCAAACTATCGAGCCCCCGACTCACAAGATTATCCCGTTCGTGGATCTACCTTCCGAAGCTACCGTCCGGATGGCAATCAAACCAACCTATTCAACCTCCCTAGTTACTAGGGTTTGTGAATGTGAAACCCTAGTTATACTAGGTTCTCTTGTAGTTTATTACTCCTACGGTTTACGTTAGCCCAGGACTGCCCCCGGCATACCCCGTGAAGGTCTCTCAAAGGGCGCTAGGAACTACGATGGTTTGAAGCCCAAATCTCTCTTTCGCAAGGCACTTATTGTTACTGGTTAATACCCAATTCCCAATCCCTCTTGTGTTATATTTGTTCTAACCCTAGTGTATTTGACACTCTCTCCTACGGGGTAGACGATGTTTCGTCATCCCCGAGCACCTATAAACACTAGGCAGACTTCTCACTCCTCATCATGACTCCTCATATCACTTAACATCTCATTACACTAATATCCCATCTCCCTTAGTTAACCTTTGCACCCTAATATGATTCCTGCAGATTTTACTAAACACAGACCATCCTAATCTATATTATGTATATAATGGGAAGTACTCAAAATATTTAACCAAATGACCTAAGTTATTTACTGGAAGTCTATCATGACATAATTTGGCTAAATCCATAAATTCACATTTTTCTTAATTTGTTTGATATTTAATTAATTTCTTTCCAATCCAATCCATGCTTGAATTAAACATGATATACAATATTTTCTCAAGTAATAGCCACCAGAAATTTAAGAACACTAGATAACAGAGAGTTAACAATCAATATCAAATTCCATAATTTTCCATAAATGCTTTGGCTTCTAATTAATTAATCCAAAGTAAATCCAACCATCATGAATAAAGAAGGAAGAATTACAATTTATCATCAGATAATTATAGAAAAATTACTGAATCTTAAGGGTGACCAAATAGGACCTCTAAGAAAATATCATAATTTTTCAAGCTTACTAGGTACCAAAATTAATTCAAATGATTTTACATGAAAATTATCACTTTGTGAAGCAACCCATATAACAAGACTTCCAAAAATTCCAAAAAATCTACAAAGCTTTATAACATCATAAAAGGTCCTCTGACTAAATTTTATAAGATTCCAGTGAGTGGTTAATTCATAAGAAATTCCTACGTAGAAAGTTTAATTTGATGATTTGTAAATGAAGTATTATATTTATTGATCTAAAATTCATAACAAAATTCCCAGACATGAAAATCACTATGGAAACACTTCTGCCAAAGTTTCACTATGAATCAAGGTCACATGACTCATTATAAAATTCCTAGGGTGTAAGGACCTAAATACTTATTAAGTGGTTTATGTGGGTTATTTATGTCCAACAACTACCCAATCACTTCCTAGGGCATTTAACCGCCCTACAAGTATTTATTCTAAATACCAAGTCCATACAAGGACATATCACCCTATGTCCTTCACAAACCCACAAAGTCCAACCTTAGGGTTTGAACTAGGGTCCTAGGGCTAACCCACCCACATCCATCTAAAACTCCATGAGAGCGTGTGTTTACTTGTAACACCCCTATCCGTCACATGACATATAGTAGTAGGTCCGGCCGGGGCCCGACGCCATATACTACGGACAGACCGGTTGGTTACGCGTTGAAACTATTCAAACAATTACACGTCCTACACAAGCACATAGCGGAAGCATTAAAATTAAGTTGCAAGACGAAAGAACCCATCCAAAGAGCATGAATGTCCACTACAATAACACTCGTAGGAATATTTCAATACACAGAAGTAGAAATGGCCTTAAGGCCTTACACAGTTTGCTTGACATAGAAGTGTTTTCATACTTCGGCTCGCAGGCCGGCCTTACATGATTACTATGAAACACTCAAAATTAGGCCTTCGAGGGCCGGCACATCAACTTGGGCTTTAGCCCGCTATTTCCCGCTCGGCTCCGCAGCACCTACAAGTCACAATCCACCGCCCGGTGGTAAACAAAAGCAACGGTCAGCTATGCTGACCAATTATAATGATCCCGCCCCAAAAATCGGGGCGGCGATGCTCTTTCCCTGCACTTTATTAGTATAGGCAATAAAATAGTGTAAACACACTTCATAACAGGAGTAGGCTCGCACGGCCACACACCTCGTGCACACAGGGCACATTCACGGCGAACCGGCCAACGTCACGTCAATTCAAGCCATAGACATTCATATTCCACCACCGCCCCTTAGACGGCCAATCATATGAGAATTTTGTCTTCATGGCCTTAGTCACGACAATCTAAGCTATAGACCGCCGAAGACTCTCATCCATGCCAATGGTCCCACCGAACGACATAGATCAGGTACGGTTCTGCCTGACCCGTGCTCATTCTGCAACGATAATTTAAGCCATATGCGCAAGTCAAGACTCACCGAGTCCCGTTTTTGCCACAACAATCACATAACCCGGTTATGTTCACGTTGGCTCCCCGGCCATCGTGTTGGAAAAACTCGCTTTTGCCCAGTTTTCTGGGTTCACCTTGGAGTAAATATCCAAGGCTCCCTGCTACAATCTACCACGTATAAAACACGAAAAACGCCCAAACATCCGGAGTTTTCCCCAGTTCATATGCAATGCAACATCACCGATCCGGCTCTACTTGTCCGGATAGGCTTCACACATAATGCCTATGCCCGTTTTCGCATACAGACTCTATACAAGGGGGACTTCACAAATCTACCCCAAGGAACGCTCCAACTCTTCGCTCACTCGCGGGAGAGGGCTTCCTATGCAAAGGAAAAGAGGGCTTCACATGCCCTACGATGAGAAATTGTTACCCTTGCATTCTTCCGCGGCGCCATGAAAAATCTACGCGGTTGGAAAGCACCGCAACGACGTCGCCTTCACGGATCTGGACTCGGATCGCAATTCGGAGCTCCGACGCTCCATCGGTGGCCGGATCTTGGTCTCCTCCTCCACCTTGCTCTCCCCTCTCTCTAAAACTTAGAGAGAGATTCACTTGGATGAAATGAGGGATTCTAGCCCTAAATCCCGGCTAAAACCTCTAAGGAATAGCCCCCCACCGTTGGATCCAAAGCCAAGGAAATGAACGGCCACGATTAGGCCTGAAATTACAAAATCTGGGCTGAACACGGATTGCAACACGACCGTGTGCATGGTCGTGTCACCCATTCGCCGTCTAGACCGACTCAATAACAAGAACATGGCATTCGACACGGCCTCCGACACGCCCGTGTTGCATGCGACACGGCCGTGTCACGACCCGTGTCACCTCCGTATGCAACGACCAACAATCTTAACCCGAGAAGTACACGGCATGTGACACGACACCAGACATGCCCGTGTCGCATGTGACACGCCCGTGTCTGTGCCCGTGTCATGGCCCGTGTGCACCACACTTGACGAGTGACTGACACGCCCTCGGACACGCCCGTATCCCAGGCCGTGTTCAGCCTCTCGACGATCGTCGACCCCAAAATCGATGACCGCGCAGCTAACACTGAAACCGAGCACGACACTCCCTGGGACACGCCCGTGTCCCAGGCCGTTTCACCCCTGCCAAAACACATATTTGGCTGAAAATACCACCGGTCACCCTATTGAGTTTTGGGGCGTTACAACTCTCTCCCTCTTAAAAGAATTTCGCCCACGAAATTACTAAAGGAAAGAAAACGGAAAACTTTAAGTGGTACTTGAGTGGAATAACACCGGGTACTCCTCCAGCATAGTTTGCTCCCATTCCCAAGAGAGTTCCTCCCGACCGCAATTGTCCCACCGGACCTCGACCATCCGGATCTCCTTGTTACGGAGCCTCTTGACCTCAGAGTCTTCGATACGAACGGGCTTGACCCTAGTCGTCAACCCTTCGTCCACCGGTACTTGATCAACTGCGATCACCTGCAAAGGCTCCTGCACCGCCTTCCACAATACAGAGATGTGGAACACATCGTGTAGCCCACTTAACTCCTTCGATAGCCTCAAACGGTATGCCGCTTCGCCGACTTGCTCCAGATCCTCAAAAGGTCCAAGGTATCTTGGGCTCAACTTCTTCAAGCATCTCACCCGTGAAACCCCCTTGAACGGCTTCACTTTCAAGTATACCCAATCGCCTACCGCGAACTCCACGTTCCGGTGGTTGGCATTGTAATACTTCGCCTGCCTGTCCTGAGCGATCAAAAAGTGCTCCCAAATTATCCGCACCAATGAGGTAGCACTCTCCACCTCCTTCTTCTTGTACAACCTTGCCTCACCCGTTTCTAACCAAGACAACGGCGTGCAAAATTTTCTACCATATAGGGCATCAAAGGGCGCCATTTGGATACTCGCCTAGTAGTTGTTGTTGTACGCGAACTCCACCAAATACAGGTGGTCCTCCCAATGCTTCCCAAAGTCTAGAACACACATGCGTAGCATGTCCTCCATCATTCTATTGACTCTCTCGGTCTGTCCATCCGTCTGCGGATGGAAGGCTGTGCTGAACTTCAACTTTGTCACCAGCATCTGCTGCACTAACCTCCAATCATTTGACGTGAAACGCTCATCGTGATCACTCAAAATACTGCGAGGCACACCATGCAGTCTAATTATATTGTCCACATAAAGCTTCGCCAACTTCTCTACTGAGTCGTCCTTCCAATGCGGAATGAAATATGACACCTTAGTTAACCGATCTACGATCACCCAAATGGAGTCGTTCCCCTTCTGCGACCTTCGCAACCCATGCACAAAGTCCATAGATATGTCGTCGAACTTCCACTCCGGTATAGGCAAGGACTTTAAGAATCCTCCCGGCTTTTGGCACTCCGCCTTCACCAAGGAGCACGTTTGGCATTTAGCCACAAACAACGCTACGTCTTTCTTAAGCCTCGGCCACCAAAACAGCTTCTTGAGGTCACGGTACATCTTTGTGCTCCCTGGGTGGATTGAGTACTTGGTATGATGAGCCTCGTACAACAACTCTGCCCTTAGGTTACCCCCGCTTGGGACGCATAGCCGATGGTACTTCCTTAACAACCCATCTTCCACCGAAAACTGGGAATTTGACCCATCCAATGCTGCCTCCAAAAGCTTCTTCATTGAGTCATCTAACTCCAATGCCTGCCGAACCCGGTCAGCCAGGTCATACTGAACCTCTGTCCAGTTCAACATTGCTTTGGCACTCGCCTGCTTGTCAATGCAACAGATCTCAAGCTCCTCTAACTCCCGTATTAGTCGCTCATCATGAACCGACAACCAGTTGGCTTGGGCGGGAGCCCTGCGACTCAACGCATCAGCAACCGCATTGCACTTCCCGGGTATATAATGAATCTTAAAGGTGTAGTCCCCCAGGAACTACATCTACCTCCTCTGCTTCATGTTAAGATCCTTCTGATCAAACTGGTACTTCAGGCTCTTGTGATCGGTATATATATCGACCCTTACGCCCTATAGGTAGTGCCTCCACAGCTAAAGTGAAAATATCACGGCCGCAAAATCCAAGTCGTGGACTGGATAATTCCTTTCATGCACTTTTAGCTGACGCGATCCATAAGCTATCACGCTCCCATGCTGTAACAGCACACAGCCCAAACCACTACCCGAGGCATCACTACAAACCTCGAAGCCCTCGGTCCCACTCGGTGAACTAAGCACTAGCGCCATGGTCAACCGTCTCTTCAGCTCCTCAAAAGCTTGCACGCACTCTTGCGTCCAAAAGATCTCTGATCTTTCCTTGTCAACTTCGTGAGAGGTAGCGCTATCTGCGAGAAGTTCTCTATGAAGCGCCTATAATATCCGGCAAGCCCGAGAAAACTACGGACTTCCGCGACAGAAGACAACGCAGGCCACTCCCGTATCGCGACGATCTTCGCCAGATCCACCGCTATACCTTTCCCACTGATAATGTGACCAAGGAATGCTACTGAGAATAGCCAGAACTCGCACTTGGAGAATTTCGCATACAGCACATTCCTCCTCAAAGTCTCCAACACCAGATGCAAGTGCTTGAAGTGATCTTCTTCACACTGTGAGTACACCAATATATCGTGAATAAAGACGATCACAAAGCGGTCCAGGAAATCACGGAACGTCCTATTCATCAAGTCCATAAACACTGATGGCTCATTCGTCAGTCCAAACGGCATGACCGTGAACTCGAAATGCCCATACCTTGTGCTGAACGTCGTCTTCAGGATATCACACTCCCTGATCCTCAACTGATAGTACCCCGACATCAAGTCCAACTTAGAATATACCGACGATCCGACTAACTGATCGAAGAGATCATCAATCCTCGGGATCAGGTACTTGTTCTTCTCCGTTAGCTTGTTCAACTCTCTGTAGTCGATACACAGCCGCATACTCCCGTCCTTCTTCTTAATGAAGAGGACCGGTGTGCTCCAAGGCGACGAGCTTGGACGCACATAACCTTGCTCAATTAGCTCCTCTAGCTGAACTTTCAACTCTGCCATTTCCTTCGGCGCCAACCTATACGGAGCACTTGACACGGGTTTGGCACCCGACACAAGCTCGATGGTGAAATCAATCTCTCGCTGCGGTGGGGCCCCGGGAAGACTATCCGGGAACACATCGGGGTATTCACAAACAACGGGGATGCTATCCAACGTGGACTTTGGCTCCACAGCCCCCACTATTGCGAAGAATAGCTCTGCACCAGCACGAACTGCCTTTACCACTTGAAGAGCAGAAATCAACGTCTTGCTCGACCCCTTGAGTCCCTCGAATGTTGTCTCCAGTCCAACACCCAGCTTGACCTCCTTCCGGTCGCAATCAATCCAAGCCTTCAGCTCCGATAGCCAATCCATCCTAAAGATAACGTCGAACTCTACTAGCGGCAGCAATGACGCTAGCAAGTCAAACTCTTGGCTCCCTATGTGAACCTTCACGGCGCACAATCTTTCCGCACGCATCGAGCACCCATTCGGTAGCAGCATATCCAACTTGTCCTTCGCCATCGAATAAAGGACTCCGATATGCGATATAAAATTTTCGGACAAGAAGGAGTGTGAAGCTCCCGTATCAAACAGTACCCGTCCAGACTATCGCTAATCAAAACAAAGCCTATGCAAACCATATTAGGCTAACAAGCAATAGACAATAGTATTTAAAGTTAACTTGCTATAAATTAACTCGTACCTTTCACCACATCAGCTTGTTTAATGGCCTCCTTCTGGCCCAAGTTGTACACTCTAGGTTGAGTCGGAGCATAATGGGACGCGGTTGACTCCACCGCCTTGTCATTCTCTTCGTATGTTGCTCCTTGTTTTCTCTCGGACTTTGGGCGTCCGCTCAAGCAATCGCGGGCAAAGTGCCCCGTCTTTCCACACGTGAAACAAGCCCCCGGGGTTCGATTGGTAGTTGCCCTCGAGGCACCTGTAGAAGAAGCTGGACCTGACATCCTAGCCTTCTTGTAGAATCTTCGATAGCCCGACTTCGACGAAGTCGGCTCCTTGAACTCTGATTTCTTCCCACAAGATTACTTCTTAGCTTGCACATTTCTCATGTCCTTCTCCAAGGACCGGGCCGAGTTGACCAAGGTTAGGAAACCCTGTGCCATAGGCCCCGATAGTAGCAACCTCATCTCATCTCTTAACCCTTCATAGAAGCGGTTCGTCTTTCGCTCCTCGTCGGCAAAGGTAGCGCTAGCATATCTCCCCAATCGAGTAAACTCGTGGAGGTACTCATCTATGGTGCTATCTCCTTACACCAGCTTTTGGAACTCGTTCTCTAGTGCGATCCTCTGCGCTGAGGGGAGGTATCGAGCCATGAACAGTCTCGAAAATTCCTCCATAGATACTTCGGCCAACGGCCTTCCCCTCAACTGGTGTAGCTCTAGACCTTCCCACCAAAACCTTGCGTCCCCATCCAATAGGAACGTCGCTATTGTGGTCTTTTGCCACTCTTCCGTTTCTGTTGCTGTCATCACTCTATTGACTCTTGAGAGCCAATCTTCAGCCTGGGTCGGGGTTCCTGTTCCCGATAACACCAGTGGATGGAAGCCCATCACATGCTTAAGCTATCTCTCAATTGCTCTCCGAGGCAACTCTGGCTCCACCGCCACCTGCTCAACCCTTCTAGGCTCCGCCGCTTGGAGAGGCACTTGCTCCACCGCAGGAGTAGTCTGCTGCACCTGCCTTGCAGGTTACGCGTTGATCATAGCAAAGACAGCTTCTGCCACCAACCTAATGGTCTCGGAAGACGGAGGTGTTGCAGGCGCTTCACTTGGTGCACTGCTTGCCTCGGAACCTGGCCATTCCGACGGTCTAGCACCACTTCTAGTCACCTATAATCGTGCAAAACACCGATAAGCGACAGAGAACTATTGCAAACAGCAATTTTAGGAACACGCAGGTTCCTAAAACATGTGTATTTTCATTCCTAAGTGGACATTCAAGGGTTCTTTTCATGTTATAACGATGACGCACACACATGTGCTCACAACCCCTTAAAGTGAATTCTCCCACGAATTCATTTAAGTTTGACTGAAACCATGCCTCTGATACCAATTTGTAACACCCCTATCCGTCACATGGCATATAGTAGTAGGTCCGGCCGGGGCCCGATGTCATATACTACGGACAGACCGGTTGGTTACGCGTTGAAACCATTCAACCAATTACACGTCCTACACAATCACCTAGCGAAAGCTTTAAAATTAAGTTGCAATACGAAATAACCCAGCCAAAGAGCATGAATGTCCACTACAATAACACCCGTAGGAAAGTTTCAATACACAGAAATAGAAATGGCCTTAAGGCCTTACACAGTTTGCTGATATAGAAGTGTTTTCATACTTCGGCTCGCAGGCCGGCCACACATGATTACAATGAAACACTCAAAATTAGGCCTTCGAGGGCCGGCACATCAACTTGGGCTTTAGCCCGCTATTTCCCGCTCGGCTCCGGAGCACCTGCAAGTCACAATCCACCGCCCGGTGGTAAACAAAAGCAACGATCAGCTATGCTGACAAATTAGAACGATCCCGCCCCCAAAATCGGTGCGGCGATGCTCTTTCCCTGCACTTTATTAGTATAGGAAATAAGATAGTGTAAACACACTTCATCACAGGCGTAGGCTCGTACGGCCACACACTTCGTGCACACAGGGCACATTCACGGCGAACCGGCCAACGTCACGTCAATTCAAGCCATAGACGTTCCCGTTCCACAACCGCCCCTTGGACGGCCAATCATATGAGCATTTTGTCTTCATGGCCTTGGTCACGACAATCTAAGCCATAGACCTCCGAAGACTCTCAACGGTCCCACCGAACCACATAGATTGGGTACGGTTCCGCCTGACCCGTGCTCATTCCGCAACGACAATTTAAGCCATATGCGCAAGTCAAGACTCACCGAGTCCCGTTTCCGCCACAACAATCACATAACACGGTTATGTTCACGTTGGCTCCCCGGCCATCGTGTTGGAAAAACTCGCTTTTTCCCAGTTTTCCGGGTGCACCTTGGAGTTAATCTTCAAGGCTCCCTGCTACAATCTACCACGTAGAAAACCCGAAAAACGCCCAAACATCTGGAGTCTTCCCCGGTTCATATGTAATACAACATCACCGATCCGGCTCTACTTTTCTGGATAGGCTTCACACACAATGCCTATGCGCGTTTTCGCATACGGACTCTATACAAGGGGGACTTCACATATCTACCCTAAGGAACGCTCCAACTCTTCGCTCACTCGCGAGAGAGGGCTTCCTATGCAAAGGAAAAGAGGGCTTCACATGCCCTAGGATGAGAAATCATTACCCTTGCGTTCTTCCGCGACGCCATGTAAAATCTACGCGGCTGGAAAGAACTGCAATGACGTCGCCTTCGCTGATCTGGACTCGGATCGCGATTCGGAGCTCCGACGCTCCACCGGTGGCCAGATCTTTGTCTACTCCTCCACCTTGCTCTCCCTCTCTCTAAAACTTAGAGAGAGATTCACTTGGATGAAATGAGGGATTCTAGCCCTAAATCCCGGCTAAAACCTCTCAGGAATAGCCCCCCCACCGTTGGATCCAAATCCAAGGAAATGAACGGCCACGATTAGGCCTGAAATTACAAAATCTGGGCCGAACACGGGTTGCAACACGGCCGTGTGCATGGCCGTGTCACCCATTCGCCGTCTCGACCAACTCGATAACCAAAACACGGCATTCGACACGGCCTCCGAAACGGCCGTGTCGCATGCGACACGGCCGTCTCACGACCCGTGTCACCCCCGTGTGCAACGACCAACATTCTTAACCCGAGAAGGATACGGCCTGTGATACGGCACCAGACACGCCCGTGTCGCATGTGACACGCCCGTGTCTGTGCACGTGTTATGGCCCATGTGCACCACACTCGACGAGTGACTGACACGCCCTGGGACACGCCCGTGTCCCAGGACGTGTTTAGCCTCTCGACGATCGTCGACCCCAAAATCGATGACCGTGCGGCCAACACTAAACCCGAGCACGACACGCCCTAGGACACGCCCGTGTCCCAGGCTGTGTCACCCCTGCCAAAACACATATTTGGCTCAATACACCACCCGTCACCCTATTGAGTTTCGGGGCATTACATTACTAACCATGGGGCTCAAGCCAAGGTCCCAACCCATTTGGGTGAGAATTGGCTCTTCCAAGCCCCAAATACTCCTTGCCGTAATTTATCCCTTAGGAGACCAAACTTTGGTCACAACAAAACTTATTCCAATCAAACCCAAGTGGGCTGAGATTTTTACCAGAGCCTTATGACATCCCCCAATATCACCCTCCAAAATATTTGGGGGGTTTTGAGCTATTTAAGACACCTAATTAAATTGTATAAAGATTATTAAATTTTTTCCAAAAACTATGGGAAAATGTTTCCCAAAAATCCTCATTTTTGGATATGTTCTAGGTATAGGTAATAGTGAGCCCCATCAAAAATTTCAGGTCATTTGGATGGCTGAATTGGTGGGAGTATTCAAATTACTATCTGGTCTAGCCTAGATATAGACTCCACCAAAATGGGTGTTGTGGTCGAACCACTTACCCAAATTATTCCAAACAAATTTTAAAAAAAACTAGACTTCACAGCCTACAACATTTATGTTGGTCATATTTCCAGTAGAGGGGCCTACCTATTTTTAATAATTATTTCAAAAATCATCCATAAAACGGGACTAAAATTTGGTTAAAGGGAATTAATAAATTTAATCACTACACATCTTGATGCAGATCCAACAACAGTGGGATCGTCTTCTTCCTCCAGCCAAGGGCTGAGATTAGCTCGACCTGGAGCGCATTCTAGATGCTACCGCCGGCCAACCAGCCTCCTCCCTGTCCGGCTACCACCACCACCACCTCCGGTTAGGTGGTGGCCATCGCCGGGCGGCGGCGCAGCCGCCAGAAGGGAATTTTCCGGCGAACCCGACAAGTCTTTTTTTTGGCGGAAATAACCTGGAAAACCACCTCTTCCCGATCGGGCTTAGTTGAGAGCCTGATTCTTAATCCTAAATGAAAGTGAGGGATAAGATCAATCCTAACTCTAGAGGGGGGGGAGGTGAATAGAGTGATTTAAAATAGTTTTGCAAATTAAAACTTGTATGGAGAGAAGGCTTAGATTTACTCAGTGTATGGTGCTATAGCAATTAATCAAAGTAAGAAGAGAATCACAGCACAAAGCAAAACACAAAGAAACAAGCAACCAGAATACACAAGGAGCTATAGTGGTTCCCCAAAATCTTTGGTAGTTCACTCTTTTATCACCCTAGATAGGAATCCACTTCAAGATGAGTTGATCAGGTGTCTTGAGCACCAGAGAGTTTTTGACCAGGTTCTCACAAATCAAAGGGCTGATTTTTGACCAGGTTTCAGCAAAACCAAAGGTAACTTTTGAAGGGAGTTAAAACCCTGTACAGAAAGAAAAAGAAAAAGCTGATGTTGTCTTCTCTATCAATAAGTAGAGAGAAGCAAAGTGGATCTGTTGATGTTGTCAAAGCTCCCCCTGAGATCAAGAAGTAGTTCAGGAAGGAGAGCTTTGCACAAGGGTGACAGGTCTTCAATGATCTGATCTGCTCCAGCAAAAGATGATCCAAACAAGTTGGATGGTTGTGTCTGAAGCAATCAGAATTCCTGTGTGTAAGCTTGAATGAATATCACAGAGAGCAAGAAGAAGTCCTGTTGTTCTCTGTTGACTAATAGAATAATATCTCTGTGTTCTTCTTCTGAGTCTTTGATAGCCGTTGGCAGCAAGCATTAAATGCTTTCCTTAAATGTCCATGTCTCAAAGGAAGTGTCAGGCAAACATTCCTTAGAAAATTCCTTGAGCCATGCACCAGATTTGCTGTAACGGCCAATAAATCTTCAGCATTAATTGTTCTGACAGAAGGAATATAAATTCCTATTCAAAACTGACGGGAGCCTGGAAAACGTCGAGCTCACAATAAAACGTCGATCTGAGCACGACACACGTCGGCCAGAGAGTGGTTTCAGAAAGCAGAACTGGGCTTGACGGAACGTCGAGCTGAGGTCGACTCCACGTCGAGCTGAGGTCGACTCAGCGTCGAGCTGAGGTCGACTCTGCGTCGAGCTGAAGTCGACTCTGCGTCGAGCTGAAGTCGACTCTAACTAACCTATGTGACCTTTATAACAACAAGGAGGTCACAACACAAAATCCCTATAGAAATATAGTCATCCTGACCCAAATAGTAATAGGGTGTTCCAACAATCTCCCCCTATTTGGATTAGGATTACTATTTACATGAATTTAGGGATTCAAAAAGAAGTAAAGCAAGACAAAGCTGAATAAAATACAACCAGACATGTGACAGAATAAAGCAGCATATATATAACACTATATAGCAGCAATAATGTTTAATGTCCTGTATCCAGCAGAGAAAAAGAAATAAAACACCTTACATTACTTTTCCTTTGGAGCTTTGTCTTGATCACTTCCCTTGAAGATAATTTCCCTGTTAGGATTTGTAGCATCCTTCTTGGATCTGTAATCTTTAGCTGCACCTAAGGATTTCTGACCTTTTCCACTAGCTGGTACAGCTACAGGATGAAGCTGCATATACTTATCAGAAGCAAAGAATTTCTTTGAGTTGTATTTCTCCAATTCTTCTCTCCTTTGATCTGACATGGTGCTGATGTGAGAGGTGTCCAGACCTCTTGCTCTAGCTCTATCAATCTCATTCAGAGCAGCCATCTCAGTAATCCTGGCCTTCCAGTAAGCTGGAGTTTTAGTAGGATCTTCAAAAGGAATAGCTGGTTCATATCTGTTGGCAGAGTGTTCTTGATGAGTTCTTGGAGTGAAGTCAACTCTGGGTCTGTAAGGATAGGGACCAGAGGTTGGATCAATGGGTCATCCCCTTTGGTAAGGTTGAGATCCTGATCTTCCTCTGGACTGCCTGCCTCTATTGTATCCTCTTTGCTGGTTTCCCCTTTGCTGGTTATACCCTTGGGATCTTCTTGACTGATAGGTCTTGCCATGCAGAGATGATGGGGCATGATTGGAAGAGAGGCTTGCACTTGCACCTGCATTTGGAGGAGGTGGAGGTGGAGGCTGATGGACAGGATTGGAGGGGCCTTCATTGAACTTTATTTTCTTCTTCATTGCCTTTCTTTGGTTTAGAGAATATTGCATCCAGGGCTCAGTGATTTCACAGTTGTACTTGATGTGGTAAGGGATGTCATGATCTGTGGCTCTAGCCAATGGAACTCTTTTCATTGCTTTGGATCTTGCTTTCCTCTTCCTTGCAATGGTTGCAGAGGAGTCATCAGAATCAGTTGCAAATTCATCCTCTGAGCTTTGAGATTCATCATAAGGATCTATGTAAGTTCTCTTTGAGATAGGAAAATTGATGGGGGCTGGATCAGCTGAAGAAGTAACTGGAGGAAGGTCTACTGACAGTGTAGAAGAGGAGTCTAACACTGCAGGAAAGGAAATAGCCTCAGGAGCCATAGAGGCTGAGGTGGCTAGTTCCTGAAGAACTTGGGAGACAATGGTCTCAACTTCATCTGGTAACTCAATCAATTCACCTGAAGTTTCTGAGGGAACAGTCTTAGCATCTACTACTGCTTCAAAAACAACATCATCACAAGCAGGAGCCATAGCTACCACTGCTTCATCAAGGATCATGGCATCAACAGCCAAGGAGGATGGAATGATCTTCTGAAAAGGGACAATGGCCCTAGACAGGTCTTCTTGAGGAGGCAGGAGGCTGTAGTTTCTGAAGTGAAGATGTGCTGGAAGGTAGAAGCTCTGGAAAGAAGATGCCAAGGACTGAAAGTCTAAGGCACTGCTGATCATCTGAACTGAACCTTGAGGAGGAGCCTCAGAGGTCATCTGAACTTCTACTGCTGAAACTGTCTCTGAACAACCCTGTACTACATGTACTGCTAAAGGCTGCAGCTCTTCTTCTGCTGACATCTCCCCCTGCCTAGAATCAGTGGCAGCTGACTCTAGGCCCCAAGAAGAAGGGCATGCTAGATAGGATGAGAGGGATGAGACTGAGGCAGAGAGAGAGCTCAGGGAAAGGACTAGAGGAGCCAGCTTGGCATCCAATAAAGAGGAGAGCCTAGGGGCCAAAATATCAAAAAGCTTATTGGCCAAAGGCAAAAGATCTACTTGCTCAAGTGGGACTTGAGTAGAGGTAGAGGGAGCAGCAGAGAAGGTGAAGGTAGAAGATGTTGTTGGTGGTGCAGACATGGGAGGGATAGCTGGTTCATGGATGGAGGATAGGAGAAGTTCAGAAAATGTTGATGAAGGGTGGAAGTCATGAGGAGAGGAGGGAGAGGCATCCATGAAGGATTCATCATGAATGTCAAGGGAAAGGATGTCCTCATGAGATGAAGAGTCCAAGCTCATGGGAGGAAAATAGTGGAGGGGATGGAAAGTGATGAGTGGTGGAATGGAGGATGCAATAGTAGAAATGGATGAAGGGATGGGTTGAGTGGATGAGATGATTGTTGTTGTTGGAATGAAAGAGCATGGGAGGATGATGGAGGAAGATGGCAAAACCCCTGCTTCTGGGCCAGTAGACTGAGGAAGAGTGACCTCTACAGTCCTGGTGTCTGTAGAAGTCCTCATTGCTGCAGCTGCCTTGGAGTTCACAATCTTCCTGTCCCACTTGCCAATCAGTGCACAAGTGAGCCTCTTAGAAGCATTGATGTGCTTCTTTGAGGACACAAGCAACTGAGGTCAACAGTGGTTCAGAATCAAACCAAGAACCCTTCCAAAGTGGACAAAGTTCTTATCCATTTTCTTCTTAATCATATCAAAAACAATCAAACCCCAATTGGGATGCTTCTTATCCAAAATTGCAGCCATAATGCAAAATTGATGCCTAGTAATGGCATCATGTGCAGTCCTCTTTGCACAAATTACCTTGCCTGTGATATCTGCTAACAGCCTAAACTCAATAGCTAGGTTAACTTTTAAAAGTTTAGAGGGGTTACCAGAATTATGCCCCATTCTGTCTAGCATCACAGCAAACTCTTCCACAGAGAGTTCTATCTCATCATCTCCAACAGCAAAACCGAAAACCTCTGAAATGATTTGAGGAAAAATGGCTACCTCATTCCCTGAAATTGTTCCAGTCATCGTACTATTATCTGAATTCACTGCAGTAAAAATCCACTCTTTGATTTCAGATTCTGGAAGAGGAATCCTGGTTGTCATGAAGTTAACCAGGTGCTGCTCTTTGAATAGCTCCAGAATATCCAGAAAATTCTGCGATGATCCATCAAAGGAGTCGATGTCGATGTCAAAACCTGAATCAAACTTCATTGCCGCCAATGCACCTGCAGCCATTGCCATTATCCTGCAAATAGATACCTTCCAAGATCAAGAGTAAAGGATTTGGAGGGAGAAAGCTTGAGCAGAAAATATGAGAGCGCAACTGCGAACGACGGAGAAGAATGATTTTATACTAGGGTTCGACGCAGAAATGGAAAGAACGTCGAGCTCAGGTCGACGCTCTAAGGCTCTAGGAGAACTGAAACGGCTCAACAGCGTGCAGCTTAGGTCGACGTTCGACGCTTGGGCTGATGCTATACGTCGAGCTCAGGTCGACGTTGAACGAAGGCGTCGACCGAAGGGAGAAAAACTCAAGAAGCCAGGGAGCTGTGAACTTAGTTCAACGCTAGAAGTTGAGGTCGATGTTCGACGCTTTTGAGGGCGACGGACCGTCGATCTTAGTTCGACGCAGCGTCGAGCTTAGTTCAGAGCTCAAAGAAACCACTCAGACAGAGGAATTTTAAAATGAAATTTTTCCTATTCCTGTTAATTATGGGTTTCAAAATCTTGGAGTTTTAATTTATACTGTCTCCATCTAGCATTCCCAACTGATTGAGGAAGAAGAAGTGCTTCTTTTCATCCAAGGGCTTGGTGAAAATATCTCCTCTTTGTAGTTCAGTGGAAATGTATTCTAGTGCAATTTTATTCTATTCTACATTATCCCTTAAGAAGTGATGTCTGATCTCTATGTGCTTAGTCCTACTATGGAGAACTGGATTTTGTGCAATGCAAATTGCACTAGTATTATCACAAAAAATTTTAGACATCTCTAAGTTGTAGCCATAGTCTAGGAGCTGGTTTTGAATCCACAAAATCTGTGAGCAACAACTGCCTGCAGCCATGTATTCAGCTTCAGCAGTTGATGTGGACACAGAAGTTTGTTTCTTACAAAACCAGGAGACAAGTCTATCACCAAGGAATTGACAAGTTCCACTGGTGCTTTTCCTGTCTACTCTACATCCAGCATAATCAGAATCTGAAAATCCAGTTAGATCAAATCCTGAGTCATGTGGATACCAGAGACCTAGATTAGGACAACTTTTTACATACCTAAGAATCCTCTTAACTAATGTGAGGTGGGACTCTCTAGGGCTTACTTGGAATCTAGCACAAATGCATGTAGCAAACATTATGTCTGGTCTACTAGCTGTTAGATAAAGTAATGAGCCAATGATTGCTCTATAGTTTGTCTGATCAACTGGTTTTCCAGATTCATCAGCATCTAAAACAACATTTGTAGGCATAGGTGTTTTCATAGAAGATGCTTCAGACATTCCAAATTTCTTAACCAGTTCTCTTGCATACTTGGTTTGAGAAATGAAAATGCCATCCACATGTTGTTTAACTTGCAATCCTAGAAAGAAAGCAAGCTCACCCATGCTACTCATTTCAAACTTTGAATGCATAAGTTGTGAGAACTTTTTGCATAAGTTTGAATCAGTAGACCCAAATATGATATCATCTACATAAATTTGTACTAGTAGGATATGGGACCTATGGGCTCTAATAAAGAGAGTTTGGTCTACTCTACCCCTTTTAAAATCATTTTCCAATAAAAAACAAGCTAAGGACTCATACCATGCTCTAGGAGCTTGCTTGAGACCATATAAAGCTTTATGCAGTTTAAAAACATGATCAGGAGAGGTTGGAGAGATAAAACCTGGAGGTTGCTTTACATAAACCTCTTCCTTGATGTCTCCATTGAGAAATGCACTCTTGACATCCATCTGATATACCTTGAATCTCTTGTGAGCTGCATATGCAAGAAAGATTCTTATTGCCTCCAACCTTGCAACTGGTGCAAAGGTTTGGTCATAATCAATCCCTTCTTCTTGGCAATATCCTTGTGCAACAAGTCTTGCCTTGTTTCTCACAATTATTCCTTGATCATCCAACTTGTTCCTGAATACCCATTTGGTTCCAACAATTTGCTGGTTCCTTGGTCTTGGTACTAATTCCCAAACTTTATTCCTTTCAAATTGATTCAACTCCTCTTGCATTGCAATGATCCAGTTTGGATCTTGCTCTACATCTTGTATTGTTTGAGGCTCAATTTGAGAAAGAAAGCAAGTGTGCATAATATTGTGATTAACTTGATTCCTTGTTTGCACACCTACTGAGATATCTCCAATTACTTGTGAAATTGGGTGATCTCTTGTTGTTACTAAATCAACAAGGGGTGTTGATGGTGCACCAACCTGTGTTATTGTTTCCTCTTGTGGAACAACAACTGGTTCTTCAATTTGTTGACCATTTGAGCTTTCCAAGACCTGAGATTCCTCTTCATTGTCACTAAGTTCAGCGTCTTGTTGAATTGTTGAAGGTAATGAATCTTTGTCTGTGATGGTAAGCTGCTTCAGATTTTCTGAAATTGAATGTTCCTGCAAATTGCTTATGGTAGAAGTCTCCTTCTCCTTATAAGACATATTAGTTTCATCAAATGTTACATGCATGGATTCTTCAATTTTATTAGAGCACTTGTTAAAAACCCTATAAGCCTTGCTAATCATGGAGTATCCCAGAAACACTCCTTCATCAGCTTTGGCTTCAAATTTAGCTAGGTATTTCTTGTCATTATTGTGAATGAAGCAAATGCAACCAAAAATTTTGAAATAATTTACTTTAGGTTTCTTCCCTTTGAGTAACTCATAGGGAGTCTTACCCTTTAGTTTATGTATCAGGCTTCTATTCAAAACATAGTTGGAGGTGTTCACAGCCTCTGCCCAAAAGGTTAGAGGAAGGTGAGCATCTGTCAACAATGTTGTGGCAGATTCAATAAGGGTTCTATTTTTCCTTTCAACTACCCCATTTTGTTGATGAGTTCTCGGAGCTGAGAAAGTGTGCCTGATACCTTCCTTCTGACAGAACTCTAGCATAAGAAGAGAATCAAACTCTGTCCCATGATCACTTCTGATCGGGGCAATGTGAGTATTGAACTCAATCTGTATGCCTTTGAGAAAATCTGTCAAAATCTTGAAGTTATCAGACTTCTTTCTCAGAAAGAACATCCAAGTGAATCTTGAGAAGTCATCTACAACTACTAAAGCATAAGATTTCCCTCCTAGGCTTTGTACATTAATTGGTCCAAAAAGGTCCATGTGCAATAAGTACAAAATTCTAGGTGAATCACTCTTATTAAGTGACTTGAAACTATTTTTAGTTTGTTTGCCTAATTGACAAGCCTTGCAAAGTCCTTCCTTCTTGTAGGGACAAGAAGGTAGTCCTCTAACAAGGTTGTCTTTGGATAACTTAGCAATGGTTCTAAGGTTCACATGTCCTAATTTTTTATGCCATAGTTCATTAGGTTTGCTAAGGGAGTTAAATAAACAAATATCTACTTTAGATGAATTGAAATCAACTAGATATATGTTATCTTGTCTATTACCAATTAAAACAATGTTGTTATTTAATGCAATATTACATGCTGAGTTGGTAAACCAAACCTGATAACCAGCATCACATAGCTGGCTGATGCTGATTAAGTTGTGCTTTAGTCCTTCCACATAGGCCACTTTCTTGAATGTAATTGACCCTATCTTGACTTGACCATAGCCTTTTGTTTGTCCAAAGTTTGAATCTCCAAAGATTACTTTGGGTCCATGTTTGGCTTTGAAGGACACAAGGTTCTCCTTGTTGTCAGTCATGTGCTTTGAGCACCCACTGTCCAAGTACCACTGTTGGTTCTCAATTGGATAGGTCTTTACCTGCACATACAACAAATCAATTGTTTTTGACCCAGTTTACCTTGGGCCTTTCTTGATATTCTTTAAACTCTGAAATAAAAGACATCTCAGGTTGACTCTTATAGCCTACAGGATGATATCTCCTAGGAGGTATTATCCATTCAGCATAAGGGTTAAAGTGATGAGATGTGGAGCTGGAATTAAATCTTGAATTAACCCCTGAGAACTGACTTTTGCTCTGAACTTGGCTCGACGCACGTCGAGCTTCGGTCGACGGACTCTGGTGAGTGCGTCGAGCTCCATTCGACGGCGAAGTCTTGCTTTGTTCAGAAGGTAGAAGGCGTCGACCTGAGTTCGACGTTTTCTTGCAATTACGTCGAGCTCTGTTCGACCTCCGTCGAGCTTCGTTCGACGCTTTTTGTCCAGTTTCCTGGGTTAAGTCAGCATTCTTCCTAGCCACTATCAAGACTCCTTTACCTTTGTCACTAGTAAATTTGATTGGAGTTGTCAGCACTATGGGTTGGCTGGATGAAGCACCCAAGCCCAGTGAACCATTCAATCTTGAGTTCACTGTACTTGTGATGTCCATTAATTTGATACTTCTCCCATTAAGGGTTTCTTCAAATTGTTTGGCCTTAGATAGTTCACCTTTCAGTGAAGCTATCTCCTCCCCACACTGCTTCAACTCTTCTAAGAGTCTAAGATTATCTGAGTTAATGGATTTGCATTCAATCAATTGTTCTCTAAGAGTTATAATTAACTTTTGAGATTCAATCAAGTCAATGCACATAGATTTGAACTCAGATTTAAATTCATCAGAATTAAAATCAAATGAATCTATTACATGATCCTCAGTAAGTTCCTGATCAGATAGGTAGTCAACTTAAAGCTCTGAATCAGTATTCTTTTGAGATGCATTGATGGCCATCATGTAGAATCCTTTTTCTTCTGCATCATCCTCATCATCACTAGAGCTGGATGATGAATCAGACTCATCAGAGTCACTCCAAGATTCAGCCACAAATCCTTTTCTGGTGTGCTTGTTGTTGCTGGAGGAAGGCTTGTCATGGTACTTCCTTGACTCCTTATCCTTCCTTTTATCTTTTCTTTCCTTCTTGTCCCTTCTGTCCTTATCTTGATTTTCTGGACAGTTGGGGACAATGTGTCCTGGTTTCCTGCAGCAAAACAGATAATATCTTTATTAGTAGATTTGTCATACCTTGGCTTGTCTTTGTCTTTGGATAACCATCTTCTGAAGTTCTTTTTATTCAGCTTATTGAACCTTTTGACAAGTAGGCTCATAAGCTCTTCATTTCCCAACACCTTTTCTTTAGGTTGTTCTTCCTGTGCCTTGAAGGCAATGGTTTTCTCAACCTTTTCAGTTGGTGTGGATATCTTCTGCTCTTCTTCTCTCTTCTTAATGAATTGCTCATAACTCTTGAGCTTTCCTAGAAGAGCTTCTGTGGATAACTCACAGACATTCCTTCCATCTTTAATTGACCAGATTCTTGAGTCCCAAGAGCTAGGGAAACAAGTCATTATCTTATCATTTATCTCAGTGAGAGATATGTCCTTATCTAGTGATCTAAGCTCACTGATGATTAGACTCAGTCTGTTGTACATGTCAGCAACTGACTCAGACTCTGCCTTTTTGAAGTTCTCATACTGGGTGATGAGGTAGGATCTCCTATCCTTTCTTTCATCTGCAGAACCTGATACAATTTCTGAAAGTTTTTCCCAGATCTCTTTGGCAGTATTGCATTCAGCTACTTTCTGGAAGATGTCATCTGACATGGTTTGAGCCAAGATGTTCATGGCTTTAGCATCAGCTGCCTTCCACTTTCTTATGTCAGCATCAGTTCCTGAAGGAGGAGGAACAGCTGATGTACTTGTTCCTGTGGGAGGCCTTGGACAATCTGTCAACACAGAATTAAAGATGTCCTCATCAAATGAATTCATGTAAAGTCTAATCCTTGCCTTCCATAGTGCAAACTTAGAGAGATTGCACATATGAGGTCTGGTGCTAGCAAAGTCCTTGTTTTGTGCCATGAGTTTTAAGGATAAGTAAAACTAAAAGAAATAACCCTTTTGAGAGAAATGATCTTATTAGAGATCTTTTGATCCAGGTGTTAGCCTGTATGAATGATCAACCTCCCACTGATACCAATTGAAAGTGAGGGATAAGATCAATCCTAACTCTAGAGGGGGGGTGAATAGAGTGATTTAAAATAGTTTTGCAAATTAAAACTTGTATGGAGAGAAGGCTTAGATTTACTTAGTGTATGGTGCTATAGCAATTAATCAAAGTAAGAAGAGAATCACAGCACAAAGCAAAACACAAAGAAACAAGCAACTAGAATACACAAGGAGCTATAGTGGTTCCCCAAAATCTTGGGTAGTCCACTCTTCTATCACCCTAGATAGGAATCCACTTCAAGATGAGTTGATAGGTGTCTTGAGCACCAGAGAGTTTTTGACCAGGTTCTCACAAACCAAAGGGCTGATTTTTGACCAGGTTTCAGCAAAACCAAAGGTAACTTTTGAAGGGAGTTAAAACCCTGTACAGAAAGAAAAAGAAAAAGCTGATGTTGTCTTCTCTATCAATAAGTAGAGAGAAGCAAAGTGGATCTGTTGATGTTGTCAAAGCTCCCCCTGAGATCAAGAAGTAGTTCAGGAAGGAGAGCTTTGCATAAGGGTGACAGGTCTTCAATGATCTGATCTGCTCCAGCAAAAGATGATCCAAACAAGTTGGATGGTTGTGTCTGAAGCAATCAGAATTCCTGTGTGTAAGCTTGAATGAATATCACAGAGAGCAAGAAGAAGAAGTCTTGTTGTTCTCTGTTGACTGATAGAATAATATCTCTGTGTTCTTCTTCTGAGTCTTTGATAGCCGTTGGCAGCAAGCATTAAATGCTTTCCTTAAATGTCCATGTCTCAAAGGAAGTGTCAGGCAAACATTCCTTAGAAAATTCCTTGAGCCATGCACCAGATTTGCTGTAACGGCCAATAAATCTTCAGCATTAATTGTTCTGACAGAAGGAATTTGAATTCCTATTCAAAACTGACGGGAGCCTGGAAAACGTCGAGCTCACAATAAAACGTCGATCTGAGCACGACACACGTCGGCCAGAGAGTGGTTTCAGAAAGCAGAACTGGGCTTGACGGAACGTCGAGCTGAGGTCGACTCCACGTCGAGCTGAGGTCGACTCAGCGTCGAGCTGAGGTCGACTCTGCGTCGAGCTGAAGTCGACTCTGCGTCGAGCTGAAGTCGACTCTAACTAACCTATGTGACCTTTATAACAACAAGGAGGTCACAACACAAAATCCCTATAGAAATATAGTCATCCTGACCCAAATAGTAATAGGGTGTTCCAACACTAAAGAAGGCTTAGATCTACCCGTAGAGAGAGAGGAGGGGAGGACCTTGTTCGCAGGCTGGAGGCGTGTCGATCGACGGAAAGCCATTAGTGGGGGAGGTGTCGCCGGTGCTCTTCAACATCACACAGAAATCTCTCGTCTCCTTCAGGTAAAGTGTGGAAATGAATGTTTGAGGTCTAGGGAAGCATTTAAATCAGTAAAAGGGGGAGGGAGGAGGTCTAACATATGGTGGCCATTAATGGTTCTTAAAAGCAATTTTGGCCATGGTGATGGGGGGATGAACATGGTTCAAACCTGCAAGGTAATGCCAGGGAACTCCTCCTCTTCATTAGGTGAGTTGAATCCAGCCGTTAAAAAAAGAGTGAAAGGATGCCAAGGCATTCAAGCGACATTAGTGGCCATGAAAGCCGACTCTCGGCCATGGTCGTGGCTGTTCACCTTCATAACCGTCGGCCATGTGGCATTTCCTCCACTTGACCGGCCAAAATTTATTTAAATAAAACTTAATTAGGTCTTAATAGAGAAACAACTAATTTAAGACATCCTGGCCCACTTCCCGAAATGGCCCGGTTCAACTGAACCAACACACAGACAAAAATCACCAGCAAATAAGCTAAGTACAATGGCGTTGAGTGAGCTCATCTCACTCAACGCCATCCAACCTACGACGTTGAGTGAGCTCAGCTCACTCAATGGCATCCAGCCTACAGCGTTGAGTGAGCTCAGCTCACTCAACGCTATTCAGCCTATGGCTTGATAGCGTTGAGTGCAGCCAGCGCACTCAACGGCATTCAGCTTATGGCATTGAGTACACTCGACGCACTGAACGCCATTCAGCACACGTAAGATGGCGTTGAGTGCAATCAGTGCACTAAGCACCATTCATCTAATGGAGTTGAGTGCACTCGATGCACTCAATGCCATTCGGCCCATGGCAAGATGGCGTTGAGTGTAGTCAGCGCACTCTGTGCCATTCAGCTTATGGCGTTGAGTGCACTCGACGCATTCAACGCCATTCAGCCCACGTAAGATGGCGTTGAGTACAGTCAGCGCACTCAATGCCATTCAGCTTATGACGTTGAGTGCACTCGATGCACTCAACGCCATTCAGCCCGTGGCATGATGCACTCAACTCCATTCCGCTTATGGTGTTGAGTGCACTCGACGCACTCAACGCCATCCAGCCTATGGATTTGAGTGCACTCGATGCACTCAATGCCTGCCCCGAAATCTGTTTTAAGTGAATATTTGATCTACTACTTGCAAACCAAGGTGATTTTCACCCTGAGCCTTGGTCACTTGGCCACCTTGGGCTTTCTATGGTTTTTTCATGACCTAGTCATGTTAAAACCACTCCTAGGGGACTGGTCGGAAATGGGATGTTACACATGTCCTCTTCTCCTCCTAGAATCACCTCCTCAATCGTCGCGGCTGGCGGCTGCTGAACCTGCTTCTGCACCCCCCCCCCCATCTCCAAAAACTCAGGGGATGTGGTGGTTTTGTGACCCTCCTCCTGGTGGAAGTCACAAAAGGGCAATGCCATCCTATCTTCTCTTTTCCTCATTCCTCTTCGATCTCCTCTCCTTACCCCTCATCCTCTAACGATCTCCATAGCCTCCTGCTGTGGCGGGATGGGAGCCCCGTGTCCCTGCTGTTGAAGCCAAAAATGACTTCTGTGGAGTTCGGGGTCCCAAAAGAGGGATTACCGCACACTTACTACCCCCAAGCGAACGATCTAAGATCTAGACTAGGAACGTAAGGGACTGACCCAAGGTCTCAGCGTGGAGGTCCCACCACACACCCGGAAGACTAACTAACTCTTCCCATCCCAAGCCAAAAGCTGAGCTAATTAGGCACCTTCGGAAAGCTCTCTTGGCTGACCATAACCTTTAAGGAGGATCTCCAAATCCACTCCCTCTTAACTAGAGGTGCCACCTCGGTTCTATGTAAAATGCTCCCCATCTGTCCTACCAGTCGCGCAACCTCGTCGGGTAGTTCTACGATACGCTGCCCAAGTTAGGCCACTAACAGCGTAACATTGGCCTTCTAGGGACGGCACAGAGCATCACAGACATATTAAAATTACAGGAATACAAATTCCATACATCGGCACGTAGGCCGGCAATATAAACAAACTAGGCCTTCGAGGGCCGGCACGAGCTTGGGCTTAAACCCGCTATACCCCGCTTGGTACTGCAACACATGTACGCCAACTTCTCGACGAGCGGTGACAAACGAGGCATCGGTCGGCTAACATAAGCGGGCCAAACATAATGCGCGCACCCCCTTTATTGGGGCTATGGCGCGTATTCCCTACAAGCGGCTAATATACAACTTCCACTGAGTCTTCTCCGGGAACCCCAGAAAATCACCAATCCAGCTCACACGTCGGATGGGCTTCACACAGCATGCCTAAATCCATACTCACACTTCCGGATACAAAATGTAATTAATAGCGGGGACGTACATGTCAACCCGTCGGAGATCTCCCTTCCTCAACCCATTGGTGGAGAGGGGCTTCCATGCGAATGAAAATCGAGGGCTTCACATGCCCGAGTAGAAACATCGTTACCTTTGACGCGTGCTTGGCGGCGGTGCCAGGAGAGAAACTCCGGGCTGTTTTTGCTAAAGACGATGCCGGGAGAAGAGCTCTCGGTTGTTCTTGTTGAAGGCGATGCCGGGAGAGGAGCTCCCAAGTGTTCTTGTTGAAGGCGATGCCGAGAGAGGAGCTCTCGGCCGATCTTGCTCCATGCGGCTGTGGTGAAGAAGAAAGCTGGGGCTCGGTCCTACTTGAGGCGGCGACGGGAAGAGGGGGTCGAGCCTTAGCTCGGGCTATACTTCTAGGAGGCTGCCTTGGCAGAGAGAGAAGGGGAGGCAGCCCCTTTTTTTTACTTGCTCCATGCGGCGGAGAGTGGAGGCACCCTGGACTGAGAGTGGGGGATGCGAGGCTCGGCCTCTTAAGCCGGCGGCGGCCTGGACGGGAGGAATGGAGGGAGGCGGGGATCGGCCTGCTTCTAGCTGAGAGAGAGGGAGAGGGGAGGGGTGGCGTCGGGCTCAAAACCGACGGGAGAGGGAGAGGGAGGGAGGTCGGGCGGCCGGCTACTGTAGATCGGGCTAGGGTTTCTTCACCCCCTTCCACTTCCTGCTCCTTTTTTCTTCTTAACTTCTTTTTTCCCCTCCTTCCCCCAGCCCGCTGCTCCCTCTTTCTTTTTTTTCCTTTTCTATCTCCTCCTTGCCCCCTTTCCTGTACCCGCCTGCTCCCCCCCCCACCTGCCTCTTTTTCTTTGTCCCCATCCCATATCAATATCCAGCTCATATATTATATAACAATATATATATATATATAATATAATATATATATATATTTATATCATAATATTAAACATATATATATCTTTATACTATAAGCAAGGAGATTTATAGTTTGGTGTAACATTCAGGTTGCCCAAAATACCCTTAGGTGTGGTGTAACTTTAATATTCCCAAAAATGCCCTCCCCTATTTGCTGCTTCCCGCCAACAATACCCACCGCTAGATCTATAACAATCAAAGGCCACAGATCTTTTATAATTAGAGGCCACAGATCAAGCTATTCCTACCGCTCGATCTATAACAATCAAAAGCCACGGATTCGTATAAGCGAGAGCCACAGATCATTCCCTCCACTGTTCTCCTAACTCAAAATCGCAATACCCCACTTCTTCCTTCGTTCTTCTGCGCAGGCAGGGAAGCGCCTATGGCGTCACTCCAATGTCGCAACGTCTCCTCCTCTTTCTGCTTCCGATCGCGTACACCTTCATCAATTGCAAGCCGTCGCAAGCCCTACGCATTCTGCTCCAATCACCTCTGTAGTCGCAGGCCGCCGCAGGCCGTAGCAGGCGTTTTTCTTTGTTCTTCTCCTCCACTTCCATTTGCGGTAAGCTTCAAGCTGTTTTCCCAAGCAACTCTCCCCCAAACTCCAGATCCGACATTTACTATGTCTTTCACAGGTTCTCCGAGCACTTCCAGCCAAACGTTCTGCATGCAACTCCATTACATGATTTTTCAAGCAGGAGAGTAAAAATTTATATTCCCTATAAGCCAAAAGTTCTATTTCTGCTATGAATTCTGAGCTTCTGGCATTTTGTTTGCCGGTGGTTTTGACCTTCTAACTTTGTTTCCTGGCTTTGTTTATGCGACAAAGGTATGATCTGTACACCTCAACTTTTAGCTTACCTTTTTCCATTTCTTTTATTGTTGATTTACACGTTCTTAATTTTTTTTGCATCCTCAGCCTGATGAAATTTCTGGAACAAGGGTGAAAGTTTACAGGGAAATAAAACCTGAGGTATGAATGCAGGTTAAGCACTAGATTTACCTTTTTCATTTCAGATCTCCATTACTCTTAGATCAATGTTTTTAACATGACGTATGAATGCAGGTTAAGCTCTAGATTTACCTTTTCATTTCAGATCTCCATTACTCTTAGATCTATGTTTTTTAAAAAAATCATTTTAGTTTTCAAGCAGTTCCAATGGAAAGAACTCAAACCAGGATTTTTCATTTTGTCTATCAGAACTCTGTTCCTTTTAAGTTTTTATTTTATATTTCCAAAAGTTCATTTGCGTTTGTATCATCGAATGCATTTTTCGTCCTATCAGAGTGAAGTAGATCAAATCGGCCTTCTATTCAGCTCTGAAGGTTTAACTTTTGTATTTGTCCTCTTCCAGTAATGATTATTACTCAGTGATTGAAACTTATATGTTGATGATGATTTCTTTAATACTATAAATCTACAATATAACTTTCAAGCTTGATTTTAACAGAAGTTTATAATATTTACAAGCCCTATAGTTTGTTTGACTATTAGGAAACATCATTTGAATGATGATGTCAGATCCTACACAACTATGGCATTTACACAAGTGTTTGAGTTTCTTAAAACAATAATGGGTTCTAAACAAAGCTCTATGATGATCACAACTACATACAATCTAATGGGTTTAAGCCACTAAACTACATGTTAAGGATCTTTTCCAAACTCTATGATGATCCAAACTTCATACAATCTAATGGGTTTAAGCCACTAAACTACATGTTAAGGATCTTTTCCAAACTCTATGATGATCCAAACTTCATACAATCTAATGGGTTTAAGCCACTAAACTACATGTTAAGGATCTTTTCCAAACTCTATGATGATCCAAACTTCATACAATCTAATGGGTTTAAGCCACTAAACTACATGTTAAGGATATATTTGGGAAAGATCCCCATACAATCTAATGGGTCTAATGGATATAAGTGTTGAAATTTCTGTTTTTCCAGAGAATGAGTATGAATGCAGTTTAAGAAATGTGCTGAGAATTTTTTAATGGCCACTTTAGATTTGGATTCTGATGTAAATGGATATTTTTATATATCACCGCTTTTGAGAAGGTAAGTGCATAAGTTTTGGTTTAAGATTAAAGTATAGGAATTGTTGGCAATTTTATGCTCATCACTGTTGTCTCTGTTTGCAATAGTTGTTTTGAAAGAGTGCTAATTCTGGTATCAATTCTATGCTAACAAGTTTTCCAGCTTCAACCCCTTTTTAAATATATGTTCAATTTTTTCCTGTGTCTACTTCTATAAATAATTGTTGCAGCCTTTTTGCCCTTAACAGTGGCTGAGGTCCATAATACTAATGTTAGTTTAAGGGATCTCTAGCTCCTTGGTCTTTGATTTGCTTCACCTGTAAAATTTTTTTTTCAATTTCAATTGCTTGCAACGAGCTCCCTACAAAGGCAGCGCTGCCCTCTTCCGATATTCATAAAAGCAGCCCGACACATGAATTCTCTCATCACCGGAAGTCGAAGACTTCCGGAGGAGGCCGACGCCATTTCAAAGGCCGAGCTTTTTCCTCTGAAAATAGTTTTTTTATTGTTCTGCAATGTTCAGCAATAATTTGTGCTTATCATCAATGGTTTATGGTTTGTTACAGATTGTGTTCTGAGCTTTAAAATCCCTTATCAGTTTGGAATCTTAAAAGCTGCTTCACAATTTGTAGACGAGTTCTAAGTTTTTGTTCTCAACTCATAAGGCTTTTAGTTTGTGTTCTCTTCTTTTCTGAATTTGAGGGAGAAATCTTTTTAGTTATAGTTCCGTTTTTCAAACGAGAATGTTTGATAATAAAATTACTAACGATTAATAGTCATTTGAACTGTTTTACTCAGTGAACCATATTCTCTGTTTTATTGATGACATATAAAACTGTTTTATTGATGACATATAAAATTGTTTATTATACCAATCAATCTAGATGCTAGCCAGTTGAATTTCTTAATGCCAATTGGGTCGTTGAATATATTTTATAGTTGAATATGTTTTACTCAGTTTATAGTTGTTGATGCATCATAGTAATGCATTCGCAGTCCTTGATACTAGATTAAATTTTTGTATTTTCAGATTTGGTTAAAGCCATGATTTTTTGTTAAAAATTTGTGCTCTACTCTCACAGAGTCTTCATATTTCAGTTGCATCCTCTTTAAATTCCTACTTTATCAAATCACTTAGGAGTGATTGTAACTCTTTCAGTTTTTTTTATTTCAGATTTTAATAATTTCGGCTTTCTGTGATTTAAGATGCCCATGTTCTCAGTTTTTTTTTGTTTTTAGCACCACTACACCATCCACTTTTTTTCCTTCCCTTATAGTTCAGCTCCAACAAGCGAGCTTCCTTCAGGTCCGGTTTCTTTGTGCTATTATAAGTGAATCATATTCACCTTTTCACTTTCGATGTTAGTTGCAGAATTTTTGTACAATTCTTGGGATTTCTCAGATTTTTTGTTTTCCAGTTTTATATGTTTCCACCCCACCTCAAGAGCTCCTCCTTAACAACTTCCTTAAGGTACCTGTGCAGTAGAAAGATCCCGGAAGCGAAATTCCTTCAGGCCCTTTTTTATGTGTGTTATCATACTGTTTTCAGTTCTTTGGATATTGGATAAATCCAGTGATTTTTTAAATTATCTTTGGATACAACATTGGCTAGATGTTGTAGTTTTTCCTGTAGGACAATGGATACATCGTAAATCAACAAGATCAATAACTGTTACTAAATGAATGAAGGAGTTCAGATAGATTTATGATGTGAATGCTTTAATACAAATAGCTTTATGTTGTGAATTGTTCAGACTTTGACACTTTTGCAAATATTACTGTAGCTTAATATATTTTATCAACAAGGGATCTTGCCCAATAGATACATTCAGTATAGAAGAACAGAGTGCACTGAATGCGAGAAGAAAACAATTACGCTCTTCGATGACTTTACAATCAACCGTGGATGTACGACCAAACGAGCAAGAACCTCCAAATCAATCATATGAAATTGAAGATAATCATATTGCGTCGTATTTGAGAATAGGACGTCGAAATATAGCAAGAAATTATCATTCCTTCGACAACGTCAACATCTTTCGGACCCCACAATCAATGTCATAGTTCATAATCAATGTCACCCCCGCGACGAATGTCGATGCCCTCGACCAATGCCACCCCCCACGACTAATGTCGTCACCCACGTCCAGTGTCCGTGCCCAAGACCAATCTCGGTGCCCTAGACTAATGTCGCCGCCGACGACCATTGTCTCAGCCACCGGACAATGTCGCCGCACTCGACCAATATCGCCGCCCCCGACGAATATCGCCGCCCCTGGCCAATGTCACCTCCACTGACCAGTGTCGCTTCCACCGACCAATGTTGCCGTCCCAGGCTAATGTCACCGCCCCAGCCAATGCCGCCGCCCCCGGACAATGTCGCCGCCCCCAACCAATGTTGTTGTCCCCGGCCAATGTTGCCGCCCCCAGCCAATGTCGCTCCCACGACCAATGTCGCCCCCACGACCAATGTCGCCCCCACGACCAATGTTGCCGCCCCTGGCAAATGTTGCTCCCACGACCAATGTCGCCCCCACAACCAATGTCGCCCCCACGACCAATGTCTCCCCCACGACCAATGTCGCCCCCACGACCAATGTAGCCCCCCACGACCAATGTCGCCCCCACGACCAATGTAGCCCCCCACGACCAATGTCGCCCCCACGACCAATGTTGTCTGCACGGGGTCCCCCGTGCACGACTGCTTGTTATATATATATTAAAAGTGTATGCACATAAAACCTCCGCACACACGCATGAGCACCCGCATCTCTTCGAACGGGGCTGCACCAAATCGTCGCCCATAGCATGCCCATATACCGATATTTAGGGAGGGTCCCACTCGCCCGGCTACGGGGTTGTACATAATCCCCGCTCTTTTCGAGGTTGGCACAAGATCGGAAAGAAATGTCAAACCCAGAGTATCCAGCGAGTGGGAGCCGACCCAAAGAAAAATTTTGAGAGAATCTCTCACTTAGAGATAAAGGGAGCTCTACACTAGGGCTAAAATCAGAAATAACTCACCATGAAAATGCTGCCAAAACAAATCTATTTGTCAAAAATTGAACCAAGCTACCATTTCATGTGGAGGCCAAAAATCATCATATATGTTTTGAGAGGCAAGAAGCTATTTTTTAAAATGAGCGTACATTATATAAACACAATTATCTTGTTTCCACACAAACGTTTTATGTATTCGTAGAATCAACATTAAAAGAAACAAAATATTCCATATTCCACGACAGATGAGAAGAGGACCGAGTGAGCCTTCGGACCTGCCAGCTAGATGGGAGTCTGCGCAGCGGGTCTACCTGGGGCCGAGCTACGCTCGGGGTCTCCTCTCCAAACAACCTTGAACCACCGAGTAAGCCTAGAGTCCTGCCAGCTTGATGAGAGCCTGGTCAGCGGGTCTGCTCGGGGTCTCCTCTCCAAACAACCTCCAACTACCGAGTTAGCCTACAGCCCTTCAAGCTTGATGAGAGCCTGGTCAGCAGGTTTGCTCGGGGTCTCCTCTCCAAACAACCTCCAACCACCGAGTGAGCCTACAGCCCTGCCAGCTTGATGAGAGCCTAGTCAGCGGGTCTGCTCGGGGTCTCCACTCCAAACAACCTCCAACCACCGAGTGATCCTACAGCCCTGCCAGCTTGATGAGAGCCTGGTCAGCAGGACTGCTCGGGGTATCCTCTCCAAACAACCTCCAACCAGCGAGTGAGCCTATATCCCTGCCAGTTTGATGAGAGCCTAGTCAGCGGGTCTGCTCGGGGTCTCCTCTCCAAACAACCTCCAACCACCGAGTGAGCCTACAGCCCTGCCAGCTAAATGAGAGCCTGATCAGCGGGTCTGCTCGGGGTCTCCTCTCCAAACAACCTCCAACCACTGAGTGAGCCTATAACCCTGCCAGCTTAATGATAGCCTGGTCAGCGGGTCTGCTCGGGGTCTCCCCTTCAAACTACCTCCAACCACTTAGTGAGCCTACAGCCCTGTCAGCTTGATGAGAGCCTGGTCAGCAGGTCTTCTCGGGGACTCCTCTCCAAACAACCTCCAACCATCGAGTGAGCCTATAGCCGTGCCAGCTTGATGAGAGCCTGGTCAGCGGATCTGCTCGGGGTCTCATCTTCAAAAAACCTCCAACCACCGAGTGAGCCTACAGTCCTGCCAGCTTGATGAGAGCCTGGTCAGCGGGACTGCTCGGGGTATCCTCTCCAAACAACCTCCAACCAGCGAGCGAGCCTATATCCCTGCCAGTTTGATGAGAGCCTAGTCAGCGGGTCTGCTCGGGGTCTCCTCTCCAAACAACCTCCAACCACCGAGTGAGCCTACAGCTCTGTCAGCTTAATGAGAGCCTGGTCAGCGGGTCTGCTCGGGGTCTCCTCTCCAAACAACCTCCAACCACTGAGTGAGCCTATAACCCTGCCAGCTTGATGAGAGCCTGGTCAGCGGGACTGCTCGGGGTATCCTCTCCAAACAACCTCCAACCAGCGAGTGAGCCTATATCCCTGCCAGTTTGATGAGAGCCTAGTCAGCGGGTCTGCTCGGGGTCTCCTCTCCAAACAACCTCCAACCACCGAGTGAGCCTACAGCCTTGCCAACTTAATGAGAGCCTGGTCAGCGGGTCTGCTCGGGGTCTCCTCTCCAAACAACCTCCAACCACTGAGTGAGCCTATAACCCTGCCAGCTTGATGATAGCCTGGTCAGCGGGTCTGCTCGGGGTCTCCCCTTCAAACTACCTCCAACCACTTAGTGAGCCTACAGCCCTGTCAGCTTGATGAGAGCCTGGTCAGCGGGTCTGCTCGAGGACTCCTCTTTAAACAACCTCCAACCAGCGAGTGAGCCTATAGCCGTGCCAGCTTGATGAGAGCCTGGTCAGCGGGTCTGCTCGGGGTCTCCTCTCCAAAAAACCTCCAACCACCGAGTGAGCCTACAGCCCTGCCTGTTTGATAAGAGCCTTGTCAGCGGGTTTGCTCGGGGTTTCCTCTCCAAACAACCTCCAACCACCAAGTGAGCCTACAGCCCTGCCAGCTCGATGAGAGCCTGATCAGCAGGTCTGCTCGAGGTCTCCTCTCCAAACAACCTCCAACCACCGAGTGAGCCTTCAGCTATGCCAGCTTAATGAGAGCCTGGTCAGTGGGTCTGCTCGGGGTCTCCTCTCCAAACAACCTCCATCCACCGAGTGAGCCTACAGCCCTGCAAGCTTGATGAGAGCCTGGTCAGCTAGTCTGCTCGGGGTCTCCTCTCGAAACAACCTCCAACCACTGAGTGAGCCTACAGCCCTGCCAGCTTTATGAGAGCCTGGTCAGCGGGTCTGCTTGGGGTCTCCTCTCCAAACAACCTTCAACCACCGAGTGAGCCTACAGCCCTGCCAGCTTGATGAGAGCCTTGTCAACGGATCTGCTCAAGGTCTCCTCTCCAAACAACCTCCAACCACCGAGTGAGCCTACAACCCTGCAGGCTTGATGAGAGCCTGGTCAGCGGGTCTTCTCGGGGTCTCCTCTCAAAACAAGCTCCAACCACCAAGTGAGCCTATAGCCCTGCCAGCTTGATGAGAGTTGTGCCAGCGGGTCTGCTCGGGGTCTCCTCTCCAAACAACCTCCAACCACCGAGTGAGCCTACAACCCTGTTAGCTTGATGAGAGCCTGGTCAGCGGGTCTGCTCGTGGTCTCCTCTCCAAACAACCTTCAACCACCGAGTGAGCATATAGCCTTGCAAGCTTGATGAGAGCCTTGTGAGCGGGTCTGCTCGGGGTCTCCTCTCCAAACAACCTCGAACCACCGAGTGAGCCTACAGCCCTGCCAGCTTTATGAGAGCCTGGTCAGCGGGTCTGCTTGGGGTCTCCTCTCCAAACAACCATTTCACTCTCATGCCCTAGAAGAAACCGCCTGAAATTTCATTATATTAGAAGGGCACAACAGCATTTGCCAGTATCGAAAGAATTAAAAATGCTAAGGATAGAATCTCTTCAAATCATAACCGCTTCGGGCACAACTGAGCGGCATCCCATCCGCGTTCGGGATGTGACACCCTCCGGATTTTGGGACTCCTCTCACCACCAAGGGACATTCCCAGTTGGGACAGAGCCTTCCCACCCATGCACCTCTGCCTACTACGTCCACCTTCTTGAGAACCAAGGTCGATCATATGATATTCTCCCTGAGGCACATTTTTGAAGGCATAATAAATTATATAACTCAAAGTGAGAAAATAATGTCATTCAAATGGAAACCTTCATAACCAAACTAACATCAAGGTAATTAGGGATCAAGTCAAAGGCCGATGCTTTACCCTGCTCAACAAACTTATAAACAAAAATTTTAATTATGTGACTCTTGTAAGCATCAGACCAAGATTATAGTTGTTTAAAACTTTTTTGCTTTCAAACCACAACTTCAACACCCATATCAAACACATAAATAAAAACCAAAGCCTCATTCATAGGAATAAGGCGCACTAAAGAAGTCATACATATGAAGGTTATCGTCTAAATTGGAGTCATAAACAATCTTGAAAACACAAGAAAACCAAATATAATTGACACTAAGCCATTCACCGAGCATGTGGTTCCAGATAAATAAACTAAAGATGAACATCTTTATTATTTTATTTCCATAAAAATGCTTCAAAATGTATTGAAATTTGGCGTGCTAGTCTCTCATAAAATGTTATAACATAACAGACGGCGTTCAATTTTGGAGTACCATTTCTGATCATATCGCTAGTAGATATAAAGTAACACAATATGCAAAATAAAGCCATTAAAACGCAAGCTATAGTTTCAAGATGTTGTGTAAGATCCTGTCTCCCCATTCCGAGGCTAACCCGGATCTTATGCCCAGAACCGCCGCCTTACGGTGACACTAACGCACGGGTTAGTCGACACCGCAAGACGCCGATTCTGCCGGCTAGTACGATCATAACCTGTCGGCCAATATGAGAATAAAAGAGTACAAAGCAGAGCAAAAATGGAGAAGTCCACAGCTACAGTACTAAACATATATATATAACAAATGAAAAGTACAGGGTACAGTCCACAATGAGTACAATATAATGAGAGTAAAACGGGCTTATGCCCTGTACATCAAAATCAAGTCTCTCTCTCAACTAACAGCAGCGGAAATCTAAAATCTCACTCATCACACTTGTAGACGTGTGCTCCAGTAGTAGTAGCCGGTATCTGCCCCTCAAGTCCTGCCTCCTCGTCGTGCTGGTCTATCTCCTCGAGCTCCTAAAAATAGTATGGTCACCGACCATTAGTCAAAAGACTAAGTCATTTCCTCCACACCTCGCCCCGCAACTCTTAGGCACCGTGCGGGAGGACGAAGCAGAGGACAACAAGAGGTGACAAAGGCGGAGCAGGTGACAGGAATCTAAGCAGAATATGTAACCAAGTAAGAAATGAAAGGTAACCTTCACTTATGCGGGTACACATAAGCAAGGGGTCTTCTGCAGGGCTCCCATTGTATAAAATGTCCCATACCATTTTATACAATGGGGTGTCAGGTGTCACAAGCAAATATATATATAAAAGGAAAGTAACCTCAACCTATAAACTTGCCCACTCAAGCTTATAGGCTAAGGGATCGTATAGCAGGTCCTAATGTATAAGCGTCCCATACCACTTATACATTAGGTTTCATAGGTTGTTATGAAGGTTAATGATATGCATCTATATGGTGGGTATGATATGAACATGCAGTGCAACACACACACACGACTCCGTGATCACAGACCTTTAGTTCCCACTTTTCGAGAGCTATCATCACTCTCAGGTACTACCGTTGTGGCTACGGCAGCAGCGGAGCGGGCATCTCCACCTTCTAGGCGGGTATACACACTACCAGGCCTAGACCTCTCTTGTACGCCTCTGTACACCGACAGTGCACTCTAGAGTCTTTGCGTACCACTTTGCTGACTACCCGTCAGTCTTGTTGGGCTAGGTGCGCGTTATTAGGAAAAGTCCTCCAGACTCCAGTATAAACATCCTACCGGTCCTTCTAACCCTCGCACCCGCCTGGTCCACCGTACTGCTGTCGGTGTGACGACTGGCCAGTACCGCATGGCTCGCCACTAGTATATGCACATGCAAGTATTATATATTGAACCTCCAGCTCAAAGGACTATCCTGTCCCAAATTTCTCCAACCCGTCACGGGTGAGTATGTGCTACAAAACCTCCAACCCTGCCCGGGTGAGTATATATGTCAATCTCTTTTCTCCAACTCGGCACGGGTGAGCAAGTAGTCAAAAGACTCCAAGTCCCTCCAACCCGGCACGAGTGAGCACATGTCCAGTTCACTTACCCTATTAGACTACTCTTGCCTACCGATTATTATACTTAGTATCTTAAGGTTAATCCCAGGACTGCCCAAGGTATTCCCGGTGAAGGGCTCTCAGGGGCACTAGGAGCTACGATGGGCTGAATCCCAAAGCTCCCTTTCTCAAGGATATTTACTTTAGTTGATGTCTACCCAGAACCCCTTTTTCTCTCTCCTGTTACGTGGAGTGACCTAGTGACTTAAGGTATGAGTTAAGGAATGGCGGTCTTCCGTCATCCCCCTCTTAGGTAGGCTAAGGTTGCACTTTTACTCTCGTCTCTAGAAAACATCTGCCACCCAGGGTTATATTTCCAATCTTAGACTCTAACTCAATTGTTGATTCATTTCCTGGTGGCCTATTGTACAGTATACCTTTACTATGCGTACCCCATGACCTTGTACCACCCTGAAATCGAACTTTCAAATCTTTGGACCAATAGACCCCAAATATTTATCCTAGGGTGGTATGACCATCTAGAATGTGCATGGTAATTTTTATAATTTTCTCTATTATTTTTTATATTTATTTTATTTTCTCCAAATATTTTCTATGGTCGTTTAACACATGAAGTATGTTGTTGCATAGTCCTAATGATGCAAAATAGTTATCTTATCATTATCATGATGAATCATCACTATTTTCCAAAATTCATAATTTCTCCCCAAATTTATGTATTTAAATATTAATTTTCATAAACCATCATAATTACTACTTTTCAAATGAAGTATATGAAATTTAATCACAAAAATTCCAATAAATTTACAGGGAATCTAATTCATCAAAATAATACTACTGACCAAGTTTCATCAGTTTTAACAAAGTTATAAACTTGCAAATCATTATATTAGATAATTACCAAAATGCCATTATGATGATTTAAAATTTATAGGTACATTCAAAAATTCTAAAATAAATAATTCAGTGGTCTCATACCTATATATACCTCTGGAAATATTCACAAATTTTTCTGACCCATATTTGTATTGATTTATGAAATAGAAAGGATAGGGGTAAAGTGGTCATTTCATGTCATGTTACCTCAAAAGACTTCAAATAGAGAAATTAAAATTACCCCTAGTCAATTATGATCCACTCTACAACTGGGCCAAATTTGAAGATTTTTACCTAATTAATTCCAATTTTCTTTTTAATTTACAAATAGAGCCATAATTTCCAAAAATCCAAATAATGGGATTTTTGATCCCAAAAATCCCATAAAAATTTTGAGGGACTACATTTGACCTAAATACCCTCTAAAATTAATTTCATAGTCTGCAAAAGCTCCATAAAGAATAAATTCACATTATAGTAGAACTTGTTATTGGCACACCAAGGCTAATACTAGCCTACACTTGCAAGTGGGTTAACCCATCATGCAGAGGTCCAAATGGGCTGAATTTTTTGTCAGACCCTAACAATGTCCCAGAGGACTTGCCACCGAAATTTGGGGCCATTTGGAGACCTAACACGCCATTTATTCCATTCATTTAATTTATGACATTTTGATTAAAACTATAGGAAAAGGTTTCCCAAAAATTCCCAATTTTTGGCAGGGGCTAGATATGCCCTAAACATGCACATGACCAAAATTTCAGGTCATGATAACACCTGGTTTGGCATGGGCTTCATTTTTAATTTCTGCCCTAGCCTAGGACCAGTCCTAGGAAAACAGCCCTACAGGACAAACTACTTGGCCAAAATGCAAGTTTAAGGTGGCATATTAAAGTTAGGAAAACAGGCTACATTTTACATGTTAACCATTATTTATGAATCTTCTTCTATGGGGCCTAACATTAGCCCGCAAGGTACAGGAAAATATGTGACAGAATGCCAAAAATCATTATAGCACGAATCTTAAAGCAAAATGGAGGGCATCCGTTCATCTTCTCCAAACAGCCAAGGGCCGAGATTTGCCCGACCTGGAGCTCCTTCCAAGTTCATTTCCCGGCCACTCGGCCACCTCCCTGGCCGGCCACCACCACCACCACCTCCATTGAGGTGAGGGCTAACGTTTGGCGGCGACTTGGCCGCCGGAGGTGGCGGTTTCCGGCGAACTTGAACTCCATTAAAATCCAAAAATCCATGAAAATCTCACATTAGATCAGGCTCAATTGAGCCCGATGTCTCGCCTAATCGATCTAGAAAGCTAGTACGGGTAGAGGTGAGGCGAAACGGACCTTGATCGGAGCCCGGTGGCGGCGGTGGCGGTGGTTGGCCATGGAATTTCTCCTCTCCGGCGAGCTTGCTCCCGAACCCGATTCTCCACCAAAAGCTTCGATCTAGGTATCGAATTCCACTCCTTTGGACCTTCTGAAGCTAATGGGAGGGTTAAAATGAGCTGATATTGGCTGTATAGTGAGTTGCCATTAAGGGGATTTCGGCCTCTACATTGGATTCTCCTCCAATATGCCATGTGGCATGAAGCTTGCTGGAAATGGCTGGTAAATGCTGTTGGAGCTCAGAGGAGGGCTTGGGAAGAGAGGAGGAGGGCCACATGGCCTCCATCCCTTCATTTCCTCTTTTCTCTCTCTTCCTTTTCACAAAAATTCCAAAACTACCCCTTTGCATGTAATCTCTCTCCTCATTTTGGGGGTTAGGGGCTGTCCTTGTCCATTTGGGCTGGTCATGGGCCATGGCTCATGGGCTTTGCCCATTGGGAATGGGCTTGGCCTTCACTTTTCTTCCTTTAGGCCATTTGTTGACTTGTTGACTTTTTAGGTTGACTTGGTCAACTTGATGAGTGGGCTGACCCCACTTGATGGTCATGGACTCCATGTCACCACCAAACATGGGTTGGGCCATGGTGATGGTCTTAGCCCACTAGAAATGGGTTAGGTCTTCATTTACCCTTATTTAGGCTTAAGGTTGACCAAGTTTGACTTTAGGGTTGACTTGGTCAAATGGGTGTGTGGGTTGACCCCACCTAGTGTTCATGAGGTCTAAATCATCACCCAACATGGCTTGGGTCATGGTGATGCCTTACTTGACCTAATTGGACCCAAGAGTGTAGGGTTTGACCCCTTTTAGGCCTAAGGTTAACCTGGGTCAACAATGGTCAATGTGTTGACCTAGGGCACGACCTTGGGTCTACTTAGATTGCAATTAGGGTTAGGGCAGTGTGGTGAGGGTCATGGTGTGGCTAGGGTCCTTATTTAGTCATAGTTTGACTTGGTCCTATAGTGGGCCCCACCTTGTGACAACTCACCACCTAGGATCAAACCTAGCTAATTTCCCCCTGACTCACCATATGCCTAACCCAATCTAAGTTAAGGGGCCTAGAAGTAACATGGGATGTTACAAATCCTATAAACAAAACAAATAATTTCGTCCCCGAAATTTAAGTTCGGGTCTACGGGGTTCTTTTTGAGAATCATAAGAACTCATTAGAGGTAACAATCCTCTTCCGAATGCACTTTCCTCATATTTTGGGCTACTAATATTGTGAGGACATGTTTCCAAGTCCCTCGATATTTTTTAATCAAAATAAGCTTTAACCACTCATTGGATTGTAGTCTTACGACCCATAATCATCAAGTACTTGTAAATTAACAATTTCATAAGTAGGAATCTTTTCCATTCCGGTCCACCTAGGTTTTTATTTATAATTCAGCGAGAACTTATAATCACCCCAAGATATTCTATACATTAGATCAACATTATTATGTATAGCAGTAAATCAACTTCCGAGATCCTGATGTGATGAAAAGATCATCATTTCGTTTCTCCCAACTTCAAGACTCATCACATCTCTATCTAAGCAGTAACATATGGTTCGTAGTGTGTTCACCTTTCGAGCGTACATCAAGCGATCATTATGGATATTGATGTTCGTACAGTGACTCTCGATCACTTTTCACATATAGTCTAATTCATGAATCCATGAGCGTATCTTTTCAGGTATGGTGATATCCGACACAATTTTGATTTAGCAAAAAGGAACTTTTATTGAGCACCGATTACCTTGGTATATGCCCTTGATAGTCATGATCTATGAAATCTCCTATTGGCGATTATAATGTTACCACGTGTGTATCCTGGTTTTTAATGCTATCATGATCAAGGGTCATATATACATGTACAATCCTTGACTTGTTTTATACCTGAAGCATTTATTATCAATATGAACGTTGTAATGAGTTTTTGACCCTCAATTGTTTTTCATGTTCAGTCTAACCTATAAATTATAAGTGCACATTTTTAAAAATTGAAGCACTTTAATTTCTTCATTGATCGAATCTTAATAAATGTCCAATTGTTCTCGAGTATTTCACCGTATCCGTGATAACAATCTAACATTGATTACTTCGTTGTCATGAATTTCCGTATGGTGATCATGATGTTATCAACATTCGTGACTTGGTTCTTGATGTAACCGCAACCAAGGGGTCATTCCTATGCGTATGCTACAACTTATCATCGGCCATATTCCAATTTGTTGAGTCGTTACCATTGTAAATGTCCTACCTTGACAATTTAAACCTTTACGTGCTTGAAGTTTCAATTCGGTATGCTCGTAGTAATTCTCTTATACATGTTCATATGGCCATCTTAATTGACAAGCATGGGTGAATACCCATCTAGAGTTATTATACTTACGAGGTTAGTTCAAGCATATGTAAACTTAATCCTCAAAAATTATTATGTCATGGTAGAGACTAACATATCCCTAAGTTCATGAGTTTTCATCACTTATATATTCCCAAAAGTACATACCTCGCACCACCTAACATAGGTAATGTTGAAACTTATTCGTTTCTTCGTGCGCAGGATATGCTGGTATTGTCTACTCACGATCAAGTTTTTCTGAATTGTTATAACATCGGTTCTAAAGATAATAATATATCCATAATCATGGGTTGATATCGAAATCCCGAACCTTTTGAGGGCGATTATTATTTCATCAAGTATTTTCATTTTGATTCCTGAGATCATCTGAGTCACATCCACGAGGTTATGCCTATTGTATACATTTTCCAATCTAATATGTTTCTTCACCTGATTTTATGCTTGCTGGGGTCACTATACTCTCCTTGTTATGGATGTAATCGTGTGGATATTCCAGCATTTCGACTTCATGGACTCTCAAATAACAGTTGAGATTTACAATCATTCCTTCATTTTATCTTGTCGTTACTTTGTCACAATCTGTATGTTTCCAATTAATGGCCTGGGTATGTTACGTAGGTACGGGTAGTAGTGATCCGTCATTATGTTTATACTTCTTCCAAATTTAGTTGATTCTTCCTTGATTTAAATCTTTCTAGGGTTATGGTGCACCCATTGTTGTAGACGTAATTATTCAGATATTTCGAATCCTCATTTCCCATTGGTTTCCCTTGTAGTACATCTGAGCCCCTTAACCACGCGTTACATTGATTGGGTTAAGGTGTTTAGAGTATCCTTGAAACATGCTTGTTGATGCGGTAATCAAAATAAACCTTAATTGTTTGTACATCCTTCTACAACCCATACTGATTCTAATTTGGTCTTTTGAACGTGAATTTCTCTGATTTCACATGTATGCGTAAAAAGATTTATACCGTGTTTGTATTAAGGAAATCACGAGTGTTCATTAGACTACGATTTAAGTGGGTACTTAGACTCGAAATTGGGGAAAACCTCTTGAAGTCTTATACGGTCTTCCCTAGTTTCAAGGTCATATGTATTTATCACTAAGCCGGCATTTATGCAACTTTCACGGAACCAATTTCACTGTTCTACTTGTTCACTTACTCCAACGGTCTTGGAGTACTTATGAGAGTGAGAAGTCATTCTCGAAAGGTTCTACTTTCCTATTTCTCTTGTGAATTTATTGCGTTACTATCTTGTCGTCAATAGTCTATGCTACTTAAGATTAATAAATAGGGTGAAGATCTTTGAGAGTCCTAACCTTCCGGGGACGATTGATCATCATACTGGTCATGTACATACAATTCTCATCTTTACTTGAACGATCTTTAAATAATCCAAGTTTTAAATCACTATGCTTGCGACACATTCTTAATGAGAAGGCTTAGGAAAAATCGAGTTGTTATCAATAAGCCCTATAAACAAAAAGTTAAGCCCCCATATATTTTTGTTAAATTTTCCTTTGACTTTCACAATGCATTCATCCTGTACATGCCATAATCCTTAGAGCTAATCATCCTTGGCATGGATTTCCAATTCAATTGATATGTTATCTACCTTAGGCCTTCAAGGTTATCGTACGACAATCTGTTCAAGGTCAACATGTGACCAAACTAGGAAGTGTCTCTTCTAAAATCTGAACTCTAATTCAACCTTGGATATTTATCATCGTGGTTGTCTTGACGTAATCAAGTCATCGGTACTAGGATTAAGCTTACGAGTACCCTACTAATCCACCATTAAGCTTATGCATCAATTCTTCTCGAGGTGGTCCTTATCAGTTTGAGTAAGAATTGGTAATATCATTCGATCTATGACTTAGGAACACTGAGGTTTAAGCCTTAAGTAGGGACTCTGACATTTAGATCTTTCTTTAATCGACTTGGTTATCCATGTACCGTAACTAATCTACACCTGAAGTCGATCTTTGGCCTAAGGTACGACACAAAATCCTCTTGGTAAGTCAAACTAGGGTGGTGTCCTAGTTGGATTGGCCTAACTCATTGCTAATGGACTGGTTTATGTGGATTTTTACACATGGGCACACCATTGCTTCCGCTGCATAGTTTGTCCGCAAACTAATGCTCGAGCGGGGTGTTCTAATGTTGTGGACTTTTGTTCTCATATGATCGTGTGTTCAAGTGATACCAGTTTGTAAGATCCTGTCTCCCCATTCCGAGGCTAACCCGGATCTTATGCCCAGAATCGCCGCCTTACGGTGACACTAACGCACGGGTTAGTCGACACCGCAAGACACCGATTCTGCCGGCTAGTACGATCATAACCTGTCGGCCAATATGAGAATAAAAGAGTACAAAGCAGAGCAAAAATGGAGAAGTCCACAGCCACAGTACTAAACATATATATATAACAAATGAAAAGTACAGGGTACTGTCCACAATGAGTACAATATAATGAGAGTAAAACGGGCTTATGCCCTGTACATCAAAATCAAGTCTCTCTCTCAACTAACAGCAGCGGAAATCTAAAATCTCACTCATCACACTTGTAGACGTGTGCTCCAGTAGTAGTAGCCGGTATCTGCCCCTCAAGTCCTGCCTCCTCGTCGTGCTGGTCTATCTCCTCGAGCTCCTAAAAATAGTATGGTCACCGACCATTAGTCAAAAGACTAAGTCGTTTCCTCCACACCTCGCCCCGCAACTCCTAGGCACCATGCGGGAGGACGAAGCGGAGGATAACAAGAGGTGACTAAGGCGGAGCAGGTGACAGGAATCTAAGCAGAATATGTAACCAAGTAAGAAATGAAAGGTAACCTTCACTTATGCAGGTACACATAAGCAAGGGGTCTTCTGCAGGGCTCCCATTGTATAAAATGTCCCATACCATTTTATACAATGGGGTGTCAGGTGTCACAAGCAAATATATATATATAAAAGGAAAGTAACCTCAACCTATAAACTTGCCCACTCAAGCTTATAGGCTAAGGGATCGTATAGCAGGTCCTAATGTATAAGCGTCCCATACCACTTATACATTAGGTTTCATAGGTTGTTATGAAGGTTAATGATATGCATCTATATGGTGGGTATGATATGAACATGCAGTGCAACACACACACACGACTCCGTGATCACAGACCTTTAGTTCCCACTTTTCGAGAGCTAGCATCACTCTCAGGTACTACCGTTGTGGCTACGGCAACAGCGGAGCGGGCATCTCCGCCTTCTAGGCGGGTATACACACTACCAGGCCTAGACCTCTCTTGTACGCCTCTGTACACCGACAGTGCACTCTAGAGTCTCTGCGTACCACTTTGCTGACTACCCGTCAGTCTTGTTGGGCCGGGTGCGCATTATTAGGAAAAGTCCTCCAGACTCCAGTATAAACATCCTACCGGTCCTTCTAACCCTCGCACCCGCCTGGTCCACCGTACTGCTATCGGTGTGACGACTGGCCAGTACCGCATGGCCCGCCACTAGTATATGCACATGCAAGTATTATATATTGAACCTCCAGCTCAAAGGAGTATCCTGTCCCAAATTTCTCCAACCCGTCACGGGTGAGTATGTGCTACAAAACCTCCAACCCTACCCGGGTGAGTATATATGTCAATCTCTTTTCTCCAACTCGGCACGGGTGAGCAAGTAGTCAAAAGACTCCAAGTCCCTCCAACCCGGCACGAGTGAGCGCATGTCTAGTTCACTTACCCTATTAGACTACTTATGCCTACCGATTATTATACTTAGTATCTTAAGGTTAATCCCAGGACTGCCCAAGGTATTCCCGGTGAAGGGCTCTCAGGGGCACTAGGAGCTACGATGGGCTGAATCCCAAAGCTCCCTTTCTCAAGGATATTTACTTTAGTTGATGTCTACCCAGAACCCCTTTTTCTCTCTCCGGTTACGTGGAGTGACCTCGTGACTTAAGGTATGAGTTAAGGAATGGCGGTCTTCCGTCATCCCCCTCTTAGGTAGGCTAAGGTTGCACTTTTACTCTCGTCTCTAGAAAACATCTGCCACCCAGGGTTATATTTCCGATCTTAGACTCTAACTCAATTGTTGATTCATTTCCTGGTGGCATATTGTACAGTATACCTTTACTATGCGCACCCCATGACCTTGTACCACCCTGAAATTGAACTTTCAAATATTTGGACCAATAGACCCCAAATATTTATCCTAGGGTGGTATGACCATCTAGAATGTGCATGGTAATTTTTATAATTTTCTCTATTATTTTTTATATTTATTTTATTTTTTCCAAATATTTTCTATGGTCGTTTAACACATGAAGTACGTTGTTGCATAGTCCTAATGATGCAAAATAGTTATCTTATCATTATCATGATGAATCATCACTATTTTCCAAAATTCATAATTTCTCCACAAATTTATGTATTTAAATATTAATTTTCATAACCCATCATAATTACTACTTTTCAAATGAAGTATATGAAATTTAATCACAAAAATTCCAATAAATTTACGGGGAATCTAATTCATCAAATTAATACTACTGACCAAGTTTCATCAGTTTTAACAAAGTTATAAACTTGCAAATCATTATATTGGATAATTACCAAAATGCCATTATGATGATTTAAAATTTATAGGTACATTCAAAAATTCTGAAATAAATAATTCAGTGGTCTCATACCTATATATACCTCTGGATATATTCACAAATTTTTCTGACCCATATTTGTATTGATTTATGAAATAGAAAGGATAGGGGTAAAGTGGTCATTTCATGTCATGTTACCTCAAAAGACTTCAAATAGAGAAATTAAAATTACCCCTAGTCAATTATGATCCACTATACAACAGGGCCAAATTTGAAGATTTTTACCTAATTAATTCCAATTTTCTTTTTAATTTACAAATAGAGCCATAATTTCCAAAAATCCAAATAATGGGATTTTTGATCCCAAAAATCCCATAAAAATTTTGAGGGACTAAATTTGAACTAAATACCCTCTAGAATTAATTTCATAGTCTGCAAAAGCTCCATAAAGAATAAATTCACATTATTGTAGAACTTGCTATTGGCACACCAAGGCTAATACTAGCCTACACTTGCAAGTGGGTAAGCCATCATGCAGAGGTCCAAATGGGCTGAAATTTTTGTCAGACCCTAACAATGTCCCAGAGGACTTGCCACCGAAATTTGGGGCCATTTGGAGACCTAACACTCCATTTATTCCATTCATTTAATTTATGACATTTTGATTAAAACTATAGGAAAATATTTCCCAAAAATTCCTAATTTTTGGCAGGGGCTAGATATGCCCTAAACATGCACATGACCAAAATTTCAGGTCATGAGGACACCTGGTTTGGCATGGGCTTCATTTTTAATTTCTGCCCTAGCCTAGGACCAGTCCTAGGAAAACAGCCCTACAGGACAAACTACTTGTCCAAAATGCAATTTTAAGGTGGGATATTAAAGTTAGGAAAACAGGCTACATTTTACATGTTAACCATTTTTTATGAATCTTCTTCTATGGGGCCTAACATTAGCCCGCAAGGTACAGGAAAATATGTGACAGAATGCCAAAAATCATTATAGCTGATATTGAGCCCGGCGAACTTGAACTCCATTAAAATCCAAAAATCCATGAAAATCTCACATTAGATCAGGCTTAATTGAGCCCGATGTCTCGCCTAATCGATCTAGAAAGCTAGTACGGGTAGAGGTGAGGCGAAACGGATCTTGATCGGAGCCCGGCGGCGGCGATGGCGGTGGTTAGCCATGAAATTTCTCCTCTCCGGCGAGCTTGCTCCCGAACCCGATTCTCCACCAAAAGCTTCGATCTAGGTATCAAATTCCACTCCTTTGGACCTTCTGAAGCTAATGGGAGGGTTAAAATGAGCTGATATTGGCTGTATAGTGAGTTGCCATTAAGGGGATTTCGGCCTCTACATTGGATTCTCCTCCAAGATGCCATGTGGCATGAAGCTTGCTGGAAATGGCTGGTAAATGCTATTGGAGCTCAGAGGAGGGCTTGGGAAGAGAGGAGGAGGGCCACATGGCCTCCATCCCTTCATTTCGTCCTTTCTCTCTCTTCCTTTTCACAAAAATTCCAAAACTACCCCTTTGCATGTAATCTCTCTCCTCATTTTGGGGGTTAGGGGCTGTCCTTGTCCATTTGGGCTGGTCATGGGCCTTGGCTCATGGGCTTTGCCCATTGGGAATGGGCTTGGCCTTCACTTTTCTTCCTTTAGGCCATTTGTTGACTTGTTGACTTTTTAGGTTGACTTGGTCAACTTGATGAGTGGGCTGACCCCACTTGATGGTCATGGACTCCATGTCACCACCAAACATGGGTTGGGCCATGGTGATGGTCTTAGCCCACTAGGAATGGGTTAGGTCTTCATTTACCCTTATTTAGGCTTAAGGTTGATCAAGTTTGACTTTAGGGTTGACTTGGTCAAATGGGTGTGTGGGTTGACCCCACCTAGTGGTCAAGAGGTCTAAATCATCACCCAACATGGCTTGGGTCATGGTGATGCCTTACTTGACCTAATTGAACCCAAGAGTGTAGGGTTTGACCCCTTTTAGGCCTAAGGTTGACCTGGGTCAACTATGGTCAAAGTGTTGACCTAGGGCACGACCTTGGGTCTACTTAGATTGCAATTAGGGTTAGGGCAGTGTGGTGAGGGTCATGGTGTGGCTAGGGTCCTTATTTAGTCATAGTTTGACTTGGTCCTATAGTGGGCCCCATCTTGTGACAACTCACCACCTAGGATCAAACCTAGCTAATTTCCCCCTGACTCACCATATGCCTAACCCAATCTAAGTTAAGGGGCCTAGAAGTAACATGGTATGTTACATGTTGGACCCAGCCGAGGCTTGAATTACAATGAAGTTTAGAATTGAATTCAATCAAACATATTTTCACTTTATTTTAAAGAACCCGTACCGCTTAAAGTATAACGCTAATAAAATATGTTCTACAGTAGGGTACGTTGTCTTTTACTCATGAACTATTCAGTTAATATCGAAGGAGGGCATAAAAAGTAAACCACCAACCCATTGTTATTTTAGCTTTTCTATATATATATATTTTTAGAGTTTATCCTTGTTTCATTCCATGTAAATCAAGCAAGTGAAAGTGCGAGGTTTTGCATCCTGGTGATATAGGTGCCATATAAAATTGTGTAACAGGTCGTGTTGAACAAAGAACAATCATGTCTGGGAAGATGTTGAAATTTTAGGGTTGATGCAAGTAAGTTGCGTTTAGTACTTTACTCATCATTGCCACTTTTTTCGTACTAAAAATAGATCCCTCACTATTTGCTAGAGATCGTAAATATCTAGACGATTGTAATAAAGTTGAATATCTTCTTGAAATTCTAATTATTAGTAAACTAAGCACTACAAAGAAAATAAGATCACTCTGCGGGGCTGACATCATCCCCAAGGTCATACTCTGATTGGCTCAACGACGTATTGAAAGTAACTAAACATGAACGAACAAAATAAGTATGAATATATATATATAGCAATGACGCTCGCCTGAAATATGTGCAAATCCTACTCCAAAGACTATGAGATTTCAACAACACCCATAAGGTAGGACGACTCCGTGTGTGAGGACCTTACGAACAAAGAACCAGCGCATGACCTTTGTCGTCACTTGATTCCTCGTCTATAGCAACAACGCTCGCCTGAGTTCTTCTGTGCTGGCCACTCTCAACGCTCACCGCACCATAAATGTTGAAGCCAAAAATGACTCTTGTGGAGTTCGGGGTCCCAAAAGAGAGGTGACCGCACACCTACTACCCCCAAGCGAACGATCTAGGATCTAGACTAGGAATGTAAGGGACTAACCCAAGGTCTCAGCGTGGAGGTCCCACCACACACCCGGAAGACTAACTAACTCTTCCCCTCCCAAGCCAAAAGCTGAGCTAATTAGGCACCTTCGGAAGGCTCTCTTGGGCGACCAAAACCTTTAAGGAGGATCTCCAAATCCACTCCCTCTTAACTAGAGGTGCCACCTCGGGTCTATGTAAAATGCTCCCCATCTGTCCTACCAGTCGCGCAACCTCGCCTGGCAGTTCTACGACACGCTGCCCATGTTGGGCCACTAACAACATAACATAGGCCTTCTAGGGCCGGCATAGAGCATCCCAAACATATGAAAATTACAGGAATACAAATTCCATACATCGGCACGCAGGCCGGCAATATAAACAAACTAGGCCTTCGAGGGCCGGCACGAGCTCTGGCTTAAACCCGCTATACCCCGCTTGGTACAGCAACACCTGTACGCCAACTTCTCGACGAGCGGCGGCAAACGAGCCATCGGTCAGCTAACATAAGCGGGCAAAACATAATGCGCGCACCCCCTTTATTGGGGCTATGACACGTATTCCCTGCAAGCGGCTAATAAACAACTTCCACGGAGTCTTCTCCGGGAACCCCAGAACATCATCAATCCGGCTCACACGTCCGGATGGGCTTCACACAGCATGCCTAAATCCGTACTCACACTTCCGTATACTAAATGCAATTAATAGCGAGGACGTACATGTCAACCCGTCGGAGAGCTCCCTTCCTCCACCCATTGGTGGAGAGGGGCTTCCATGCGAATGTAAATCGAGAGCTTCACCTGCCCGAGTAGAAACATCGTTACCCTTGACGCGTGCTTGGCGGCGGTGCCAGGAGAGAAACTCCGGGCTGTTTTTGCTAAAGACAATGTCGGGAGAAGAGCTCCCGGTTGTTCTTGTTGAAGGCGATGCCGGGAGAGGAGCTCCCGGTTGTTCTTGTTGAAGGCGATGCCGGGAGAGGAGCTCTAGGCCGATATTGCTCCATGCGGCTGTGGTGAAGAAGAAAGCTGGGGCTCGGCCCTACTTGAGGCGGCGACGGGAAGAGGGGGCCGAGCCTTAGCTCGGGCTATACTTCTAGGCGGCTGCCTTGGCAGAGAGAGAAGGGGAGGCAACCCCCTTTTTTTACTTGCTCCATGTGGCAGAGAGTGGAGGCAGCCTGGACAGAGAGTGGGGGATGCGGGGCTCGGCCTCTGAAGCCGGCGGCGGCCTGGATGGGAGGAATGGAGGGAGGCGGGGCTCGGCCTGCTCCTGGCCAAGAGAGAGGGAGAGGGGAGAGGTGGCGTCGGGCTCTAAACCGACGGGAGAGGGAGAGGGAGGGGGGTCGGGCGGCCTGCTGCTGTAGATTGGGCTAGGGTTTCTTCATTCCCTGCCCCTTCCTGCTCCTTTTTTCTTCTTAACTTATTTTTTCCCCTCCTTCCCCCAGCCTACTGCTCCCTCTTTCTTTTTTTCCCTTTTCTATCTCCTCTCTTCCCCCTTTGTTGTACCCGCCTGCTCCCCCCCCCACCTGCCTCTTTTTCTTTGTCCCCATCCCATATTAATATCCATCACATATATTATATAACATAATATATATAATATATATATATATATATAATATAATATATATATATTTATATTATAATATTAAACATATATATATAATATATATATATATTAAAAGTCTATGCACATAAAACCTCCGCAAACACGCACGAGCACCCGCATCTCTTCGAACGAGGCTGTACCAAATCGTCGCCCATAGCACGCCCATAGACCGATATTTGGGGAGGGTCCCACTCGCCCGGCTACGGGGTTGTACACCTGCTTCCGGGCCGGGTGATTGAAACTCCTTTGATCACGGAAGTTGTCCCTTCCTTTGAAACCATAACCCAGTCCCTGGAGGTGACCCTCTTTTGGCCTCCAGCCCAACTTGTTGTTTGGCTCGTGCTGCCCCCAACCTTGGTATTGCCCCTGTCCATGGTGTTCCTCCCTTCTCCTCTCCTCTCTCTGCTCCCTATGTCTTCCTGCTCCTGACACCTTCCCATCTTCCTCCTCCAACTTTGCTAGCTTCGTAAGGAACGTCAGATTGTCCACCTCGATCTCAATCTCCTTCGCCACCCTATCCATCAGCTCCTCGAAGGAGAGGTGGAACTCTCTTCAGATCCAAGCTAAAAAAGCTTGGCCTCAACCCTAGGGAGAAAGCAAGCATCATGGTGTACCCCGACATCTCCTAAACCTACAAAATCTCTTCTTGGAAACTATCCACATAACATCCCAGCCCCTCTTCTGGCTTCTGCTTGATGGCAAACAAGCACTCTACATTCTTCTTCCTCTTCTTGGATATTGAGAACCTCAGCAAAAACCCGCGCCGCAGATACTAGAAATAGTAGAATGAACTTGCTGACAGCTAATGGAACCAGTCTCTGGCCTTCTCCTTCAAAGTGATGGTGAAGAGCCTACACTTGAAGGCATCTGACATTTGCCTTATGGAAGCGACATCCTCGAACCACTACACATGTTGCACCGGGTCGTCCCGACCCGTATAGTAGGACATGTCCAGCTCCCGGAACCCATCTTGAAGCAGAGTCGAGATGATAAGGTCACTAAACTGGCTCCCACCCATAGCCTGCCAAGAGGGAACGTCCCGTGACCTTGGCTCGCTAGCCCTGTCTGCACTGACCTGCCCAGGAAAAAGCTCCCGCCCAACGTCATCCCTCTCGGCAACCTCCGCCAGAACATCGTTCCCAGGATGCTGCCCGGGAGTATTTTCGCCAAGTGATGGGGATGGAACAACCGAAACCGAGGGCGTCTTCCACTTTCTTTTTGCTGAGAAGGCCAAGTGGATGGTCTGCAGGACTTCCCTCCTAAAGTCCTTAAAAATCCCCAACATCACCTCACTTTACCGAGAGGGAGAACCCCCCAAGCCATCTCCTTCGCCTTCACCTCCAGTAATGAGACTTAGCTTGAGATTTTCTTATATCAGCTACGGTCCACGCACACCACGCCGGAAATATTGAAGCCAAAAACAGGCCTCAACGAGAGTTCGGATCTTGGAGTGTATCCAACACCTACATATCCCAAACCTGACCCCTGACAAGTAACAAAGAACCATGATCTGACCTTAAGCCTCAGCTGGGAGGTCCCTCCTCTAACCCGAAATATCTCTAAGCGCTTCCCCTTCTTAGCCAATTGCTGGGCCAGGAGTGCCTCAGAAAGCACTAATTGATTTGAAAAAGTATGAAAGCCTGTCTTTTGAGGTACCCTGTGGGTCATATTTATAGGCTCCTAATATCTGGTTTGCCAACATCGTAAATTCGTTGTTCTAAATGGCTATTTGCAGCCAAACCGTGTCTGCCAACAGCATAATTCCGCTGTTCTGAGGAGATAAATGCAGACCAAAGGGCATCTAGGTAATTTCTCCACTGGATCTTGCTGGGCGGAAACCCTTCTACTATTCTATTTTCCTTCCGCCTTTCCTTAGCCTTAGATCCTCCTGGCTTTCCCTGTAAGAAACTTAGGCGCACGCTGCGAGGCATTGAGAGTTCCGAGTGGCGAGCCATAACTCAACGCCGAGAATTTAAGGGGGCGTTGAGTGGCATGGCCTCACTCAATGACAAGAGCTGTAGGGATCCCGCTCTCACAGACGCAAGCCTTCCCGCATGCCCCAGGCTGGAACCCTTTCGGCTATTTACTTGCCTGATCTATTTTCAACCAAAGCTGGCCCAAGGCTAGACCAATTCAAGTCTCTCGGGCCTTTAGGTCCCACCGGCGAATATGGGGTTGTACACAATTGATTGACATCTTCCTCAGATTCTGACCAATCTTCATCATTGGATGATGATGCACCAGAATTTGGACTAGTCTCATAATCTGAGTCAGAAGAGGAGCTGGATAGTGTGTATACCTTATCTGGACCAGGCTATCCTGGCTGGATTCTTCATCAGACATGGACATCAGTCTATAGCAGTTGTTGGCATCTTATTCATCTTCATAATCCTCTGAGTCACTATCTAAATTTTATAGGGGCCCTGATACCTATCCTGGCAGCAGGATAGTCTTCAGCTTTTTCTTCAGCTGCAAATAGGCCTATATAGGACTCTTCTTCATACTTAGTAGATGTTGAGTCTGACTGACTCCAACTCTTCTCCTTCTTTGCAATGAAGGCCTTCTCTTTCTTTCCCTTGAGATGGTGATGTTTCTTCTCACAAGATTCTCTTCTCTTGATTGGGCAGTCAGCAATTATATACCCAGGTTTGCTACAATAATAGCAAACAACTTTAGAGGAAACATGTTTACTAGTTTTTGAGTCATACCTGTCTCCCTTGGAGTGGTTCTTACTGTGATGAGAGGAGGAGGAAGATATTCTCCTCCACAGCTTCCTCTTCATCATCTTCTAAAACTGCCTAGTGAAGATAGAAAAATCTTCGTCAGACATGGTGTAGTCTGATGAGCTTGACACTGTGCTGTCTGAATCAGCAGAACTCCTTGGAGGAGAGGCAATCCTCACCTTGCTCTTCTTGGTGCTCTCAGTGTTGAAGGCCAAAGACTTTTCCTTGGCCATGGTTTTTTTGATGGTCTCCTCCTCCTTCCTTTCATATAGTCGCATCTCATCGGAGAGCAGCTTTCCAAATATTTTGTAAGGGGGAGTATCAGCCAACTTTGCCACCTCTTTGATGGCACAAATCTTTGTGTCCCAATTTCTAGTCAGAGACCAGAGGAACTTGCCATTTGGCAAATAATGGCTGAATACACTCCCATAAGTCCTCAGCTCATTCACAATTCTAAAAAAAATTCATAGCCTTCTGCAATGCTATCATTCTTATTCTGTCTGAAAGCCTCATACTATTGGTTGAGTTGAGACTTCCTGTCATATGTGACCTCTTCTGTGCCTTCCATGTAGACCACCAAAGTTTCCCACATCTCCTCGGAGGTCTGGAAGTGAACCAGATTCTGGAAAGTAGAATCATCGATAGCACCGACTATGATGTTCTGAGCTCTTTTGTCCATGGTGGATAGAATGACCTCATCCTTGGTCATCTCTGAATATTTCTTTGGTGTCTGGACTGTTGCATCCAGAACTGAGACTTTCATCGTGATGAAAGGTCCCTCTTTAACTATAATAAAGATCCTTGGGTCAGATGCTTCTATAAAAAGCCTGACCCTCTCCTTCCAGATTCTACAGCTCTCCTTCCTATAGATTGGAAGCTTCATGGAACCCAGCTCTTTATGGTTCTCTCCAGAACCCATAAGTATAATACATGTAGCTACCCTAAGAGATTAAATTAGACTATTAACTCCTTTTTGAGCAACCTCCCTCTGATACAACTTGAAAGTCTTCAGTTTCAAGGATAGCTAAACACCTACAGGGGGCTGAATAGGTTTTTGAGTCTTTTTTTTTCTTTATGTTTTATGTGTGTTGAGTTATCCTAGTTATCTTGCTTTCAAAAACACAAACAACATACACAAGTTTTTTTGTGGTTTCCCAGATTATGGGTACATCCATTGTCCCTCCAACATTTCTAACAGTGTGTTAGATGAGGCACTTCTCCAATCTCGGCTCCTAAAAGCTTACACCACAGATCCCTTAGGATCTCTCAATCTCCACCAAGACCTACCTCAGGAACAAAGCCCTACCTTAGAGCAAGTTTGCTCCTACAACTCAGTGATCCAAATAACACCTACCTCAGAATAAATTAATAGTTCTACAGCTTAGGCTAGGAGGATAGCCCAACAAATCAGATAGGATGACTCTCCTATAACTCCGACACAAAGGCCCTACCTCAAATCCATAAAAGGATCCTATAACTCAGGCACAAAGGCCCTACCACTCAGAGAGAATGACTCTCCTACCTCAGGGAAAACTTCCCTACCTCAGGAACACAAGCCCTAACTCAGATCCACACAAGGATCCTACCTCAGATTCACTACTTGAATCCTACCACCACTCAGCCTTTATAATTAGGCCTACACTCAGATCCAAAGGATCCTACAAAAATAGTAAGGTTGGTGTTGATTTGACTCCAGAGAAATGTTCTCTGAGCTGTCTGCTTCCTGAGCTGAGATAAACTCAGCCCTAACTTCTTCACAGTAACATGAAATTTATCTTCAGGAAACTTCTGCTTATACTAAAAGAAACTCAGAAACACAGGTTTCTGAACTTTTTGATGCAGAAAAATGAGTTATCAGTTCTTTGTATTCTTCACTCAGCTAACCTTGTCTACATATATCAATCTTGCTCTGCTTCTTCTTCTTTCTCAGAAACTTTCTTTAAACTTATTGTTGTAGGTGAGAATCGCAACAGCTAACTGCTTGAACTTTTAGATCAGCGGTTTGAACTTCTGCTTCAAGCTCTGCAACAATGGCAAGAGGAAGAAGATGAAGTTCTGTCTCTTTTAAAAAAGTTAAAACCCTAAAATTTTATTTTCTTCCACCAATCTCAATCCTTTTATCTTTCATCGTCCAATGGCTCTTTGACCTATTGGACTAACTGTAGTTATTGGCTGCAACTCTGCTTTTACAGAAAAAGTCGTACAGTAGGCATGCAACGAAGTTTGTCGTGTACTGTAGACTTCCCGCAACGATTTTGAATTTCACTTACTTTTGTTGATGTCAGCATCTGCAGACTTCGCCAAATTCAGTTAGTTATCCCAGGCGTTGAGTGCATTGAGTGAAGAGCCTTTACTCAGCGCAAAAAAACTTAGCCAAATAGTCTGTGGTTCCAGGTGTTGAGTGCGTTGAGTGAACTATCATCACTCAACAAATTTGGACTTTGCCAATACTTCTTCACTACTAGGCGCCAAGTGGATTTAGTGAATGGCCTTCACTCAACGATTTTGTCCTTCGACAAACTTTCTGCTGATAGGCGTTGAGTGCGTTGAGTGAGCCTTCATCACTCAACATTTTTGTACTTAGCCGCTTCTCTGAAGCCTTCCATCTTCCTGAGGCATTGAGTGAACTGCCTTCACTAAACACTTATGTACTTAGACGAATTCCATCTTTATGAATGCGTTGAGTGAGCCATCATCACTCAACACTATTGTATTTTGCATGTCTTCTTGATGAAGCGTTGAGTGAACTGTCTTTACTCAACGCTTCTGTACTTTTTTGGTTTTCTTGATGTGCTTGCATTGAGTGAGCTGTCCTCACTCAATGCATCTAGACTTAGACAGAGTTTTTTATCTACATCTTCTTAAGTTTTGACATCACATTGTTTTGTCGACGCTTTCTTATTTGGGTGTTGAGTTAACTGTCCTCACTCAATGCTTCTGGACTTAGCCAGAATTCTTGACAGATCTTCAGATGTTTTGACTACTTGAGCTTAACTCAATGCCTCTTTCTTTAGGCATTGAGTGAGTTGTCCTCACTCAATGCTTCTGTACTTTGCAAGAATTCTTGTTTGCCAATACTGAAGCTTTGACAAACTGAGCTTTACTCGACGCCTCTTGTTATATGGTGTTGCATGAATTGCCTTCACTCAATGCCTGTAGACTTAGACAAATTTCTGCTCTGTCAAAATTCTTTCTTGACATCTGGCATTGAGTGAACGGGCTTCACTCAATGTCTGTGTACTTAGTCAAATTTCTATCTTTCCAACATTCTACCTTGTGACCACCTGTGACTGTCACTTAGACAGTAAGTCTAAACTTGTTCCAAAGAACATCCTACAGACTTTGAACTTGAACATACATCTAATACAATTATGCTCTTACTATTGATGGTGATGCCTCTTCAAATCCAAATCCAGGGAACATTGAAGGGAAATATTCCCAACAGTTAGGTTCCAAACTTTTGGGAGTGAGCAAATTCAAAGGAAATTCCCCTTACTTGCTCCAAAAGTACATTAGGTAGGGTTATGCCTCATGTTGAACTTGCAGAGCATCCCGAATGTTTCTGCTAGGTCTTTCAGGTGGACGTCCATGTTTCGAGTTTTGACCAGAAGATCGTCAACGTAAACGTACAGGTTACGGCCCTTCTGATCCTTGAAGACGTAATCCATCACCCTCTTATATATTGCTCCAACATTTATTAATCCAAAAGGTATTACTTGATAGAAATAACATCCTTTTTTGTGATGAATGTAGTATGAGGAATGTCAGGTTTGTGCATCTTAATTTAGTGGAACCCTAAGAAGTCATCAAGGAAGCTCATTACTGGAATCCAACGACAGTGTCCACTTGCAAGTCTATTTTGGGCAATGGATAACAGTATTTAGGGTATGCCTTTGTGAAACGTGTTAAGTAGACGCACATCCTCCACTTTTTATTTTGTTTTCACACCATCACTACATTAGAAACCCAGTATGGATATTGGACTTCCCGAACGAATCCCGCTTCCAGCAACTTGGCGACTTCCTCGCGAATACGCCTTGCAAGGGAAGTGGATACCATCCTCTTCTTTTGCTTAACCGGCCTAGAATTTGGGTCTATATTGAGCCGATAACATGTGACTTCTTGACTGATGACAGGCATGTTATAGGTCGCCCACGCAAAGATATCAAGGTTGTCAAGCATGCATTGAATAAGAATCATTTTTCTATTTTCTTCTAACTTTGCGTCCACTAGGATGGTCCTACTTCAATTTCCTCCTTAAACTGGTATCTCATGTACATCTTGCGCGGGATCGAGATGTAATCCCCTCTCACGTGCTATAAATCGTCGTCTAGCGCCTTCACCGATTTCCTAATTTTCTGGAGTGTCTATTTGCACTGGGGGAGTTCGGCGGTAACACCCTTGAGATCATTCTGTGGCTACTGCCCGGCTGGTGCGGGCACCAAGTGACTTAACCAACTGACAAGATCTGAATGTTGTGGGGGCTCGTTTGAATGCTCTTATTAGTTCTTGATGGTGGGTTCGATTTTACTAATCACTTTCTCCATGCTCACCGAACATAATTTGGTTGGAACCAAAAATGGTCACCATCTTTCTGCGCACTATTCTGGGGTAGGATGTTTGGAAGAGGAGAGAAAGTGGTTTGTAAGTGACTGTCTACTACGAATCTCATAAAGAACGAGTAAGGAGGAGGCCGCATTCAGCAACATACACCCGATTGGACCCACCACGACGAATGCTCTCTTACCACGGGCCTCTCTTTTTTTATCGTAATAAAGGATTTCAATGTGATGCGGGCACCTGTAGGGTACACGCATGTAAAGAGACTGAGAGAAAAGAATGGAGCTTAGTTTCTTCACCTATAACTAGGCAGGTTGTGGGCTAAGTCCGGTGAGTCAATCCAAACCCCTTGGTCCCTATTTTATACTAGAGGGTAGGCGGCGTGGACAATTCATGAACCGACGGGCATTCAATGCCTTAAAAATTATGGCATTAAATGCATAACCACCTGAGGAACATGAAGAGTCGCATGGCAAACACTAAAAGTTAGGTCGTGCAAAACTGCATTACCAACGGTGAGCTAAATCCGAAGGAGGAGTCTGCATGGTCTTGGCCGAATTGGTCGCGCGCACTCCCATCCAGAACTTCTGCACCGCATTTCGACAAGCTTCCAGAAGGCCTCTAGCTGTTTGTCCTTGCAAAACGTTTTCGCGCTTCTCGTAATGCCTACGAGACATCTGCGATATCCACCTGAGAGGTCGGAAAACTCTAAAAATAATTGCTTTCTCACCCTTTCCGTGCCCGATGGATGCTCTCCACTATCAACGCATGATTTGGGTTAACATCAGTTATTTGTAGTTCTCACTTGTAGTATAGTGTATAGGTTGTATTCCCTGATTAGGAACTTGTTAAGGCTATTAAGCCCTTTTTGAACACCCTCCCTCTGATACTACTTGAAATTTTAGGCAGTCTAATCACCTGGGGTTGAATAGGTGTTTTTAGCTTTTTGAAAAATTTATATATTAATAACTAATCTATCACAAAAGTAAATCACGTCACAAAAAAAACAAAGATTTATAGTGGTTCGGGTACATCCACTTTCCCCCTTCACCTATCTAGTAGTGTGGTAGACTATGGCAATATATCAAAAAATTCAAATCTAATAGATCTTATAGCTCAGAGCCCAAAACTCCTACCTTATGAAATATAGTAGGTTCCCTACCTCAAATTAATACCAAGGATCATATAACTCAGAGTATAAACTTCCTACAATTCAGTTTTAGTCATGAATCCTACCACATATCCAAACTAAGTAAGTTTAAATTTTGTTATAAATATAGACTCTAGAATAATATTCCTTGAAAGGTTGATTCTCTTAGTCTTAAGAGGAAGCCTTCACTGTATTATCAATTATCCTTGACTGGATCTTCTTTTGAAAATAGCAACTATTCTTAATCTGCTGAGCAGAGAACTTCTTTTGATCTTAAATATTTTGAATTTTAATGCTCTTGAGCAAGACTTGAGATGCTGGATAAATTCCATGTTGTTTTTGGCCCCTTCAAAAAGTGGTTCTCTTCTTCTTGTTAGTTGTCGACGTTGTTCTTGGAGAAATTTATTTTTTATTAATTTCTAATATCAAAATAGAACAGTTAGGGTTTTATCCACTTCTTTTCAATATATATATATGAGTGCAAATATTTAACAGTCGAGGACTTAGAAAAATCGTGTTAGATAACCTTCCTTAAAAGACTTAATTAATTTGAACTTTTGGCGCTAACGACGATTTTAAATTCCACAACTTTAAACAGTCATAATAATAATTCATCATGTCACGACAATATTTCTTCATGTCACAACGACACTTCAACTCTTCATGACAATACTTGTTCTTCTCTAGTTATGAAAACACTTTAGACAAAGTGATACCTTATCATAACGATAAAACTTCTTAAATATACTGTATATCTTCACAACAATAATTCACTTGATCTTGATGACAATTAAGTTTAGGTGAACCATTCTTTAATGGAGGGCTCTCACTACGATGTAAGCATAACATATCCTTATCAAAATGATATCGTCTTATATTAAGGGAATTGTTAAAAGCACCGCACTTTTGGCTAATCGCACCGCTTTGTTAAAAGCACCGCAGTTTTTCACACATTGTTAAAAGCACCGCACATTGTTATCCGCACCGCAATTGAGATAAACGCACCGCACTTAATTTATGAATTAAAATATGTTCTCATTGAATTACAATATTAATATATACTCAATATAAAATATATTTGATACAAAAAAACCATCAAATGTGTTGTCCAAATTGTTATACTCTTTTCTTCAAATATTTGTGATCTTCATCAATGACATCTATAATATGGCCCAATAATACTTGGGGCACAATTCACGATGAGGACCAATAATATTGCAACAATTTACTTCTAAACATAGAAACAGTAATGAACTCTCAAAGAAATTTCAGAAGTCCTTTAACATAGGTGAATGTTAACCGCAACTCTTTATTGGCTAGTCGCACCCAAAAATCTCCTAACTTTTCACGTCTTTTTGAAATACGCCTTGTACATGCAATTTCAGGAAAAGTGTTCAACACGAAAGTTGTAGATCTCGACGAGATCTACAACTTTCGTGTTGAACAATTTTCCTGAAATTGCATGTACAAGGCGTATTTCTGAAAGGCGTAAAATCTGAGCGTGGGGAGAGGCGGCGTTGGTGCTGATATCTGCCGGTGTCGGCGACGGAAAGGGCTGGAGGGGGCTGGAGGAGGCGGGAGGAGCTAGCGACGCATCAATAGGCGTGAGGAGAAGATCAGGATTTTAGGACTGCGGTGCGAGAAAGCAACAGTGCGGTGCGGGTATATTTTTAGAGTGACAAATTTTAAGTGTTAAAAGACCTAAATGCGGTGCGATTAGCCAAAAGTGCGGTGCTTTTAACAATTCCCTATATTAACTATCATCACGACGATAAACACGCTCTTCCTTATCAAGATAGTAAAACTGATTTTGTGTCTTCACAATAATGTTGAGAGTGGATTCAATGATATTCTTTACTTATTACAATGATATTATGCTCAATACTACTCTTTGAATCTATTGAGTATTTCTTTGACCTTTACTGTTCTCCTGGCTAACTGAAAGTGATTTATAAAATATTATACTAGTCCTACGCATACCAAAGTAAGAGATTATTCAATACAAAATGTTTTTATCATTGACTTGAGGACTTCTTTAAATAGGGAACATTGAGGGCAAGGTTCCCAACACTAGAAATGGTTTACAATACATCTTCCCACCCCATCTTCCAAGGGATCTCCATAGCTCTTAACTGTTGGTGTTACCATGTTGATCTGGAAGTGATCAAACATGTAGTCTCACTGTCAACATAATATGAGATTATGGGGCTGCACATAAGTGCATTGGAGAAGTTGGAAAGGTTTGTGTTTGCCTTGCTCATATGTGATATGAGTGAAGGACCAAGCCTATGACGTTCTAGATGTGTAGGATTTTCATTCCGGGACCTATATTGTGAATATGGGTCATCAGGTAAGTGGTCGGAAGACTCTAGGGGATTCGTCAAGTATCGTCATGATAATTTCGACAAATTAAACTTATTCGTCGAATGTCGATTCGTCGAGTATCTTCATTCTTCGAATATCGCCTTAATAATTTGACGGTTTGCTCTATCTCGATTCGACGAGTACACATGTTATTTCAGCGAATATCTTTTGATTCGTTGAGTATCGACGTATATACTCGATGAATTTTGTTTCCTCCGATTTAATTCCTTTAAGTCTGGTTTGGCATAGTCTACGTGTATCGGTTTGTTTTGTACTGCGTATACTTACGATAAGTATAGTAAACCGAAATACTTACTTGAAAGTATTTAATTCTAAGGTAGCTAAACACTTAGAGGGGGTGAATAGGTTTTCTAGTCTTTTAAGATTTTCTTTAACTTAGTGTGTTGTGAGTTAGCTAGGTTAGCTTTCTTTCAAGACAATCCACAAAAGCGCACACAATATTTATACTGGTTCCCCAGATTATGGGTACGTCCATTGTCCCTCACCTTTCTAATAAATTGTTAAACAAGGACCCTTCTCCAAAACTCGGCTTCTAAGATCTTATAACACTGATCTCGCTGGATCTCTCAGTCTCCTCCAAGACCAAAAACTCAGGCACAAGGCCCTACCTCAGATCATGCTTTCTCCTACAACTCAGTAATCAAAATTCCACCTACCTCAGACTTGAACACAAGTCCTTTAGCTCAGGCTATGGAGGTTAGCCCTACAACTCATAGAGTAACACTCTCCTACAGCTCAGATCTATTATGATCCCACAGCAGGCCAATAGCCCTACCTCAGGCACATAGGCCCTACACTTAGATTAACAAATGATCCTACCTCAGCCTTTATAAATCAGTCCTACAACTCAAATCCAAGAAGATCAGACAGAAAGAAAGGAGTTTGTATTTGTTGATTTGACACAAGAGAAAATTTCCTTGTGCTTGCCTTCCTGGACTGAGTTATCTCAGCCCTAACTTTCTTCACAGCAACAAGAAAATGAATTCTTTAGTAGACTATTGCTTATGCTCAAAGAATCTCAGAAACAAAAGTCTCTGAACTTGTTGTTGAAGATAAAGGAGTATACAGTTCTTTTTCTTCTTCAAACAGCTAGCCTTAACTGCAAAAAATTGAAGTATCTGCTTCTTCTTTCTCAAAAAAACTTTTCTGAACTTATTGTTTGTGAAAATAGCTACAGTTAAATTGAGGAACTTTTAGATCGATGGATTCAACTTCTTGCTTCAAGCACGGCAACAATGGTGATGAAGATGAAGTTCAGCCGCAACTTTTCGAAATGAATAAAACCCTAAAAGTTACAGTTCTCAGCTCTCGATCTAGTCCCTTTTATCTCCATCCATCCAACGGCTATATGACCCGTGGGCCCCAATGAAGTTGTTGGCTGCAACTTGGCTTTTACAGAAAAAGTTTTCCTGTAGACCTGTGGCGTTAATTGTCCTGTTCTGTAGCTTTCCTACAACTAATTTGAATCATGTAGACTTTTGCTGACGCCAGCATTTGTAGACTTAGCCAAATTCTCAGATTCAATCCAGGCATTGAAGTCGTTGAGTGAACTGGCTTCACTCAATGCCTCTGGAATTAATCAATTCTTTTGCCTTTCTTAGGTATTGAGTGTGTTGAGTGAACTGTCTTCACTTAACGCCTCTAGACTTAGCCAATTCTTCTACACTGCCAGGCATTGAGTATGTTGATTGAATCTTCATCACTCAACGCCCCTGGACTTAGCTACAACTTTTTTTATTTGCTAGGCATTGAGAACATTGAGTGAACTGGCTTCACTCATCGCCTCTGGACTTAAACATATTTTTGTGTCCATCTTTACTTGAGCTTTGATATCACACGACGCTTACTTCTATGACGTTAAGTGAGCTGTATTCACTCGATGCTTCTAGACTTAGCCAGAATTCTTGACAGATCTTCAGCTTCTTTGACTTCTTGAGCTTGTCTCCACGCTTCTCTGTATATGCCGTTGAGTGAACTAGGTTCTCTCAGTGCATGTGGACATTGCCATATTTTCTTCCTTGTCAATGCTGAAGCTTTAACCGAATCAGCTATACTTGATGGCTTTTGATATATGGCGTTGAGTGAAATTCCTTCACTCGACTCCTGTAGACTTAGCCGCAGAATTGCTTTGCAGACTACTGGTCTTTAACTGTCCACACCTTACTCTGTTCTTTTTGTCATCTGGCATTGAGTGAACTAGCTTCACTCAACACCTTTGGACTTAGATAATTTTCAGCCTTTCCAGCTTCCTTCTTTGACCTTTGGCGTTGAGTGAACTGGCTTCACTCAACACCTGTGGACTTTGACTGATTTCTATCTCTCCACTTCTCTACCTTATGACCACCTATCACAACCATTTGGAATACCTGTCCAATTAATGTGACAAGGACCAACCGGTTGGGTTTTGCGGTATGGCACAACACTTATGCACGCAACGGAATTAAAGAATAAGAAAACCCAAAAGAAGTTCGGATTTAGCAATGGACATCTATCAAGAAGAAAATGATGTAAATAAAATTTACCTCTGCAGGATTGAGTCTATAATCAACCTAGAAGTCCAAGAGATCAGACAATCACTTTGCGGCTACAATCCCTTGTGTAGAATAGTATCCGCACCTCTACAGGAAGTCCACACGAATGGGAGAACCTGTAGAGTCTTGTCATACAGGACTTTAGGTCGGGAGAGAAAGCTCTGTGTCTTCACGGACTGCTAGGTCCGTTATAGAAGAGGCGGCGGTGACACTCGCCGGAATCAATCTATGTGGCGGCGACGGGATCGGTGGAGGAGGAACTACTTCGATCGGCCTTTAGGTTTCCGGATATCGCATAGTGCGGCTCGTGTGCTTAGTTAGAATGAACAGTTATCTTGAAACCCTAAAACCTTCTATTTATACCCAAAGGAATAAACAAAACACCCCGTCACTATTTACAGACTCAGGACATAGAATCTAGCGTTTTCGACCGGATAACCCTTGTCTCGACGAATCGTCGAGTATCCATGACATATTCGATGAATCGTCGAGTATACAAACTATACTTGACAAATCGTAGAGTATCCATAAGATATTAGGCGAATTGCATTGAGTTAACTCAACGCTCTCAGCGCCAAACTCGTCGAATCAACATTTGACTCGACAAAGGCATTGAGTGGACTCAATGCACTCAACGCCTAAGTGCCTGATTCGTCAAGTCAACCTTTAACTCGACGAAGGCGTTGAGTGAACTCAACGCATTCAACGCCTAAGTGCCAGATTCATCGAATCAACCTTTGACTCGACGAAGGCGTCTAGTGAACTCAACGCACTCAAATACTGAGACTCAGAATCGTCGAATCAACACCTTGACTCAACGAATCGTCAAGTATACTCAACACTAAGTGCCATACTCATCGAATCAACACTTTGACTTGACGAATCGTTGAGTAAACTCAACGCACTCAATGTCATTATTCTACGAGTCAACACACTCAATGTCATCATTCTACGAGTCAACACTTGACTCGATTAAAGTATTGAGTGGTCTCAACGCACTCGATGCTTCTAAAGCCTGGCTGAGCTAAGACTTTCAACTCATCATATGAGCATAGCCAAACTAAGGCAATCTCCCAATTTCTACCAACGTTCTTTTGTATGACCTTGATAGGCTCATACTGCATTGGCAGTGAGACTACATACTTGATCACTTGCAGATCAAAATGGTAATACCAACACAACCTACATGTATGAACTTAAACATACATCAAATACAACTATGTGTATACCATTGACTTGTTTGACTTCTACAAATCTGGGACATTGTGAGTAATGGACCCAACAAGCTCCCCCTATTTGAAGAAGTCAAAACCCTCAAACAAAATTCTGAGTCAATGATGTACACTAACATATGCAACAATAAAACATTAAATTGGAAAACTTATAACAAGAGAACAAAAGTATCAAGTCATAGGTTACCACACTTTCCTTGCATGTAGGGTGATCATCATCACCTCATGCTCCCCTTATTTTACTGCTGCCTGGCCTTGATAATTTCCTTGATCATTTCCTTCTCCTCCCCCCTTTTTTACTTCTGTAAATAGTCAAGGAGGTGCTAGACTCTGATTATCTTCTTGACCTTTTGAGTTAAGATAATCAACTGTTGAAGCAGCTTGCTCCTTCTCTACTTGAGGCTGAATCTATCCCTGTAAGTGTTGGACATGCTCCCCTTAAACTAAAGCATCTTCTAACATCAGTAGACACTTTAGTCTATTCTAGTCTGGAAGGCACTTGAACCACTTGAAAAACTTGATACCAATGAAGGTATAACACTTGAAAAATCTTCATACCGCTAAAGGTCTTTTCCACCTGCAAGAAGTAGTATAACCTGTAACAAAAACAACACAAGGAGCAACTGAAGCTATACCAAGTTCAACATACCCAACTCAAACTTGAAGGTGTTGAACTTTGCATCATCCAGTGGCTTAGTGAAGATGTCAGCCATTTGCTTGTTTGTAGGGACAAACTCAAGAATGATATCATCATATCCCACATGCTCCCTAATGAAATGATACCTAATCTCAATGTGCTTAGTCCTGCTAAGAGAGACAAGATTCCTAGTAATTGAGATTGCATTAGTAGAATCGTAGTACAAAGGTGTTATACTTATCTGGAGGTTATAGTCCTGGAGCTGATGTTGGATCCACATCAACTACGCACAGCAGCTACTTACTAACATGTATTCTGACTTTGCTGTTGCGATTGCAACACTAGTCTGCCTCTTCCTACTTCAAGACACTAGTCTTCCTCCCAAGAACTGTTAGGTGCTTGAAGAGCTCTTCATGCCCTCTTTATAACTGATGTGTGTAAATATGGCAAGCACACCGGTCGCATAAGTAATAAAGTTTTGGGAATGAATCCCCGAGTGTCAGTCTCTTGAGGAATGCAATTAGCGTAGAACAATGAATGATCTGAAATTATCGGTATGAGAGTTAATTAAATAAAGGAAAAATAAAGGGCTTTGAAGGTGGTTTTGCAAACAAATAAACTAAAGCGAAATATGCGGGTCGCAATCACCGCTTCACAAGGTGAGATGGATGTAACGGCCGCGATGTCGTACTTCGGTAAGGCGAATGGACGGTGAGCCAGTGAGTGAGGTGTTTAGTTCGGAGTGCAATCGAATGGAATGAAGGAACGGAGTGAAGTGAGATTGGGCGAGGCGCATCAAATAATAAATCTCACGAGCAAGATTAAACAACAATAATCTAATTAAAACAACTAGAAATCAAAGTTCATTACAAGCTTAAGTCATTTCATACAACAAGATAGATGGAGAAAGACTTAACCAGGAAAGTGAAGATCCACCGCGGTTGTTGGCCGGAGGTGCGGGTTGTCAATCCGCTTCCACACGCAGTCCGAGGAGGCTTCTGGTACCGACGAGCTTTCACCTCGAGGGCCTTTAAGTCAGTTCTCTAGGTTATCTTCATCATCTTCTTCGGTGGAAAGCTTGGAGAAGAGGTCTTTAATGGCTGGGAGGATCACCGGAGGATGCAGAACGCTTTAGAATCGCCGGAAAATGACCTCCCGATGGTAGGGATGAAGGTGGAGATGGATGGAACTCCTGGGATGTGGAACGGCGAAGTGGCGGCAAAGATCGATCCAGGGTCCATAACCTAATTCGTGGAACAGGACGATTTATAGAAGCAGAGTTAAATAGCGCGCACGACCACTGGCGCACGACCAGTGGTCGTGCGCGAACAAAGTCAGCGCCCGTGCGGAAATAACCTGTAGAACTTGCACCAGGAAATCAAAGCTTGCGCACGATCAGCAGCGCACGATCAGTGATCGTGTGAAATGGCAAGACAGAACTTTTCAAAAGCGGGCATGACTGCGCACGACCGGCAACGCACGAGTAGTGATCGTGTGTGGTATAGCTGGTGACCGTGCGATATGGCGGGGCAGAACTTTCACAAGAGAAGCCAGACTGCGCATGACCGATGATCGTGCGCAAAAGAGGTCGATGGTCGTGCGTGGGTAAAAACGCACGACCATTGACTCCTTTGCCAAAAAATGGTGAAAGCCCTATCCCGGACGCCCACACGATCCCCAAACCTGCAGGAAAACTTGACGGGTTGTCGATCATGGCAGTCACAGATATTAATAAAATGTATAGCAAGAGGGAAATACACACACGCACAGAAATAGGCTAATAAAGTGCACAAGGCGTGAATGTCATAGCGAACCAAAAGGAGTGTTAATGGCACTAAATGGTAGTGCAAAGTCATTAATTGAAGCCTAGATGAGTCCAGAATTCGGTATGAAATTGGGACTCATCATACCTCCATACTTAACCATTTACACGTCCTGGGAAAATAATCATCTCTTGAACTCCAAAATAGCTAGCTGACGAAGTAACTTCAATTTAATGTAGAACGAGAAATCGAAAACTCAAGCATATAGAAAATATAATAGAAGAAATTTTTAATTATACTATGAAATTTATAACTTTCGACAAACGTAAATAGATATTGTCACTACTCAAAAATTGAATGCCGGAGAATCGCTCGGTCATGTGTAGGAAGAAAATAGGCAAGTCGCTTGGCTAAGCATTGACAAAGATCGGGGCTCGTGATCACCTCCAAAGGAATCCACCAATGTCGGGGACCATATGCTTGCCCGTTCGCACTCTCTCCACGGCACTAGTTTGACTCTAGCATGAGTCCGTAGGACTTCGGGTAATAATGGGGATTGGGTTACGTTGAGGAAAACAAGGATAAAAAAGATGGGTAATGCATCAAACCCAAATGAGCAAACGTACAAAAAATAGTAACCGCTAACCACCAAATAAACGCAGGTGCACCACACCCCAAGACTTACTTTTACAAATGGGTGTGTGCATCGCCTACTCCAAACAACAATCCCATCTCAAAAAGATTTTTCATTTAAACTTTTTCTTATTTCTTTTCTTTTCCTCTTTTTTTTTCCTTTTCTTTTTATTGATTTTTCTTTTAAGCTTTAACATTTTTATTTTACAAAATCAGCACATTTTTCTTTTGGGCACTTCCACATATAACAAAAACGAATCACCACATACAACCCAACGTAAAATGTAAACTACTAATGCTCGAATTGGGCGTGCGACTAGGATCGACTATGAGGCTTTGGCGAATATAGAGGAGCTGAATAAAAAGGAAGGGTAGGCACAAAGGGGCTAGCGAGTGTGACGTTAGGAAAGGGTACAAAGCTCAACCGGGCCAACATGATGGCCTACATAACTCTCACGCTAGACTAACCATGCACCAATGCTTCAAAAGTAGCTTGGGGCAAGTTCTTAGCCACCGAGAGAAATGATCTGTCCTCCCGACTCGAGCAATACAAAGCTAGAGACGCCTACACACATTCCAACACTACTGATAGATTGCTCCGAGTTCACAATTTTGAGTAGGACAAACATGATTTACGAGTGCAGAAAAAATATAAATTTACAAGCATAAAGAAAAATTAAACCTATACAATTTCTACACCACATGAGTACTCGATTAGGAGCACTGCACGAGTTTCGAACTACTCTAAATTAAAATCCAAAGTCAGCACCGCAATTTTAAAATTGACACAAAATTACAACATTGACTCGAGCCGCGCGTGTGGTTAAGTGCGCGCTCGTGTGGGTGGCAAGGTGTGTGCAGCAGGATTCTACAATAATGAAGCATAAAATAAAACTACTAGCATGCTATCAATGTGCTCGTGGAGTGCATAAGCGGCTCTTCCCCCCAGACTTGAATGAAAACATAGGCAAAAATGAAAATAGACATCTAAAATAAAAAGATGGCTGAGGAGAAAGGGTACCTATGCTCCAAAGAATGAGCACACCAGAAGGCGGAGGTTGCTGCATCGCACAAAAGTATGCTGGACCTACGAATTAGGTTGAACAGAAGAAAAGACAAATAATAGAAAATATAATAGAAGAGCAAAGTAAAAAGCAAAAAAAAGAGGGAACAAAAAGGTCCAAGCTTGGGTTGTCTCCCGAATAGCCCTTTTGTTTACCGTCCTTAAGGTGGACCAAATACCTGTATTAGCAGTTTATATATTGTTCTTGCAGGAATTAAAGAATTGCAGAAAAATAAAGCACATCAACGAAAAGTTCCCAACAAAACAAGCAAGCACAAAGCATGGGGAATTACGAAAAAGGGGAGAGAAATCAGCTAAATGCGGACTTGTGATAAGTCTCTCCGATGGGGCGCGAGGGAACAACAGAGTGTCATTTTACATTGGGAGAAAGTGCTTTCCCTTTACTCCGAATGTGCAATTCCTCGCGTCGGAGGGCAGCATAACGCTCATCGCGTACATGCTTGGCCTTCCTAAGCCTATCCACCGTGGGAGATTTCCAAAGATTGCTGTCCGTGGTGGGTCCTATTTTTGCGGTTGGCGGCTTCATTTCCGGTACCAAAACGGCAATCGGATCAGCCCAAGCTATTGATCGTTGGACAAAGTTTGAAACAATATTACACAATTCATTGTCTAGGGATTTATCCCGAATAGAACTAGTTTCGTCATGCTCAAAAATTGATGCGACGGGAAACGGGAAGGTAGCCATTGCATCAGTGCACTCAGTCTCTTCTTTGAACTCTTTCTCATTATTCTCGATCATCTCCTTAGAAAGTCCTTCCTTAATCATCTCTTCTGTATGAGCATCCCTCACCAAGGAGAGTTCTAAACCAATCTTGATATCTGCAGCACTTTGGAAATTGTTGTTATGGAGAAGAGGGTCATGTACAGAAGTGATATCCAAGGTTGAAGCAACAACCGGCCAAGTTACGCATCCTTTGGCGAAATCAAGAGATGCGCCGCTAGCCGTCAGGAATGGAACCCCCAATATAGGAATAGAATTGTTTTCCTTGGGTCCCAAAACCTAGAAATTAGTGGTTAAGCACTTCCCATTAACCTCGATTTCAACTTCTCATACACCTCCCTCAGTGTCAACCAAAATACCATTTGCCAAAATTAGCGACTTCCGGTTAGCTGGATCAACATGCAGGTTCATCTTCGCAACATCCTGCACGGTGAGGATGTTGCTAGACGCTCCGGAATCGAACAATGCAGTAGTTTCAATATTATTAATTTTACAAGTTAGAACGAGCTCGTTAGTTTTTTAAAAATTTTCTTCCCCAAGGCTTTTTCCTTGCTCATAGGGGTTTTTCTCAGTGTTGCTCGGTAAAGTGCCTTGGGTCCGCTCAGAGACCATTTGGGCCAGTTGGCCCAATTGTGCCCTTAGCTTACGCATTGAGGCCGCTTGGTTTGTCAGGTTAGTCTGGGAGACCTCAACAAACTTTTCAAACATTTCAGCTAAAGAATTTGTTTTTATAGCAGGGGGCCCTTGGGGGTAATTCGGTTGAGGCGGCCGCGGTTGACTTCCGTAGGCATACACACCATTTTGATGCAGCCCCGGGTGCCATCGCTGGCCTGGTGCATTTTGATTCCAAGAAAAATTTGGATGATTTCTCACCCCCGGATTATACGTGGTCCCATAAGGTGCTCCCCTATTTTGATTTGCAATAAAATTAATTGATTCATTAAGGAAAGTATTTTCATCACGTACCTCGCCTGCTTGGCATTCGAAGCTGTGGTGGTCGGAACCTCCACAACCCTGGCATGAGATTGCCATAACTGGAGCTGCAGCGGCGGCGGGCTTGGATGCTTCCAGAGCAAAAAACTCCACTAGTACCTCGTGGAATATTCCTTACTGCGGTCCAATATGCGCTGTGGATGTCGGTATCCTTTAAAATTCTCAATGCATCATCAGGTGCAAGATTCATTATTGTTCCACCAAAGGCGGCATCAATCATAGCACAGTGTTGTGGTTCAATAGAGATATAGAAGCTTTCAACGAGATTCCAAGTTTGGAATCCGTGGTTTGGACACTTCCTCAGGAACTCGTTGAAGCGTTCCCACACCTCAGCTAGGCTTTCTTGATCATTTTGCCGAAAGTTGGCAATCGCAAGCCGCATACTCACAATCTGGTCCACCGGATGGAACTTGGCTAAGAATTTCGTTGTCAATGCCTCCCAAGTGGTGGCTGTTCCAGGCGGAAGAGAGTGGAGCCATGTCTTGGCTTTGTCCCTGAGGGAGAAGGGGAAAAGACGGAGCTTGACTATATCATCGGGGATCCAAGCATAGTGAAACATGGCGCAGATCTCAGAGAATTCAGCCAAGTGAAGATGGGAGTCTTCAGTGGCCATTCCGTAGAACTGTGCGTTGTTCCGGATTATGTTCAGAATGGCTGGTTTGATCTCAAATTGCTGGTTGGTGATCGCCGGTCCGAAGCCGGGGTAAATACTCCCAACGATCGGCGGGTGTAGTCCCTCATGGTGTGGACCTGGGACGAGTTTACTTAATTCTCATCGCCATTTCGGTCACCATGAAGGATCCCTCCAACACAGTTTCCGGCATCAATGTTCAGCTGGTCCCCCATTAGGACTGGATTGATGGCAGCAGCACGTCTTTGTGCACGAAGAGTTCGTTCGAACTCGGGGTCGTAAGCTACAAGATCTCTTGCACCGCGTCCCTGCATTCACTGCGGCAACTAAACAAATAAACAACGGTCAAAAAACAATAACTCTTACAACAATACTTTCAAACGTCATGGTCGTTCTACAGTTGCATTCCCCGGCAACGGCGAAAAAAACTTTATGCGTGTATATACGGCAAGCGCACCGGTTGCACAAGTAATAAAGTTTTGGGAATTAATCCACGAGTGTCGGTCTCTTGAGGAATGCAATTAGCGTAGAACAACGAACGATCCAAAATTATCGTTATGAGAGTTAATTAAATAAAGGAAAAATAAAGGGCTTTGAAGGTGGTTTTGCAAACAAATAAACTAAAGAGAAATATGCGGGTCGCAATAACCGCTTCACATGGTGAGATGGATGTAACGGCCGCGATGCCGTACTTCGGTAAGGCGAATGGACGGTGAGCCAGTGAGTGAGGTATTTAGTGCGGAGTGCAATCGAATGGAACGAAGGAACGGAGTGAAGTGAGATGGGGCGAGGCGCATCAAATCACAAATCTCACGAGCAAGATTAAACAACAATAAACTAATTAAAACAACTAGAAATCGAAGTTAATTACAAGCTTAAGTCATTTCATACAACAAGAGAGATGGAGAAAGACTAAACCAAGAAAGTGAAGATCCACCGCGGTTGTTGGTCGGAGGTACGGGTTATCAATTTGCTTCAACGCGCAGTCCGAGGAGGCTTCCGGTACCGACGAGCTGTCACCTCGAGGGCCTTTAAGTCCATTCTCTAGGTTTTCTTCATCATCTTCTTCGGTGAAAAGCTCGGAGAAGAGGTCTTTAATGGCTGGGAGGATCACCGGAGGATGCGGAATGCTTTAGAATCGCCGGAAAATGACCTACCGATGGTAGGGATGAAGGTGGAGAAGGATGGAACTCCTGGGACGGCGAAGTGGAAACAAAGATCGATCCAGGGTCCGTACCCTAATTCGCGGAACAGACCGATTTATAGAAGCAGAGTTAAATAGCGCGCAAGACCACTGGCGCACGACAAGTGGTCGTGCGCGAACAAAGTCAGCGCCCGTGCGGCAACAACCTGTAGAACCTACACCAGGAAATCAAAGCTCGCGCACGATCAGCAGCGAACGATCAGTGATCGTTCGAAATGGCGAGACAGAACTTTTTAAAAGAGGGCATGACTGCGCACTACCGGCAACGCACGAGCAGTGATCGTGCACGGTATATCTCGTGCCGTGCGATATGGCAGGGCAGAACTTTCACAAGAGAAGCCAGACTACGCACGACCAATGATCGTGCGCCAAAGAGTTCGATGGTCATGCGTGGGTAAAAACGCATGACCATTGACTCCTTTGCCAAAAAATGGTGAAAGCCCTATCCCGGACGCCCTCACGATCCCCGAACCTACAAGAAAACTCGACGGGTTGTCGATCATGGCAGTCACAAATATTAATAAAAGGCATAGCAAGAGAGAAATACACACACGCATAGAAATAGGCTAATAAAGTGCACAAGACGTGGAATGTCATAGCGAACCAAAAGGAGTGATAATGGCACTAAATGGTAGTGCAAAGGCATGAAATGAAGCCTAGATGAGTCCAGAATTCGGTATGAAATGGGGACTCATCAATAGCCTTAAAAATCTACATCTGAATAGCCTGTTTGTTCAAAATTCCTTATTTCTAGGGTACCATAGGCCAAGATCTGGTGCGCCCTTAAGATTCCTAAAAATCCTCTTATCATCAGAGTAGTGAGATTCTTTAGGGCAAGCCTGATACCTGGCACAAACCCATGTAGCATACATGATGTCTAGCCTACTTGTAGTAAGATATAGAAGGGAGTAAATTATCCCTCTATACAAAGTTTCATCAACAGGTTTACCTGCCTCATCTTTGCCAATAAGCATACTTGACCCCATAGGAGTTTTTATTGTAGAGGCATTCTCCATACCAAACTTTTGATCAACTCCCTGGTAAAATTAGACTGGGATATGGATAATCCATCTTCATTTTGTCTTACGTGGAGGCCCAAGAATAAATTAAGTTCACCCATACTACTCATCTCAAACTTCCCTTGCATTAGTTTGGCAAACTTCTTGCAAAGGTTGTCATCACTAGATCAAAAGATTATGGCATCTACATAAATCTAGGCTAGGATGATCTTTCCCATAGATTCCCTTAGTAATAAGGTCTTTTCTATCTCCCCCTTGAGAATTTGTTCTCATTGAGAAAGCTAGTCAATGTCACACACCATGCTTTAGGGGCTTGCTTTAACCCATATAGAGCTTTCTTAAGTCTATAAACAAATTCAGGTGAGTTAGAATCAACAAAACCTGGAGGCTGTTCAACATAGACTTCTTCTTTTAACTCACCATTCAGGAAGGCTGAATTCGCGTCCATCTGGCAGACTTTAAATCCTTTGAATGCATCATATGCAAGGAAGAGTCTGATGGCTTCTAATCTTGCTATAGGGGTAAAGGTTTGATCAAAGTCAATACCTTCTTCTTGTCTGTACCCCTTAGCTACTAGCCTATCCTTGTTCTTGATTATAATGTCATTTTCATCAAGTTTATTCCTATAAATCCACTTGACTCCAATGATATTATGTCCTTGTGGTCTGGGAACCAGCTTTCAGACCTTATATCTTGCCTTACTACAATCCAGAACTGATCTATGTTTCCCTCTTCAAATCTCTTGGGCTCAACCTGTGACAGGAAACTTACATACATTGCTATATTAAGGCTCTTACTTCTTGTCACCACTCTTTGGTTTGCATCCCCAATAATCTGCTATCTTGGATGATCTCTTAGATTCCTGATAGTTGGAAGCAATCTTATTTCAGCATCAGCTTCAGTGGCAGCATCTTGCTGATCTTCATCCACTTCAAGTGTGCCTTGTAGTTCTTCTAGAATATCCACTCCATCTTAGATTACTGGAGAAGCTTCCTTGATGCTTATCTTGTCCATCATCATCTCTGTACCTGCAATACTAGAAGAGGAGCTTGGCAGCTCACTATTATTCATGGTAGACTCATGAAAGACTACATTCACAGACTCTTCAACAACTTGGCTTTTCAAGTTGTAAATCTTATAGGCTTTACTATGATTATTGTACCCAACAAAGATACCATCAAAGGACTTAGCAGCAAACTTCGTCACATAGGACTTCCCATTATGAAGCACATAGTACTTGCTACCAAAGATCCTGAGATAGCCCAGTTTTGGTTTTTTTCCCTTCAAGATCTCATAGGGAGTCTTCTAGTGGCTCTTGGTGATAGAGGCTCTATTAAGGACAAAACATGCAGTATTCACTACCTCAGCCCAGAAAAATTTTAAGAGAGATGTGTCACATAATAAGTTCCTTCCAGCATCTATGAGAGTTATATTTTTCCTCTAAACAATCCCATTTTGCTGGGGTGTTCTTGGAGAAGAAAATTTTTGATCAATCTCTTGCTCTTCACAGAACTTTGTCATACTATCAGACTTGAATTAAGTCCCATAGTCACTTCTTATTTTGACCACAGTACTATCAAACTCATTCTGAATTTGCTTGACAAACTTCATGAAGATATTAATGGTTTCATTCTTTTCTTAAGAAAGAACACCCAAGTAAATCTAGAATAGTCATCAACCACCACAAGGGTGTAGACTTTCCTATCTAGACTATGAACTAGCATAGAACCAAACAAGTCCATATGCAAAAGGTATAAATACCTCATAGAGTCTTTGGTCCCAAAGCCTTTGAAGGAAGCCATGGTCTGCTTGCACTTTTGGCATGCTGAGCAAATACCTTCCTTGGTGCATTTCTTCTTGGGACCATTCCTAACTAGCTCTTCACTAAAGAGCATGCCAATAGTCTCATAATTAAAATGAGCTAGTCTCTTGTGCCATTGTACACAATATGATACTTTCTCATTTGCAACTAGACAAATAGGAGAGTCTTTATTAAGACAAAGGAAATTTAAACAATAAACATTTTCAATCCTAGTGTCTGTCAAGATGACCTCTTGGTCACTTGACCAGTTAATTTGGCACTCATCCTTGTGGAAGGAAATGACATAAATGAGATTATATTGTTAGCTTATTTGTATTAGGTTGTGTTGCAACCCCTCAACATAAGACAGTTTTGAGATTGTGACTATGTCAATGGTAATCTTAGCATAGCCTCCTGTAACTCCTCTATCTGAACCACCAAAGATAACTTTGGGTTCATCTTCACTAGAGTGTACTCCTTTAAATTTCTCCTTGTTCCAATCATGTTCCTGGAATAACTACTGTCCAAGTACCATATAGGGGTATGGGCACTTGGACTAACCTACAACACATAGTTTACCTTACCTTAGGACCCTAATAATTATTGGGTCTTAGATTCTTATTAGCCTGAAAAGGGAACTGTCTTCCTACAGATTTTCTGATAGGAGGACTAACATTAGCTCTGGGCACAATAGGATTATGCCAACAATCTAAGGCAAAATGCCCAACTTTCCCATAGCACCAGCACTCATGAATATTGTATCTTCTTTTCTAAGCAGGTCCTATAGTATAGTTAACTGCTTACTAAAGAGAAAGAAGAGGTGCAACAGCCTTCTTCAAGTTCCTTTTAGCAAGGTTCAAACTAAAGGTAAGTCTTCTATCAGGCTTCCTTAGCTGGCTCTGACTTCCATTTGCATAAGTCTTCTTAGTAGATGACATGTTTTTTATAGCATCAGAGATAGCAAGATTTGGCCTTCTAACAGACTTACCCTTGATCCGAACCTTTGCTGGATGGGCATGAGTGAAGGCAACTGCCTTGTTCTTGAGTGTGGGGGATGGGTTAACAAAAACAAATGGTCTACGATGGGCCATTTGAATTTACTCATGGGGAGCCTTAAAGGCAGTCATTCCCCTACTATACCTTCCACCATAGCTGTGAACATCTTTGTTCACACAAGTGGATCTACCATTCATCCAGTGACCATAGATGATTTCTTATTCATAATTGTTTGAAGGCAACATCTCCTTCTTAAAAGGGATGGGGGGGCTTAGAAGCTAGAGGCAAGACTGGATCATTCCCTTTCCCTTTGGAAGGGGCAACTCAAGTGTTTCCCATAAACCCCTCCCCTTCTTACCCTTTTGAGAGAAGAAGGACTCTATCAAGGGCAACACTGTATTGGGCTTAGAGTAACTGGGCACAATTCTCTTCTCCCTCTAGAGCTTCTCTTCAAGATCTAAAATAAGAATATCCTTGTACTTGATGGTGCCAATCTAGATGAGAGTATTGTTCCTGAGTTGGCTGACTTCCCTAGCCTTCTGATCTAGCAAGGATGTTATCTTAGCCTACTGGGCAGCAGCTAGCTAAAGAGAGGCAATCTCCACAGCTTGCTTTTTAGCCCACTTCCTACTCCTCTTGTAGTCATCCAAAAGTTCATCATAATTGTCAATCAGTTGATTGACATCTTCCTTAGATTATGACCCATCATCACCACAGGATGATTATGCCTCAGAATTTGGACTAGTCTCATAATTTGATTTAGGAGATGAGCTAGATAGAGAGTGTACTTTTGTTGGACCATGATAATCTTGGCTAGATTCTTTATCAGACATTGCCATCTGCCCACAGAAGATGTATACATCTTCATCCTCATCCTCCTCCTCTGAGTTACAGCTCTACTGTGACAGAGGGGCACTATTACCTATCCTGGCATTAGGACAATCTTCAGCTTAATCTGCAATTGCAGCCAGCAGCCCAATGATGGGTTCTTCTTCTTCGGACTCAAATGATGATGAGTATGTCCAACTCTTCTCCTTCTTTGCAATGAAGGACTTGTCCTTCTTGCCCTTGTTATGGTGTTATTTCTTTTCACCATCCTCCTTTATCTTGACTGGGTAGTCAGTTATTGCATGCTCAAGTTTGCTGCAATAATAACAAACAACTTTAGAGGAAACATGTTTACTAAGCTTAGAGTCATACCTGCCTCCCTTGGAGTGTTTCTTCTCTGCCTTGTAGTCGCCCTCCTTGTGATAAGAGTAGGGGGAAGGTATGCTCCTCCACTACTTCCACCTCATCAATATATGAAGCTGCCTGGAGAAGGAAGCAAAGTCTTCATCTAACAATCTGCTGTCAGATGAGCTTGGCCCTGTGCTATTTGAATCAGTATGCCTCCTTGGAGGTGAGGGAATGCTCTCCTTGCTCCTCTTGGTGCAGTCTACTCTGAAAGCCAAAAAATTTTCCCTGGACTTGGATTTGTTGATGGTCTCTTCCTCTTTCCTAATAGCCAGATGCATCTCATAAGAGAGCAACGTTCCAAACAGAGTATGGGGATGTAACATCCCAAATTTCAAATGACTTAGATTTGGGTTAGACATGTGGTGGATGCTAGGGTTTAGCTAGGTTTGACCCTAGGAGGAGGATTTGGACCATGTGGGGCCCACTATGGGGCCCAAGTCAACCTAGGTCAAACTAGGCTAAATACAAACCCTAGCCACACCATGACCCCACCACATTGCCCTAACCCTAAATACAATCTAAGTGGACCCCAAGGTAGGCCATGGGGTCAACTAGTTGACCCATGTTGGGTCAAGTCAACATGTTGACCTAAATAGTGAAAATGGTGCCCTAGCCCATTTCACTAGGTTGGGTCCACCCAAATCAACCCAAACTCATTAGGTGGGCCTAAAGTGACCCTATACCCCCTATGGAAGAGAAAAATATGGGCATGCAATGGTAATTTTGGGAATTACCTAGGAGAGAGAAAATGTGATAAATAGGAGAGAGAAAATGTGGAGGAGCTATTTTGGGCCACTTGGGCTCATCCCACCAACCCACCATGGGTTGGCTGACCAGGTAAGGGTATTAGGAGGTGTTGTAAGACCCCCCTCCCGGAACACAACACACGGCACGAGGGGAGTCTTATGCCCGAAATAGCCGCCTTGCGGTAGCACTAACACACGGGTTAGCCTTTACCACAAGACGCCTATTCCGCCGGCTACAATCCATATCACAACAATTATGCCAACCCAACCATAACAGAAAAGTAAAGCTACGCTACACAACTAGCAGTTCTACAAATATCCATGTAAATGACAGCAGGTATAATTAATCAGAATAGTAACTTAACTTATAAGAGTGCCCATACAAACTTATAAGTTAAGGATCGGCTTAATCGTAAAGTAACTCATCGTATAAGAGTGCCCATACAAACTTATACGATGAGGATCTTGTGTATGCAATGAATGACATGATATGAATGTTATGGTATGACCGAATCATGCGCACGCACATGCAAGTTGCTATGTCGACACAGACTTGAAGTTCCCACTTTTCGAGCAGGTAGCTAACCTCTCAGGCGTCGTCCGTCGTGGCCAGACGGCGACAGTGGAGCGGGCGTCTCCACTACTAGGTGGTATCACACTACCTATCCTAGGCCCCCGTACGCCTCAACGTTAAGAACACAACAGCGGAGCTCACATGCGTACTACGGCTCAGAAGGGGTCTTGGGTAGATGTGCACCAAGAACACAGCCCAACCTGGCCTTTGATTTCGAACCGGATGGAACCTCGGAAACGCACGAGGTGCAAGCCCAACCGTTCTCATGGCGCGGAGGAGATCTCGGGTTATGGACACCAAGTATCTAACCCTACCGCCCAAGGTCTACTCATTGGCTCCCATCGGTGTGACGACTGGCGAACCCGTAGACCTGCCACAATCATTATCTCAACACCGCGACACGATGAATCGTCGCACATCACATGCCCCAAAACAACTCACTCGATGCTACCCGTAGGGAGACTTCAACTCTAAGCATCGGTTGTTAATAAACCCCTTGGGCTCGGATTACAGTTACAAAATACTCTTCACATAGTGTTCATCATGTTCACGCCCACCTATTCAATGAATTCACCTCAACACTACGCACATTAGATATGTTCAACCCAATTTGTATAAATATATCCTTTACCAATATCAACTCCTAATATCTAGCCTTCCCATCCAATCCATTTCTCTACCATTGCATGGTTATCCCTTATTACACAACCAAATGAGTAACCATACTAAATTATAGTAACAACGACATTATAGATATATGGGAGCAAGATATCACATGAGCAAATCACAATCATTGCAAGAGTGCTAACATTATAAATTTAACAAGTGCATTAACATAGGATAGTCCAATACTAAAACTGGGATTCCCGGAGCTACAGGAATCCGATCACAATGCACAACCCCTCGATGGAAAGGTATTTGCGAGGGCTACGACTTTCGTGTTGAGTCGATCGCCCAGATCTGGTCGCAACATACCAGAAATTCAACTCGAATACGTACAGGAAACAGTTTCCTGTACAGGAATTTTCCCGAACGCAGCGGACTCGAACCAGCTTTCCCGTGGCTACAGGTATCGCATGGAAATGAGCAACCCCTCGTTGGAAAGGTAATTTCAAGGGCTACGACTTTCGTGTTGAGTCGATCACCCAGATTTGGCCAGAACACCTCCGAAATTGGCCACGAAGGTCGCCGTGTGCAGAAATCAGATTTCTGCACGCATCTTAAGGCGAGATGAACGGCATCCGTTCATCTTCTTCCTTGCAACGACCTCGCATAAACTTCTCCAGAAATCACACCCAACCTTATTTCTCCTTTCAAAGCCAAACCCCCAACGAAAACCCCTCTCATCTCCACTTTGAAGGATGAGAAGGTTGAGGGAGACTAAGCCTAAAACTAGGCATGGCTTATCCTAAGAACTCTCCTCCTCACCATCAAGACTCTATGGAGTCGATGTCTCTCCTATAATAACTATAGATCTAGCACCAAGGGAGAGGGGAGGAAGCTCACCTCAAGTCCAGCGGTACCACCATGGCCGGCCATGAGCCTCGCACTCCTTCGCGGCGGCATTGTTTTTCCCTTGACGGTGGCGGCGTTTTGATTCCTCCAAGGATGGCTCCGGCAAGCTCTTCCTCCTCCTCCAGCCAAGAACCCTCTCAGGAATTTCGGGGCAGAAGAAAGGAGATGAAATGCTAGGGTTTCCCAACTTTTTTCCTTTTTATACATCGCAGACACGGGTAGGCACACGGCCGTGTTCCTACCCGTGTTCAGGTGACACGGCCGTGTGGCATGCCGTGTCTAGGGCCGTGTTCCTCCCAGAACCACTTTCTGCCGGGTCAGGGTTGCGGCACACGGGTAGAGACACGGCCGTGTCACGACCCGTGTTCTTGGCACACGGCTAGGGACACGCCCGTGTCCCAATGCCCGTGTACCTCTCTGACTGGTAAGCCTATTTTTATGAGGCACACGGGTATGGACACGGCCGTGTCCATACCCGTGTCAGCCAAAAATGCTGTTTTGCCTTGTTTTCCTCATTTCCCGCACGTCCGCACCTGTTCACCCACATCCCCCATTGGGCTCACCACAGCCCCCTTGACTCAAATACGCAATCAAGGGGCCTAGCGCGAATTGGGACATTACAAATCCTATAAACAAAATAAAAGATTTCGTCCCCGAAATCAGGGTAAGGCTATGGGAGTGAAACACATAAAAAGGGAACTATGCTTTCAAATAAAATTTTTTACCTGGAGTAAATAATTCCGGGTAGCGCTCTTGCATCAAATCCCTTGGCTCCCATGTGCACTCTTCCTTCCCGTGATTAGACCATAGCACCTTCACCAAGGGAACACTTTTGCGGCGCAAGGTCCTTGTCTCGTTATCAACGATCCGCACCGGCTCCAGTCGCACAGACCTATCAGACGCCACGGCACCATCCGCCGTGGGGATATACTGTTCAGGTCGCAACAAAGCCTTCCGAAGCGACGATACATGGAACACGTCGTGAAGGTTCTCCAGCTCCGGTGGTAACTCCAATCGATAGGCCAGAGGGCCAATCCTTTCCACTACAACATAGGGCCCAACATACCTTGGGCTGAGCTTCTTGACTCCACGTACTCGTGACACTCCGTGCATCGGTCGAATCTTCAGGAACACCTTATCACCCACTTGAAACTCTACCATACGGTGCCTTGCGTTGTAATATTTCGCCTGTCGGCTTTGAGCCTCTAGCATTCGATTCCGGATCAACCTAACCACCGCGTCCGTGTCATCAATATACTCATTTCCCAATGTCTTCGGATCTTCGTCTTGCACCCAGGACAAGGGTGTTCTACACCTCCTTCCATACAAAGCTTCATGAGGTGCCATTCCAATACTAGCTTGATGACTGTTATTATAAGAGAACTCCACGAGAGGTAAGAGTCTCTCCCATGGTTCTCCTTTATCTAGCACACACAACCTCAATAGGTCCTCCAATGTTCGGATGGTTCGTTCAGATTGCCCGTCCGTTTGTGGGTGAAAGGCTGTGCTAAAGGCGAGGCGCGAGCCCAAATAAGCCTGTACAGCCCTCTATTCTCTTGAAGTAAACCGACCATCCCGGTCGGAGACGATCGTCTTGGGCACACCATGGTACCGCACAAATTGTTCCACAAAGAGACGCACTAAGACGCCCACTTGCGCCTCCTTCTTCATTGGGATAAATCGGGCTACCTTGGTCAACCGGTCAACTATCACCCACACAGAATCATTCCCCGAGCGCGAGCGAGGTAACCCGTGGACGAAGTCCATGGAGATGTCCTCAAATTTCCATTCGGGGATGGGCAACGACTGTAGCATTCCACCGGGGCTTCGGCACTCTGCCTTCACCATTTGGCAGGCCACACAATGAGTAACAAAGTACTTGACATCCCTCTTCATGCCCGGCCAACACATCGTCTTTCTCAAATCGGTGTACATCTTCGCGATCCCCGGGTGCACCGAGTACTTGGAGCAATGGGCCTCCTTTAGAATATCCTCCCGAATGTTGTCACCTTCGGGGATGTAAAGCCGGCCACGAAAATGGACGAGGCCGTCTTTTAGGGAGTATTCTTCCGTAGTCCCATCCTCCATTGACTTGAAAGCCGGGGTTAAAGCCGCATCCTTCTTTTGTTCCGTACGGATCCGGTCTCGTATGTTGCAAACTATACTCATCGCGGCCAAATATTCGGTATACTCTTCCGGTTGATTCTTAAAGACCAAAGTGATTTCCATCTCTTGCAACGTCCGGATTAACTCCATCCTCATCAAGCGGGATTCCGTGCTCGCTTCCGGCGCTTTCCGGCTCAAGGCATCAGCTACGGAATTAACCTTCCCGGGGTGGTAGTTCAAGGTGAAATCATAGTCGCACAAGAACTCCAACCACCGCCGCTGTCTCAAGTTTAACTCCTTTTGGGTGTGAACGTACTTCAGATTTTTGTGATCCGAGTAGATCTCGCAGTGGATGCCGTATAAATAATGCCTCCACATCTTCAAGGCGAATACCACCGCTCCCAACTCTAGATCATGCACCGGGTAGCTGGCTTCATGCTTCTTCAACTGTCTTGAAGCATAAGCGATCACATGCCCATTCTGCATCAACACAGCTCCCATCCCTTGATACGACGCATCCGTGTAAACTTGAAAGCCCTCCTTCCCAGATGGAAGAGCTAGGATGGGTGCAGTCGTCAATCTGTCTTTCAACTCTTGGAATGCAGCTTCGCACTGGGGTGTCCATTCAAACGGTACACCCTTCTTGGTCAGCGTAGTAAGGGGAAGGGCGATCTTCGAGAAGCCTTTCACGAACTTGCGATAGTACCCGGCAAGTCCAAGAAAGCTTCGTATGTCGGCCGCTGACTTCAATGGCGACCACTCCTTCACGGCCCGCACCTTGGCCGGATCTACTGCTAGCCCCGCCCCACTAATCACATGGCCCAAGAACGCGACCTCTCGAAGCCAAAACTCACATTTGCTGAACTTGGCAAACAAAGTGTGCTCCTTTAGTTTCCTCAGCACTAAAGTTAGATGTTCGGCGTGTTCTGCTTCAGTCTTGGAGTAGACTAGGATATCATCGATGAACACGATGACAAAGATGTCCAAATAAGGGCTAAACACCTTGTTCATCAAGCTCATAAAGGCGGAAGGGGCGTTTGTGAGCCCAAACGGCATCACGGTGAATTCATACAAACCATATCTCGAACTGAACGCCGTCTTCTGAATGTCATCTTCTTGTATCCTCAGCTGATAATATCCTGAACGCAGATCTAACTTGGAGAACCAATACGATCCCACCAATTGATCGAATAATTCATCAATGCGCGGTAGGGGATAGGTGTTCCGCACCGTTAACCGGTTCAACTCTCGATAATCAATACATAACCGCAAGGTGCCATCCTTCTTTTTGACGAACAAAACGGGCGCTCCCCAAGGCGACGAGCTTGGGCGAACGAACCCTGTTTCCACCAATTCCTGAAGCTGGACTCTAAACTCTGCAAGTTCCTTCGGAGCCATTCGGTATGGAGCTCGCGAGACGGGCTTGGCACCCGGAATTAGCTTGATTTGGAAGTCCACTTCCCTATGCGGGGGTAGTCCTGGCAATTTCTCGGGAAATACCTCGGGAAATTCTCGCACCACCCGCACATCCTTGACCTCTAATGTCAATTTCTTCAACTCGAAGCAAATTACATAGACCTCGTCCCCTTCCATATGAGATTTCATAACTTGGATTGAAGATAATAATTTACGGGGTGCGAATTTAATACCTTGGAAGATGACTTCCGAGTCTCCATGCCTCAACATAACTTGCTTCTCCGCACAATTGATCCTGGCGTGGTGCCAGTCCAACCACTTCATGCCCAGGATGAGATCGAACTCCGGGATTCTTAACACTGTAGCCGGAGTTTCAAAGAACTTTCCTCCAATAAGGGTGTCGAAGTCGCAACTTGCTGACGACGTCATCTCAGAGCCGTCCGGAAGGCGCACCCTTTGAGTAATGCCCGTGAAGTGTTGCACTCCCTCCAAGTCCTTCACGAAGTCCTCCGAAATGAACGAGTGAGACGCACCCGTATCAAATAACGTATAGGCGGGTCTCCCGCTAACCACGACAGTGCCTAGGTTCCAAAAGGGGTAATCACTATTCAGAATAGCGCGTATCATTTGTATCATAAATCCAACAAGTCATATAATATTAAAACAACTTTGCACGTACCGGTGATGACTTCCTGCGGATTTCTCTCCTGAGTCATATCCAATGCGAATACATGCTCCCGTGGATGTCCTTGATTTCTCCCTGGTGGTCCTCTTCCTCGGCCACGCATGTGCCCTCGTCCCCGTGGAGCTACTGGAGGGGGAGCAATAGGGGCACCCCCGATCAGTCGCGGGCAAACTCGTCGGACATGCCCCGGTTGGTTGCACTCAAAACATATCATCTCACGCCGGCCCCCAGGTTGTTGATAATATTGCTGCTGCGGTGGTGGTGGTAAAGGTAGTGGTTGCGGAATTGGGTACTCCACCCGATAGTTCCGGTTGACCCACCGACCGCCTCTGTGGTTTCCCCTTCCTCTGCCATGATCATTCCGCCTTCTATTACTAGGGCCGACTTCAATTACACCTTCCGCAGGTCTCTTGCCACATCCCATGTGGTCCGCCTCCAGTCTCTTTGCCATGTCAATGATTTCTGCCAGGCTTCCATCGGCTATAAACAAAAGGGCCTGCCTCAGGGGGTCCCTTAACCCTTTGTAGAAGCGCTTCGCATAGCCTCTATCGTCCAACTCATAGGAATCGGCAAACCTAGCGAGGTGTTGGAACTCTCTCTAGTACTCCGTTACCGAATTCGATCCCTGCTTCAGCTGCAGAAATTTTTCTTCAAGTCCATCTCGAGCAGAAGAAGGGATGAAGTGCTCCAGAAAAGCCTCGGTGAACTCGTTCCAACCGATGTCCGTGTACAACCGCCCTTGGAAGATGGAGCCCATGAGGGACTTCCACCACCTTTTGGCGTGTAGCTCTAGCAGCGTCACTACCAATGTCACCGCCATGTTGTTCGGACATCTTATGCCAGCCATCAATTCCTGCACGGTATCAAGCCATTCCTCGGTGCGCACCGGCGATTCTGTCCCAAGATAGGCAGGAGGGGACAGGGCACGGAAGGTGCTCACCCAGTTGGAGCTTGGCGCTTGTTGCTGCACCGGAGCTTGCTGGGCTTTAAATGCATCCAATATGGCTGACAGCGTTTGTCCCAGTTCCGACTGCTGGAATTGTGAAGGGACGGAAGGGGTAGGAGTGCCCCCAACCGGCTCCACCTGCGCTGGGACCTATACGCAAGGTACAAACTAGGGTCAGGTTGGCTAAAACTAATGTCAAAGTTGGACAACTTAGTGTGAATTACAGATGGGCACACCACTGCTTCCGCTAAGTCGGTTTGTCCCCAAACCGACTAATCGAACGGGAGTGGCCCATTGTTACCTGACTGCTGTAGGTGAAGATCGGCTTAGTCTGATACCATTTGTAAGACCCCCCTCCCGGAACACAACACACGGCACGAGGGGAGTCTTATGCCCGAAATAGCCGCCTTGCGGTAGCACTAACACACGGGTTAGCCTTTACCACAAGACGCCTATTCCGCCGGCTACAATCCATATCACAACAATTATGCCAACCCAACCATAACAGAAAAGTAAAGCTACGCTACACAACTAGCAGTTCTACAAATATCCATGTAAATGACAGCAGGTATAATTAATCAGAATAGTAACTTAACTTATAAGAGTGCCCATACAAACTTATAAGTTAAGGATCGGCTTAATCGTAAAGTAACTCATCGTATAAGAGTGCCCATACAAACTTATACGATGAGGATCTTGTGTATGCAATGAATGACATGATATGAATGTTATGGTATGACCGAATCATGCGCACGCACATGCAAGTTGCTATGTCGACACAGACTTGAAGTTCCCACTTTTCGAGCAGGTAGCTAACCTCTCAGGCGTCGTCCGTCGTGGCCAGACGGCGACAGTGGAGCGGGCGTCTCCACTACTAGGTGGTATCACACTACCTATCCTAGGCCCCCGTACGCCTCAACGCTAAGAACACAACAGCGGAGCTCACATGCGTACTACGGCTCAGAAGGGGTCTTGGGTAGATGTGCACCAAGAACACAGCCCAACCTGGCCTTTGATTTCGAACCGGATGGAACCTCGGAAACGCACGAGGTGCAAGCCCAACCGTTCTCATGGCGCGGAGGAGATCTCGGGTTATGGACACCAAGTATCTAACCCTACCGCCCAAGGTCTACTCATTGGCTCCCATCGGTGTGACGACTGGCGAACCCGTAGACCTGCCACAATCATTATCTCAACACCGCGACACGATGAATCGTCGCACATCACATGCCCCAAAACAACTCACTCGATGCTACCCGTAGGGAGACTTCAACTCTAAGCATCGGTTGTTAATAAACCCCTTGGGCTCGGATTACAGTTACAAAATACTCTTCACATAGTGTTCATCATGTTCACGCCCACCTATTCAATGAATTCACCTCAACACTACGCACATTAGATATGTTCAACCCAATTTGTATAAATATATCCTTTACCAATATCAACTCCCAATATCTAGCCTTCCCATCCAATCCATTTCTCTACCATTGCATGGTTATCCCTTATTACACAACCAAATGAGTAACCATACTAAATTATAGTAACAACGACATTATAGATATATGGGAGCAAGATATCACATGAGCAAATCACAATCATTGCAAGAGTGCTAACATTATAAATTTAACAAGTGCATTAACATAGGATAGTCCAATACTAAAACTGGGATTCCCGGAGCTACAGGAATCCGATCACAATGCACAACCCCTCGATGGAAAGGTATTTGCGAGGGCTACGACTTTCGTGTTGAGTCGATCGCCCAGATCTGGTCGCAACATACCAGAAATTCAACTCGAATACGTACAGGAAACAGTTTCCTGTACAGGAATTTTCCCGAACGCAGCGGACTCGAACCAGCTTTCCCGTGGCTACAGGTATCGCGTGGAAATGAACAACCCCTCGTTGGAAAGGTAATTTCAAGGGCTACGACTTTCGTGTTGAGTCGATCACCCAGATTTGGCCAGAACACCTCCGAAATTGGCCACGAAGGTCGCCGCGTGCAGAAATCAGATTTCTGCACGCATCTTAAGGCGAGATGAACGGCATCCGTTCATCTTCTTCCTTGCAACGACCTCGCATAAACTTCTCCAGAAATCACACCCAACCTTATTTCTCCTTTCAAAGCCAAACCCCCAACGAAAACCCCTCTCATCTCCACTTTGAAGGATGAGAAGGTTGAGGGAGACTAAGCCTAAAACTAGGCATGGCTTATCCTAAGAACTCTCCTCCTCACCATCAAGACTCTATGGAGTCGATGTCTCTCCTATAATAACTATAGATCTAGCACCAAGGGAGAGGGGAGGAAGCTCACCTCAAGTCCAGCGGTACCACCATGGCCGGCCATGAGCCTCGCACTCCTTCGCGGCGGCATTGTTTTTCCCTTGACGGTGGCGGCGTTTTGATTCCTCCAAGGATGGCTCCGGCAAGCTCTTCCTCCTCCTCCAGCCAAGAACCCTCTCAGGAATTTCGGGGCAGAAGAAAGGAGATGAAATGCTAGGGTTTCCCAACTTTTTTCCTTTTTATACATCGCAGACACGGGTAGGCACACGGCCGTGTTCCTACCCGTGTTCAGGTGACACGGCCGTGTGGCATGCCGTGTCTAGGGCCGTGTTCCTCCCAGAACCACTTTCTGCCGGGTCAGGGTTGCGGCACACGGGTAGAGACACGGTCGTGTCCCGACCCGTGTCCTTGGCACACGGCTAGGGACACGCCCGTGTCCCAATGCCCGTGTACCTCTCTGACTGGTAAGCCTATTTTTATGAGGCACACGGGTATGGACACGGCCGTGTCCATACCCGTGTCAGCCAAAAATGCTGTTTTGCCTTGTTTTCCTCATTTCCCGCACGTCCGCACCTGTTCACCCACATCCCCCATTGGGCTCACCACAGCCCCCTTGAGTCAAATACGCAATCAAGGGGCCTAGCGCGAATTGGGACGTTACAGGTGTGAGGACCCACCATGCAGCCTTGGGTCAAGCCCAAGCCCAAACCCGACCCAACCTAACCTATTTCATTAGGTGAGCCAACTCCCCCTCCTCACCACCCACCCACCTTGGCCCCAACCTTGGAACCCGACCATTAGGGTCTAATTAAGTCAACTGGAGTGGTGGGGCCCACTCCCAAGCCACCTAGCCGGCCACACACTCAACCCGAGCCCTCCCCACATTGTTGAAATCGCCCTCCTTGGTGAATCCGCCCCAAGCCTTGGTGAAGTCGCCCCCCTCTCTTAACTCAGCCCCAAACCGAGCCTATCCCTCATTCCACTCATTCCACCCCAGAGAGAGAGAGAGAGAGAGAGAGGAAGCAAGGAAGCTATGGCAAGCCAAGGAACTCGCCGGAATTTGCAAGCTAGGGGAAGCCGCCGCCACCCTCGACCACAACCACCACTGGTCCGTATCCCCTCCCCTCTTACTGTACTAGATCCTAGATCATCTAGGTTAGAAGTCGAGCTCAAACGAGCTCGACATAGGAATCAAAAAGGCTTGAAAATAGGTTTAAAAATGGCGGTTTTAGGGTTTTCGGCTTGGTTGCGCCGCCGCCGTCCGCCGCCCTCCGCCGCCCAGTCGCCGGCCAGCCCTAGCCCCGACCACCGTGAGGCCGGGGAAGGTCTTGGCCGGAGGCCCCGCCGCCGGCGATGGCCGGAATCCACCCCGCAAGGAACACCTGCTCGGGCTGGCCATGCATGCATGTGCATGAGGAAGAAAAGCAGCCACCGTTAGATGTTCTTTAAAAATCGTGCAAGCCTGATTAAATCATTTTAAGTTATTATTATTAAATCTGTTATTATTTAATTTATTGAATAGTGATTTAAGATGTGACATTTTGGTAGTCACCTTGCATGCTGTTTATGAGGTACTTAGAGGCCCCACCTCAGGTTGAACCCTGAATAAAAATTGTAGCTAGATGAGTGAACTTCAAAATGCCACAGAAATCATAGGTTTTGGACCAGTAAGCTGCCCTGTAGGGCTGTTTTTCTGGGACTGCCCCCTAACTAGGGCAGAAATTAAAACTGATGCCCTGCTCAAACCCTAAGTACAAATGGACTGAAATTTTGGACATGTGGCTTATTTGGTCAAATCTAGGCCCTCCCCAAAAATCAGAATTTTTGGGGAACATTTTGCTATAGTTTTTACAAAAATACCCAAAAGTAAATAAATGTGATTTTTGGAGTTTCCTAACTCCAAATGGCCCCAACTTTTGGTGGCACCCTCTCATGGGTATATTAGATCCATGGTTAAAATTTGGGCTAAATTGGTTCACTGCATGATGAGGAATCTCACTTGCATGTTTGAGAAATGAAATTTGACTTGGGCTGCAAATAGCAATTTTGCAGAATTTCAAATTGCTGCCCAAGCCAAACCAGAATCCCCCTTGACCTGAGATTTTGGTCAGAGGTATAATTAGGACATATTCAGGCCCTGCCCAAAAATGGGCTTGATTGGAAAACAAAATGTGGGAAAATTACCAAAATACCCCTAGGGCTTAACTAGGTGATTCTTGGAGTTAGCTAACTCCAAATGGCCCCAAATTTTGGTGGCTGGCCATTAGGGACCATATAGACCAGTGGTAGAAATTTCTCTGAAATTGGAACAAGTCATGTTGGGAAAGACCCACATGCAAGAATTGAACTACTTAGGTTCGGGGTGCAAATAGCAAGTTTTTGATATTTACCTAAAGGGGTGCAGTTAGAATGCACACCCCCTGATTTAGTAGACCAGTAGGGTATAATTTAAAACCCTAAGTTAGTTGGGATTTTTGGGGAGCAAAAATCCCACACTTAATGAATTTGACTATTTTGATAATTGGTGAACACGTAAGCATTTTTCTTAAATGATTCAAACTAGGGTTTAGAAGATTTATAAAACCCTAATGACATTATATAAACTCAAGGGAGACATATTCGAGCCCTTGAGATTCGACTTGATAAATTGAAGATTTGAATTATAAGTATTCGGGAAAATGACGATTTTACCCTTAACAGTAATTGAATGATTCTGATGATGATAAGTAATAAATAAATCGACGTGTCCTATTTATAATAATCTCATGTGATTAAACACAACACAATGCATTTGGAAGTTCATTCAATGGATCATTAGATAGGTCATTTCACCCTAGTCATTCAGCCTCGATAGACGTGTCGTACGTAAATGCTTATCTAGAGAATACCACCCTAGGTTAATGAACAGAGCGATGGGGATGGTATTATAACTTGGAAATGGCAGGGTGGTATTAGGTCTGGGGCTACATTTAGAATAAGTAGGATTACTCTACTAGGACCACCGGGAGATAGAATAAAATGGGATAGTCGTGGAAATTGGGAATAAACCCGGGTGGTGTTGATGGCATCATAAGTATAGCAACGAGTGATAGAGTGCAAATCACTTTACAATAGGCATAACGGAGTCCGACGGAAGACCGTCGCCCTTCCGACAATAATACCATAAGTCATTAGGCTACTAAGGAGTAACACAAAAGGAGAATCGTGGGTAATGGGTAAACATCAACTAAAACTAATTATCCTTGCGAAAGGGAACTTCGGGTTTCATGCCCGTCTTGGTTCCTAGTGCCCTCGAGACCCCCTCACAGGGCATGCCTTGGGCAGTCCTGGGATTCACTTAAAATCACTAGGTATAATAAACCTTAAAACAAGAGTAGTCTAATAGGTTTGGAGTCCTACACGATAGGTTCGCTGGTTTATAAGGTTGGGAACATCATATGGGTTACTTGCTCACCTGTTTCACAAGGTTGGAGGGATACAAGTAATAAGCTCATCCTAACCGGGTTGGAGTGGCTTGCTCACCTGTTTCTTAAGGTTGGAGGGATACAAGCGCTTACTCACCCAAATTGGATTGGAGGGAATGTGTTAACAATGTCAGTACGAGCGGGAAGCTCAGATTAATACCTTGCATGTGCATAAAATTAGTGGCGAGTCACGCGGGACTGGCCAGTCGATGCACCGATGGCAGTACGATGACTCGGGCGAGAAGTACGGGTGGAGGGGCCAGTATGCTTAAATATATAATACTGCGGAATCCCCGGAGACGTACACTCGACCTACAAGACTGACGGGTAGTCAGCAAAATACGTACGCAAGACTCTAGAGTGCACCTAGGACGTGTACAGAGGCGTATGAGAGGGGTCTAGGTCTGGTAGTGCTTATACCTACCTAGAAGTGGAGAGCCCGCTCCACTGTTGCCGTAGCCACAACGGTAGTACCCGAGAGTGATGCAAGCTCTCAAAAAGAGGGAACTAAAGGTCTGTGATCACGGAGTCATGTGTGTGTGTTGCACTTGCATGTTTAACATATTCATCATAACATACATTCATTCATTAGGGCATACGCTTCATAGATCCTTATCATATAAATTGTATGGGCGGTTTATATGATAAGTTACTTTTGGAAACCCTAACTTATAAGTTCGTATGGGCGTTCATATAAGTTAGGGTACTTCTGTGATATTGATAGGAGTAGGAGTAGCAGTAGCGTACCTTCCTTTCTGTACTACCTTTACTTTCAGTTCTACCTTTTTACTGCAGTCCTTCTCTTTCTGCACTGTCTTTACTTACTTGCACTATATATAGAACTGCTAGATCATATATAGAACTGCTAGATTATATATATAACTGCTAGACTTTACTTACTCCTGCTAGATAGAAATGTCACCTGCTTCCACTTTGCTACCCCTTGTTGTCCTCTGCATCTTCCTTCCATACGGTGCCTAAGAGCGACAGGAGGAGGTGTTGAGGATACGACTTAGTCTTTTTGACTAACATACGTTGACTCCCCCTTTTTAGGAGCTCGAGGAGATAGACCAGCACGTCCAGCGGGACGAGGAGGCAGGGCATGAGGAGCAGCTACCACCACCACCAGACACTACTACCGCACGTCTTCAGGTGGGAGGAGATGTAGTAGATAGCTTAGTTTACAGCTTTCTGTTTGGTGAGAGAGAGTCTCATTTCTATTGATGTATATGGGCATAAGCCCTATTTCACTTTTGTACTCATTTTGGACTGTAGTAGCTTTTCATTTCCTTATATATGATATGCTCTGTGACTTCTGTGGACATGTGTATTGGTTTGGTTATACACTTTTACTTCCGCATCTCTAGTGAAAAATGATCGTAATAGCCGGCAGAATCGGCGTCTTACGGTGTCGACTAACTCAGGAGTTAGTGTCACCGTAAGGCGGCGGTTCTGGGCATAAGATCCGGGTTAGCCTCGGGATGAGGAGACAGGATCTTACAAACTGGTATCAGAGCAAAAAATACGATCATTAGAGAAAGAAGTCCACAACACTGGAACACCCCGCTCGAGAGTAGTTTGCGGACAAACTATTCAGCGGAAGCAATGGTGTGCCCATGTGTAAAAAGTCACACTAAATAGTCCATTAAACAATGAGTTAGGCCAAATTTTGAAGAATTTTGACTTAAGAATCACCTTTTTGCAACCTCTACAGGTCGCCGCGCCACAGAACGTGGTCCCTCCCCCTCCGGATGCCACTCCGTTCATGCAGACTGAGATGGGACAGACCCTTACTGCGATCCTAGACGCATTTAGAGCCCAGCAGGCCCCGGCACAGCTGCCAAATCCGGGGTCAAACTGGTTGAGTGCGTTCAGGAGCCTGTCCCCGCCCATGTACCACGGGACGGAGAATGCTGTGAAGACAGAGGAATGGCTGGAGGCCATACAGGAGATGCTTGCAGGCATCAGTTGCCCGGTGCAACAGGCGGTACCCTTGGCAACTTCTGCTTTAGATTCACATGCCTGGAGATGGTGGAAATCCATGATGGATTCCACATATGCTGATAGGGACCCATCAGAGATCTCCTGGGAGGAGTTCAGTGAGTCCGTCCTTGGACATTTTGTGTCAGATACAGACAGAGATGAGTTGGAGGAGAGGTTCTTGAACCTCAAGCAGGGGACTCGTTCAGTGATTGAGTACCAGAGGGAATTCTCCCATCTGGCCAGATTTGCAGGCTTTCATGATCTAGAGGACCGGAGGTATGCAAAGAAGTTCTACCGAGGACTTAGGGATTCAGTACGGCAGGCACTGCTATTTATTTCTCATGGATCATCGACAGAGATCATCGAGATGGCAAAGAAGCACGAGGCGGACCAGCTTATGACACAGAGTAGAGGGAAGAGGCCACTTGATGGGCCATGGCACGGAGAGAGTAGTAGAGGCCCCCAGAAGGGCAAGGTCATTGGGTTCAAACGAGGCGGGGGACGTCGCCGTCCCAACTACCGGCAGGAGAACTACAGGCAAGAGAATTACAGACAGGAGAACTACAGGCAGGAGCAGAGGCCTCCTCCAGTGTATGCTCCTCCACCTCTTCAGATTCATGGACCGATCGGGCAGGAAGATCAAGGTCAAAGACAAGTGGTCTGTTTTGGGTGCCACCAGCCGGGGCACTATAGAGCTGATTGTCCGCAGCAGTTCCGTCAGCTTCCTCCTCCTTCTCCACCCCCTCCAGTGGCCCCTCCAGCATACCAGGGTCGAGGTCGAGGACGAGGCCGAGGCCGAGGACGAGGACATCACGGCCGAGGCAGGGGTCGTGATCAGATGTACGCCTTGGATCTTGCCGTTCCAAGAAACCCAGAGGAGGTCATTACAGGTAATTTAAAACCTTAAAAGTTTCATTTCCTTCAAATTACTTGATCTTATAAGCTCATTAAGCCTCGTAGAATAACACTCGTTAAAATAATCAAAACCTCAGGCATAGTCATCGTCAATGGCAAACCTGCCCATACCTTATACGACACGGGTGCTACACACTCGTTCATATCAAAAGCCTTCATCAAAGGGCTAGATGGCGTGGAAAGATTCACAGGCGCGGAGAGAAGGGTGCGTCTGCCTGACGGCTCGGAGATAGTGACTACGGAGCATTGCAACTTGGAGGGAGAGATCGCTGGCAAGATATTCCAGATACCGGGGACGATCCTGATGCTGCAGGACTTCGACATTATTCTGGGCATGGTGTGGTTACATTGGAACTACGCCCAGATAGACTGTCTGTCCAAGAGGATCACCCTCAGGCATGGCGACTCCTACGTCACCATCGAAGGTATCCGACCTATCCCACCTCTTTCATTATCTTCCATACAGGCTGTCAAAGCCTGCGAGCAGGGCGAGGAGGTGTATCTTGTATGCTTCGAGATGATAGTGGCGGAGACGGCCATTTCCGATATACCCGTGGTCCGGGATTTCTCCGACGTATTCCCGGAGAAATTGCCCGGACTACCACCGGCCAGAGACACCGACTTCCGTATCCAGTTGATACCGGATGCCAAGCCCGTATCCCGGGCACCGTACCGGATGGCTCCAAGGGAGCTGGCAGAGTTCAGGACGCAGTTACAGGAGCTAGTGGAGTCCGGATTTGTCCGGCCTAGTTCTTCACCCTGGGGAGCACCAGTTTTATTCGTGAAGAAGAAAGACGGTTCGCTCCGGTTGTGCATTGATTACCGGGAATTGAACCGGCTTACGGTCCGGAACACTTACCCACTGCCACGGATTGATGAGCTGTTCGATCAGCTTCAGGGAGCATTCTGGTTTTCGAAGCTGGACTTGAGATCTGGATACTATCAGTTGCGGATCCAAGAGGAGGACATACCAAAGACGGCGTTCAGTTCTCGGTATGGCTTGTTTGAGTTCACGGTGATGCCCTTCGGGCTCACGAATGCGCCCTCAGCATTCATGAGTCTGATGAACCGTGTATTCGAGCCTTACTTGGATCGGTTCGTCATAGTCTTCATCGACGACATTTTGGTCTATTCCAAGACCAAGGAGGAACATGCGCAGCATCTATCGTTGGTTTTGGGGAAGCTGAGGGAGCATAGCATGTATGCTAAGTTCTCTAAGTGCCAGTTCTGGCTTGAGGAGGTAACATTCTTGGGACACACCATCAGTGGGGCTGGACTAGCCGTGGATCCAGCTAAGATCGAGGCAGTTAGAGATTGGCCGCAGCCGAAATCGGCCACGGAGATACGCAGCTTCTTGGGACTAGCAGGCTACTACCGCAAGTTTGTGGAGGGGTTTTCCAGGATAGCTCTCCCCCTCACATCCTTGACGAAGAAAGAGGCAGGATTTCATTGGTCTGAGAAGTGCGAGGCAGCGTTCCAGGAATTGAAGAGCAGGCTCACCTCATCCCCTATCCTTGCACTTCCAGCTGGGAAGGAAGGATTCCAGATTTACACCGACGCATCATACCAGGGGATGGGTGCTGTCCTAATGCAGCACGGTCATGTGATAGCATACGCTTCGAGACAGTTGAAGAAGCACGAGCACAACTACCCAGTCCATGACCTAGAACTCGGGGCAGTGGTATTCGCATTAAAGATATGGAGGCACTATCTGTACGGGATCCATTGTGATATTTTCTCCGATCACAAGAATCTCAGGTACATCGACACTCAGAAGGATCTGAATCTACGCCAGAGGAGATGGCTAGAATTCCTATATGACTACCAGTACAAGATCCATTACCACCCGGGGAAGGCAAACACTGTGGCGGATGCCTTGAGCAGGAGAGCCGGCACTATTGGTCCGGAACCTCGGGTGGGAGCTATGTCATTGGCTCAGATGGTGGAGGGCCTGCACATTACTGTGGTGTCAGAGACTGAGCCAGAGCTGTACCGGGAGTATCTGAACTCCATGATTAGTGATTGTGACATTCGGGAGCGCATCTGGGCGCATCAGAGGCAGGATGCAGATTTAGAGCCGATATTCGGAGCCCTAGCTGAGGGCAAGGCAGAGGATTACACGCTACGCGACGACCTCGTTCATTTCCGTGGCCGTATATATATACCCGCAGGAGGTGGTATCCGGGAGGACATACTCAGGGAGTCGCACCAAACACAGTACTCAGTGCACCGCGGTATCACCAAGATGTCGGCTGATTTACGGAAGAGCATGTACTGGCCCGGAATGAAGAGGGAGATCATACATTATGTTACACACTGCGAGGCATGTCAGCTAGTGAAAGCGGAATGCAAGAGCCCAGGAGGGTTATTACAGCCATTACCGGTGCCAGAGTGGAAGTTTGAGGATATTGCTATGGATTTTGTGCATGGGTTGCCTCGCTCCCACTCTGGGCACGATTCCATTTGGGTCATCGTCGATAGATTGACCAAGGTAGCCAGATTCATACCGACCCGGAAGGACGCCCCAGTTGCCGTATTGGTGAGATTGTTTGTGGAGCAGTTTGTTAGATACCACGGCGTCCCCAGGACGATTGTCTCGGATCGTGACGGTCGATTCACTTCTAGGGAGTGGAGGGCAGTGCATGCTTACTTAGGTTCGCAGCTCTCTTTCAGCACTGCCTTCCATCCACAGACCGACGGTCAGACAGAGCGGACCAACAGGACTATGGAGGATCTGCTGCGTCTTTGTATTTTGGATACGGGGAAGCCCTGGGAGCGACTGTTACCCTTGATTGAGTTTTCTTATAACAACAGTCACCAGGCGAGCATTGGGATGGCTCCTTACGAGGCACTATATGGGAGGAGGTGTCGGACACCTCTATCATGGGTACAAGATGAGGATACACGAGCTCACGGTTCGGAGTATGTCGAGAATACGGAGGCTCAGATACGTCTGGTCAGAGATCGGATGTTGGAGGCCCAGAGCAGACAGGCGAAGTATTACGATGCGCGACATCGTAAGGTGGAGTTTCAGGTGGGAGACAGGGTTTTCTTGAAGATACGTCCAGTGCACGGTGCTTCCCGGGTGCGGAGGCACAAGAAGCTCAGTCCGAGATATATGGGGCCTTACTTGATCCTGGAGCGGATCGGCCCCTTGGCTTACCGACTGCAGCTACCGAGAGAGTTGGGAACTCTGCACGACGTCTTTCACGTCTCCTCCCTACGACGAGCACTCCTTCGCCCTGAGCAGCATATTTTTACTACCGACGGGCCAGTAGCATCAGATCGATCAGTTCGTTTAGAGCCGGTCCGGATCGACGATACCGCCGTCCGAGTGTTGCGGAAAAAGAAGGTCCCTCTCGTGAAGGTGTTGTGGTCCAACCACGGACGGGAGGAGTACACCTGGGAGCCGAGGGATCTCATGATGGAGCGACACCCGGAGCTATTCTCCTCAGGTACAACTTAGTTTTGTATTTTCCCTCTAGTTACGTTTCGAATCTCTTAAAAGCTTGTCGTAGAAACCCCGTAGCCCGAACTTAAATTTCGGGGACGAAATTATTTTTTTTTGTTTATAGGGTTTGTAACATCCCAAATTTCAAATGACTTAGATTTGGGTTAGACATGTGGTGGATGCTAGGGTTTAGCTAGGTTTGACCCTAGGAGGAGGATTTGGACCATGTGGGGCCCACTATGGGGCCCAAGTCAACCTAGGTCAAACTAGGCTAAATACAAACCCTAGCCACACCATGACCCCACCACATTGCCCTAACCCTAAATACAATCTAAGTGGACCCCAAGGTAGGCCATGGGGTCAACTAGTTGACCCATGTTGGGTCAAGTCAAGATGTTGACCTAAATAGTGAAAATGGTGCCCTAGCCCATTTCACTAGGTTGGGTCCACCCAAATCAACCCAAACTCATTAGGTGGGCCTAAAGTGACCCTATACCCCCTATGGAAGAGAAAAATATGGGCATGCAATGGTAATTTTGGGAATTACCTAGGAGAGAGAAAATGTGATAAATAGGAGAGAGAAAATGTGGAGGAGCTATTTTGGGCCACTTGGGCTCATCCCACCAACCCACCATGGGTTGGCTGACCAGGTAAGGGTATTAGGAGGTGTGAGGACCCACCATGCAGCCTTGGGTCAAGCCCAAGCCCAAACCCGACCCAACCTAACCTATTTCATTAGGTGAGCCAACTCCCCCTCCTCACCACCCACCCACCTTGGCCCCAACCTTGGAACCCGACCATTAGGGTCTAATTAAGTCAACTGGAGTGGTGGGGCCCACTCCCAAGCCACCTAGCCGGCCACACACTCAACCCGAGCCCTCCCCACATTGTTGAAATTGCCCTCCTTGGTGAATCCTCCCCAAGCCTTGGTGAAGTCGCCCCCCTCTCTTAACTCAGCCCCAAACCGAGCCTATCCCTCATTCCACTCATTCCACCCCAGAGAGAGAGAGAGAGAGAGGAAGCAAGGAAGCCATGGCAAGCCAAGGAACTCGCCGGAATTTGCAAGCTAGGGGAAGCCGCCGCCACCCTCGACCACAACCACCACCGGTCCGTATCCCCTCCCCTCTTACTGTACTAGATCCTAGATCATCTAGGTTAGAAGTCGAGCTCAAACGAGCTCGACATAGGAATCAAAAAGGCTTGAAAATAGGTTTAAAAATGGCGGTTTTAGGGTTTTCGGCTTGGTTGCGCCGCCGCCGTCCGCCGCCCTCCGCCGCCCAGTCGCCGGCCAGCCCTAGCCCCGACCACCGTGAGGCCGGGGAAGGTCTTGGCCGGAGGCCCCGCCGCCGGCGATGGCCGGAATCCACCCCGCAAGGAACACCTGCTCGGGCTGGCCATGCATGCATGTGCATGAGGAAGAAAAGCAGCCACCGTTAGATGTTCTTTAAAAATCGTGCAAGCCTGATTAAATCATTTTAAGTTATTATTATTAAATCTGTTATTATTTAATTTATTGAATAGTGATTTAAGATGTGACATTTTGGTAGTCACCTTGCATGCTGTTTATGAGGTACTTAGAGGCCCCACCTCAGGTTGAACCCTGAATAAAAATTGTAGCTAGATGAGTGAACTTCAAAATGCCACAGAAATCATAGGTTTTGGACCAGTAAGCTGCCCTGTAGGGCTGTTTTTCTGGGACTGCCCCCTAACTAGGGCAGAAATTAAAACTGATGCCCTGCTCAAACCCTAAGTACAAATGGACTGAAATTTTGGACATGTGGCTTATTTGGTCAAATCTAGGCCCTCCCCAAAAATCAGAATTTTTGGGGAACATTTTGCTATAGTTTTTACAAAAATACCCAAAAGTAAATAAATGTGATTTTTGGAGTTTCCTAACTCCAAATGGCCCCAACTTTTGGTGGCACCCTCTCATGGGTATATTAGATCCATGGTTAAAATTTGGGCTAAATTGGTTCACTGCATGATGAGGAATCTCACTTGCATGTTTGAGAAATGAAATTTGACTTGGGCTGCAAATAGCAATTTTGCAGAATTTCAAATGGCTGCCCAAGCCAAACCAGAATCCCCCTTGACCTGAGATTTTGGTCAGAGGTATAATTAGGACATATTCAGGCCCTGCCCAAAAATGGGCTTGATTGGAAAACAAAATGTGGGAAAATTACCAAAATACCCCTAGGGCTTAACTAGGTGATTCTTGGAGTTAGCTAACTCCAAATGGCCCCAAATTTTGGTGGCTGGCCATTAGGGACCATATAGACCAGTGGTAGAAATTTCTCTGAAATTGGAACAAGTCATGTTGGGAAAGACCCACATGCAAGAATTGAACTACTTAGGTTCGGGGTGCAAATAGCAAGTTTTTGATATTTACCTAAAGGGGTGCAGTTAGAATGCACACCCCCTGATTTAGTAGACCAGTAGGGTATAATTTAAAACCCTAAGTTAGTTGGGATTTTTGGGGAGCAAAAATCCCACACTTAATGAATTTGACTATTTTGATAATTGGTGAACACGTAAGCATTTTTCTTAAATGATTCAAACTAGGGTTTAGAAGATTTATAAAACCCTAATGACATTATATAAACTCAAGGGAGACATATTCGAGCCCTTGAGATTCGACTTGATAAATTGAAGATTTGAATTATAAGTATTCGGGAAAATGACGATTTTACCCTTAACAGTAATTGAATGATTCTGATGATGATAAGTAATAAATAAATCGACGTGTCCTATTTATAATAATCTCATGTGATTAAACACAACACAATGCATTTGGAAGTTCATTCAATGGATCATTAGATAGGTCATTTCACCCTAGTCATTCAGCCTCGATAGACGTGTCGTACGTAAATGCTTATCTAGAGAATACCACCCTAGGTTAATGAACAAAGCGATGGGGATGGTATTATAACTTGGAAATGGCAGGGTGGTATTAGGTCTGGGGCTACATTTAGAATAAGTAGGATTACTCTACTAGGACCACCGGGAGATAGAATAAAATGGGATAGTCGTGGAAATTGGGAATAAACCCGGGTGGTGTTGATGGCATCATAAGTATAGCAACGAGTGATAGAGTGTAAATCACTTTACAATAGGCATAACGGAGTCCGACGGAAGACCGTCGCCCTTCCGACAATAATACCATAAGTCATTAGGCTACTAAGGAGTAACACAAAAGGAGAATCGTGGGTAATGGGTAAACATCAACTAAAACTAATTATCCTTGCGAAAGGGAACTTCGGGTTTCATGCCCGTCTTGGTTCCTAGTGCCCTCGAGACCCCCTCACAGGGCATGCCTTGGGCAGTCCTGGGATTCACTTAAAATCACTAGGTATAATAAACCTTAAAACAAGAGTAGTCTAATAGGTTTGGAGTCCTACACGATAGGTTCGCTGGTTTATAAGGTTGGGAACATCATATGGGTTACTTGCTCACCTGTTTCACAAGGTTGGAGGGATACAAGTAATAAGCTCATCCTAACCGGGTTGGAGTGGCTTGCTCACCTGTTTCTTAAGGTTGGAGGGATACAAGCGCTTACTCACCCAAATTGGATTGGAGGGAATGTGTTAACAATGTCAGTACGAGCGGGAAGCTCAGATTAATACCTTGCATGTGCATAAAATTAGTGGCGAGTCACGCGGGACTGGCCAGTCGATGCACCGATGGCAGTACGATGACTCGGGCGAGAAGTACGGGTGGAGGGGCCAGTATGCTTAAATATATAATACTGCGGAATCCCCGGAGACGTACACTCGACCTACAAGACTGACGGGTAGTCAGCAAAATACGTACGCAAGACTCTAGAGTGCACCTAGGACGTGTACAGAGGCGTATGAGAGGGGTCTAGGTCTGGTAGTGCTTATACCTACCTAGAAGTGGAGAGCCCGCTCCACTGTTGCCGTAGCCACAACGGTAGTACCCGAGAGTGATGCAAGCTCTCAAAAAGAGGGAACTAAAGGTCTGTGATCACGGAGTCGTGTGTGTGTGTTGCACTTGCATGTTTAACATATTCATCATAACATACATTCATTCATTAGGGCATACGCTTCATAGATCCTTATCATATAAATTGTATGGGCGGTTTATATGATAAGTTACTTTTGGAAACCCTAACTTATAAGTTCGTATGGGCGTTCATATAAGTTAGGGTACTTCTGTGATATTGATAGGAGTAGGAGTAGCAGTAGCGTACCTTCCTTTCTGTACTACCTTTACTTTCAGTTCTACCTTTTTACTGCAGTCCTTCTCTTTCTGCACTGTCATTACTTACTTGCACTATATATAGAACTGCTAGATCATATATAGAACTGCTAGATTATATATATAACTACTAGACTTTACTTACTCCTGCTAGATAGAAATGTCACCTGCTTCCACTTTGCTACCCCTTGTTGTCCTCCGCATCTTCCTTCCATACGGTGCCTAAGAGCGACAGGAGGAGGTGTTGAGGATACGACTTAGTCTTTTTGACTAACATACGTTGACTCCCCCTTTTTAGGAGCTCGAGGAGATAGACCAGCACGTCCAGCGGGACGAGGAGGCAGGGCATGAGGAGTAGCTACCACCACCACCAGACACTACTACCGCACGTCCTCAGGTGGGAGGAGATGTAGTAGATAGCTTAGTTTACAGCTTTCTGTTTGGTGAGAGAGAGTCTCATTTCTATTGATGTATATGGGCATAAGCCCTATTTCACTTTTGTACTCATTTTGGACTGTAGTAGCTTTTCATTTCCTTATATATAATATGCTCTGTGACTTCTGTGGACATGTGTATTGGTTTGGTTATACACTTTTACTTCCGCATCTCTAGTGAAAAATGATCGTAATAGCCGGCAGAATCGGCGTCTTACGGTGTCGACTAACTCAGGAGTTAGTGTCACCGTAAGGCGGCGGTTCTGGGCATAAGATCCGGGTTAGCCTCGGGATGAGGAGACAGGATCTTACAGGGGAGGAGTTGTTGGGTTATCTTGTGAGGGTTGGCACAACAGTTTGTGCACGCAGCGGAAAGGAAAAGTACGAGAACAGCCCAAGAGAACTGGATCTGGCCATGATCGTTGTATCAAGAAGTAAACAAAATAACTAGGGCAAAATACCTTAGTGGCGTTGAGTCACAACTCAACGAAGATGCTCCAAGTATTGAGTGCTGTCGGTGGCGAGTTGTACGTGGAATAATATCCACGTCTCTGCAGAAATCCACACGAGCTGGAGAACTCCCGAGCTTCGTCGCACGAAGGGTCAGGTAGAAGATCGGCCGCACCTCCGCACTTCCCACGGACTGCTAGGTCCGCGCCAGGAAGTGCAGCACCAGCGACTGTCGCCGGAGATGGGAGGGTCAGCGGAGCAGACACGGCGGCGGCAGAACACTTCCGTCCGGCGATGTGCGGGATGCGGCGGAATGAGCGATCGACGGAACTCTTTCCGTCGGGTTCTAATCGGCCGCAAAAAGCACTAGTCACACTCTTTTCCAAAAACCAAAGTGTCTATTTATACCAAAGGTATAAATAGACCTAAAGGAATGGCTATCCGCAGACCACACAGCATAGGGTCCCTGGAAGAATTCGGCGAGAATCGGCAAAGTCGTTCGACGAGAATCATCCGCCAAGTCGTCGAGAATCAGGGACGATTCTCGACGAATGGCCTTTAGTCGTCGAGTCATACTCGATAACTCTCGACGATGCTCGTCGATCGGCGAGAATCATCAGGCAGGTTCGGCGAGAATCAATGGATAGTCCCGACGACTAAGTCTTTGATTCTCGACAAATCTATCAGATTGATTCTCAACTAAACCCCCATAGTCGTCGAGACATTCTCGACGACATTGCCTTGGTCGTCGAGACATTCACGACGATTTGCCTTGGTCATCGAGACATTCTCGACGACCTTTCGACTATCCATGCCCTATGAACTTTATTGGCAACAATTGCCTGACCCCATACATAATGGTGATTGGTAACCTTTACCAATACGGTCAATCTTCCAACTCCTCCATAGCTCTTATGTGCGACCCTGTAGGCTCATATTGCGTTGACAGTGAGATTACATGTTTGACAACTTCTAGATCACCATGGTAACTCCAACAGTCTCCCACTTGATCTTGGAAATATCAAACCATAAACCTCACAAACAATGAGTGGCATCTAGCAATGCATCATTGCTCCCCAAGCAACAAGAGTTTATAACTCATAAGCCTTCATGAACAATGTATCAGCGTTGTCTTTGTCCCTTTGTCCCTTACATCCGGAAAGAACTAGAGGCATGGACCGTGTCACTCTCATAATAGCTCAATCCAAGTTTCCTGATCTAGAACGGACATCCAGAGAATGGTGAGGCCAATATCACATATTGTCTCCACCAAGCATGGCCATGCATTTCTCAGTCCAGTTCCATCAAGGGGCCCATGGATGCAACTCCTGTCATATAGGAGGACAAATTCCATATCTGCTCACACACAAACACCCAAATGATTCGTAACGTGCCCAACAACCACCCTTATCATCAACCTTTCTCAAGGAAGACTTTAGATGGCATCAAAGCATGCTCTTCCTCACTTGATGAATGTTGTGACTTCAGGTCAAAGGACTACAACACCATTGTCAGTAGAGACCTACTTGTGACACGATTAGATAACAATCCACAAAGTAGTCTCTGGTTGGGTCTGTCCAGTACGACTTGTTCATTAACAAGTACCCACGTGATGACTTGATATCACAATATCATGACCTGTGAGAACTGGTCATCAGTCAATGCACGTGCTAGTCTTCATGTATCATCATTACCCTTAGATCCTATGATGATACCACGACCAGGGACTTTTAAGAATGAAGCTTCAAATGAATCATAGGCTCTCACATTCAAGTCACGTACTTGATGTCCTATGGAAGCGAACATTCTAAGGGTATTCATTATGTTAACATTTAACTATCATATAGAAAAACCATAATAACGGAATATGCCATTAATTGTAAAAGAAAATCTAGGTACACAATTCATCATATGAATAAACAATAAACAGCCAACAGAATATATCTTTACATGCAACCCACAAGGCTCCCACTAGACTTGATCATTCAGGTATCGTATACCCATTGATCTAGTATGACCATCATGCTTTCTCTGCGCGAGAGGCTTTGTTAGTGGATCTGCAATATTCTCCTCAGTCGGCACTCTGCAAATGTTCACATCTCCTCGTTCGACAATCTCACGAATAAGATGGAACCGCCGAAGTATTTGCTTGGAGCGCTGATGGGATCTAGGTTCCTTAGATTGTGCAATTGCACCATTGTTATCACAGTAGAGAACTACGGGACCAACAATGCTAGGAACTACATCAAGCTCGACGATGAATTTCCTAATCCATACAGCCTCCTTCGATGCATTAGCTGTAGCGATATACTCGGCTTCCGTTGTAGAATCAACAACTGTCTCTTGCTTGGAACTCTTCCAGCTTACAGCTCCTCCATTCAGGCAAAACACAAACCCTGACTGAGACTTTGAATCGTCCCTATCAGTTTGGAAGCTAGCATCCGTGTAACCACTTACAACGAGCTCTTCCTCTCCACTATATACCAAGAACACATCCTTAGTCCTTCTCAAGTACTTCAGGATATTCTTGACTGCAATCCAGTGACACTCACCGGGGTCTGACTGATACCTGCTAGTCATGCTTAAAGCAAAGGAGACATCGGGTCGAGTACATAACATTGCATACATGATTGATCCAATTGCCGAAGCATATGGAATCAACTTCATGCGGTCCTTATCTTCACAAGATTTTGGATACTGGTCCTTAGAGAGATTCACACCATGAGACATGGGCAAAAATCCTTTCTTGGACTCAAGCATGTTGAACCGCTTCAACACCTTATCGATGTATGTACTCTGGGTCAAACCCAGCAACTTCTTCGATCTATCTCTATAGATCTTAATACCAAGTATATAAGTCGCTTCACCCAAGTCCTTCATAGAAAAGCAGTTCCCTAGGTTGTTCTTAACAACTTTCAGGGTAGGAATGTCATTCCCAATCAACAGTATGTCATCTACATACAGTATCAGGAAGACAACAATGCTCCCACTGATTCGCTTGTAAACACAAGGCTCATCTTCATTCTTGATGAAACCAAACTCTTTGATTTTCTCATCAAAATGAAGATTCCAACTTCGAGAGGCCTGTTTCAGTCCATATATGGACCTATTCAGCTTGCATATCTTAGTGGCTTCATTTGGGGATACAAAACCCTCGGGTTGTGTCATGTACACTTCCTCAAGGAGGTTTCCATTAAGAAGAGCTGTTTTGACATCCATCTGCCAGATCTCGTAGTCATAATACGCAGCAATAGCAAGCAATATCCTTATGGACTTTACCATGGCAACAGGGGAAAAGTTTCATCATAGTCAATACCATGAATTTGTCTAAAACCCTTAGCCACCAGTCGCCCTTTGAATGTCTGTACATTCCCATCCATGTCGGTCTTCTTCTTGAAGACCCACTTGCACCCTATAGGTCGTACCCCTTCAGGTGGTTCCACCAAGTTCCAAACTTGGTTTGCATACATGGAGTCCATTTCGGATTTCATAGCCTCAAGCCATTTGTCGGAGTCCGGTCCATTCATAGCCTCTTGGTAGGTTGCTGGTTCATCATCATGATCCATTAGCAACACATTACCTATTTGAGACACGAGAAATCCATATCTCTCAGGCTCAAATCTTGGTCTACCAGATCTACGCAGGACATGTGTTTCTTGAGTAGGTTCTCTAGCTACAACACCTTGTAGTCCTAATTCAGAATCCAATTCTGGTTCATTCACTATTTGTGGTTCTTGAACTTCTTCAAGTTCTACCTTTTCAGTCTTTCTTGATAAGAACTCTTTCTCCAAGAAGACACCGGTCCTTGCGACAAACACCTTGCCCTCGGACGGTAGGTAAAAGTAATATCCTTTTGTTTCCTTAGGATATCCCACCAGATAACATTTATCTGATTTGGGTTCCAGCTTGTCAGGCATTTGACGTCGCACGTATGCCTCACAGCCCCAAATTTTAATAAACGACATACTAGGACGTTTCCCAGTCCATATCTCATATGGTGTCTTCAGAACCGTTTTTGTTGGAGCGCGATTCAGTGTCATAGCAGCAGTCTCTAAAGCAAAACCCCAAAAGGAAACAGGCAAGTCTGCATGACTCATCATCGAACGTACCATGTCTAACAGAGTACGATTTCTCCTCTCAGACACACCATTGTGTTGTGGTGTTCTAGGTGGAGTGAGCTGTGATATAATACCACACTCTTTCAGATGATCACGGAACTCGTGACTCAGGTATTCACCACCTCGATCAGATCGGAGTGCTTTAACCCTTTTGCCCAACTGGTTTTCTACTTCATTCTTGAACTCTTTGAACTTTTCAAAGGTCTCGGATTTGCACTTCATAAGATACACATATCCGTATCTACTGAAATCATCAGTAAATGTAACGAAGTAGAAATGCCCACCTCTAGCCATGGAACTCATGGGTCCGCATACATCACTATGTACAACACCCAAGAGATCCTCAGCCCTCTCAGTATAACCAGTGAAAGGAGCTTTTGTCATTTTTCCTAACAAACAAGATTCACATCGCTCAAATGATTCATAATCAAATGAGTCCAAAAGTCCATCCTTATGGAGCTTGGATATGCGCTTCTCGTTTATATGGCCCAAACGACAATGCCAGAGATACGTAGGGTTTGAGTCATTTGTTCTTAGTCTTTTATTATTTTCTACATTATAGATCATATGGTCTAAGTTCAAAACATAAAGACCATTAAACAGTTGGGCTACAGCATAACAAACATCATTCTTAAATATGGAACAACAGTTGTTCTTAATTATAAAAGAAAATCCAATCATGTCCAGACATGAAATAGATATAATGTTTCTAGTTATGGCCGGAACAAAATAACAATTATCTAGTTCTATTACAAGCCCACTAGGCAAAGAAAGACGGTAAACTCCTACGGCTACAGTAGCAACTCTTGCTCCATTGCCGACGCGGAGGTCCACCTCCCCTTTACTCAGCAATCTTCTCCTTTCCAGTTCCTGCACATTTGTACAAATGTGAGAACCACATCCGGTATCCAATACCCAAGATGAAGGAGCAGAAAGGTTTATCTCTATAACATAAATATCTGAAGCGGAAGTCATACCTCCCTTCATTTTCTGCAGACCCTCAATATAAGAAGGACAGTTCCTCCTCCAATGACCAGCCTTGCCACAGTGGTGGCATTTCCCTTCCTTCACCGTGCTTTTCTTCTTCTTCAGTGCAGAAGACTTGGGCTCAAGATGTGACTTAGGTCCCACCTTCGTCTTCTTGAAGCCCTTGGCCTTGCCCTTGCCCTTATGCACCATCAGTATGGGGCTGGCAGGCTTGTCCTTCTTCATATTGATTTCGGCAGTTCTCAACATGCCTAGGAGTTCGGGCAGTGTCTTGTCTATTTCATTCATGTTATAGTTCAAGACAAACTGCTCGTAGCTGTCCGGCAACGATTGCAGGATCAGATCTATGGCCAACTCTTGACCCAGAGGAAAACCCAGCCTTTCAAGGTTCTCTATATACCCAATCATCTTGAGTACGTGAGTCCCTACTGAGTCTCGAACTCCCATCTTGCACTGAAACAACGCTTTCGTGACGTCGAACCTCTCTTGACGAGCCTGCCCTTGAAACATTTTCTTGAGATGCTCGTCAATCTCCTTGCATCCCATGTTCTCATGTTGCCTTTGGAGCTCAGAGTTCATGGTGGCAAGCATGAGGCATTCGATGTCTAAAGCATCATCGGTATACTTCTTGTAAGCATCCTTGTCAGCACGGGAAGAATTCCCGGTCGGTACCTCGGGGGATTCTTCTTCCAAGACATAGAGCTTTCGCTCTTGCCTGAGAACAATTCTCAAGCTCCTGTACCAGTCCATGTAGTTAGTCCCATTGAGCTTATCCTTCTCAAGGATGGCTCTCAGAGACAAAGTGGAGTGTGAACCACTTGCCATGGAATTCTACAAGAATTCACGCAGAATAAAATCAGTACCAAAGTTTCAAAATACAATTTATTTTAATTTGGACTCTAATTAAAACTCCCACTATTTTATTCGAACTAATAGCCCTCACTATCAATTCGGAGAGTTCATGCGAGCTACTCTCTTAGTGGACAAGATCCGTATTTCACCAACACAATGAGTCAGCTTTGGCTTTCCTCTCACGATATAGTTATTTAGGTAGGCAACGCTTGCCAATTGCATCCTCATGCAATTCTTGTATGGTTGGTGAATAACTCTTTATTCGCATCCATCATATGGTGCATGCCAACCCTATGCCTCTAGGCGCTCAACCTTTGAGGTCACCTAGTTAAGTGGGGCCCGATGTCGACAGTGGGATATCACAATTATCCGCTCGCACCCTTACCAAGATAGATTAATGCACCTTGCTTTGGCAAGCCCACACTTCATCGATCGAGGTAGGAAGAGTGTCATCCATCGGAAGGCATCCGAACACTTAATGTTTGATGAAGGGATTTAAATTTTGATAGTATGTTAACAATTAACCATGATCAACATTTGATCAATGTGCACATCTAAATAAAATAAAACATTTCTAGAATCCTCATGCATCCCTTATGTGCACAACAAGACACTATCAACATTTGATAGAGCAAAGGGCTAAATCTGAACATATGGGCATTTCCAAATATTCAGGTTTACATGCATTGGACAAAGGGGAAAGGCAACTCAACTTAAAGCAGTAGACAAGCTCATCTCTCTTTGCTGGATTCAAAATCCAAAACAAAATTCGAGGGATGGTTACTGCTAAGGAGACAACAACTTCTACAATTAGAAATTGCTACGAAATCCCAGACGTTCCTGGCGGGGTTCCAAGGGGCAGCGCCCCTGGCGGTGGTTTATACGTGTTCCAATGGGCACCACCGATTTCCCTTGAAAAATCATCAATAATTGATGTTCCAGGAATAAATCTAGACATTTAGAACACTTCTAAATCCCTAGGTTTACACGTGTTGGAATTCCATAACTTCCAATACAACAATCATGGCCGGAACCTCCCTCTGATACCACTGTTGGGTTATCTCGTGAGGGTTGGCACAACAGTTTGTGCACGCAGCGGAAAGGAAAAGTACGAGAATAGCCCAGGAGAACTGGATCTGGCCATGATCGTTGTATCAAGTAGTAAACAAAATAACTAGGGCAAAATACCTTAGTGGCGTTGAGTCACAACTCAACGAAGATGCTCCAAGTATTGAGTGCTGTCGGTGGCGAGTTGTACGTGGAATAATATCCACGTCTCTGCAGAAATCCACACGAGCTGGAGAACTCCCGAGCTTCGTCGCACGAAGGGTCAGGTAGAAGATCGGCCGCACCTCCGCACTTCCCACAGACTGCTAGGTCCGCGCCAGGAAGTGCAGCACCAGCGACTGTCGCCGGAGATGGGAGGGCCAGCGGAGCAGACACGGCGGCGGCGGAACACTTCCGTCCGGCGATGTGCGGGATGCGGCGGAACGAGCGATCGGCGGAACTCTTTCCGTCGGGTTCTAATCGGCCGCAAAAAGCACAAGTCACACTCTTTTCCAAAAACCTAAGTGTCTATTTATACCAAAGGTATAAATAGACCTAAAGGAATGGCTATCCGCAGACCACACAGCATAGGGTCCCTGGAAGAATTCGGCGAGAATCGGCAAAGTCGTTCGGCGAGAATCATCCGCCAAGTCGTCGAGAATCAGGGACGATTCTCGACGAATGGCCTTTAGTCGTCGAGTCATACTCGATAACTCTCGACGATGCTCGTCGATCGGCGAGAATCATCAGGCAGGTTCGGCGAGAATCAATGGATAGTCCCGACGACTAAGTCTTTGATTCTCGACGAATCTATCAGATTGATTCTCAACTAAACCCCCATAGTCGTCGAGACATTCTCGACGACATTGCCTTGGTCGTCGAGACATTCTCGACGATTTGCCTTGGTCATCGAGACATTCTCGACGACCTTTCGACTATCCATGCCCTATGAACTTTATTGGCAACAATTGCCTGACCCCATACATAATGGTGATTGGTAACCTTTACCAATACGGTCAATCTTCCAACTCCTCCATAGCTCTTATGTGCGACCCTGCAGGCTCATATTGCGTTGGCAGTGAGATTACATGTTTGACAACTTCTAGATCACCATGGTAACTCCAACAGGAGTATCAGCTAGCTTGGCCATCTCTTTGATGGCACATATCTTTGTATCTCGGTCTTTTGTTAGAGACCTGAGAAACTTATCATTCGGCTCATAATGGCTGAAGACCCTCACATAGGTCTTCAGCTCATTCACTATCCTGAAGAACCTTTCATAGTATACAGCTATGCTCTCTCCCTTAGACTGTCTGAAAGCCTCATACTCCTGATTAAGCATGGAATTCCTGTCATCTCTAACCTCTTCAGTTCCCTCCATGTAGATCACTAGAGTGTATCATATCTCTATGGAGGTATGGCAGTGAACCAGATTCTGAAAGGTAGAATAATCTATGGTAGTAACAATTATGTTTTGTGCCCTCTTGTCCAGTGCAGCCAATATGACCTCATCCTTGTTCATTTCATAATATGTCATTGGTTTCTGGACTATTGCATCCAGAACTGAGACCTTCATGGTGATGAAAGGTCCATCTTCGACTATCACAAAGATCCTTGGGTCATAGGCTTCCATAAACAGTCTGACCCTCTCTTTCAAGATTACAAAACTCTCCTTCCTTTAGATGGGGAGTTTCATGGAACCTAGCTACTTATGGTTCTCTCTTGAACCCATAAGTATACTTGTTTTAGCTACCCATTGAGATCTGCTCTGACTATTAGGTCTTTCTTGAGCAACCTCCCTCTAATACCACTTGAAAGTCTTAAATTCCAAGGTAGCTAAACACCTAGAGGGGGTGTGAATAGGTTTTCTAGCCTTTTAAGATTTTCTTTAACTTGGTGTGTTGTTAGTTATCTAGGTTAGCTTCCTCTCAAGACAATCCACAAAAGCACAAACAATGTTTATAGTGGTTCCCCAGATTATGGGTACGTCTACTATCCCTTACCTTTCTAATAGCTTGTTAGACAAGGCCTCTTCTCCAAAACTCGGCTCCTAAGAACTTACAACCCAGATCCAACATGATCTCTCAGTATCCTTCAAGACCTACAACTCAGTCACAAGGCCCTACCTCAGAGTAAGCTTGCTCCTACAACTCAGTGATCAAAAGACCACCTACCTCAGACTTGAAAACAGGTCCTACAGCTCAGGCTATGGAGGTTAGCCCTATAACTCAGAGAGTAAAACTACAAGACCCCATTTTTTTCCTTTTAAACCAACAGGTTCTTATGCCCAAAACCTCCGCTTTGCGGTGACACTAACACAGCCGGGAAGGTCGTCACTACAAAACGCCGATTCTGCTGGCCAAACCGATTGTAGAAGAGAAGAGTAAGTACAAAGAGTATAGTAAACTCAAATACTGGTCCACCAGAAATCACATGAACATAAAATAAATCTCCACAAAGGGAGAGTCCACAGTAATGATAAATCAAAGTACTAATAAGAGGGCTCCTGCCCGATACATTATGATCCTCACTATAAGTCACTCAACGCGGAAGGAAATCTATAGTAACTACAAATGAACGGGACTCACTGTCCCTACTGCCTGAACTCCCATGTTAAACTGTCTCGTCTCCAAGCACACCGACCTTTGGGGTTTCATATACAGGTTCGGCTCCACGATCCCCTAAAATGAGTTGGTCAACGTCCGTTAGTCTAAAATACTAAGTCCTATCATCCCCCACCCCTCCCCCATGGAACCTAGGAACCGAGCGGGGAGAAGGAAAGGGAAGGTATTAAAGGTGGAGAGTAACAAAAGTAAGCAGGTGTCTGCAGAACTAGTCTATCATGAGTATAAAACCACAGCAAGTGTATGTAAGCAAATAGTAGGTATGCAATATAAGTATACACATGAACAAGATGAGCAAGTAAAAGTACAAGAAGGTAAATTAAGTAACCATGACCTATAGGAATGCCCATACAAACCTATAGACAAAGGGGTCATTTTACAAGGCCTATTGTATAAGGAGTCCTATACCAATTTATACAATAGGTGTCAATGGTTATATACAATGATTATATTATGTCATGCAAGTATGATATGGTATGAACATTCAAGTGCAACTAATACACCCGACTCTGTACACACAAACCTTTAGTTCATCATTTCTGGAGCCTAACCTCACAGGATACCTCCGTAGTGGCAAATGGAAGCGGTGGGTTGGGCCTCGCCCACCTCTAAACTGGTATCAGCACTTGATCAGTGGTAAATATACCTACTTTTATAGTATTGTTATTATGATATTTTACTTTATCTTTGCCCTTTTTTGTTTTTTTTTGTTCAATAAATTGTTCATATTTTGTATATTTTATTTCTAACATAGTTATTTTTGTTTTCCAGAAAAATTCAGAAAAAAGTCAAAATTTGACTTGACACGCCCGTGTCATTGACTTGACACGCCCATATAAAGCACACAATGCCTTCTGGAAGTCGACACTCAATGATTTTACTATTCAACACTCGACGCCATCAAGTCACGCCCCCTATCACGCTCATGTCGAAGTCGACACTCAATGCTTTTTCAACACTCGACGCTGCTGAGATCATAACTGCCAGGTGTCCAAGTCACGCCCACAGTCACGCTCGTTTCTGACACCTGTCACGCCCATGACAGACACGTGTCACTCCCCGAACCTTCCAGAACGGCTCCAGCTCGCCGAAGTCACCAAGTCAAACATGGCAGTTGTGACACGCCCCCTGTCACGCCCGTGACCAAGGCGTGTCACACCCGAAATTTTGTCGATAAATAAAAAAATTTTGTAATGCCCAAGTTTTCTCTTTTTTGAGCCAATTTTAGTGTGTCTTCTTGTGGGCTGCCCTTGGTGTTTCCAATCCAATATAAGGAGAACTTTCTCCCCCCTCCCTTCTTATGTTTGTTTTAGCTTTATCTTTAGCTTTGTAATAGTTTGTAATAGCTTTAATTATAGAAATAAAAATTATGTTCTTTCTTTTTTTCTCACAACTTGGAATGAAAATGGATTTGGGTGGCTCATTTTTCTTCTTCTTTTTATCCTTCTGTTCATCTTTGTTCATCTTTATGAAAGTGTGTGTGTGTATGAGAATAATTTGTTTTTTATATATATATGCTCTTAGTTAGTTGTCATGTTAGGTTTCATTATAGGTTTTTATCTAAAAAATGAGCTGTTATAATGGCAAAATTTTGTTTAAGTCTTCCTTTCAAAATCAAAGTTGTATTGAAAACTTTTTAAAGGCTTATATTTTCATTCCTATGATATTGTAAAAGAGGTTTTAAAGTGTTTTGTTTTTTTTTACTTTACTTAGCTTTGTTTTAGGATTGTAAAACCTTTTTTTCCTTTAATTTTTTATTTAAACTTTTTCATCACTTTTATGAAATCCTGAAAAATGTAAACGTTTTATTTTTTCAACAACTTTGATTTCAACTTTGTTTTCAAAAACTTTTACTTCTTTAATTTTTATTTCATCTTTTTATTTGTTTTTGGCAAGTTTTAATGGTAGAAAAGTTTTAGTTTTAATTTTTAAGTAACTTTCATTTTGTGTTATTTCAATGTGTGTGTGATTTTATGAGGATAGTTGTATTGCTTTCATTCTCCCGCCCACTCATTTGAGACGGGACTCGCAATTTTATTGCTTTATTCATTTATGTAGAGTGTGTGAGTGTAGGTGATAACTTTTCATGCTTTGTTTATCGCTTTCTCAATTATGTAGAGTGTGTGTGTGTGTGCATTTATTTCCACCTACTCGTTAAGAGTTAAATGGCGCACTGCTTTAATTTACCGCCTACTCAGTTTTGAGTGGGACTTGTAATTATCATTTTTATAATTTAGTTTCTTTTTATTTATGCATTTATTTTCGCCTACTCATTAAGAGTTAAACGACGCATTGCTTTCATTTACCGCATACTCAATTTTGAGTAGGACTTGTACTTGCATTTATTTCCCACCTACTCATTCGAGTAGGACTTGCTTTACTTAATTTATTTATGGTTTTGAAGTGTGAGTGAGTGCTTGCATCAATTAGCCTTCAATTTTTCTAAATGTCCTCTTTTTTTATGTTTTCTATTATAAACTGTTTAGTACTTAAATTCTAACTCACGTTTCACTAAAAACCATAAAGCCATCCCCATACCGATGAGTGGCTAATCTCTATTAGCCTTCAGCATCGAAGAGCATTGGGACATATAAAATGATTTTAAATAATTAAAGAACTTTATTTTAATTTTAATTTAAGGACCTAAGGTTTGCCTCGGGTTAACGACGCATAGGACCACATAATCGATGTGTGGGCTCTATTTCCATTATCCATACACAATGCTGAGAGGCTGCACGTATGGATCGATCCCCCTTTGGTAAAGAGAACTGCGTACATACCCTCGAAAGAGGACGAGCGTAATTCTACGGAAATGGGTTCCCCACCCAATAGCGGGGTTCTTAGTGTAATGCGTGCGTAAAGGGGAATCCTTCGTCGGACTAATGTTCGGTCGAATAGCCTTAGCGTCTAAGTGAGCGATATCCTGAGACCCAGGTGAGCTCATGTTTATGGAACCTCCACGGCCAAGTGCCTTTTATTAATTTAAAAACTAAGTTCAATAATTGTTAAGAATTATTTTAGTATTAATCGGATTCAATGCCGAGCGTTAACCCGTCATCGAATTAATCTAAGTAAAATTCTGCTCTCTTTTCTTTCCGTTTTAGTTTAACTAAAAAACCCACCTTACTGATAGTAAGATAATAGTCTTCCTGGAAGATTAAATATAATCAACGCGCCCCCGAGAACAATACGACCATGGTATTCTTCCGAATACAGAGTACTACGCGATAGGTGCACTTGGCTCCTCTCATTAGAAAACTAGATCTTCTAACTAGGCCCGCAGAATCAGACCATTTTGGCCCACCCATAGTCGGTCTCTGTTCTGCGACCATCAAGTTTTTGGCGTCGTTGCCGGGGAGCAAGGTTGTTATATCGAATCCGGGACTCTATTAATTTTTATTTATTTTCAAATAAAAAAATTTTTATAACAAAAAAAATCCTTCCCCCTTCGTTGTTTTTTTTAGGGTGTATGACCCGTGGACAACCTTCGAGTTCTGAAAATCTTGAATTCGACCCTGAGATCGACCGCTTTCTTGCCCGTATCCGATCTCTATGTCGAATTCCCTTTTTAGACCCCGCAGAATCCACCGGAGAACCCTCTTTCTCTTCTATGGCCGACCCAAATTATGCCCAAGCGGCCGAGCGTACGATGTCTTACTACGCTCGACCCAACTTGAATGATACTTGGTCAAGTATTGTTCAGCCTGCTGTGGAGAAAAATAATTTTGAAATTAAGTCAAGTGTTATACAAATGATCCAAAATGTCGTGCAGTTCGACGGACATCCGGATGAAGACCCAAACAACCACTTGTCTAATTTTTTAGAAATTTGTGATACTTTCAAGATTAATGGTGTCACTGATGACGCCATTCATTTGCGACTCTTTCCCTTCTCCCTTAAGTCCAAGGACAGGGAGTGGTTGGTCTCCCTCCCGCGGAGATCCATCGCACCCTGGGTGGAGTTGGCAAAGAAATTCCTTACTAAATATTTTCCGCCGGCAAAAACTACTAGATTGTGGGCGGACATATCCTCCTTTGTGCAAAATGACTCCGAGTCTCTTTATGAGACTTGGGAGCATTTTAAGGAATTTATCCGTCGGTGCGCGCACCACGCGCTGCCAATATGATTGTAGGTACAGATTTTTTGTAATGGACTGAACAGTCAGACGCGTCAAATGATTGACGCGGCTGCCGGGGGCACTCTGAATAACAAGACCCCCGAGGCCGCCCAGGCTCTATTCGAAGAAATGGCTATGAATGCCTACCAGTGGAATGTCCCGCGGGTGCGCCATAAGCAGGCTGGCCTTTATGAAGTGGATGCCACTGCTCAGCTAGCCCTTCAAGTCGAAAGGCTAACTAAGCAGGTGGCGGAGATGTCTATTGCCTCCCCCACTCCGCCATGTTTTCTCCCCCCTAATGCCTGCGTGGTCGACGAGTTCGTGGACTACATGGGGAATCTGGTGCGTTCCTCCTTTCAAAACAACCCTTATAGTAGCCACTATAATCTTGGTTGGAGGAACCACCCGAATTTCTCATGGAGTAACACGAATAACGTGCAGCGCCCTCCTCCCCCTCCTTTTGCTCTCTCTTTTCAATCCCCTCCTCTGAAGCCTCTTCCGGTGGAGGAAATTTTTAATCGATATGTCGCGTCCAACGACTCCAATATCCGGAACATCACCAGATCGCTTAAAAATTTAGAAATACAGGTTGGACAGCTGGCGCGACTTATGTCAGAAAGCGCTCTGGGGGCACTTCCAGGGAATACGGAGCCCAATCCAAGGGAGAATGCCAACGCAATAATGCTTCATAGCGGTAAGGAGGTGGTCGATCCAAAACGGATCAATCCTCAGGTACATATTTCACCTCCGACCCCTCTTCCCTCTTCTTCGATTACGCAGCCCTTACCGATTTTAAATGACAAAACTATTTTAAACAAGGCGCTGCCCTACCCACATAAGTTAGATAACGAGCGAGTGTACGCGCAATATGAAAAATTTATTTTATTAATTAAACAAATTCATATTAATGTTCCTTTTTGCAAGGCCATCTCGCAAATGCCTAAGTATGCAAAATTTTTAAAAGAGCTTCTTTCTAACAAACAAAAACTTGAAGATATTTCGCATATTTCTCTTAATGTTTTATCCTCGGCGTCTCTTAATAATAAGTTGCCCTCAAAACAAAATGACCCGGGACAGTTTTCCATCCCGTGCCTTTTTGGCGATGTATTAGTAAAATACGCCTTGGAAGACTTAGGCGCGAGCATTAATTTGATGTCATTCTCGATCTTCCTGCGTTTAGGTTTGGGAACTCCTGCTCCTACCAATATGCACATCCAACTAGCGGATTGCTCGATTAGGTTCCCCATCGGGGTAGTTGAGGATGTCCTTGTCCGAGTAGACAAGTTCACCTTCCCGGTGGACTTCGTCATCTTAGACATCGAGGAAGACGCTGAGGTACCAATAATACTCGGTCGCCCTTTCCTCGCAACCTCACGTGTGCTAATCGATGTAAGTAACAGTCATCTTCTCCTTCGGGTAGGAGACGACCAAGTTACTTTTTCTATTAACCCCTCAATGGAAGACTCATCACCAAGCGACGATTTCTGCTAATCTTTAGATTCTTTTTATGGAGATTGTTCTTCTCCAGTTTTTGAGTCCGAGTTTTTAAACGAAGATATTTTTTCTCTCGAAAATTTTTATTGCGATGAGGACGCGTCTACGGATATTCCTTTGGAACAAATTGGTTCAAAAGACATTAGCACTAAAACCTTGCTAGAAGAACCGCCCACCCTAGATCTCAAACCATTACCCGAATCCCTCAAATACGCCTTTTTGGGGAAAAATGATACACTCCCGGTAATCATTTCTTCGCATTTAAGCGATTTGGAGACCTCCGATTTATTGGAGGTTTTTCTTAAACATCGCCACGCAATTGCGTGGCAAATTTCTGACCTTAAGTGGATTAACCCTTCTTTCTGCACTCATTAAGTTTTCTTAAATGATAATTGCCGCAAAACCATTCAGCCGCAGCGACGTCTTAACCTAAACATGAAAGACGTCGTGAAAACTGAGATAATTAAATTATTAGATGCGGGGATTATTTATCCAATTTCTGATAGTAGATGTGTTAGTCCCATTCATGTCGTGCCTAAGAAGGGCGGTCTGACCGTAGTGGCGAATGAGCATAACGAGCTCGTCCCAACTCGTACTGTTACGGGTTGGCATGTGTGTATCGATTATCGCAAACTTAATGATGCCACCCACAAGGACCATTTCCCACTACCGTTCCTTGACCAGATTCTCGAGCATCTTTTCGGTCATCCATTTTATTGTTTTCTCAATGGTTTATCGGGGTTTTTCCAAATCCCCATTTCCCCCGAAGACCAAGAGAAAATAACTTTTACTTGCCCGTTTGGCACCTTCGCCTACCGAAGAATGCCATTTGGCCTCTGCAAGGCGCCAGATACATTCCAAAGATGTATGCTAGCAATCTTTGCCGAGCTAGTAGAAGATATTACGGAAGTATTTATGGATTACAATTCTGTATTCAGATGCTAATTCCCGGATTGTCTTCGTAATCTCGATCGTGTCCTCCAGTGATGCGAGGACACGCATCTGGTTTAAATTAGGAGAAGTGCAACTTTATGGTTCGAGGAGGTTTGGTCCTCGGCCATAAGATTTCAATTAAGGGGATAGAGGTCGATAAGGCCAAAGTAGAAATCATAGAAAAGCATCCTCAGCCGACTAACATAAAATCTATTAGGAGTTTCTTAGGCCACGCGGGCTTTTACAGGCGCTTCATTCAAGATTTTTCAAAAATAACGAAGCCGCTTACTCACCTCTTAGAAAAGGAATAACCTTTTGTATTTAGTAGCGATTGCAAGTCTGCCTTTAATTTTATAAAACAAAAACTTATCAATTCTCCAATTCTAGTGGCCCCTAATTGGTCCCTTCCATTCAAAATCATGTGCGACGCTAGTGATATTGCCTTAGGCGCCGTTCTTAGCCAATGCGTAGAAAAACATTTCCATCCTATTTATTACGCTAGCAAGACACCCACTTCTGCACAAGTGAATTACACGACGACGGAAAAGGAACTCTTAGCCGTCGTTTTCGCTTTCGATAAGTTTCGCTCGTATTTAACGCTACCTAAAGTTATCATTTTTATCGATCACTCCGCCCTTAAGTATTTACTAGCCAAAACCGACGCGAAGCCCTGCCTTCTTCGATGGATCCTCCTCCTTCAGAGTTTGACTTGGAGATCCGGGACAAGAAGGAGGTGGAAAATCTAGCGGCAGACCACCTCTCCCGTTTAGAAAATCTGGGTGCGGAAGCGCTCGTCGAATCTGAAATAAATGACAGATTCCCCAAGGAACGTATTATTGCCATTCATTCGTCTTCGACATCTTCGCCTTGGTTCGAAGATTTTGCAAACTATTTAGTCGCGCGGGTACTTCCAAAAGAATTCTCAAGTCAGCAAAAGAAGAAATTCTTTTCCGACTTGAAAAATTTCTTTTGGTAGGACCCATTTCTTTTTCGTATCTACGCGGACCAAGCAGTCCGAAGGTGTATTTCGGGTGTGTAGTGCTTTCAAATATTGAGGCACTGCCACGAGGGTCCAGCCGGGGGGCACTATGAAGCCAACCGGACTGCTAAGAAGGCGCTAGAGGCGGGCTACTTTTGGCCCACTCTCTTCAAAGACGCGCACAATTTTGTGCGTGCATGCGATAGCTGTCAGCAGTCGGGTAACATCTCACGTCGAGACGAGATGCCCAAAAACATGTTTTTAGAATGCGAAGTATTCGATTTTTGGGGCATAGATTATGTAGGCCTCCTACCTCCTTCTTATAAAAATACGTATATTTTAGTGGCGGTCGACTACGTATCAAGGTGGGCGAAAGCGCAAGCTCTCCCCACCAACGATGCGTGAGTCGTCGTTACATTTCTAAAAAAATTATTTTCTCGCTTCGGCACTCCTCACGCTATTGTTAGTGATAGGGGAATGCATTTCTATAACGCTCTAATGGCTAAGACGTAAGCTAAATACGGTGTCACGCACAAACTTGCCACCCCTACCACCCGCAAACAAGTGGCCAAGTTGAGGTAGTAAATCGAGAGATAAAACGAATATTAGAAAAAACCGTTTCACTTAATAGGAAAGATTTGTCCATTAAGCTTGACGATGCAATATGGGCATATCGTACGACGTACAAAACTGCTACCGGTTGTACTCCGTTTCAATTAGTCTAAGGCAAAACGTGCCATTTACCGGTAGAACTAGAACACCGCGCACTTTGAGCATTAAAACTTTTAAACCTCAACGCTAACTTAGCCGCTCAGAATAGAAAACTTCAACTAAACAAGCTCGATGAATGCCGTGCAAACGCTTACGAGAGCAATAAGTTCTATAAGGAGCGTTCTAAGTTATATCACGATCGAAAAATCAAAGCCCCAAAAATTTTTTCTCCAGCCGATCTTTTCCTTCTGTACAATTCACGTCTTAGGCTTTTCCCGGGTAAACTAAAATCGTGATGGTTCGGCCCCTTCAAGGTTGAAGAAGTTATTCCATATGGGACCGTACTCGTCTCCCACCCGGAAAAAGGCTCGTTTAAAGTGAACGGTCATCTGTTTAAGTCTTATATAGCGGGCGACCCTGTGATCGGCAGGAGTGAAACCATAACCCTTCTCCATATATAATGTCCACCAATATAGTCAAGCTACGTGACTATAAACAAAGTGCTCCTGGGAGGCACCCCACGCTTTTTTTTACGTCTTTATTTATCATGTTCTCTATTTTTCTAATAACTGCAGGGTTTCTAATGGGCTTCCCCGAGCGCGGATCAGGGACGTTTTCTGCCCCCCTCTTTTTTCCTTTTTTGTACATATACCTGCTATCTTGTTCCTCATGCTTAGCATAAACCATTGGGGACAATGTTGGAACTAAGTATGGGGGTGTTTTCATATTTTCGTACTTTCTTTTTCTGCACCTTTATTTTCCGCATTTCATTTCAAAAAAAATATGTTTTTAGAAAAACAAAATTTCAAAACCTCAAAAAATATATATATAACACAAAAATCAAAAAAAAATTTGAAGTTTCATTTTTAAAACTTTGACTTTTTTTTAACTCGGTCCGCGAGATCCGGCTCATCTAGCCATCCACAAAACGAGTCATCTCACGGCAACCTAGTTTATATTTTTGTAAATAATTTTTGTAAATTTTTTTTGTAAATAATTTTGTAAATAATTTTTGTAAGTATTTTTTTATAAATATTCTTTCTCTTTCCCCTCTCCCTTTTTCCCTCTCATCCTTGTAAATAACTTCTCTTTTTCTCCCAAATTTTTGTAAATAGAAAGAAAATTTTCTTAAAAATACAAAAAAAATTCACAAAACTTAAAAAAATAATAATAAATATTTCACAAAACTTAAAAATACAAAAAAATTCGCAAAACTCAAAAATCCAAAAATTTTATTTTCGCATTTTTCTTTCTTTAGTATGTATATATTAAAGAAATAAATACAAAAATACAAAAAAAAAGATAATAACTTAAAAAATTCAAAAAATATAAAATTTATGAAACAAAAAAATCAAATATATTATTCTTATGTTTCTTTCTATCCAAAACTTTTGTTTTGAGTTTATTTATATGTGAATTTTATCAATTCTTTGTTCACTATTCGTTTGTTAATTATAAATTGAAAAATCTAAATACACGGGGTTAAGTTTTAAAGAATTTATCATACTTTGTTAAAAATAGGGGACTCGCTTTAAGCACTACTTCTAATTTTTCATAGATAGGAGCACGTGTACTATGTTAGAAAATAACGACTATAGAATTCAATTATGCTTACTTTTAGCTTTCTGATAAATTGGAACGTATAATTTATAAAGGTTGCTCTCAAAAAAAAATTTAATTAAAAATCTAGTTCTCTTTTCTCCCCTTACTTATCATAACCTACTTGGTATGATAAAAAATTTTCCCCCAAAAAGATCTTATGTCAATGGGAATAAGATTTTGTTCTGTAAACATAGGCACCCAATAAATTAAAAGATTATATGTTACGGAGTAAGAGAAAAAATTCATTACTCCTACACGTATACATTGGGTTAATTCTTATTATGAAGAAGAAAAAAATCATGTTAAGGAAAATAAGATTTCGTTTTCCTATAACATCCAAAAATCAAAAAATAAATTGGAAGTTCGAGAAAAAATTACCTCACCTCAAAATCCAAGCATCTTCATAAACCAACATCAACCCCCCTTATCCAATTTCATGACTAGAATTAATTCAAAAAAAATCTTTTTGAGAGCATAATTCGTAAATTGAATTATTTCCGGTAAAACTCCTATAAGCTAAAGTTCATACAATTCCAAACTATTTTTGTTAATCTAACCAATATAATTATTGCTTTCTATTTGATTACATCAAGAAGTCTTTTGGACAAAACTTTTGCCCTGTTTAAATCATCTACATAATTTTAGGACTTAACTCTTATACCCCATATATTTACTAAGATCTCTCTGATAATTAATTCAAGCAGTAGCAAAACTCAGAGTTTTTGATTATTCCTTATAAGTTCACCTCAAACTTTTGCTCTAGAATAGCAAAAGCTTAAGTATGGGGGTATTTGATAAGTTGTAATTATACCTACTTTTATAGTATTGTTATTATGATATTTTACTTTATCTTTGCCCTTTTTTGTTTATTTTGTTCAATAAACTGTTCTTATTTTGTAAATTTTATTTCTAACTTAGTTATTTTTGTTTTCCAAAGAAATTCAGAAAAAAGTCAAAATTTGACTTGACACGCCCGTGTCATTGACTTGACATGCCCGTGTCAAGCACTCAGCGCCTTCTTTCAGTCGACACTCAACGATTTTACTATTCAACAATCGATGCCAACAAGTCATGCCCCCCATCACGCCTGTGTCAAAGTCGACACTCAATGCTTTTTCAACACTCGACGCTGTCGAGATTAGAACTGCCAGGTGTCCAAGTCACACCCACAGTCACGCCCGTGTCTGATACTTGTCACGCCCGTGACAAACACGTATCACTCCCCGAACCTTCCAGAATGGCGCCAGCTCGCCGAAGTCACCATGTCAAACACGATAGCTGTGACACGCCCCCTGTCACGTCCGTGACCAGGGCGTCTCACACCAGAAATTTTGTCTATAAATAAAAAAATTCTGTAATGCCCAAGGGTTCACTTTTTTGAGCCAATTTTAGTGTGTCTTCTCGTGGGCTACCCTTGGTGTTTCCAATCCAATTAAAGGAGAACTTTCTCCCCCCTACCTTCTTATGTTTCTTTAAGCTTTCTCTTTAGCTTTGTATTAGTTTGTAATAGCTTTAATTATAGAAATAAAAATTATGTTCTTTCATTTTTTTTCTCACTACTTGGAATGAAAATTGATTTGGGTGGCTCATTTTTCTTCTTCTTTTTATCCTTCTGTTCATCTTTGTTCATCTTTATGAAAGTGTTTGGGTGTGTGTATGAGAGTAATTTGTTTTTATATATATATGCTCTTAGTTAGTTGTCATGTTAGGTTTCATTATAGGTTTTTTTCTAAAAAATGAGCCGTTATAATGGCAAAAAAATTTTTAAGTCTTCCTTTCAAAATCAAAGTTGTATTGAAAACTTTTTAAAGGCTTATATTTTCATTCCTATGAAATTGTAAAAGAGGTTTTAAAGTGTTTTGTTTTTTTTACTTTACTTAGCTTTGTTTTAGGATTGTAAAACCTTTTTTTGTTCCTTTAATTTTTTATTTTAACTTTTTCATCACTTTTTTGAAATCCTAAGGATGAAAATGTAAACATTTTATTTTTTCAACAACTTTGATTTCAACTTTGTTTTCAAAAACTTTTGCTTCTTTAATTTTTATTTCATCTTTTTATTTGTTTTTGGCAAGTTTTAATGGTAGAAAAGTTGTAGTTTTAATTTTTAGGTATCTTTAATTTTGTGTTATTTCTATGTGTGTGTGAGTGTATGAGGATAGTCTTATTTCTTTCATTCTCCCGCCCACTGATTTGAGCCGGGACACGCAATTTTATTGCTTTATTCATTTATGTAGAGTGTGTGAGTGTAGGTGATAACTTTTCATGCTTTGTTTATCGCTTTCTCAATTATGTAGAGTGTGTGCGTGTGTGCATTTATTTTCGCCTACTCGTTAAGAGTTAAATGGCGCTTTGCTTAAATTTACTGCCTACTCAGTTTCTAGTGGGACTTGTAATTTTCATTTTTTGTAACTTAGTTTCTTTTTATTTATGCATTTATTTCCGCCTACTCGTTAAGAGTTAAATGGCGCATTGCTTTCATTTACCGCCTACTCAGTTTTGAGTAGGACTTGTACTTGCATTTATTTCCCACCTACTCATTCGAGTAGGACTTTCTTTACTTAATTTATTTATGGTTTTGAAGTGTGTGTGAGTGCCTGCATCAATTAGCCTTCAATTAATCTAAATGTCCTCTTTTTTTATATTTTCTCTTATAAACTATTTAGTACTTAAATTCAAACTCACGTTTCACTAAAAACCATAAAGCCGTCCCCATACCGATGAGTTTCTAATCTCTATTAGCCTTCGGCATCGAAGAGCATTGGGACATATAAAATGATTTGAAATAATTTATGAACTTTATTTTTATTTTAATTTAAGGACTTAAGGTTTTCCCCGGGTTAATAACGCATAGGACCACATAATCGATGTGTGGGCTCTATTTCCGTTATCCATATGCAACGCCGAGAGGCTGCACGTATGGACAGATCCCCCTTGGGTAAAGAGAACTGTGTACATACCCTCAAAAGAGGACGAGCGTAGTTCTACCGAATTGGGTTCCCCACCCAATAGCGGGGTTCTTAGCGTAATGTGGGCGTTAAGGGGAATCATTCGTCGGACTAACATTCGGTCGAATAGCCTTAGCGTCAAGGTGAGCGATATCCCTAGACCCAGGTGAGCTCATGTTTATGGAACCTCCACGGCCAAGTGCATTTTATTAATTTAAAAACTAAGTTCAATAATTGTTAAGAATTTTTTTAGTCTTAATCCAATTCGATGCCGAACGTTAACCCGTCATCGAATTAATCTAAGTAAAATTCTGCTCTCTTTTCTTTCAGTTTTAATTTAACTAAAAATCCCACCTTACTGATAGTAAGATAATAGTCTTCCTGGAAGAGTAAATATAATAAACACGCCCCCAAAAACAATATGACCTCGGTATTCTCCCGAATACCGAGTACTACGCGATAGGTGCACTTGCCTCCTCTCGTTAGAAAACTCGATCTTCTAACTCGGCCAGCGGAATCAGACCATTTCGAACCACCCACAGTCGGTCTCTATTCTGCGGCCATCAGCACTACCAGTCAGACCTATCATACGCCTCAACGCTGGTGCACTAAGCGGAGCTCCTGCGTACTCTTGTCGACTGGCATTCCTGACTTTATTTGGTTAAGTGCTAAACCATACCTTCTGAGTCAACGTATTGGTGTCGGTGCGATGACTCTCCTATACCGAAGACCCACCACCTTTATGCACATAAAACATTAATGTATTTCCCACCGAGCCAAAGCTTCCAAGACTATCCTGTCTGTCACAAATATCTACCGAGCCATCGGCTCGCCGAGCTAAACTATCTATCACCAAACAACGGATCCTATCGCTCGTGAAACCCAACCTAACTCCCACCACACAGGGGAGTGTGAGTGCAAGTGTAATCCTAGAGTATTTTTAATTACTCTTGTATTCCATTTAGTCTTACGGCTTACGTTAACCGTTGACTGCCCAAGGCAGTCCCTGTGAAGGGCTCTCGAGGGCACTAGGAACTACGATGGGCTGAAGCCCAAAGCTCCCTTTCGCAAGGTACTTATCATTATTGGTATCTACCCACAGCTAACCCCATTTAAAGTTATACTAAATATAACCCTAGCATATTATTGACTCTCTTTCCCTCCACAGGAAGGACGATGTTTCGTCGATCCCGAGCACCATTTAACACCAGTCAACCCAACACTTCTACATCATGAATCCTAATGATGAACTCATTTTCACTTCACCAAAATCAATTAACTATTAACCCGATCTCCCTATGTCCATTCCACATGTTATCACAATCTCTGTAGTTTTACTAAATGCATACCAATCTATGTTATATGATGTACATGACCGGAGGTACTCCAGATTTTCATTCAAAATCCCAAAGATAATTATTAGGGATCTATCTTGACACATTTAACATAAATCATGAAATTTGTAATTTTCCAAATTAATTTGGCATTTATTAAATTTTCCCAAAAGTTAAGCCATGGGTGATTTTATCATGAAGTACTAGTTTTCCTTAAGTTATCGCCGCCCAAAAATTATGAACACTATATGATAGAAAAATATCAGTGAATACTAAATTTCACAGATTTTCATAAATATAATATCCTCTAAATAATTAATTCAAGATAATTTAAATAATTAGAGATAATGAAGGGAGTAACACAATTCATAGTCCAAATAGCATACAAAAATTAAAAGAGCCTTATTATTATAATAAAATATTACTGACTAAGTTTCATGCAATTCCAAGGTCAGTAAGCTATATAGAAAAATACTTCAATTATTTACATGATAGTGCATTTTATGAAGAAACATTCTTGTAAACTCATCCAAACAACATGTAATAATTTTCTAAGCTATATAATGCCCTAAAAAGTTCTCTGGCCAAGTGACACAATTTTCAAGCAAGGTATAACATTTATTATCGATTTATCAAAGCAAGGTGCACTAGTTCACTTTATACATGAAGTACTATGGGAAAATTTCCAATCATTCCAAATACCTTACTTGTGTATCTAAATGATAATTAATTAGCATTGCCACAGTTTCATAACATTCTAAGTTAATTTAACCATGGTTACTCCAATATCATCAAAATGGGCAAGGTGAAGGTAATATCTACAAGTATGAGCTACTGTTATCTAAGCATCCTATAATAAATTTAAGAGGTTAATATTACTACAAAATTACCCCTACCAAAACCTCATGATGATCCAAGGTCATAGGACCCCTTAACTATTCCAAAAGGTGTATAGACCTAATTAATTTTCAAGTGATTAAAGTGGGGTGTATGTGTGCAAATACCATTAAATTCCTTCATAGGGCATTCTACCACCCTAAGATCTCATGGACTAAACACGAAGTCCATACAAGGAAATATCACCCCATGTCCTTTACAAATCCCCAAAGTTCAACCTTAGGGTTTGAACTAGGTTCCTAGGGTAAATCCACCTTATTCCACCCCCAAACTCCATGTGAGGGTGTTTAATGTCACATCAAATAAGTGGCCCAAGTTTATACCTCTGTTGAGGTGATTTGGTCACGCAATACCCACAAGGGACACTTTGACCTAAACAACCCTTTTAGTCCTATTATAAGGTTTACCAAATTGCAAACGAAATCATCTCCAAATGGGGTGAAAGTTTATACAGAGTCATATATTGACCCCAAGGACCCCTCACCAAAATTTGGGAGGATTTGGAGGTCATTAGACCCTTTAATTAAACGTTACATGAAGAATAAAATAATTTCCAAAACCTTAGAAAAATATATTCCAAAATTCCCATTTTTGAATATTTCTTAGAACAAGATATGAATGGCTCATGCTCCTAATTTCATGTCATTTGGATGTCAGGATTTATTGGGGTACCCCAAAGAATCTCTAATCAACCCTAAGTATAAACCTCACCAAAATGAGTTTTATGGTCTTACCTAAACTCCAAATTGGTTCAAATCACTTTTAAACTAAACTAGACCTATAGGGCTATGAGTTTCATGTTGACCACAATTTTTGAAAAGGCCTCTAAGTATTTTAAATTTAAATCCTAAGGCAGGTGATTTTCTGTGACAGAAATAGACATATACAAAATTTAATACATCTGGATCTGCATAGATCATAAAGCAAGATCGGGTGAATCCTTCTTTTCTTCTTCCTCCAGCTGATGGACATGATCTACCCGACCTGTAGCAAACTCAAAGCCTAATTCCCGGCCCTCCGACCACCTCCCCGGCCCACCACCTCCTTTGAGGTGAGGTTATCGGTCGTAGGTGGTTTGGCCCCCGAAGACGGCGGATTCCGGCGAACCCGATAACTTGATTTTCATGGAAAACTAGTGGAAAAATTCAACTGGATCATGCTCAATTGAGCCCGATTCTTATCTATAAAGATTCCTAAGATCTAACCCATGAAGAACGAGTAGAGGAGGACCTGGATTGCGGCTTGAATGCGTGTGCTTTGCCTCCTGACCATTTCCGGCCACCGAGCTTTGGCTCCTCTGCAACTTATACACCAACCTCAATGGAATTGAAAATGAATCAGGGGAAACACTTGCCCTTGCTCTGGTGAAGTGCTTAAAGAAGGAATTTGAGAGAGGACGCTTTTAACTCCCAATTTTGGAAAACTCCATTAATGGCCATAAACCCAACTTTTCAGTTTCAACCAAATTAAGGGGGTTGAACCACCCCAATGGCTGGCTAAGTCCTGAAAGCTTCTTTTCTACCTAAGAGGAGTAAAAGCCCCATAAAATTGGGGGTTATGGAGCCTCAATTGTCATGATGGCCATTAAGCCCTAGTTTTCTCTCTCCTCCAAATTTTGGGAAACTCCCATTCTCTCTCTCCTAGTCACCAATTTCTGAAATTGGAGGGCCCTAAAGGTGCCTCTCTACCTCCTAGACTAATTGGCCACACTAGTTTGGGCTTAGCCCATTTGGATTGGGCTAGGTTAGCCCAAATTGACCAAATTAGGCTATGAGTTAAGTTTGTCCAAATTAGTCACTTGGGTGACTTAGGCATGGGGCTTTTGGGGCCATTGGGTCCCCAATGATGCCAAGAGACTAAGGGTGAGGTCATTTGAAACTTAGGTGGTCAATTGACCAAAATTGAGAAAAGTTGACTTTATTAGGCTTAAGGTTGACCCTGGTCAACTTGGCCTCTTTTGTTGACTCCAATGGGTCTCGATGGCTCTAATGGACCCTCTAATGTGTTAGAGATGTTGTTGTGGGGTCATGGAGTCATGGTGAAGCCCTAGGGCCAACCCTGAGCTAGTGTTTGGAATTTGACTATTTCTAGACCAAGGTGGTTCACACCCAAATTCCCATGTTCACCCAAACCCTTTAGTGCTTCCCAGGGTTTTATCATGACCCAATCATGACAAAACCATCCTAGGGGCCTAGAAGTTCGAGGGCTGTTACAAATCCCAATACATAAAAATAAAAATTTTGTCCACGAAATTAAGGTTAGGCCTACAGGGTTTCAAGTATGAGAAATAAAATATAACATTCTGAGAGGTTAAAGGGGATACCTGACGTGAAATGTTCTGGGTACCTTCATTGCATCACGTCTTGAGGCTCCCATGTGTGCTCCTCCTGTACATGATTCCTCCATTAGACCTTGACCAGCGGAACCTTCTTGTGCCGCAAGACCCGTATCCCAGTATCGTCTATCCAGATCGGCTCCAGTTTACCGATCGATCAGAGGCTATAGGCCCATCTATAGTCGTAATCTACTGCTCCGGCCGAAGTAGAGATCTCTTGAGGGAGAAGACGTTGAAGACGTCATGCAAACCCATTAGCTCTGGCGGCAGCTCCAGTTTGTAATCTAAGAGAATGATCCGCTCCAGGATCCTATAAGGCCCCATGTATCTCGGACTGAGCTTCTTCTGACCACGCACCCGCGAGACTCCATGCATCGGTCGTATCTTCATAAACACCCAGTCTCCTACCTAAAACTCTACCTGACGATGCTGAGCATCGTAATACTTGGCATGTCTGCTCTGGGCTTCCAACATCCTGTCTCAAATAAGCTGCACTTGAGCATCTGTATACTCGACGAAATCCGAGCCAAGTGCCTTCGAATCCTCATCCTGGATCCAAGACAAAGGAGTCCTGTATCTCCGCCCGTATAAAGCCTCATTAGGGGCCATGCTGATGCTAGACTGGTGGTTGTTGTTGTACGAGACTTTGATTAACTGTAGCTGCCTCTCCCGTGGCTCTCCGTGGTTCAGTATGCAAAGACGCAACAAATCCTCTAGTGTTCATTGGTGCGCTCTGTCTGCCCATCCTTCTGAGGGTGGAAGAAGTACTAATTGTCAATCGGGTCCCCAAATAAGCCTGGACCGACCTCTACTCCTTAAACGTAAATCATCCATCACGATCGGACACTATCGTCCTTGGCACTCCATGGTATCGGCCGAACTGCTCCACAAACCTCCGCACCAAGTCGTTGACTAGAGTGTCCTTCCTTATCGGTAGAAACTTGGCCACCTTCATCAATCGATCAATGATCACCCATATCGAGTCGTTCCCCGCATGTGACCGAGGAAGACCATGTATGAAATCCATGGCGATATCGTCGAACTTCCACTCCGGCATAGGAAGTGGCTGCAACAATCTGGCTGGACCCTTACACTCTGCCTTCACTAACTGACAAGCCTCGCAATGGGTCATGAAGTATGTGATATCCCTCTTCATGCCCGGCCATTACATCGTCCTCTTCAGGTCAGCCGTCATCTTGGTGATGCCCGGGTGCACCGAGTACCTGCTATAGTGAGCCTCGGTCATAATGTCCTCCCGAATCCTGCCCCCAGCTTGTATGTACACCCTTCCTCTATAGCATTACAACCCATCCTTCTCTGTATACTCCCCGGTTGTTCCTTCCTTCAAGGTCCTGAATACCGGCTCTAGCTTGTCATCCATTCTCTTCTCAACCCTGATGTGATCTCGAATATCATCAGTAGTGCTCATCGCGGCCAGATACTCCTCATAAAGCTCTGAGTGGTCCGAAGAAACCAAAGTAATCTTCATATCCTCCATCATCCGTACGAGCTCCATAGCCATCAACTTGGGCTCTGCTCCTAAAGTGGTAGTCTTCCGGCTAAGTGTGTCCGCCACCACATTCGCCTTTCTCGGGTGATAGTGTATCGTGTACTCTTTATCAGATAAAAACTCCACCCATCTTCTCTAGTGGATTTTTAACTCCTTCTATATATCAAGATATTTCATATTCTTGTGATCCAAAAATATATCGCAGTGCATTCCATAAAGATAATCCTTCCAAATCTTCAGAGCGAACACCACTTCTCCCATGTCTAAGTCGTGCACAAGGTAGTTTTGCTCGTGCTTTTTCAGCTGGCGGGAGGCGTATGCTATCACATATCCATGCTGCATCAGTACATCATCCATCCCCTGAAATGACGCATCAGTGTACACCTGGAATCCCTCCTTCCCTAACGGAAGAGCGAGTATAGGGGTCGACGGAAGACGACCCTTCAGCTCTGGGAAGTCCCCCTCGCACTGTGGGTCTAAGTGAACGGATTGTCCTTCTTTGTCAAAGTTGTGAGTAGGATGGCTATCTGAGAGAATCCCTACACAAACTTTCTGTAGTACCTGGCCAATCCTAGAAAACTTCGGACCATCAATAGTCACCTACAGGAGGCACTTAGCAGTAGCTAAGACCTCCATCCCGTTGGGGAGGCGCACCTTCCTGGAAACTCCTGAATATTGTCTTACTCCTTCATGTCCCTTTACGAACTCCTCGGATATGAAGTTGTGTGACGCCCCCGTATCCACCAAGGTGTGGGCAGGTTTGTCGCACACCATAATTATTCCAATTTATATAAGTATGTTTAGGTAACTGAGCCTATGGTTTTCTTTCCTAGTATGTTATTATTTTTTATTGTTTCTAACATTTCAAAGGTAAAATACAACATTAAAATTACTAGCATACCTGCAATCACCCGGCCCGGGTCCCGGGGTGGAGCTAAGTCTAAAGCATACACCTGCTCCCTCTCTTGACTCTGATCTCCGCACTGGAAACCACGCCCTCAACCTGCAAACTTCTGAGCGGGCAGAGCAGCCTGTGGTGCTGGTAGAGGTTCCCCTCTCATGGGGCAGTTTCTTCGAATGTGCCCTACCTGATGACAGTTGTAGCACTCAGTCGGGGGAAGTGCCACACCCCCGGGCCTCTGTATCTCCCACATCTGAAGAGTTTGAGGGGCCAATACCATTGGCTCCCTCGGCTCCTTCCTCACCTTTTGGCGGGGTTGGTCCTCTGCCCTTCTCTCATTAGCAAACCGGCCCCTCCACTGATACTTCCTGTCTCCCCAACCCTGATCCTCTGTTGGCCTCTTCTGGCATCGAGTCGTGTGCCAATCAGCCTCCACCCTCTTTTCCATCTCCAGAATCTGAGGTATAGGCCAATCAGATACAAATAGAAGAGCCTGTCTCAGATCCTCTCGAAGACCCTTATAAAACCTCTTGGTAAACCCTGCATCATCTGTAACTCCCACGGTTTTTGTGTGATTATTTAATCATTATTTGGCAGTACGTTGACGCATGTTTGACTGTGTCATTGTTAGATCTTGGCCTTAGATCTTTAGGTTTTCTTAGTGGTTGTGTTATAGCCTGGTTGAAAGATTCCCTAGCAAGATAGTGTCAATTTTGGTGACCCGGTGAGGCCTCTTCGGGAATGCTATTATTTTGGCTTCGGGAGGTGTTAGCCCGATTTTTGTTTGTCGGATGTTGATTCCGACTTCGCTATTGGATTCGTAGCGTCGAATTTAGCTACGGTGTGAATTTCGTAAAATTCCGAGATCTTTGGGTTTTGGCGTCGTTTTGAATTTTTATTAAGTAATTAATATAATATATTATTATATTGATTTTTATTATAATAGTGGTTGTAATGGCTGAGTGTTAATGTAGTGACTATTATAATAGATATTATATATAGCATATTTTTGTCTTAGCCCTATTCATCTTCCCCAAAACCGACGGCTAGCTTCTGGCGGAAGGAGACAAGCGACGGAAAAGCCTGGAGCCTTCGACCCCAATTTCAGGAGTTTTAGAGCTCGAAATTCTTGTTTGAGGGTGGATTCAGACTGCTCTCGCCTAGATCATTGTCCCTAGGGTAAGTTTTCCGAGTTCTGTGGTCTTTATAGAGGTCAAGGATTTTGGTTTGTCCCTTTCTCCCTCTATAAAGCTTCAGATTTCCTTGGCTAGCTGTTCTTGTGGCCAGATCTGACTGGAGGAGTGGTGCTGGCAAAGCTTTTCTTGAATTGAGGCAACTGGTGCTATTTTTCCCTTGCCAAGTTTGACTTTCTTTTTTTTCCTTGTGTTATAGCCATTTATTTACTTTCTTAGAACCTAGGGTTTGCTGGAAAATTACACAGTTCAATTTGTTGTATGTAGAATAATGTTTCAGTTGGTTGGTTAAGGCCTGGTTTTGGACTGGATATGTTCAGTTAGTAGTTGTAGAGTTAGTGGTAGCAGGTTTCCTTCAAGTCGGCTAATTTTAAGAGTTGAATCTTTCTAGTTATTACTGTTGTCATACCTCTCCCAGCTCAGTTTTAATAAAATAATTTTTTTTTCCAAGTATCTGTCTTGAAGCGTTGAGTGTATCTTTGTGCAGAAGTCCTGTTTTTAGGCTAAGTATAAAAGCATTGAGTGTGGTGTACACACTCAATGCTTAGCTGTTTTGGTCTGGAGTCTAAGTAAAAAAGCATTGACAGTGTTGAGTGAGGTGAGCTCACTCAACACCGTCTGCCTTTTTAACTTTTCTAATTCTTTTGGCATTGAGTGAGTTGAGCTCACTCAATGCCATCTTGGCAGTCAGACTTTTTTAAGTCTTTTGGCGTTGAGTGAGTTAAGCTCACTCAACGCCGTCTAGCAAGTAAGACTTTTTTATGTCTTTTGGCATTGAGTGAGTTGAGCTCACTTAACGCCGTCTGCTTAGCTTGGTAGTTTAAGTCAAAAGCGTTGAGTGTGGGGAGCTCACTCAACGCCTTTGGTTGTTTAGCGATGATAGCGTTGAGTGTGGTGATAACACTCAATGCCTTTGTCTATTTAAGCTTTTAATCCAAAATCGTTGAGTGTGGTGAACTCACTCAATGCCTTAGTTTGGTTTTGCTGCTAAGTAAGAAAGCGTTAAGTATGGTGAGCTCACTCAATGACTCCTTTTGTTTTTCTGCTAAGTGAAATAGCGTTGAGTGTGGTAAGCTCACTCAACGCCATTTCTTTGTTTTGTTGTTAAGGCAAATAGCGTTGAGTGTGGTAAGCTCACTCAACTCCTTTTCTCTGTTGAGCTGTTAAGGCAAAAGCGTTGAGTGTGGTGAGCTCACTCAACGCCCTTTTGCTCGCTTTGCTGATTTAAGCAAGAAAGCGTTGACAGCGTTGAGTGAGCTTAACTCACTCAATGTCGTCATCTAGAAAGTGTTGACAGCGTTGAGTGAGCTGAACTCACTCAATGTCATCAGCTGTTTGTGTAGCTAAGTGTTTAAGCTGTTTGTTCAAGATTTATTGGGGTTCACTCTGGCTTTTTAGTGGATATAGGACCACAAGCCTGGTAGTATTTGTGAATCATTTTAATACATGAGTTAATCTTGATTAGTGGGTTGAGTTGGACCGATGCCGCCGCCCCCTCTTTTCTTGTCTTGCTAGACAATTGGATTGTTTGGTTGAGTTGGACTATGCCGCCTCCACAGTACCTCTTGAAAAGATTTAGGTCTGATGGTCCTGGTTGGAAACTATTGCTACCAGCCCAGGCCCGTGTTTTTTTTCTTTTTCTCTAGTATTAATGATTCTTTTGATTCTTACACTCTGTTTAGATATTTTGTTATCCTGCTAATTCTACTTTCAGATATTCTAGAAGCTTGGCTTCATCCTCGCACTTGGTCCACCTTTGTTTACTCTATTTTGATGAGTATATTACCTTTACCTATTTCATAATATTCTTTTAGCTGACTTTGTCAGCATTCCTTTAATACGGTCTTGTAAACCCTTATGCTATTCTCTTGCATATAATCTAATTTCTCCTTTTCTATTTTTATTCTCCCTTGCTGAGGTGTTCTTTCTTTGAATGCCTCAGGTTCCGGGCAGTAGCGGGTTGAGCGGATAGTTTACTTTTGAGTTGCTAGTGATCTCCTGGGTTGTTGAGATTCCTCTTCCTCATCTTTGTGAGGTAGATAATTTCTTGTTTCCTTATATATCGACATGCATACTCACCAGTATGTTCGTGTCAGGTTGTTGACGCCCACTTGTGGTTTTCTTTGGTGATGCTAAGTATGTGACTTAAACTGCTGTTTTTGCCTTTATGAAGGTTGTTTACTTGCTCTCTGGGAATGTTTTATGCTAGGATGCATGTTAGGTATTTTAACTCATAAAAGCATTACTATATGTACTTCATACATGCCATATTTATAAACCTAAAGTACTAATTTCCAAAGTAACGTAAAGACTAATTTCATATTATACTAAATTTAGAGTCCTGCATTTCATGAGTTGTCCTTCGGGGATGTTTATGCTCATGTAGGATGTCAAATCACCTTAACCAAGGTATTTTTCGCAGCGTATAAATATATTTTACTTGTGTACTAGTTGATCCACTATGCCGAGGGATACGGTCATCCAACTTAATTGGATTTCCTTCATAATAAATTATGATTTTATGTTAAACCTTAGAGTTTGGAGTTTTGTCTGAGCGCCTGCAGTTATCCCCTACACGACGAGGCATCCCGACGCTTATTTTCCCCTACTCTGATATAATTTTATTGATGAGGAAATGCGGGTCGTGACAGTTGATATCATAGGGAGGTTTCTAGACAAATGGTCAGGCAACCTTTCTTTGATTTGTGTTAGTTATTTAGTATCATATCATACACACACTGATGTGTCATCAATACATCTTTGCTGAAGCATGAACACTATAATCATAAGAATGACAAGAAGTATACGGGGTATATTATGTAGTATGGGATGCATAATATGTGTTTGTATATGGATCCACCATAGGTGGCAACATGTCAGGGTTATGTTGTATAGGATGCATAACCTCATGACATGAATGCCCATTAGCACGTTTTCTCTTTTCATTGCATGCAATGTTATATAGTATGGGATGCATAACATTGCATGTGTACGCTGCTCATAAAGTGCATTAGGCCCTTTTATAGAATGCATAGCACAACATGCATAGCATAATATAGCATAAGAACAACATGCCAAGCTAAAGATGTATATGATGACTAAGTGCACACATGGTTTTGAGTCAAAAGAATACGAAATTCATGCATTCATGGTTTAGGCACTTGATTTAGTGTGATGATTGTGTATCATCCTAAGATAAGCATAATATCATTATTGAAAATCCGAGAGCAAGTTAGCAGTTTAAGCAAATACTTAAGTATGTTTTGTCTGTACTAGGTTGTTGGTTCTAGCGGAAGGGCTAGGTTTTGACTAGTTGTTTGTATGTTAATAGAATGTCTAGGCGTCCTTCGACGAGGTTGAATCCCCAATCTTAGGTCGAGTCTTCGGGTGCACAAAGCGGTGCGATGATGGAAAGTCTGCGGCAGAGCAATGAAGCTTTGTCGAGGCAAATGGTGGATGTGCAGTCCCAGATCCAGTCTCTGTTATCAGTTATGTCCGGGCTATCTCCGAGAGTGCAGGATCCTGCCGAGGGTCGAGCTGTTCCTGCCCCTCCTGCTCCTCTAGTTCCTCCGGTAGTGGTTCCACCAGAGATGACGTTTATCTCGCACTTTTAGCGACTCAGGCCTCCTACTTATGATGGAAAGGCATATTTTATGATCTTGGATGATTGTCTTATATCGATCGATGAGAGGTTTTCCTACTCCGGAGTTACTGACGATCAAAGGGTGATGATCTTTGCCTATCACCTCAAAGGTTTAGCAAAAAGCTGGTGGATAAGGGAGAAGGAGAGTATGAAAGAAGGATGCTCTTGGGAATCTTTTAAAGAGATGCTACTGGGAAAGTTTCTGCCTTAGGTCGAGCGGGACAGTTTGTTGAATGACTTCTTACACTTAAAGAAGAGGCAACTCACAGTCAGTGAGTACGAGATCGAATTCAGTAAACTAAGTCGGTTTGCCCCGGGCTTGGTATGTTCTGAAGCGGATCGAGTTAAGCGATTTCTTGGTGGTCTAAGAAGTGACGTCCAGCAGTTAGCCAATGCTTATGGATCAGCTAGTTATGCTGATTTGGTAGAAGTTGCATTAAAGGTCTAGGTGATTGATAATGCAAAGAACAGAAGACAGCAGATGAGAAAAGATTAACGGAAGTCCGATGAGGGTAAGAACACCCAGGTATCCGGTGCTGCTCCAAGGAAGAGGAGTAAGGAAGTATGTTGTTTTTGTGGCTTACCAGGCCACCCTTTGGAAATATGTTACAAGAGAATTGGAGCTCAGAAGAAGGAGCAAGTTCATGCGATTCAAGGTGCTCCTAAGGGGGACTTAGCGTGTACTTTGTGCAAGAAGAAGGGGCATGATGTTATTCGTTGCTCGTTAAAGGATAAGGTTTTGTTTTAGTGTGGAAAGAAGGGGCATGTTAAGACAAAGTGCCTGCAGCTCCAGCCCGTTCTTCAGCCAGTCCTACTTCAGGTATTACCACCGCCTCAGCGATTGGATAAAGGAAAAGGAAAGCTGAATGTGATTTCCATAGAGGAAGCTCAGACTTCTACTCAATTTATTTCAAGTTAGACTTTCTCCCTAGTTTTAATGTTTAAGTTCGTAGTTATAGTTTTAGCAATTGTTTCCTTTGTTGCGTGCGCAATTTTATAGGAAGATTTAAGGTAAAGAACCGTTGGGCGCGTGTTCTCTTCGGTTCTGGCACTACCCAATCGTTTGTGGCTAGGTCCTTTGTGAAGCGGTATCGTTTGGATCTAGATCGAGTTGGAGGCGCATTTTGTGTCAAACTTCCTTCTGGAGATTTTGTGGATTCGGACCAGGGCATTCAGAGTTGTCTGATTGTTTTAGGGGATTTTCTAGCAAAGGCAGATCTGAAGGTGATCGACTTAGAAGACTTTGATGTTATCTTAGGCATGGACTAGTTGTCCATGTATGATGTTGTCATCCAGTGCAAGGGTAAGCGCTTGGACTTCAAAAAGTACAACAGTCAACCTGGGAGTGTTTATGGTGATCTGCGCCAGGATTCTCCAGTTATTTTTGCGGTATGTGCTCGGAAGCTGCTAGTTTCCAGCTGCTTTTCTTGTTTGGTCTCAGTTTTGGGTACAGTTGGTAGTTTGCCGCGTTTAGAATAGATTCCTGTTGTGCGCGAGTTTTCAGATGTGTTTCCTGATGATCTTACTTGTCTTCAACCTGATAGAGTTGTTGAGTTTGTGATAGATTTGGAGCCGGGCACGCGTCCTATTTCGAAGGCGTCGTATCGGATGGCCCCGCAAAAGCTGGAGGAGTTGCGTATCCAGCTGGATGAGTTGTTAGAGAAGGGTTTTATAAGGCCGAGTTCATCGCCTTGGGGTGCTCCTGTTCTGTTTGTTAAGAAGAAAGATGGATCGATGAGGCTTTGTATCGATTATAGAGAGCTAAATAAGGTCACTATTAAGAATAGGTATCCCCTACCGAGGATTGACGATTTGTTCGATTAGTTGTGTAGTAGAGCGGTGTTTTCTAAGATTGATCTTCATTCTTGCTACCATTAGCTCAGGATCCGTGAGTCAGATATCCCATGGATTGCTTTTCGATCTAGGCATGGGCATTTTGAATTTCTGGTAATGTCGTTTGGCTTGACCAACGCGCCCTCAACCTTTATTGATATGATGAACCGTGTGTTCAGGGACTTCCTGGACAGGTTCATGGTCATGTTTATAGATGACATTCTGGTATATTCCCGCAATGTTGAGGAGAATACCCAGTATTTACGATTAGTTTTATCCACTTTGAGGGACCACAAGTTGTTCGCCAAGTTGAGCAAGTGTGAGTTTTGGTTGCCTCAGGTTTCATTTCTGGGCCACGTGGTTAATAAGAATGGGATTTCAGTCGACCCAGAGAATGTAGCTGCTGTGATGGAATGGAGTAGGCCTGGCACACCCAAAGATATTAGGAGCTTCTTAGGGTTGGCCGGCTATTACAGGAGATTTGTGGAGGGTTTCTCTACCCTGGCATGGATTATGATGTTTATATGGATGTATCGCATGTTGGGCTTGGATGCGTGCTGATGCAAGAAGGGAAAGTGATTGCGTACGGGTCAAGGAAACTGAAGACCCATGAGAGGAACTATCTGACGTATGATTTAGAGTTTGCAGCCGTGATTTATGCCCTGAACCTGTGGAGACATATGCTTTATGGCGCACAGTGCAAGATTTTAATCGATCATAAGAGCTTAAAGTATGTCTTCACCCAGAAAGAATTTAATTTGCGCCAGCGGTGATGGTTGGAATATATTATCGATTATGATGTTGAGATCCAATACCATCCGAGCAAGGATAATGTGGTAGCCGACGCCCTAAGTCGGAAGGCCGGGAAGATTTTTAATCACTCTGTCGAGCTGTTGGTAGAAGAATTCCTCTTGATGAATATTTCTGTGGGGATTTGTGACTTGCAGAGTAATTTGGTAGTAGCAGAGCCGTCTTGGATTGCACTTACAAGGCTATATCAAAAGGATGATCCGGATCTACTGCACTTGTACCTTAGAACTGAGAAAGTTGAGTTACAAGATTTCTCTATTGATGATGCGGGTACTTTGAGGTACCGCGACAGATTTTGTATCCCCACCGTTATGGATATCCGAGTTAATTTGTGCAGAGAAGCGCATGGTTCTAGTGTTGTCTACCAATATGTATCAAGACTTAAAGCAAAATGCCTGGTGGTATGGTATGAAGGGTGATATAGCCAGGTTTGTTTCTTAATGCTATACCTGCAAGCGTGTAAAGGCCGATCATGGAAGGCCTGGTGGCAAGTTGACTCCCTTGGAAATTCAACCTTGGAAGTGGGAGGGCATTTCGATGGATTTCATCACGGGTTTATTGAGATCTCCTAGGGGGTATGATTCAGTCTGGGTTATTATTGACATATTTACGAAGTGTGCTCACTTCGTACTTTATAAGATTGACTACCCTATGAAGAAAATAGCTGAGTTGTATCTGAATGAAGTCATCCGGTTGCATGGAGTTCCATTCAGTATTATATCTGACTGAGACTCCCGGTTTACATCTCGCTTCTAGAAGAGTTTGCAAGAACAGAGGACTGGCTGGACTGATTGACCGAAGAACGGAGTATAGGACATTCCTTCTACCACCTGACTTGTAGGACAGACACCTATTAAAGAATAACTCAAGCATACGGCCTAGAAAAGATGAACTTCTCGCTACTAAATCGAAAGTTCTCAGCGGGTTTTGCGATTGGGACCACTTCAGAACCCCTTTTTTGGTTTTTGGGGGGTTGCGCTGGCCACCTGATCTACAGTCCTAAACTAACCAAATGTTGCCAATGTTCCGTGTAGGAAGCGCCCTTCCCCAATTGAATTTTCACTCGGAGAAAGGTAGCGAAGTGAGTTCAGTTTTTCTAATTGATTCTTCTGCCTATCCAGAGTGTTGGATATAAAGCAATGATTTTTTTTCTTTCTTCTTTCTCGATCACTGGAAGCAATCTTCACTGGCACATCTATGGGGTTTCCCCAAGGTGTCAAAAGTCTGATCTAGTTAGCTCCTAAGATCGCGATCCACGGCTCCTCGTTTAGGAGTTTCTCACGCGTTCACTCTGGTGAAGGTGCTATTGAGATATTGGGCCCTTATGGTATCTCGTACACATTCCGACGATTGGCCCCCACAGACGCCGGGGAGGCTGAAGAAAGGTTTGATACTAAAACCGCGACGTTTTTCCTACGATTTCCCAAGGATGGCCGATTTCCTCTAGACTCTATCCCTTTTTTTCGAAGATCTTGAAGATCTTCAAGATCTGTATATTGAGCTAATAGAAGGAATGGATAGAGGAGTTGTGTTGTATAGAGTCTCCAATAGTCTTTGTATTCAAGCCAGAACACTAGATGATCGAATCGACAAGGGGAAGGAAGCTTTTCTTTCCCAGGTCTAGACTAGTTATCCTCTATAATAGAAGAGGATTCGCCTAACCCAGAGAATAGTGGTTTGGGCACAAAGGTGTTGATAGAGAAGGAGGGACATCAAAAAGGATTGATCTTTTCCTAACGGCGGAGAGTCAAAGAAGGAAGAAATAGATTTCAGTGCGTGCTTGGTGCTTTCTTTATGAAATAGTATACAAAAAAGAACTGGACTAAGCCCAAGCTCTGACTCACTCTCCGGCGGTACACATCGAGCTATGAGTCCCCAGGGAAGAGACTTCCTCAATCCAGGGACCAACGAACCACCTCTCACCCGACCAAAGATTGCCTGGTGCGGTGCTCAGAACGGCTCTGAATGGGGCGTCTCGAAAGCGGGCTGGAATCGGAAAGAGTCACGATTGAGAAATTTTCCCAACTTAGCTTGCAGCAGCTCGACCTGAGGTGGCCCGTATGGGCCAGCGGCTCGATCCAGCACTGAGGCTGGCTGATGCAACTTCGGGTGAAAGAAGTCAAAGCTGGAAAGCGACGGAGGACCGCCCGTAGGGGGTTTACTGCACAAGGCCCCTGCAGAGGAAAAGCTTGATCCCAGCAAATAGAAGATGCTCAGATTTCTTAGTTCGTTCGTGCAATGAAGAATTTGATCTGAAGAGAAAGAAGAAAGTCAACCACGTTTGGGTAAGGATTTGAGGTATTCTACCGCATACCACCCGCAGACCAATGGTCAGATAGAGTGAGTTAATCAGATAGTGGAGGACATGATCAAATTCTATATTTTAGACCACGGAGGAGCATTAGATTAGCGTTTGAGGCTTATGGAGTTTGCTTATAATAACAGTTATCAAGAAAGCTTGCAAATGGCTCCTTTTGAAGCTCTGTATGGGAGACACTGCAGAACTCCCCTATTTTTGGACTGAGGTTGGCAAGAAATCTTTGTTGGGTCCGGATGCGCTTGAAGAAATGGAAATTGTTGTGAACCTTATTCGAGTGAAGCTTCGGATAGCTCAGGAGCATTATGAGAAGAACACCAATCAGCGTAGATCTGATTTAGAGTTTGTTGTGGGGGACTTGGTATTTCTTACAGTTTCCCAGATGGTTGGAGTTAAGAGGCTCGATAAGAACCGGATGTTGGACCCAAGGTATGTCGGATTGTTTAAAATTGTTGAGCGTATCGGTGTGTTAGCATACAAGCTAGAATTGCCTGCAAATTTTCCTGGCGTGCACAATGTTTTTCACGTAAGCCAATTGCGGAAGTGTATGTTAAGCGATAGGAAAGTTTTGAATTCTGTGCCCCAATTAGAGCCAAATCTTTCTTATGTTGAGATGCATGTACGCATTTTGGATACTCAAGATCATGTGTTGTAGAGGAAGATCATTCCAATGGTTAAAGTTTTGTGGAGAAACCAGGACGTGGAAAGCGCAACTTTGGAATTGGAGTCGGCTATGAGGGAGGCTCACCCTCATATGTTTACCTGAGTTTTCTTGGTATGTATTCTTCTTTATAACTCTTGGATAGTTACTTTCCTTCTATTGTAGAAGTTTGTGCGTAAAGTTTCGGGGCGAAACTTTTTTTAGGGGGAGTGACTGTAACACCCCCGATTTTAGTGTGATTATTTAATCTTTATTTGGTGTTACGTTGACGCATGTTTGGCTTTGCCATTGTTAGAGCGTGGTCTTAGCTCTTTAGGTTTTCTTAGTGGTTGTGTTATAGCCTGGTTGCAAGATTCCATAGCAAGCCGGTGTCAATTTGGGTGACCCGGTGAGGCCTCTTCGGGAATGCTTGTATTTTGGCTTCGGGAGGTGTTAGCCCGAGTTTTGTTTGTCAGATGTTGATTCCGACTTCGTCATTGGATTCGTAGCATTCAACTTCCCCAAAATCGACAGCTAGCTTCCTGCGGAAGGAGACGAGGGATGGAAAAGCCTGGAGCATTCGACCGCCGATTTCAGGAGTTTTAGAGCTCAAAATTTTTGTTTGAGGGTGGATTCAGACTGCTCTCACCTTGATCTTCGTCCCTATGGTATGTTTTCCGATGTTTCGTGGTCTTTCTAGAGGTCAAGTATTTCGGTTTGACCCTTTTATCCGCTATAAAGCTTCAGATTTCCTTGGCGAGCTGTTCTTGCTGCCAGATCTGACTGGAGGAGTGGTGCTGGCCAAGCTTTTCTGGAATTGAGGCAAGTGGTGCTCTTTTGCCCTTGCCAAGTTTGACTTTTTTTTCCTTATGTTATAACCATTTATTTCCTTTCTTAGAACATAGGGTTTGCTGGAAAATTACCCAGTTCAATTTGCTGTAGGTAGAATAATGTTTTAGTTTTTTGTTTAGGCCTTGTTTCTGGCTGGATATGTTCAGTTAGTAGTTGTAGAGTCAGTGGTAGCAGGTTTTCTTCCAGTCGGCTAAGTTTAAGAGTTGAATCTTTCTAGTTATTGTTGTTGTCATACCTCTCCCAGCTCAGTTTTAATAAAATAATTGTTTTTTTCAAGTCTCTGTCTGGAAGCGTTGAGTGTATCTTAATGCAGAAGTTCAGTTTTTAGGCTAAGTATAAAAGCGTTGAGTGTGGTGTACACACCCAATGCCTAGCTATTTTGGTGTGGAGTCTAAGTAAAAATCATTGACACCGTTGAGTGAGGTGAGCTCACTCAACGCCGTCTGCCTTGTTAACTTTTCTAAGTCTTTTGTCGTTGAGTGAGATGAGATCACTCAATGCCGTCTTGCCAATCAGTCTTTTATATGTCTTTTGGCATTAGGTGAGTTGAGCTCACTCAATGCCGTCTAGCCAGTCAGACTTTTCAAAGTCTTTTGGCATTGAGTGAGTTGAGCTCACTCAACGTTGTCTACTTAGCATGGTAGTTTAAGTCAAAAGCGTTTAGTGTGGGGAGCTCACTCAACGCTCTTGGCTATTTGGCGATGACAACGTTGAGTGTGGTGATAACACTCAACGCCTTGGTCTTTTTTAGCTGTTAAGTCAAAAGCGTTGAGTGTTGTGAACTCACTAAACGCCTTAGTTTGGTTTTGCTGCTAAGTAAGAAAGCGTTGAGTAAGGTGAGCTCACTCAACGCCTCCTTCTATTTTTCTGCTAAGTGAAATAGCGTTGAGTGTGTTGAGCTCACTCAACGCCATTTCTTTATTTTGTTATTAAGGCAAATAGTGTTGAGTGTGGTAAGCTCACTCAACGCCTTTTCTCTGTTGAGCTGTTAAGGTAAAAGCATTTAGTGTGGTGAGCTCACTCAACGCCCTTTTGCTAGCTTTGTTGATTTAAGCAAGAAAGCGTTGACAACATTGATTGAGCTGAACTCACTCAACGTCGTCGTCCAGAAAGCATTAATACGGTTGAGTGAGCTGAAATAACTCAACGCCGTCAGCTGTTTGTGCAGCTAAGTATTTTAGTTGTTTGTTTAAAATTTATTGGGGTTCACTCTAAATTTTAGTGGATATAGGACCACCAGCCTGGTAGTATTTGTGAATTATTTTAATACGGGAGTTAATCTAGATTTGTGGGTTGAGTTGGACCGATGCAGCCGCCCTCTCTTTTCTTGTCTTGCTAGCCAATTGGACTGTTCGGTTGAGTTGGACTGATGCCGCCTCCACAGTACCTCTTGAAAAGATTTAGGTCTGATGGTCCTGGTTGGACACTGTTGCCACCAGCCCAGGCCCTTATTTTTTCTTTTAATCCAGTATTAATGATTCTTTTGATTCTTACACTCTATTTAGATATTTTGTTATCCTGCTAATTCTACTTGCAGATATTCTAGAAGTTTGGCTTCATCCTCGCACTTGGTGCACCTTTGTTTACTCTATTTTGATGAGTATATTACCTTTACCTGTTTCATATTATTCTTTTAGCTGACTTTGTCAGCATTCCTTTAATAGGGTATGGTAAACCCTTATGCTATTCTCTTGCATATGATCTAATTGATCCTTTTCTATTTCTATTCTCCCTTGCTGAGGTGTTCTTTCTTTGAATGCCTCGAGTTTAGGGCAGTAGCTGGTTGATATGCTAGTTTTCTTTTGAGGCTTGCTAGTGATCTCTTGGGTTGTTGAGATTCCTCTTAATCATCTTTGTGAGGTAGAAATTTTCTTGTTTCCTTCTGTATAGACATGCATACTCACCAGTGGGTTCGTGTCAGGTTGTTGACGCCCACTGGTGGTTTTTTTTGGTGATGCTAAGTATGTGACTTAAACTGTTGTTTTTGCCTTTATGAAGGTTGTTTACTTTCTCTCTAGGAATGTTTTATTTTAGGATGAATGTAAGGTATTTTAACTCATAAAAGCATTACTATATGTACTTCATACATGCCATTTTTCTAAACCTAAAGTACAACTTTCCAAAGTAACGTAAAGACTATTTTCATATAATACTAAATTTAGAGTCCTGCATTACATGAGTTGTCCTTCCAGGACGTTTACGCTCATGTAGGATGTCAAATCACCTTAACCAAGGTATTTTCTGCAGCATATAAATATATTTTACTTATGGACAAGTTGATCCACTGGGCCGAGGGATACGACCATCCAACTTAATTGGATTTCCTTCATAATAAATTATGATTTTTTGTTAAACCTTAGAGTCTGGAGTTTTGCCTGAGCGTCTGCAGTTATCCCCTACACGGCGTGGCATCACGGCGCATATTTTCCCCTACTCTAATATAATTTTATTGATGAGGAAATGCAGGTCGTGACATCATCCAGCTGATTGGATTCAACAAACTAGGCAAAGTGAGTTAACTCCTGGTGGTACTCCAGCACCGTCCTGTTGCCCTTCCTCAGCTGTAGGAACCTGTCTTCCAGCTTGTCTCTTGCCAAATGTGGGACAAAGTGTTCAAACTATGCGGCCCTGAACACCTCCCAAGTGATTTCAGCAACCTCCCAATCATCAAACACCATATCCAGAAGTGTCTTCAACCACCTCTTGGCACGAGACTCGAAGCAAGAGACCACCAGAGTTTCCCTCTCCTCCCATGAGCACCGTATCTCGGTCAGCATATCTAACATGATATCAAGCCACTCTTCCATCCATATGGCCAACTCCATCCCAATGTAAGATGGGGGAGAGAGTCCTCGGAAGATGCTCAACCATTTGTCCCCCAAATTCGGCTACGGAGTCGGACACTACTGGGCCCTGAAGACCTCCAGGATGGCCGTCAGAGTCTACCCCATCTCCGACTGTAGAAATGTAGTGGGAGCCGGGGGAGTTGGTGTAGCATTCGGAGTTTGTTGGGCTCCGCCTTGTGGGGTAGGATGTGCCGGGGGCTGCATAACAAAGGCCACTTGTAAGAAATTTGACCCAAACCTAGTTAAAAGTGGACAGTTACAGGTGATCCCCCATATGGGTACACCATAGCTTTCGCTGCTTAGTTTGTCCCCAACTAAACTCGAGCGGGGGTGAGCTAGGGTTAGTGGACTTATACTCTTTCGATCGAGGTTTTACTCTGGTACCAGTTTGTAAGACCCCATCTTTTTTTCCTTTTAAACCAACAGGGTCTTGTGACCAGAACTGCCGCTTTGCGGTGACACCAACACACCCGGGAATGTCATCACTACAAAACACTGATCCTACCGGCCATACCAATTGCAGAAGAGAAGAGTAAGTACAAAGAGTAAAGTAAACTCAAATACTGGTCCACCAAGAATCACATGAACAAAAAATAAATCACCACGAAGGGAGAGTCCGCAGTAATGATAACTCAAAGTACTAATAAGAGGGCTCCTGCCCGATACATCATGATCCTAACTACAAGTCACTGAACACATAAGTAAATCTATAGTAACTACTAATGATCGAGACTCACTGTCCCAGCTGCCTGAACTCATGTGTTAAACTGTCCCGTCTCCAAGCGCATCGAATTTTGGGGCTTCATCTCCAGGTTCGGCTTCACAATCCCCTAAAATGATTTGGTCAACAATAGTTAGTCTAAATTACTAAGTCCTATCATCCCCCACCCCTCCCCCATAGATCCTAGACATCGAGCGGGGAGAAGGAAAGGGAAGGTATTTAAGGTGGAGAGTAACAAAAGTAAGCAGGTGATGGCAAAACTATTATATCATGTGTATAAAACCACAACAAGTGTAAGTAAGCAACTAATATGTATGCAATAAAAGTATACACATGAACAAGATGAGCAAGTAAAAGTACAAGAAGGTAAACAAAGTAAGTAACCATGACCTATAGGACTGCCCATACAAACCTATAGACCAAGGGGTTGTTTTGACATGCCTATTGTATAAAGAGTCTCATACCAATTTATAAAATAGGTGTCAATGGTTATATGCAATTATTATGCTATGTCATGCAAGTATGCTATGGTATGAACATGCAAGTGCAACTTACACACCCGACTCTGTGCACACAGACCTTTAGTTCCCCCTTTTTGGAGCCTATCCTCCCGGGATACCTCCGTAGTGGAAAACAGAAGCCGTGGGACGGGCCTCGCCCACCTCTAAACTAGTATTAGCACTACCAGTCATACCTATCGTACGCCTCAATGCTGGTGCACTAAGAGGAGCTCCTGCGTACTCTTGCTGGCTGGCGCACCTGACTTTATTTGGCTAAGTGTTAAACCACACTTGCCGACTCAACGTATTGGTGTCGGTGTGACGACTCTCCTATACCGAAGACCCACCACCTTTATTCACATGCAACATTAATGTATTTCCCACTGAGCCAAAGCTTCCTGGACTATCCCGTCCGTCACAAAAATATACTGAGCCATCGGCTCGCCGGGCTAACTTCCCCATCACCAAACCACCGAGCCTAACACTCGTGAGACCCAACCTAACTCCTACTACACAGAGGAGTGTGAGTGTAAGTATAATACAAGAGTATTTCTAATTACTCTTATATTCCATTTAGTCTTACGGCTTACGTTAACCTTGGACTGCTCAAGGCATTCCCTATGAAGGGATCTCGATGACACTAGGAACTATGATGGGCTGAAGCCCAAAGCTCCCTTTTGCAAGGTACTTATTATTATTTCTATCTACCCACATAAATCCCCATTTAAAGATATACTAAATCTAACCCTAGCGTATTCTTGATTCTCTTTCCCTCCACAGGAAGAACGATGTTTCGTCGATCCCGAGCACCATTTAACACCAGTAAACCCAACACTTCCATATCATGACTCCTAAAGATGAACTCATTTTAACTTCACCAAAATCAGTAAAATATTAACACCATCTCGCTATGTCCATTCCACATGTTATCACAATTTCCGCAGTTTTACTAAATGTAGACAAATCTAATCTATATGATGTACATGACATGAGGTACTCCAAATTTTCATCCAAAAGTTCTAAGATAATTATTGGGGATCTATCATGACACGTTTAGCCTAAATCCAGAAACTTGTAATTTTCCAAATTAATTTGGCATTTATTAAATTTTCCCAAATTTTAGGCCATGTATGATTTTTATTATGAAGTGCTAGTTTTCCTTCAGTTATGGCCACCCAAATCTTATGAACACTATATGATAGCAAAATATCAGTGAATACTAAATTTCAATGATATTCATAAATATAATATCCTCTAAATAATTAATTCATGGTAATTCAAATAATTAGAGATAATGAGGGAGTACCACAATTCATAGTCCCAAAATTATACAAAAATTACCAGAGCCTTATTATGATCATAAAACATTACTGACTAAGTCTCTTTCAATTCCAAGGTAAGTAAGCTATATAGAAAAATATCTCAAATAAATCCATGATAGTACACTTTATGAAAAATATTCTTGTAAACGCATCCAAACAATATGTAATAATTTTATATGCTATATTATATCTTAAAACGTTCTCTAGCCTAGTGACACAATTTTCCATCACGGTATAGCATTTATTATCTATTCATCAAAGCAAGGTGCACTAGTTCACTTTATACAAGAAGTACTATGGTAAAATGTCCAATCATTCCTAATAACTTACTAGTGCATCTAAATGGTATTTAATCAGCATTGTCACAGTTTCATAACATTCTAAGTTAATTTAACCATGGTTACACCAATATCATCAAAATGGGCAAGGTGAAGGTTATATCTACAAGTATGAGCTACTGTTATCTAAACATCCTATAATAAATTTCAGAGGTTAATATTACTACAAAATTACCCCTACCAAAACCTCATGATGATCCAAGGTCATAGGACCCCTTAATTATTCCATTAGGTGTATAGACCTAATTAATTTCTAAGTGATTAAAGTGGGGTGAATGTGTCCAAATACCACCAAATTCCTTCTTAGCGCATTTAACCACCCTAAGATCTCATGGACTAAACACCAAGTCCATACAAAGACATACACCTCATGTCCTTCACAAACCCCCAAAGTTTAACCTTGGGGTTTGAACTAGGTTCCTAGGTTAAATCCACCCTATTCCACCACAAATAACTTGTGGGGGTTCTTAATGTCACATAAAATTAGTGGCCCAAGTTTCAACCTTAATTGAGGTGATTTGGTCACCGAAGACCCACAAAGGACACTTTGACCTAAATAGCCCTTTTAGGCCTAGGCGATGGTTTACCAAACTCCAAACCAAATCATCTCCAAATGGGGTGAAATTGTTTACCGAGTCCTATATTGACCCCAAGGACCACTCACCAAAATTTGGGATTATTTGGAGGTCATTAGACCCTTTAATTAAACCTTACATGAAGAATGAAAGAAGTTCCAAAACCTTAGAAAAATATTTTTAAAAAAATTCAATTTTTAGATAAGTTATAGAACTAGATATAAATGGCTCATGCTCCAAATTTCAAGTCATTTGGAGGTCAGGATTGATGGGGTCACCCCAAAGAATCATTAATCAACCCTAAGTATAGACCTCACCAAAATGAGTGTTGTTGTCTGACCTGAACTCCAAATTGGTCCAAATTTATTTTACAATAAACTAAACCCATATGGCTACAAGTTTCATGTTGACCACTTTTTCTGAAAAGGCCTCTAAGTATTTTTAATTTATATCCTAAGGTAGGTGATTTTCTGTGACAGAAATATACATATACAAAATTTAATACATCTGGATCTGCAAAATTCTTAAAGCAAGATGGGGTGACTCCTGCTTTTCTTATTCCTCAAGCCAGCGAACATAATCTACCCGACCTGGAGCAAACTCCAGGCCTAATTGCCGGCCCTCCGGCCACCTCCCCGCCCTACCACCACCCCCACCACCTCCGTTGAGGTGAGGGCTATCGGTCGGAGGTGGTTTGGCTATCGGAGATGACGGATTCCGGCGAACCCGACACCTTCATTTTCACGGAAAACTTGTGGAGAAATTCCACTAGATCGTGCTCAATTGAGTCTCATTGTTATCTCTAAAGATTCCTAAGATCTAACCTATGAAGGAGTTGAGGAGGACCTGATTTGCGGCTTGAATGCGTGTGCTTTGCCTCCTCACAATTTCCGGCCACCGAGCTTTGGCTCCTCTGCAACTTCTACACCAACCTCAATGGAATTGAAAAGGAATCGGGGGAAACTCTTTCCCTTGCTCTGGTGAAGGTCCTTAAAGAAGGAATTTGGGAGAGGAGGCTTGTAACTCCCCAATTTTGTAAAACTCCATTAATGGCCATAAACTCAACTTTTTGGTTTCAGCCAAATCCAGGCGGCTGAGTCGCCCCAATGGGCGGCCACCTCCTGAAATCCTCTCCTCTCCCTCAGACGAGTAAAAGCACCATAAATGTGGGGGTTATGGATCCTCTATGGCCATGATGGCCATTAAGCCCTAGTTTTCTCTCTCCTCCAAATTTGGGGAAACTCCCATTCTCTCCCTCCTAGTCACCAATCTCTTAAATTTGTGGGCCCCAAAGGTTCCTATCCACCTCCTAGACCAATGGTCCACACTAGTTTGGGTTTAGCCCACTTGGATTGGGCTAGGTTAGCCCAAATTGGGCAATGAGTTAAGTTTGTCAAAATTAGTCACTTGGGTGACTTAGGCATGGGGATTTTGGGGCTATTGGGTCCCCCATGATGCCCAGAGACTAAGGGTGAGGTCATTTGACACTTGTGTGCTCTCCTAAAAAACTATAAAAGGGGGCCTAAGCCTTCACTTGAATGGGACACAAAAAAAGGAGAATGAGAGAGAGCTCTAAGTTTTTTCGGCGAAGATTTGCAGACTTAAGTCCAGCTCTAAGGCGCGAAAACACTATTCGCCCCTCAACATCCCGCTCAGCACGGACATCTCGCGTGCTTACTCCATCTTCAAGTATGCTCCAGTGCACACCTCCACACTCCAACACGCATTCCGTCCACGCTCCAACACGCATTCTATAGGAAATAATAATACTGTGAAAAGCCCATAACCAAAAAGGTTCTTTTCGGTGCTTTCTTATGTTTCCTTGTAACTGTCTACTCTAATAAAAGAATTTTTTTCAGTCTTGTAGTTCAAATGTTTCTTCATATGTACAGGTGAGCATTGAAGCCATCTACATTGCGGTGCAGAGCCTTGTTTATTCCCTTCTCCTTTTCTCTATGATTGATTTTGGCTACAAAGTGGATAAGTTCTTATGGTTTTTCTTCATTAACTTCATGAGCTAAGTTGACTTTATTAGGCTTAAGGTTGACCCTGGTCAAATTGGCCTCTTTTGTTGACTCCAATGGGTCTCTATGGCTCTAATGGACCCTCTAATGTGTTAGAGATGTTGTGGTGGGGTCATGGTGAAGCCCTAGGGTCAAACCTAAGCTAGTGTTTGGAATTCTACTCTTTGCAGACCATGGTGGTTCACACCCTAATTCCCATGTTCACCCAAACCCTTTAGTTCTTCCCAGGTTTTTATCATGACCCAGTCATGACAAAACCATCCTAGGGGTCTTGAAGTCTGAGGGATGTTACAAAAACTCTCTTACAGCTCAGATTTGTTAAAATCCTACCTCAGGCCAAAGGCCCTACCTCAGTCACATAGGCCCTACAGTCAGATCAACAAATGATCATACCTCAGACTTTATAAATCAAACTTACAACTCAGATCCAAAAGGATCCTATAGTAAGAAAGGAGTGAAAGTGAGTGAAAGATCTACCTTGACTCTAGAGGGGGGTGAATAGAGTATTTTAAAATAAAATTTACAATTAAAAATTGTATGGCAGTGGAAGACTTAATTTACTTGTATGTGTAAGGTGCTTGCAGTAAAATAAAACTAAAGCAAGAAAATAAAGAATCACACAGCACACAGCAAAGATAAACACGCAGCAACTAGAAGACACAAGGATCTATAGTGGTTCCCCAAAAACTTGGGTGCATCCACTCTTCTACCACCCTTGGTAGGAATCCACTGCAGGATGAGTTGATAAGGTGTCATGGATACCAATGAGCTTTTGATAAGGTGCTCAAAAACCAAATCTAGATTTTTTAAAAAGGTGTCTTGCCACCACTGAGTTTTTACAAGGCTCTCAGAACAAGATTCAAAACTTTTGAAGGGAGTTTTGATAACCCTTTTACAGCAGGAAAAGAAAAAGAAAGAGGTGATTATGTCTACTCTGTCTCAAATCACTGAGAGAAGACTAGTGGATTGTGGATGTTGTCAAAGCTCCCCCTGAGATGTAGAATGGTTCAGGAGTGAGAGCTTTGCTAGGGTGATAGGCCTTCAGATGCTTCAAATCTCCAGCAGAGGATGATTCCAGGAGATGCTAAAATATTTGGTGTCTGGATTCCTTGATGTTGAAGTCTTTGAACACTTGAAGATTCAGTAGATTTGTAAATCACAGAAGTTTAAATCTTGATCAGAGAAATTGTGTTGTTCAATCTTCTGTAATGTAATCTAATTCTTCTGTATCTCTTCGTATTGTCTGTGTTGATCATTGTATCTTGTGTATCTATGCTATCAGAATGAAAACTGAAGGAGTATATCATATATTCTCTTAGACGGCCGTTTAATCAGTCATAAATGACTTCCATAATAGACAATTGTATTTGGGGAAAGTCCTAAGCAATATTCCATTTAGTCTTTCCTTGAAACTTGCATCAGATTGATTTAAACGGCTAGAAAATCCTTTGTAATCAATGCAGGAATTTATTCTAATTATAATCCATAACTGTCCTTGAATTTGAATTCAGAAGCGTCGATCTCTCACAGAAATCGTCGATCTGAGCTCTACGATCGTTGAATTGAGCTCAGAGATTGGATTTAGACAACAGACAGAAAACGTCGAACTGAGCTCTACAATCGTCGAACTGAGCTCAGCGACTGGGAAAGTAACTGAAGACAGATCGTCGATCTAAGCTCGAAGATCGTCGACCGGAGTTTGATGACTCAGCAGAGTTGAGCTCAGAGAGCGTCGAACGGAGTTCGACGTTTCGTCAAACTGAGTTCGACGAAAATTGTCTTTGTCTCAGCTCTAAGTCTTGATCTTTGAATGGTCCTGGGGGCAGCTTCAAACCTAAGTTCTATGCCCTAGACTCATTCTAATTTGACCTTTTCAACTATACATCTAGGTCAAACAAATTTTCCTAAAAACGTAGTGATCCTTGCTCAAATTTGTAATAGGGTGTTCCAACAATCTCCCCATATTTGGGTTAGGATTACTATTTACAGGACTCAGTAAGAAATACACAAGCATATACAGAAAAGCAAAATTTAAAATAACAGAGCAGAACATATGACATAACAGCATTCAGATAGAATATCAACAAATGTTTAAAGATGAATGTACTCTCTGCTTACAGAATTCATTTCCTTTCACTGCCTTTCTTAAATAAAATCTCCCTGTTGGGATTGTGAGCATCTTTCTTTAATCTCCTGTCATCTTCTATACCTAAGGAGGTTTGGGATCTTGGCCTTGGGACAACAGCCTCAGGATGCAGTTTTATGTAATCTTCAGGATCAAAGAACTTCCTTGAAGCATATCTTTCCAGTTCTGTCTTTCTTTGCTCTGAAAGAGTAGAGATGTTGGAAGTATCTTTACCTTGTTCTCTTGCCTTTTTCAATTGATCTAGAGCAGCAAGTTCCTTCATCCTGGCAGTCCATGATAGAGGATTGTTTTTTGGATCCTCAAAAGGAATTGAAGGTTCATATCTGTTTATGGTTTCTGAAGCAGTAGATGTTCTTGTAACAATAGTATCTCTGAGTCTGTAAGGGAAAGGACCTTGAGTTGAGTCCATATGTCTTTTTCCTTCCCTTTGCTGTCTGGAATAAGTTCTATATTCTCTCTGACTTCCTCTGTGTTGACCTCTTCTAGACTGATAACTTTTCTGATATTGTCCCTGGGATGATATCTCTGGAAAGATTGGGAGGAGCTTTGCTTTGAAGCAGAGGTTTGAAAGGCTGAGCCTCCACCTGATCCTGAGTCTGGAGGAGGAGGAGGCGGTTGATTCTAGGAGGATCCTTTCTCATACTTATCAAATTTCCTTTTCTTTTTCATAGCCTTTAACTGATTTTTAGAATATTGCATTCAGGCCTCTGTAATCTGGCAGTCATGCAGAATATAATAAGGTATGTCATTAACATCTTTGGCCTTTGTAGGAGGAACTTTCATCATGGCCTTACATCTAGCTTTCCTCTTCTTAGCAATGGTGCCAACAGAGTCATCAGATTCAGTATAGAATGTGTCACTGTCATAACTCTGTGGTCTATCATAAAGATCATCAATTCTTTTTATGTATTCCTCTTGAAGTTTGGATTTCTCAATATCAGTAGGAGCAGGAAGAGTTGGGACAACAGCAGCAGTATCAATATCAGCAGACAGCATTTCAATAATAGTAGATTCAATAGATATAGCAGCAGCAGCAGCAGTACAAACAGAAGCAGCAACATCCTCAGCCTTAAGAGAATTGACATATGATATAATCAGACTGGGATCACATTCTGAAATAGGCACAATGGCCTTAGTGAGGTCTTCAACTCCCTGAGTTAGCAATCTTCTTCTGTAAAGAGTATCAAACTCAAACAGTAGTGACCTGAGGTCCACTATAAACACTGGTACTGGAGCAGCAGTTAGAGCAGGCAGTTCTTCAGCTTCATAAGGCATCTCCCCCTGCCTTGATTCAGTCATGATTGGATCAAGGCACTCCATAGAAGGAATTGCCTGAGGAGAGGAGAAGGAATAAAGCCTGGCAGATAGCTCCTCTATTGATTTGAGGAGTGGAGCCATGGAGGTCTCCAGCAGGTGTAGTAGCTTGGGGGGCCAGTATTCCATACAGCCTATTAACTAAAGCTGATAAATCCACTTGCTCAAGTGGGACTTGAGTAGAGGTAGAGGATGGAAATGCTTGAACTGATGGAGAATGGGCTGCAGTTGATGATGTGGTGGATGGGAGAATGGAGGGTTGAGAGATAGGGATGGTGGAGATGGATGGTATGGGTGTGGAGATGGATGGAGTGAAGGATAGTTGGGAGAGTATATCTTGAAGTAGTTGTTGGTAGGAGGAGGTAGATGCAAGTTCAGGAGGAGAGGGAGGGGAATCATCCATGAAGGAATCTTCCAATATGTTGAAGGATGGAATGTTGAGAGGTGGATAATAGTGGAGTAGGTGGAATGTTTTTGAAGTGGCTGGAGGAGATAGGGGTGATGAGATGGTAATCGGGGAAGAAATAGTTATGGTTGAGGTGATTGTTGTGGTTGATTTGGAGATGGAGGTAGAAATAAGAGGAGGAAAAGGAGGAGAGGAGGCAGGCAGTTCTTCTGGAGCCTGAGAGGAAGTGACTGCAGGAGTCCTTGTGCCTGAAGCTATGGCAGTCCTGGCAGGTTTTATAATCTGCCTGTCCCATTTCCCAAATAGGGCATAGGTTAATCTCTTAGATGCATTGATGTGCATCCCATTGGAAACCAAAAATTCAGGGCACCTGTAATGCAAGAAAACACCTAGGATCCTCCCAAAATTTACAAAACTTTTGTTAATTTTCTTTTTGATCAAATCAAAGAAGATAGTTCCTCAATTCAGATGTTTCTTGTCAACTATTTCTCCCATTAAACAGAACTGATACCTTGAGATGGTATCATGTGCTGAGTGCTTGGCCAATAGCACTTTGCCCACAACATCAGCCAAAAATCTATATTCAACAGATAGATTCTTTTTCAACAACTTATTAGGGTTTACAGCAGAGTGACCCATTCTATCTAACATGGAATCAAATTCTTCAGCAGACATATCAGGGGAATCATCTCCAGAACTTAAGTTGAATACCTCAGTCAGAAGAATAGGGGACAATGGTACCTGAGTCCCGTTGATCGTGCCGACTATAGTATTCTCATCCTGATTATTCGCAGTAAAAACCCATTCCTTTATCTCATCGGCTGCTATCTTCATTCTGGTCGACATGATATCCACCAACTGTTGTTCCTTGAAAAGTTCCAGAATGTCCTTAAAAATTTGATCGCTGCCATCAAAAGAATCATATCAATATCAAACCCAGTATCAAACTTCATCTTTGCCAGAGCCGCAACATTCATTGCCATTGAAGACCTGAAAAAAGATTACCAAACACAACCAAGTGTAGTAAAGTTTGGAGGGAAAGAAAGAAATTGCAGAGAGTATGAATGCGTAAATGAAGAACGACGACGAAGAATGATTTTTATATTAGGGTTCGACGGCGGAAAGGAAGGAACGTTGAACTCCGTTCGACGATCTGGGCTCCTAATGGAATCTGAAGAGTCTTCAATAACGTCGATCTCCGTTCGACGATACTGGAGAGCGTCGAGCTCAGATCGACGATCGATGAACAGAAAAAAAGTTAGCTAAAAGCTAACAGACGGTGCTGAACTCCGTTCGACGCTATTTTGAAACGTCGATCTCCGTTCGACGCTTTTTGGAAAAACGTCGAGCGCAGTTCAGAGACAGAAAACAGCCTACATACACTAGAAAATACCAATTTTTTTAGCCTAGTCTTGGTTTGCTTTTAGATTTACAAAATCTTGGGATTTATTTTAGGCTGCCTCCATCTAACATTCCTAACTGATTTAGGAAGAATGTATGTTTCTTTTCATCCAAAGATTTGGTGAAAATATCTTCCCTTTGCAAATTAGTTGGGATATACTGAAGTTCAATTTTATTTTTCTCTACATTATCCCTTAGAAAGTGATGCCTACTCTCTATATGTTTTGTCCTACTATGGAGGACTGGATTTTTTGCTATGGAGATTGCACTAGTATTATCACAAAAGATTTTTGACCCTTCTAAGTTGTAGCAATAGTATAGGAGCTGGTTTTGAATCCACAGAATCTGTGAGCAACAACTGCCTGCTGCCATATATTCAACTTCAGCAGTTGAAGTGGACACAGATGTCTGTTTCTTACAGAACCAAGATACAAGTCTGTCACCAAGGAACTGGCAAGTTCCACTGGTGCTTTTCCTGTCTACTCTACATCTAGCATAATCAGCATCTGAAAATCCAGTTAATTCAAATCCTGAGTCTTTTGGATACCAGAGTCCTAGATTTGGACAACTTTTCACATACCTGAGAATTCTCTTTACTAAAGTTAAGTGTGACTCTCTAGAGCTTACTTGTAACCTAGCACATATGCATGTAGCAATCATTATGTCAGGTCTGCTAGCTGTAAGGTACAGTAAAGAGCCAATCATTGCTCTATATGTTGTCTGATAAACATGTTTTCCATGTTCATCAGCATCCAATACAACATTAGTAGACATAGGTGGTTTCATACAAGATGCTTCAGACATACCAAACTTATTAACAAATTCTTTAGCATACTTGGTTTGAGTAATCAATATGCCTTCAGCATGTTGTTTGACTTGCAATCCTAGAAAGAAGGAAAGCTCACCCATGCTACTCATTTCAAATTTAGAATGCATCAGGTTGGAAAACCTTTTGCATAAATTTGAATCAGTATACCCAAAGATAATATCATCTACATATATTTGTACTAGTAGGGTATGGGACTTATGGGTTCTAATAAAAAGAGTTTGGTCTACTCTATCCCTAATAAAATCATTTTCCAGAAGAAAGCATGCTAGGGTCTCATACCATGCTCTAGGAGCTTGCTTGAGACCATATAATGCTTTATGCAATTTGAAAACATGGTCAGGATAAGTTGAAGAGATAAAACCTAGAGGTTGTCTAACATAGACTTCCTCTTTGATGTCTCCATTGAGAAAGGCACTCTTCACATCCATTTCGTAGACCTTGAATCCCTTGTGAGCAGCATAAGCAAGGAATATTCTTATGGCCTCTAACCTTGCCACTGGTGCAAAGGTCTGGCCATAGTCTATCCCTTCTTCTTGATAATAACCTTGAGCAACTAGTCTTGCCTTGTTCCTTACAATAACTCCTTGATCATCTAACTTGTTTCTAAACAACCATTTTGTTCCAACAATTGAGTGATCCTTAGGCCTTGGCACTAGTTCCCAAACTTTGTTTCTCTCAAATTTATGTAGTTCCTCTTGCATAGCAATGATCCAGTGTGGATCTTGTTCTGCATCTTGAATGGAGTGAGGCTCAACTTGAGATAGAAAGCAAGTAAGCATCAGGTTCTGGTTGACCTGATTTCTGGTTTGCACACCAGCTGAGATGTCTCCAATTACTTGGGAGATTAGGTGATCTCTTGTTGTTACTAAATCAACAGGAGGTGTTGATTGTTAACCAACCTGTGTTGTTGTTTCCTCTTATGGAACAACAACTGGCTCTTCAAGATGGTTTTCTCCAAGATGTTGACCACCAAGATGTTGAGTATCCTCTTCATCTTCACTGATTTCAGCTCTTTGTTGGATAGGGGGAGGAGCTGTATCCTTTTCTTTAACCTGTAATCTATCCATACTTTCTGAAAGAGAGTGTATCTGCATAGGTTCTATGGTAGAAGCAGGCTTCTCCTTATAAAACATGTTATTCTCATCAAAAAAAAACATGAACAGATTCTTCTATTTTAAGAGTAGATTTATTATACACCATATAAGCCTTGCTGATCATGTAGTATCCCAGAAACACTCCTTCATCAGCCTTAGCTTGAAATTTTGCTAAGTATTTCTTGTCATTATTGTGAATATAACAAATACAACCAAAAATTTTAAAATAGTTTACTTTAGGTTTCTTCCCATTGAGCAATTCATAGGGAGTCTTGCCCTTCAGTTTATGTATTAGGCTTCTGTTCAACACATAGTTAGAGGTGTTCACTACCTCAGCCCAAAAAGATAGAGGTAGGTGAGCATCTGTCAATAATGTTGTAGAAGATTAAATTAGGGTTCTATTTTTCCTTTCAGCTACCCCATTTTGTTGAGGAGTTCTAGGAGCTGAGAAAGTATGTCTGATCCCATCACTCTGACAGAACTCTTGCATAAGAAGAGAATCAAACTCTGTCCTATGATCACTTCTGATCAGGGCAATGTGAGTATTGAACTCAATCTGTATACATTTGAAAAACTCTGTCAGACACTTAAAGTTATCAGACTTCTTCCTCATAAAAAATACCCAAGAGAATTTGGAGAAAGCATCTACAATCACCAAAGCATAAGATTTCCCTCCTAAGCTTTATACTGTAATGGGTCCAAAAATATCCATGTGTAACTGATACAATATCCTAGGTTAATCACTCTTATTAAGTGACTTAAAACTATTTTTAGTTTGCTTGCCTAATTGACAAGCCCTGCAGAGTCCTTCCTTCTTATAGGGGCCAGAAAGTAGTCCTCTAACAAGGTTGTCCTTGGACAACCTAGCAATGGTTCTAAGGTTTAAGTGTCCTAGTCTCTTATGTCATAAATCATTTGGTTTGCATACTGAATTAAATAAGCAAAAGTCTGTATTGGTTGAAAGGAAATCTACAAGATAAATGTTACCTTTCCATTTACCTGTTAACACTGTTGTGTTATCCTCTGACTTGATCTTGCATAAGGATTTATTGAAAATCACCTTATATCCTTCATCACATAGTTGACTGATGCTGATCAGGTTGTGCTTCAGTCCTTCCACATATGCCACCTTCTTGAAAGTGACTGACCCAATCTGAACATCAACATATCCTTTTGTTTCACCAAAGTTTGAATCACCAAAAATTACTTTGGGTCCAAGTTTGGTTATGAAGGATGATAGGTTCTCCTTGTTCCCTGTCATGTGCTTTGAGCACCAACTATCCAGATACCATTGTTGGGTCACTTCTAGATAGGTCTTCACCTGCACATAATCTGCTTATATGTTTTTGACCCAGTTTACCTTGGGCCTAGGTTGATATCCTTTAAATTCAGAAATAAAAGAAATCCCAGGTTGACTCTTATAACCTTCAGGATGGTATCTCTTAGGAGGTACTATCCATTCAGTATAAGGGTTGAAGCATTGGGATGAAGGACTTCTAGGATTGAATTTAGATGTGCCTTTGAAAGGTTCGAAGCTCTGAGCTCCGTTCGACGATCGTAGACCTGAGTTCGACGATCTTGGGTCAGATTGTCGAGCTCTGTTCGAAGATCGACTATAGTAGAGTTCAGAGTTTAGAAGTCGTCGGTCTGAGTTCGACGATCAAGCCTTGGATCGCCGAGCTCTGTTCGAAGATCGTCAAGCTCTGTTCGACGTTTTCTATTGAACTTGATTTTCCTTAGGTAAATCTGGATTCTTCCTAGCTACCTCTACAATACCCTTTTCTTTATTAGAAATAAATTTAATTGGGGTTGTTAATACTATAGGTTGGCTGGATGAAGCACCCAAGCCCAGTGTACTGTTGAATCTTAAGTTCACTGTGCTTGTAATGTCCATCAGTCTGATGCTTCTCTCATTAAGGGATTCTTCAAACTTCTTTTCCTGGGATAACTCACTTTTTAGTGAAGCTATCTCCTCCCTATAGCATTCTAACTCCTCAGAGAGTTTGAGGTTATTTGACTTTAGGATATTGTAGTCAGATAATTGATTTATGAGAGAGATTATCTCTTTCTCAGACTTTAGCAAATCTAAACACAGTGTCTTAAATTCAATTTTAAAGTCCTCAGAAGAAAAATCAAAAGAGTTTATTACCTCATCCTCTTCAGATCCAGTTTCAGCTTCAGAATCAGACTCTTGTTCTGCATAAGAATTTTGTTGGGAGGCATTGATTTCCATCATGCAGAATTCTTTTTCCTCAACATCATCCTGATCATCACTTGAGCTAAATGAGGCTTCTGATTCTTCTTCTGTATCACTCCAGCTTTCAGCTACAAATCCCTTCCTTGTATGTTTGTTTTTGTTGGATGAGGATTTGTTGCTGTTGTTTCCCCTGAAGTCCTTGTCTTTTCTCCTATCTTTCCTGTCCTTCTTGTCCTTGTTCTGATTTTCTGGGCAGTCAGGCACAATATGGCCAGGTTTCCAGCATACAAAACAGATTATTTCTTTATTATTTGATTTGTCATACCTTAGCTTCTCATGCCCTCTTGATGACCTCTTTCTGAAATCTTTCCTGGCCATTTTGTAGAATCTTTAGGCCAGCAAACTCATAGATTCTTCATTTCCTGTGACCTTGTCTTAAGGCTTCTCTTCTATGGCTTTGAAAACTATGGTCTTCTCCTTTTTGATGACTGGAGAAGTAGTCTTTTGCTCTTCTTCCCTACTCTTAATGAGCAGCTCATAAGATTTGAGCTTGCCCAAAAGAGATTCTGTAGTAATTTCAGTTAGACTTCTAGCATCTTTAATTGGCCAGATTCTTGAATCCCAAATGCTGGGGAAGCACATTAGGATTTTGTCATTTAGTTCAGTGAGTGTGATCTCCTTATCCAATGTCGTCAACTCAGTAAATATCAGACTGAGCCTGTTGTACATGTCTGCAATTGACTCACTTCTCCTTTCTTGAAGTTCTCATATTGGGATATGAGATGGGATCTCCTGTCCTTTCTTTCATCAGCAGATCCTGATACAATTTCTGAGAGCTTATCCCATATGTCTTTTGCTAAGCAGCATTCAGCTACCTTTTGGAATATCTCATCAGACATAGTCTGAGCAAGAATATTCATGGCATTTGCATCTGCCACTTTCCACTTCTTTATTTCAGCATCTGTTCCTGAAGGGGGTGGAACAGCACTTGTACTTGTGATCACTTGAGTTCTTGGACAAACTGTCAAAACAGAGTTAAAAATGTCCTCATCAATAGAATTCATGTAAAGCTTAATCCTTGCCTTCCACAGTGCAAACTTAGAGAGGTTGCACACTGGAGGTCTGGTGCTAGCATAATCTTTATTCTGTGCCATGGTTTTTGTATGAAAATAAGTATAATATAAAAAGGTAATAAATATCCTCTATAGAAGGTTTATCTTATCAAGGATCTTTTGGTTCAGGTTTTAGCCTGGTCAACCAATCTGTTGAAAGTTCAGATGTTGAATAACTAACCTGCCTCTGATACCAATTGAAAGTGAGTGAAAGATCTACCTTGACACTAGAGGGGGGGTGAATAGAGTATTTTAAAATAAAATTTACAATTAAAAATTGTAAGGCAGTGGAAGACTTAATTTACTTGTATGTGTAAGGTGCTTGCAATAAAATAAAACTAAAGCAAGAAAATAAAGAATCACACAGCACACAGCAAAGATAAACACACAACAACCAGAAGACACAAGGATCTATAGTGGTTCCCCAAAAACTTGGGTGCATCCACACTTCTACCACCCTAGGTAGTAATCCACTGCAGGATGAGTTGATAAGGTGTCCTCGGCACCAATGAGCTTTTGATAAGGTGCTCAAAAACCAGATCTAGATTTTTTGATAAGGTGTCTTGCCACCACTGAGTTTTTACAAGGCTCTCAGAACAAGATTCAGAACTTTTGAAGGGAGTTTTGATAACCCTTTTACAGCAGGAAAAGAAAAAGAAAGAGGTGATGGTGTCTTCTCTGTCTCAAATCACTGAGAGAAGACTAGTGGATTGTTGATGTTGTCAAAGCTCCCCCTAAGATGTAGAATGGTTCAGGAGTGAGAGCTTTGCTAGGGTGATAGGCCTTCAGATGCCTTAAATCTCCAGTAGAGGATGATTCCAGCAGATGCTGAAATATTTGGTGTTTGGAGTCCTTGATGTTGAAGCCTTTGAACACTTGAAGATTTAGTAGATTTGTAAATCACAGAAGTTTAAATCTTGATCAGAGAAATTGTGTTGTTCAATCTTCTGTAATGTAATCTAATTCTTCTGTATCTCTTCGTATTGTCTGTGTTGATAACTGTATCTTGTGTATCTGTGCTATCAGAATGAAAACTGAAGGAGTATATCAGATATTCTCTTAGACGGCCGTTTAATCAGTCATAAATGACTTCCATAATAGACAACTGTATTTTGGGAAAGTCCTAAGCAATATTCCATTTAGTCTTTCCTTGAAACTTGAATCAGATTGATTGAAACGGCTAGAAAATCCTTTGCAATCAATGCAGGAATTAATTCTGATTATAATCCATAACTGTCCTTGAATTTGAATTCAGAAGCGTCGATCTCTCACAGAAATCGTCGATCAGAGCTCTACGATCGTTGAACTGAGCTCAGAGATTGGATTTAGACAACAGACAGAAAACGTCGAACTGAGCTCTACGATCGTCGAACTGAGCTAAGCGACTGGGAAAGTAACTAAAGACAGATCGTCGATCTGAGCTCGAAGATCGTCTACTGGAGTTCGACGACTCAGCAGAGTTGAGCTCAGAGAGCGTCGAACGGAGTTCGACGTTTCGTCAAACTGAGTTCGACGAAAATGGTCTTTGTCTCAGCTATAAGTCTTGATCTTTGAATGGTCCTGGGGGCAGCTTCAAACCTAAGTTCTAAACCCAAGACTCATTCTAATTTGAACTTTTCAACTATACATCTAGGTCAAACCAATTTTCCTAATAATATAGTGATCCTTTCCCAAATTAGTAATAGTGTGTTCCAACAAAGAGTTTGTTGTTGTTGATTTGACACCAGAGAATATTTCTCTGTGCCTGCCTTCCTGAACTGAGTTATCTCATCCCTAACTTTCTTCACAATAATATGAAAATGAATTCTTTAAAAGACTACTACTTGTGCTGGAAGAATCTCAGAAACCAAAGTTTATGAACTTACTGTTGAAGAAAAAGGAGTAGACAGTTCTTTTTCTTCTTTAAACAACTAACCGTGACTACAGAAATTGAAGTATCTGCTTTTTTTTATTTCTCAGAAAAAAATTTTCTTAACTTGTTGTAGCTGATGAAAATAGCTACAGCTAACTTGAGGAACTTTTAGATCGGTTGATTCAACTTCTTGCTTCATGCATGGCAACAATGACGATGAAGATGAAGTTCAACCGTAACTTTTAGAAATGAATAAAACCCTAAAAGTTAAAGTTCTCAGCTCCCGATCTTGTCCCTTTTATCTCCAGCCATCCATCAGCTATATGACTTTTGGGCCCCACTGAAGTTGTTGGCGGTAACTTGGCTTTTACAAAAAAGTCTTCTTGTGGACCTGCAGAGCTATTTGCCCTATTCTGTAGCTTTCTCGCAACTAATTTGAATCATGTTGACTTTTGCCGACGTCAGCATTTGTGGAATTAGCCAAATTCAATCCAGGCATTGAGTGCGTTGAGTGAACTGGCTTCACTCAACACCTCTGGACTTAGTCAATCCTTCTAACTTGCTTAGGCATTGAGTGCGTTGAGTGAACTGGCTTCACTCAACGACTCTAAACTTAGCCAATTCTTCTGCACTACTAGGCGTTTAGTGTGTTTAGGGAATCTTCATCACTCAATTCCCCTAGACTTAGTTGTAACTTTCTTTATCTGCTAGGAATTGAGATTGTTGAGTGAATAGTATTCACTCAATGCCTCTGGACTTAGACAACTTTTCTGTCTATCTTTCCTTGAGCTCTGCCATCATACGATGCTTTCTTCTCTAGCATTGAGTGAACTGTATTCACTCGATGCTTCTGGACTTAGAAAGAATTATTGAGAGATCTTCAACTGCTTTGACTGCTCGAGCTTGTCCCAATGCTTCTTAGTGAAAGTATCTAGTGTCGACTAAATCCACCTATGGGGGGGGGGGGAATAGGTGTCGTGCAGTATTTTGCGGAATTAAATTTACCTGCACAAATTAACAAACAGAGCACAGAAAACACACAACGAATTATAGTTGTTCCCCGATTTGGTAACGTCCACTTTCCCCCTTCGAACTATCTCCCACCAAGGGACGACTCGGTCACTTCTCCAAACGGATTGAAATCCAATCCTCACTCTACGAAAGAAACCCTTCCAAAAAAGGAGTCACAACTCCACCACCACTGGTTGCACCCAACCCTTATACAAGGAACTAAAATTCCTTTACAACAAACCAAAATTGAATGTAAAAGAAAATACAAACAACGCTTTATGAGATCCCGATGTCCTTCTTCGTTCGTTGAAGCTTGCTTGAAGATTACGAAGAATCAACAACCGAATTTCTCTCTTGGAAAGAATCTTGTCAAGATCGGCGGCGGCAAGTAAATGCGGCGGCGATGCTTTGTAGATCCAACCTTCTTGACAAAGCAAGCTAGGTCTACAAACGATCTCAGTTGGATCAATCGTCTCTACCGATTCGGAATGGAGACCAAGTCTCATTCTATGAATCGGAAGACAAGAGATATCAAGAGAGATACATAAGACGCTCTACTTGTCGCGGTACTGTCGTCGGAAGATCCAAGAAGATCGAAGATTAGCGGCGACGACGAACTGCGAGCGGCGATAAGCGATCGGTGGTTTCCGCGATCGGCTAGGGCACGGCGTCGGCTACTTTTGATTTCACATGAATGACTATCTGTAGATGTTCAAAATACACGTGTATATATACCCTGATAAAACCCTAAAGACCGTTATGGGGCCCACAAGGAGAAACCCTAGCCTCGGCCGAAATAGTGCACGACAAGATGGTCCGGTCCAGCGGACGAGGAAATTTTCCTAAGGCAAAATCAGTGGGAATCGTTAGTGATTCCCGTCGATGTCGGCGGGAATCACTCACGATTCCCGTCGATTCTGCCTTGACTGAATCCCTGTTTAAAAACTGACAGCCGGAAGAAGTCGGCGGGAGAGGCTAACTGATACTCGACTAATCGGCGGGAATCACTAACGATTCCCATCGAAGTCGGCGGGAATCACTAGCGATTCCCGTCAAAGTCGGCTGGAATCACTAGCGATTCCGGTCGAAGTCGGTGGGAATCACTACCGATTCCCGTCAATTTTGACTTAGAAGAATTTTTTCTTCCTTCCTTTGATGACTTGGTCTTTGACCCATCATTGCTCCTTCTTCTGCTCTTCATCTACCTCGACCCTGTACTTGAAAATAGGTACACTCCAATAGAGAGAGCATACGTGAATCAACACACTGATCTACACAACGAGGGATTTTGTTACGCAGACCCGTATATATTGACCCACTGCACCCTGACATTGGCGTGTACTTCGCATGGAATAGCTGCATGCATAACTTGATAGAATTGTCAAATACATTTTCAATTCACCTTAGCTTGTCCAGGGGCTTCTTCAAATCAGGTCTATTGTGGATGCAATACCCAACAATCTCCCCCTTTTTGAAGAAGCCTAAACCCTATAAGCTAAGGTGAATAGAACAGATGGGAATGAAAATCATAAACTGAAAATTAAGTTGAGAGTGAAATACATTACCATTGTCCTGTGGCATACTTAGTATTGGCATCCACCTTAGTCTTGGCCGAGAGGGTAATCTCCCCCTTTTCGGCTTCTGCAAATTTGGGACTTCACTTGGAGCAAAATGCTCCCCCTCAGTTCTTGCATCCGTGCCCGATCTTGAGTTCTTAGCAGATTCTTCCCCTTGATCCAAGAGCCTTGAACTCTTCAGTCTTGAAAAGACTAAACTTGGCCTCGTCTAGGGGCTTTGTGAAGATATATGCAATCTGCTTATCCGTGGGGATATAGCAGAGAGATATATCTTTCTTTTCCACATGCTCCCGAATGAAGTGGTAGCACACTTCAATATGCTTTGTTCTGCTGTGCGACACTGGATTGTTCGCAATTGCAATTGCGCTTGAGGAGTCACAATAAAGAGGAACTTCTCTGAACTGCAAGTCATAATCTTCAAGTTGATTTCTGATCCATAGAATTTGTGCGCAACAGCTGCCTGCTGAGATGTACTCAGATCCAGCGGTAGAGGTTGCAACACAGTTCTGCTTTTTACTGTTCCACGATATAAGCCTTCTTCCTAGGAATTGGCACGTCCCGGAAGTGCTTTTCCTATCATCCCTGCTTCCTGCAAAGTCAGCATCTTAAAAGCCTATCAGCTCGACATCATTGTTTTTTGGGTACCACAAGCCAATATTTGGTGTACCTTTAAGGTATCTAAGAATCCGCTTTGCAGTGATATAATGAGATTCCTTAGTGTTCACCTGATATCTGGCACAAACGCATGTATAAAACATAATATCCGGTCTACTGGCAGTAAGGTAGAGTAGGGATCCAATTATGCTTCTGTACTTGGTTTCATCAAAAGATTTCCCTTTCTCATCCTTGTCCAGCGACACACTGGATCCCATTGGAGTCCTTATAGAGGTTGCACTCTCCATTCCGAATTTCTTGAGGAGTTCATTTGTGAACTTTGTCTGAAAAATGAAAATTCCATCCTCAGAGTGTTTCACTTGAAGTCCCAAGAAATACTTCAGCTCTCCCATGCTGCTCATTTCAAACTTCCCTTGCATAAGTTTGGAAAACTTCTTGCACAGGTTGTTGTCCGTTGAGCCGAATATTATGCCATCGACATAGATTTGCACCAGCAAAATCTTGCCTTTGACTTCCCTAAGAAACAATGTCTTATCTATTTTTTCTCTCAAGAACTTGTTCTCAAGAAGAAAACTAGATAGAGTCTCATACCAAGCTCGAGGAGCTTGTTTTAAGCCATATAATGCTTTATTAACAAAGTAAACATGATTAGGGAATGTTGGATTAACAAAACCTGGGGGTTGCGCGACATATACTTCCTCTTTTAAATTTCCATTGAGAAAAGCTTATTTCACGTCCATCTGATAGACAGTGAATCCTTTGTGAGAGGCATACACCAGGAACAATCTGATCGCTTCGAACCTTGCAACTGGTGTAAAGGTTTGGTCGAAGTCAATCCCCTCCTCTTGTCTGTAACCTTGAGCCACCAGTCTGGCCTTGTTCTTGATGATGACCCCGTGTTCATCCAGTTTGTTTCTGAAGATCCACTTAGTGCCGATCACATTCTGTTTCTTTGGTCTGGGAACTAGCGTCCAGACGTTGCATCGTTCGAATTGATGCAGTTCATCTTGCATTGCCAATATCCATGACGCATCTTTGTTCGCTTTGTCGAACTTCTTTTGCTCAACCTGTGACAGAAAACTTAGGTGCAGAATCTCGTTAATTGTACCTCTGCGAGCTCTGACACCGTCCCGAGGATCTCCTATGATCTGATCTCTTGGGTGATCCCTCACGTGTTTGAGCTCTAAGAGTCTGGCATCTGGAGCTCCAACAGCTTCTCGGTCTCCTCCCTCTTCTGGGAGAATTTCTCTATCATGATCGTCATCTTCTCCATGTGGCGTTGAGGTGGAGACCTTGACGTACTTGGGAGTTTCATCTTTAGTAGTCTCATCTAGACTTAGTTGGTCAAGCCTTGCACCTGCACCTTCAAGAATGCCACTGGAAGAATTGCTATGAAGCAGGCTTCCTTCATCAAATACAACATTAATGGACTCCTCTACCACTAGGGTTTTCTTATTGAAAACCCTATATGCCAGACTATGGCTACTATAGCCCATGAAGATGCCTTCGAAGCATTTTTCTCCGAATTTAGTATGTGGGTACTTCCCATTATTGAGTACATAACATCTGCAACCAAAAATCCTTAGATAGGACATGGTCGGTTTCATGTCTTTCAATAGCTCATAAGGCGTCATACGATGATTCTTGTTGATCAAGGCCCGGTTTTGCACATTGCAGGATGTATTGATAGCCTCTACCCAGAAGTACTCTGGGAGAGAAGCGTCATTAAACATTGTCGTACATGCCTCAATGAGCGTTCTATTCCTCCTCTCCTCAACTCCATTTTGCTGAGGAGTACGCGGGGAGGAAAACTCATGAAAGATACCATGTTCTTCACAGAATTCTGTCATAGCTCCAGACTCGAATTCTGTTCCATGGTCACTTCTGATATTGACCACGGAGCAGTTAAATTCATTCTGAATCTTCCTGATAGAATTAGTGAAGATGTAAAATGTATCTTACTTTCGTTTCAAGAAGAACACCCATGTAAACCGAGAGTGATCATCAACAATCACTAGCGTATAGTATTTGTCTCCTAAGCTATTAACTTGCACTAGACCGAACAAGTCCATGTGCAGAAGATAAAGACATCTGGAAGAGTCTTTGTCAGCAATGCCCTTAAAGATAGCCCGAGTCTGTTTTCCCTTCTGACATGCAGGACAAGGGCCATCTTTGATGCACTTAATAGTAGGGGCATCCCTTACTAAATTCTTAGAAAACAACATACTAATAGTTTTGAAATTAATATATACCAATCTCTTGTGCCATTGTTCACAGAGAGATGCACTGTCTTTTGCTACTAGGCAAATGGGGGTAGAAGAGTATAAGCTAAGAAAATCTAAGCAAAAAATATTTTTGCTCCTAATGCACATTAATACCGTCTCTGAAGAGGCACACGATATTATCAATCACTTTTCCTTGCAGAACTTAACGTCATATCCTTTATCACACAACTGTCTTACACTGATCAAGTTATGGTTTAACCCTTCAACATAGGCCACTTCTGTGATAGAGAATACACCATTGGAAATCATACCATAACCCCTAGTGACTCCTCAATCAGATCCTCCAAAGATGACTTTGGGTCCATTTTCGACTGGGGAGTAATCACGCAACAGGCTTATTGTCCCGATCATATGCCGGGAACATCCACTGTCCAAGTACCAGATTGGCATTTTGGTGGCCTTTGGACATACCAGCAAAACAAGAATTAGTTTCCCTTAGGAACCCAATCGAATGTGGGTACTTGATTCCTTGTTAGCACACTCCCCCTCGGTTGGTTAACCCTACGAGTGGTCGGCCTCGCATTGCTAACAAAAGGAGTCTCATTGTATCTTGGATTAAACCAGAAATCCACGGCAAAATGACCAACTTTGCCACAGCACCAACTGTCAAACCTGTTGTACCGTTTCCTAGGCTCCTACTTCACCCATGGAACGGTGGGTCCAGCCGGGGCCTTGGATCTGTAGGTGGAGGTATCATGATGACAGCAGTCACATGATTTCTTCACTTCCTGTTCCTTCAGTATAACAGGCTTGGCCTTTGGTGTCTGCTTCCTATTATGGCCGCTAGAGAAGTGACCATAATTCCCCACTTGGATTTCCTCATAAGGTGCCTTGAAGACACTCTCACCGTAGTTGCGGGGGAAGGTCTAACCATCATACCGACTCTTGGGCTTTTCAACCGAGGGTCAGAAGAAGTGGTCATAGGTTGACTCAAAGTCATGCTCATTGCATGGAACGCTAGGCTTTCTGAATGAAACAGGACCGAGTGGGGTCTTTCCCTTTTCTATAATAGAGGCCTTCTTAGTAGCCTTATTTTTCCTCTTATTTATGTTTCTCCTGGATGATTTACCAGGCACACCCACATGCCCTAAGCCAGCCGCCTTAGCCTGAGCAGAGAATTCATCAACCAGAGGAAGAACGGTCTTGGGCATAGAGAAGCTTTTGACAATCTTCCTCTCTTCCACAAGCTGTTCTTCCAACTTGTTGATTTCTTCCTGTTTTTGGTCAAGGAGCCTTAGAGAATTTGAGTGCTCAGAAGTTAGGTCCAGGTGTTCCTGTAAGAGAGAAATCAAGCTAGTGATCTCTTCTCTTAGGGACACACCCTCAGCCTTAATGAATTTGACTTCCATTTTCTGAGCGCTCAACCTCTTTCGGCACTCTTCGAAAATATTGAGCAGAAGCTCATACTTTTCAAGGAGTTCAGCATCACTGGCAGATTGACGGTCCTCGTGGTCATCTTCAGGAGACTCAGAGTAAGTGTCAGAGTCAGAGAGGGGGGTGCGATCTTTTACCTTCCCAGTAAATGGGGGACAGTCTCTATCTGAGTCGGAGCGACCCATTAGCCCAAAGTAGGCTTCCTCATCATCACTGGAGTCTGAAGAGTCAGATTCACTCAGTGTCTTTAGCTTTTTAGCAATGTAGCTCCTCTCCTTCTTCTTATCTCTAGAGGACTTGTTCTCGTCTCCTTTCCCCTTATCTCACTTGCTTTGGTGGCAGTCAGCAATGACGTGACCTGGCTTATTGCATCGAAAACAGATAATATTAGTAGAACGATGTTTGTTCTGTTTAGACTCATACCTGTCAGAAGAGTAATTCTTCTTCTGGTGTCTGGAGGAGGAGCCATCTTTTTTTATCTGATTCCTCAACTTGAGTAACTTCTTAAACTCTCGAGTGATGAAGGAGAATTCTTCCTCAGATAGCTCAGATCCGGATGAGCATGGCTCATAGTCTTCTTCCTCGGCCTTTATCCAAGAGCAGGATGAGGTTGCACCCTTGCCTTTCCTTGAGTGATTATCTTTCAGGGCCACAGTCTTTTCTTTGGCTGCGGCCTTATCATCTTCTTCTTCAGCTTTTCTGGTGTTCAGCTGAAGCTCGTAGGACATTAGCTTCCCAAATAGAATCTGGGGATCAGTTTCTGCCAGCTTGCAAAACTCTCTAATGGCACAGATCTTGGTGTCTCATTCCTTAGTAAGGGATCTAAGGAATTTGTCATTTAGTTCACCATCGGTGAACACTCTGCCATAACCCTTCAGGGCATTGACGATCTTTAGGAAGTTCTCGAATGTCACTCCGATTTCTTCCTTAGGACCTTGCCTGAAGGCCTCATACTTCTGGTTCAGAAGGGATCTTCGATCATCCCTTACTTCATCTGTGCCTTCCATCAGAATGATCAGGCAGTGCCATATGTCCTTGGTAATCCTGCAGTTGGTTAAATTCTGCATCATGGAGTCATCGAAGGCGCTTACTAAAATGCATTGAGCTTTCTTGTCTAGTCCGACAAGCACCATCTCATCCTTATCCATTTCGGAGAGCTTCTTGGGCACTATCTTGGTCGGATCAATGGTGGAGGCCTTAGTGGGGATATAAGGGCCCTCCTCCACTATCATGAAGAGTCGGGGATCGACTGCTTCCATGTAAAACCTGATCCTTTCCTTCCAGATGGGAAAATTTAGCTTGGTGCATACTGGAATCTTTCCTGAATACTTGAGTCTGTCCATTCCTGAGATCTTCTTTCTTCTTGACATAGTACACATGATCTTACTCAAAGAGTTAACCTTATTGATGAGTAACCTGGCTTTGATACCACTTGAAAGTATCTAGTGTCGACTAAATCCACTTAGGGGGGAATAGGTGTCGTGCAGTCTTTTGCGGAATTAAATTTACCTGCACAACTTAACAAACAGAGCACCACATTCCCCCTTCGACCTATCTCCCACCAAGGGATGACTCGGTCACTTCTCCAAACGGATTGAAATCCAATCCTCACACTACAGAAGGAACCCTTCCAATAAAGGAGTCACAACTCCACCACCACGGGTTGCACCCAACCCTTACACAAGGAATGAAATTTCCTTTACAACAAACAAAAATTGAATGTAAAAGAAAATGCAAACAACGCTTTTGGAGATCCCGATGTCCTTCTTCGTTCGTTGAAGCTTGCTTGAAGATTACGAAGAATCCACAACTGGATTTCTCTCTTGGAAAGAATCTTGTCAAAATCAGCGGCGGCAAGTAAATGCGGTGACGATGCTTTGTAGATCCAAACTTCTATACGAAGCAAGCTAGGTCTACAAACGATCTCAGTCGGATCAATCGTCTCTACCGATTCAGAATGGAGACCAAGTCTCATTCTACGAATCAGAAGACAAGAGATCTCAAGAGAGATACATGAGACGCTCTGCTTGCCTCTGTACTGTCGTCGGAAGATCCAAGAAGATTGGAGATTAGCGGCGACGACGAACTGCGAGCGGCGACAAGCGATCGGAGGTTTCAGCGATCGGCTAGGGTATGGCGTCGGCTACTTTTGATTTCGCGTGAATGACTGTCTGAAGAAGTTCAAAATACGCGTATATATATACCCTGATCCAACCCTAAAGACCATTATGGGGCCCACAAGGAGAAACCCTAGCCCCGGCCGAAACAGCGCACGGTAAGTTGATCCGGTCCAGCGGACGAGGAAATTTGCCTAAGGCAAAATCGGCGGGAATCGTTTGTGATTTTTGTCGATGTCGGCGGGAATCACTCACGATTCCCGTCGATTCTGCCTTGACTGAATCCCTTTTTGAAAACTGTCAGCTGGAATAAGTCGGCGGGAGAGGCTAACTGATACTCGACGAATCGGCGGGAATCACTAACGATTCCCATCGAAGTCGGCGGGAATCACTAGCGATTCCCGTTGAAGTCGAAGGGAATCACTAGCGATTCCCGTCGATTTTGACTTAGAAGAATTTTCTCTTCATTACTTTGATGACTTGGTCTTTGGCCAATCGTTGCTCCTTCTTCTGCTCTTGATCGACCTTGACCCTGGACTTGAAAATAGGTACACTCCAATAGAGAGAGCACACGTGAATCAACACACTGATCTATGTTGTAACATCTCATTTCCAACTAGACCCCTAAGAGTGGTTTTGTCATGACAAAACCCTAGGAAGCCCAAGAAAGGGGTCAAGTGGACCTGGTGGTGTGGATAGGGCCACTATGGTCTGCACTTAGCAGATTTCTAAACCTTGGTTAAAGGTGATCATGGGGCTTCACCAACACTCCAAGACCCCACCCATACCCTTATAACCCTAGAAGGGGGTCAATGGGTCACAATGGACCCATGGAGGGTAGTCAAAGGAGATAAGTTGACCAAAGTCAACTATAACCCTAGCTAGGTCAAATTGACCTACACAAGGGTCCATTGCAGTCTATTAGCCAAATATACCCCACCCATACCTCCATAACCCTAGGTAGGGGTCAATGGGTCATTAAGGACCCATGGAGGGTAGTCAAAAGAGCTAAGTTGACCAAAGTCAACTCTAACCCTAAATAGGTCAAATTGACCTACACAAGGGTCAATTGCAGTCCCTTAGCCAAATGGACCCCACCCCTACCCTCATAGGCCTAGTGAGAGGCTAATGGGTCACCAAGGACCCATTAAAGAAATCTCAAGGACCAAATTGACCTAAGTGGGCCCTAGTCCAACTTTGGGTCAAGTTAGCCCAAATGGGCTAACTCAAGCTCAAGCCCATTTTAATTGGGCTAACCATGACTTAAGTGACCAAATGAACTTGTGGGCTGCCATGGGACATGTAGGAGCCAAAATTCAGGCTTGGTGACTAGGAGAGAGAAAGTCATCCATGGAGGAGAGAGAAAGAGAAGGAAGAAGAAGGAAGGAGGACTTTGTGCTCCTCCTCCCCCTCCCCAACCTCCCCATTAACTTCATAAGGACAAGGGGGAGTGCAGCAGCCATTATGGACTGGTTAGAGCAAGCTCCACCACCCCTACCAACCAAGCCGCCATTGTTGACTTAGGCCAAAAATGGCATAGGGCAATTCAGCTACCTAAAACCTCCCCTCTCCCTTTTAAAAGATCCATTGGACTCCAAGGAGTAATTCCCACCATTTTCCTGAAGGAGCCAGCAATTTTTCTGTATTTTTGAACAATCCGACCACCACCGGCCACCACCATGCCAATCCAGCGATCAGCACGGCTATAGCCACCACCACAGGTCCTCCTCCACTCCTTCTTCCATGGATAAATCATAGCAATCCTTAGGTCCAAGGTTCGGGCTCAATTGAGCCCGAACCATTTCAAAAAAATCCTGGTTTTTCCATGGATTTGAGCTTGTCCGGTTCGCCGCAATAGTGCCCCCCGGCGGCCGTGCCGCCGCCTGGAGGTAGCCCCGACCACCACGAAGGTGTCGGCGGCGGTGGCAGGCCGGGGAGGTGGCCGGAGCGCCGGCGGCAGCCGCTGGAAGTTGGCCCAGGCAGGAGCAATCCTGTCCGTTGGCGCGCGGAGACGATGACGGGATGTCGTCCAGGATTGCGCCAAGATTCGTGCAAATAAGGATATTAAACTATAGTATAAATATTTGAATCATTTCATTACCTGTCACAGAATTTGTATTTATTTGTTTAAATTATTAAAAATACTTAAAGCCATTATCAGAGAAAATGGTCAACACCAAAACTGTCGCCCCTTGAGTCTATTGTTATACAAAATTGGTTTGAACCAATTTGGGTGAATGGTTTGATCAGGGCACTCATTTTGGTGGGGTCTATACAAATGACTAGGCAGTAATTAAACTAACTGCCCACCCTTCATCCTTTGTCCAAATGGGCTGAAATTTTGTCAGGGAGTCACCCTACCCTATATCTAGACCGTGCCCAAAAATGGGAATTTTTGGGAATAATTTTCTTATAGTTGTGTAAATAATTTAATTATTCTAGGGTGAATTAAATTATAGGTCAAATGAAGTCCAAATTCATCCAAATTTTGATGGGATGTATATGAGGTCCATATAGACCTCTGGTTAAAATTTCATTAAGTTTGGAGTTGATTTGAATGGGAATCAAGCAAACCCTAGCCTTGCCCTAAGAAGGGCATTTTGGTCCAAAATGTAATTTTGGCTTATAGTGTCCAATTAACCTCAACAGAGGTTAAAATTTGGGACACTGACTTGGAATGACTTTATACACCTCCCAATGAAAACTTGGGAGCATTGGAGTTGATTTGGCCCAAGATCCTAGGGCAAACCCTAAGGAAGGGCTTTTGTACCTTGTGAAGAGCATATGGCCAAAACACATTGTATGATTAGGAAACTTTTTAGGGATGGTTTTAGGGTAACTATAACCCTCTGGTAAAAATCTTAGGGTGTTTTGGAAAGTTTAGGACCCACAAAACCCTAACCCTAGTTTAGGGCACAAACTTTCTAGGGTTAGAATAGGCTAGTTAAACTCTTCCAAATAAGGTGAAATTTTGGTATGATGGTAAAAAGGATGTTATTAGTCTCTGGTAATTTATTTGGGGATTTTGGGATAATATTTATGGTACTTCATTTGAAACACAAGGGATGCCTCAACTTAATAAAATAATTATTATGGTCCCTCTGACCCTTGGAAGGTCATGAAAATTTGGCAGTGGATGTTTTGAATCATTATAGGCTAATGTAAATTTTATGAAAAATTTTGGATACTTATTTGAGGTACTTACTTCACAAGCTTGCTAAATGATGGAATTATTCAATAATTTAATTTAGTCCATATACTCATAAATAAATTATGAAATTTAGCCCAAACCATTTAAATGCCATTAGATTCATACTTGAATTTTCTCTGAATTTTTGGGAGCCATATAGTATTTTATATTTCTTTAAATGAATTTTTAAGGATTAAAATGAAATAATGATTTGGGGATAAAACCTTACTGAAAAATTTAGATATTTTGGAAGATGAGTTATATCCTTATTTTGAATAACATATAAAAGTTGTAGAATGATATCTTGACTGAAAATTGTACTTCATGTTCATTATTGGAAATATTAGTCAATTGAATCATTCATAAATTATTAAATAAATAAGGAAAATTTTGGATCTCTGGATTTAGGGCTTAAAGGTCATAATAGACCTCCATTAATTATTATAAGAGTATTGGATAGTTATTTGATGTACCTCCTATTTTACATGAAGTTTGACATGGTGGTCTGCATTTAGCAATTTTGGAAAACTGTATATTAATTTGTTTGAAGCTTATCACTCCTTAATCACTGATGATATTTGACCCAGAGCATTTATGGGCCATTGCAATCATGTTAGAATTATCCTTGAATTTTCAGAAATAATATTGCCCTGTTTATTATTTTTATGAATTATTGCAATATACCATTTAAATAAAAATAAGTGGCCTGAACCTTGCTGAAAAATTAAGAGATTTTGTATCTTAGGTTAAATGATTATATTAAGTATAACATAAATCTGGGGAGATTTTATATTGTCAAAACTTGGTACCTTCAGCTCAATCTTGGAGACTTGGGCCACTATAAATATTTAAATAAACTCCTAGATAAATAGGAAAATTATAAAACTCTGGATTTGGGCAATAAAGGTCATAATGGACCTCCACTAATTATCATAGGAGTATTGGATGCTTACTTGATATACTTCCCATTTTACATAACATTAAACCTTGGTGGTCTGCATATAGTAAATCTACAGAAATAATCTGGAGTACAAGTTAGACACATAAGTCAAAAATTAGTGGTTATAGGAATGAGTTCATCACTCAGGGTTGGATGAGCTAGGGATTGGTTTGACTAAAAGGTTAGGTGGTGTTTGGGATCGACGAAAGATCGTCTTCCCCATAGAGTAGAAGGTCAAAATCACATTAGGTATAGTTTACTATAATATGAAAATGAAATGGGTAACACCTAAGTTGTAGGCATAAAGTAAATTGAGGAGTAGGTAGTAAACTTAGGATTTCACACTCTCACACCCCTGTGTCCCGAGAGATAGTTTGGGTTACTCGGGCAATAAGCCCAGTGGTTAAGGTAATGGGCATGGTAGCCCGGTGAGCTTCGGCTCGGTTGTAGTTTAGGACGGGCGGGTTAGTCCGGTGAGCTTTGGCTCGGTTGTTGGTAATGACATACGGGATAGTCCGGGGAGCTTCGGCTCGGTTGTAGATTATGACGGACGGGTTAGTCCGGGGAGTTTTCAGCTCGGTGGTTGATTATGACGGACGGGATAGTCCGGGAGGATTCAGCTCGGTTATATGTTGGACTCATAACTATTGCATGTGCATAAAAGGTATAAGGTGGTGGGTCTTCGATATTGGGGAGTTCGTTGCACCGACACCAATATCGTTGACTCGGTAAGTGTGGTTTTACACTTTGCCAACAGAAGTCCGGTGCGCCAGCCGGCAAGAGTACGCAGGCGTCCGCTTAGTGCACCAAGCGTTGAGGCGTACGATAGGTCAGACCGGTAGTGCAAATGCTTGTTTTGAGGTGGGCGGGGCCCAACCCACCGCTTCCGTCTGCCACTACGGAGGTATCCTGGGAGGTAACGGCTCCGAAAGGGGGAACTAAAGGTCTGTGTACACAGAGTCGAGTGGGTGAGTTGCGCTTACATGTTCACATCATAGCATATTTGCATTTCATAGCATAACCATTACATATAACCTGACACCTAATGTATAAGCGGTATGGGACGCTCTATACATTAGTCCTTGCAAAACGACCCCTTGGCCTATAAGTTCGTGTGAGCGTGCTTATAAGTCAAGGTTCTCTTTCAGTATTATTTATATGTTATGCCTGCTAGTAAAACCGACACCCTATCGTATAAATCGGTATGGGACTTTTTATACGATAGGAGCCCTGCAAGAGATCCCTTAGCTTATGTGTTTTCACATAAGTTAAGGTTACTTATTTAGATATTGTATAATTATTATCACGCTTAACACTGTTAGTTTAGTTCCGCTGCCATCTGTAATTTGACATTCTCCACCTTCATGTCCTTTCCATTCCTTCTCCCCGCTCAGTGCTTAGGAGCCATGGGGGAAGGGGTGGGGGATGATAGGACTTAGTCTTTTAGACTAACGGTTTTTGAACCACATCATTTAGGGGACCACGGAGCCCAGCATGGAGGAGCAGCCCCGGAGGTCGGCACGCTTGGAGATCGGACAGTCTAGTACCGGAGTCCAGACAGCAGGAACTGTGAGTCCCGAACACTAGTAGTTGTATTAGTTTGCTTCCGCGATGAGTGATTTGTAGTGAGGACTTGATTTACCGGGCATAAGCCCGAGATTTTCATTATATGTACTATCTGTGGACACTCCCATCGTGGAGTTTATTTTTCTATATATGTGATTTCTATGGACTTGCTTTTATACTTATGCTACAGTAGAGATCGATTTGGCCGGCAGAATCGGCGTCTTGTAGTGACGACCTTCCCGGGTGAGAAGGTATCACCGCAAGGCGGCGGTTCTGGGCCTAAGACCCCGGTGTCGAAAAAGAAAAAAAATGGGGGTCTTACATACGCAACGAGGGATTATGTTGCGTAGACCCGTATATAATGACCCACTGCACCCTGACATTTGCGTGTACTTAGCATGGAATAGCTGCAAGCATAACTTGATAGAATTTTCAAATACATTTTCAATTCACCTTAGCTTCTCCAGGGGCTTCTTCAAATCAGGTCTATTGTGGATGCAATACGAAACACTTAGTATATGGCATTGAGTGAACTGGCTTCACTCAATGCTTGTGGACTTAGCAGCATTTTCTTCCTTGCCAATGTTGAAGCTTTGACAGACTCAACTATACTTGACAGCTTTTGATATATGGTGTTGAGTGAACTTCCTTAACTCAATGCCCATGGACTTAGCCGCAGAACTGCTTTGCAGAATACTGGGCTTTCACTGTCCATACCTCACTCAGCGCTTTTTGGCATCTGGCATTGAGTGAATTGGCTTCACTCAATGCCTGTGGACTTAGGAAATTTTAAGCCTTTCCAGCATCCTTCTTTGATATTTAGCGTTGACTGAACTGGATTCACTCAATGCCTGTGGACTTAGAAAGATTTCCGTCTCTCCACTTCTCTACCTTGTGACCACCTGTCACCACCACTTGGAATACATGTCCAATCAATGTGATAAGGACCAAGATGCATGCATGAACTTGAACATACATCAAATACAACTATGTGTATACCATTTACTTGTTTGACTTCCACAAATCTGGGACATTGTGAGCAATGGACCCAACATTACTGTTTCTTTTGACCTAATCGTGCTTTACCAAGAATGGTAGTCTTCTTCCCGACAGAATAAATCCACCTAGGTCGCGATAGCTGATTTATGTCACCGACCGTTCGCCAATCTACACCAGCCACCGGAAAGTGTTTCCTAAGGCTTCTTCACCGTCGTTGCTGCCTCTCCTTTAATGGTTCTAGAAAACCATAGAGATGTTGTGGGCAAACATTCTTCCAACCTAAATCTTGTTTGACCAGAGTCTAAGGGTTCTCCGTGCTCGTGTGGATATCCGTAGAGGCGTGGACACTATTCTCTGCTCGAAACTCTTTTTGTTGTTGTTTGTTGGACTTCATCGGAGTACCTTGGTTGAGTATTGTCTCAATCCCTCAAGGTATAAATTATTTTATAGCAATGTCACTTCTTGATAAATGTTCATTGCTAGATCTGAATTTCATTTGTGTTTTCTTGTTCCATTTCCGCTGCGCACAACTATTGTGACGTATAGCAAAACCCAACATTAACAGTTCCTCCCATACCCGTAAAGAGTGTTCCTGTACCGGTAGTCATTTATCCCTCCATAAAGACACTACCTCTTATTTCCATTAACCTTAATTCGGCTACCTTGTTCAGTGAATACCTCACACCAATCCATGAAAATCCTTAGGGTGAATCACAAACAATTCTCCAAAAAGTAGACAATCAACCACATAATCGTCGTAATCCTAGCAGGGTTAAACTATGAGATGGGAATTCCGCAAAATTTAATGATTTCCAAAGTCTCCTCCGAAAGGGGAAAAGAGGGAACCATGACTTCAGACAGCTCTCAAGATGGTCAAAAACATAGTCGAGGGATTATGAGCCGCTCATCCTCACAACGAATATTCACATAAGCACCTAAGGCTAATCTAAATCTCATCTTCCACAAATCAACTCACCCAATATCTAGAGAGGACCGTTATCGCATCGGCCTCAACTGCACACTCCAAATGAATTTTTGAAAAATAAAAAGAAAGGGAATCTAAGTAAGAAAATTTAATAAAATACATACGATAATGCCAAAGAATAGAGCAACATCAACGCAACCTCCATGGCGGACGGACAAGCACGCACGACTAGCAATCGCGCAGCGTAAGGCTACATGATGTGTGGCCAAATGCCTAGTATGGCACACTACAAACCTCCACACGACTTGCAGCCCCTCAGCATGTAGCCTACATGGTGCCATCACTCCTCCTGTCCAATGTTAGGCTGCAAGACCACTTGTTCCTACGTCTAAATTGAATTACGTACCTCCGATATGGCTCATTTCACCTCATATCCCAACCACTATGATTCTATTCGCGATGAATGGAGTGCGCGTAAAAATCTTTGAACCCCTATAGTGTCGGCATGTACTTCGAGGATTCGGGGACAATTTATATGCTCCAAGTAATTTAAAGAAATTTGGGGGTGTATTTTGCAAATGATCCCACTAATAAGAGTGCAAGTGGTGGAGGAAGTGGTGTAAAAGTAAACCCCATCATGATGGAAGTTGGGAAACCATCATACCAACCATGTTACATCACAAAGAGGCGTAGCAGCACCACATTTGGGGAGCACCCCCTGCCGGCGTGAGGCAAAGTCGTACCCCCTTATAGGGTGTGGGCAGGCCGCACACCCCATTGCAGTGCATCAAGGATGCACCCCCTCATGGGGCAGGAAGGTTGCACCCCCTCATGGCGCGGCCAGGCGGCACCCCCTCGGGTTGCTGCCAAGGCTACGCTGTTGGTTTACCATTGTGATCTAGAAGTGAACAAGCATGTAGTCTCACTGCCAACGCAGTATGAGCCTATCAGGGTCGCACATAAGAATGTTTGGAGAATTTGGGAGATTGGATTAGTTTGTCTATACTCATATGATGAGTTGAAATGGCATGGCTCAGCCAAGCTTTGAAAGCATTGAGTGCGTTGAGACCACTTAACGCTTTCGTCGAGTTAAGTGTTGATTCGTCGAATGATGGCGTTGAGTGTGTTGAGATTACTTAACGATTCATCGAGTCAAAGTTTAGATTCGACGAGTATTTCACTTAAGCATTGAGTGTGTTGAGTTCACTCAACGATTTATTGAGTCAAGGTGTTGATTCGATGAGTCTGGTTCTCAGGCATTGAGTGTGTTGAGTTCACTCAACTCCTTCGTCGAGTCAAATGTTGATTCGATGGGTTTGGCGCTGAGAGCATTTAGTTCACTCAACGCCTTTGTCGTGTATCTTATGGATACTCGACGATTCATCGAGTATGTTATGTCTACTAGATGATTCGTAGAATATGTTATGGATACTCGACGATTTGTCGAGACAAGGGTTGTCTGGTCAAATTCTGTATTCCAAGTCTTGGGTCTGCGAATAGCAACAGACTGTTCTGTTTATTCCTTTGGGTATAAATAGAAGATTTTAGGGTTTCTCTTTACCAATTCCGATGATTTGATTCTATCTAAGCACACGAGCAAAACTATGCAAACTCTGAGATCTAAAAGGCAGACGGAGGCTGCTCCGGCTTCGTCGATCCTATCGTTGTCGCCAAGTCTGATTCGGGCGAGCGTAGTCGTCGCCTTTTTTGTAATGGACCTAGCAGTCCGTGAAGACACAGAGTATCCTCTCGTGACCTAGATCTTATTTCACATGACTCTACGGGTTCTCCCATTCATTTGGATCAACTATAGAGGTGCAGGCACTATTCTACACAAATGACTCTAGCCGCTAAGTGATCGGCAGATCTTCTGGAGCACCTAGGTTGAGTATCGACTCAATCATGCAAAGGTAATTTTATTTTAAAACATTTTCTTCTTGATCAATGTATATCGCTAGATCCGAACTATTTTGGGCTTTTCTTGTTCCTTTTTTCCGTTGTGCACAAGTGTTATGTCGTATAGAAAAACAAAAAATGCACCCCATATGAGGTTTCACCATGTCGCACCCCTTGTAGGGGTGTGGCTAAGGTTGCACCGCCTCTAAGGGTATGGCCCCTTTCCACGGTGCATCCAAGCCGCAACCCCTTTTTTGTGGTGTTCTAAGATACACCCCTCGTGGGGTGCGTCCAAGGCCGCACCTCCCCTAGGGTGTGTCCAAGGCCACACCCCCTTATGTTGGGCCCCTTGGGATGCTACCAAGTCACACCCTTCATAAGGTGTAGCCAAGCCACACCCTCAATAAGGTATGGCCAAGCCGCACCCCTCTTAGTGTACGGCCAAAGTCGCACCCCCATTGGGTGCTGCCAGTGCAGTCGGCCTTGCTCCATCTCTTCAAGGAGGAACATGTTGCACATCCTCCCGACTCATCCAGGTCTGCACTGTAATACCTCCATCTGTCACATGAAATATACAATAGGGTCCGCCCGGGGACCCACGCCATATCACACAGACAGTCGGTGGAGTTACGTGTTAATATCAAAGATTAAACGAATCCTAACTCAGAGCATTCTAGAGGAAGCTTTAAGAGTTAACATTTTGAACTCAAGTATCACAACAATGTCAACTTATAAAAACACTGGAATGTTCTTACAAAATACACAAAAGATACTATCGCCAGCAATAGTCACTATCGCCCGGCAACAGCCAACAGTAGCCAAACGGTTACAGCCTTAAGGTCTTACAATTATACTTTAGCAGTGTGGTTTACTGACATCAGAATGCAGGTCGGCCACACATGAAAGCAATAAAACTTCACTTAGCCTTCGAGGGCCGACATATCTTCAAGGATGCAACCCACTATTTCCCATCCGGCTCTCCATCACCTACACAGGGACATTCTACAAGATGGTGGAAAATATGGCAACGGTCAGCTTTCGACAAACCAATTTATATCAACCATACCCCATACCCGGGGTAAAAGTATTCCTTCCCTGCAGGCATAACATTTATATCAAGTTATATCACAAGAAGGTACAACTTAAGCACCATTCAATATATCACAAACTTTTTCCTTAACGGCCAAACGTTTCGTGCACTTAGGGCACATTCTTGGTGTACCAGATTTACAGGGTACCACTACCGTTTAGAGGTCTATGACTTAACGTTCAACTTTGAGCACTTTAGCCTAGCATATGACCACGTTACAGCCACAAATTAACTCCCCATGCCACTGGTAAGTTCCTCGTACTTTTGGTCGCTTTAATGATCTATATAGAGGGGGTACAGATCAGCCATTTCCCGTTGCTCAACTCGTATTGTCATCGCAGAAAACCAACCTCTCAAGTCGATCGACAGGACGCAGGTCGTCCTCCCCTTTCCCATAAACAACACATAACTCAAGTTATGCACAATGGCTCTCACGGCCACTAAAGCTCTGCCCTAGGCTCATAGCTCAAATATTATCCCCACACGGTCTTCAAGAGACAGACTACAAAAGTAAAATATAATCTGGGAGCTATCGCCAGCAATAGTCACTATCACCTGGCATTAACAACAGAATTTCTCTTTCTATACCCAGACACAGACATAACTGGAACATTTGCTCAAAAAACCCTGCAGTATCCTATAGTGCCAGAAAACTGGTATTTCACATCAATCAGAGCACATCGGGAGCTATCGCAGACAATACTCGCTGTCGCCTGGCGATATCCAACACTTATGCAAACTGTGGTATTTTTTGTGTAGTTTCCTTGAGAGCATCTCCAGTACTTCATGCTACTCCCACTTCACAGGCGTAGTCCAGTAGACCCCACAAATGACCTGTTTATACTTGGAGTCTTCTCCGACACGTAAAATAAAACATCACTAATCAGAACCAACCTGTCCTAATAAGTTTCACACAGCATGGCTTTTCCATACTGCGATTTCAAGATTTATATGCAAAACTACCTCATGATTTCATGTATCAAGCCAATGGAATTCCCTATACTTTTCCACCTCTTGGTGAGGGATTCCATGTCTATGCTAAAAGGAGGACTTCACCTGTCCAAAAAGGAAGATCGTTACCCTCGAAACTCTTTTCGTAGCCATTAGCAAGCTTTCTATCCAGCTGGAAAGGAGCGCCTCGCTTTCCTCTTCACAGATCTTGACTTAGTTATCAATTCCTACTCCTGGATCTCGTTCACCAAGCCTTGCTAAGCTCAGCCTCAGCCTTCTTCTTCCTTAGCTCTTTTCACTCAAGAGCTTGGATGAAAAGGAGGAGAGAGTGTGAGAAGAAGAGAAATGACTTCTCTTCTCTCCACTCCTCTGCTTAAGTTGTCTCAGGATTAATCCCAGTCGCAGGATCATTTCATCCAGGGAAAGCAATGGCCATGAGTTTAGCTGACAAGTCAAAGTTAACGCTATCGCCTGGTAATATCCTCTATTGTTGGGGCGATATCGTCGGTAGTCGCTTTGACCCTAGTCAACCACCGCTCTTCAGTCGTCGTCCGGCCATCTGACACGTGTCTAGCCATACGTGGCAGTATCGCCCGCTGATACCCACTATCACCACTCTGATAGCTCACTCAATGCTTCGTCGAGAGCATTGAGAGCGCCGAGTGCATTGAGTCTACTCAACGATTCTTTAAGTGATATTGTTATCGCTAGTGATACGCACTATCGCCCTGCTATAGCAACTTTTAAGTTCTGTTTTTCAGTTTTGGATTGTTACAATTCTCCAAGCCTTACAGAAATTTCGTCCCGAATTTTTATTCATCTGAAGAAAAATAGTACAAAACTATTACAATGTTACTTTTACAAAAATAATTCGGGAAACTCATATCGCATAGTTTGCACATGCTCCCATGTCAATTCTTCATAGCCACAATTGTCCCAACAAACTTTGAACATCCCGATTATCTTGTTTCGTAGCTACCTAACCTCTGTATCCTCAATTCAAATGGGTCTAACCTTCGTCGTCAGCCCACCATCGATCGGTAATTGATCATAAGGCACTAGTTGCCTTTGCTCTTTCAAGTCTTTCCACAGCACTGATATGTGAAACACATCGTGCAAACCACTTAGCTCCGCAGAAAGAGCTAATCGATAGGAAGCTTATCCAATCCGCTCAACTACTTCAAACGGACCAGGATTCCTCAGACTCAACTTTTTCAAGAGCCGAATCCTGAACACGCCTTTAAATATACATAATCATCCACCGTAAACTCAATGTTTCGGTTCTTGGCATTGTAGTACTTTGCCTGCCTATCATGGGCTACTAATAGCCGCTCTCATATAACACGTATAGTCGAATTTGTATCTTCGACCTCTTTACGCTTAAAAATTTTTGATTTGCCGGTTTCCGCCCATGCTAAAGGAGTACAGCACTTCCTACCGTATAAAGCTTCGAAGCGCGCCATCTGAATGCTAGATTGATAGCTATTATTATAAGCGAACTTGATCATATAGAGATGGTTCTACCACCTCTTCCCGAAATCCAAGGCGCACATCAAGAGCATATCCTCAATTGTTCTATCGGTCCTCTCGGTCGGACCATCCGTCTGCGGATGAAAGGTCATACTGAACTGCAGTTTCATACCCAACAACTGGCGTATTAGACACTAATCAACTGAATTAAAGCACCTACCTCATTCACTGATGATGCTACGGGGCACGGAGAGTACTATGTTGTCAAGGTACAACTTAGCCAACTTTTCCACTAACTCGTCCTTCTTGTTCGGTATGAAGTGTGATACCTTTTTCAATCGGTCAACGATCACCCACACGACATCGTTCCCGCTCTGTGATCTCGGCAGCCCGTGCATGAAATCTATAGAGATGTCATCAAACTTCCACGCCAGAATTGGTAATGACTAGAGGAAACCTCCAAGCTTCTGACATAGTTTGGCACTTTGCCACGTAAAAGGCTATGTCTTTCTTCAAACCCGGTCACCATAACATATTTTTCATGTCCTTGTACATTTTTTTGCTCCATGGGTGAATTGAGTACTTCGTGAAGTGATCTTCATACATCAATTCCTCCCGTAGCTTACTCACATTCGGGATGCACAATCAACCGTCTTTTTTCAAAAGACCGTCATCCAAGGAGAACTGGAAATTTGACCCATCTGTTGCATAGCATTTCATACTCTCATCGAGTTCCGTTGCTCGCCGAACCCTATCCATAAGGTCATACTGTACCTCCGTCCAGTTCATGCTTGCATTTGTAGTGGAATTCCTATCAACACAAGAAATATCTAAGGCCTCCAACTCCTGGATCAGATGCTTATCATGCATATGCAACCAACTTGCCCTTACAGGAGTTCGACGACTCAAGGCACCTGTAACCACAATTCCATTCCTGAGAGTATAGTGTATCAGGAAGGTGTAGTCCCCGAGGAACTCAATCCACCTCTGCGACCGCATGTTCAGATCCTTTGGATTCATTAAGTACTTAAGGCTCTTATGGTCCGTGAAGATATCAACTTTCACGCTATATAAGTAGTTCCGCCACAGCTTAAATGCAAAAATCATAGTCGATAACTCAAAGTCGTGGACTACATAATTTCACTCGTGCACTTTCAACTGGCGTGAGTCATAAGCAATAACCTTTCCAAACTGAAGAAGAATGTAACCTAAGCCGCTCCCTGAAGCATCACTATAAATCTCATTGCCGTCCGTACCACATGGCAAACTCAAGATCAGCGTTGTGGTCAAATGACACTTTAACTCCTCAAAATATAATGCGCACTTAGGCGTTCAAACAAACTTTTGATCTTTCCTCATTAGTGTAGTGAGAGGTAAGGTTATCCGCAAAAAGTTCTTTACAAAGCGCCTGTAGTAGCCAGCAAGTTCAAAGAATCTCCTGACTTCTTCTATAGTATACAATACAGGACACTCTTGTGTCGTAACTATCTTCACCGGATCCACTGCAATACCTTCTCTACTAACCACATGGCCAAGAATATCGATTAACGACAGCCAAAACTCGCACTATGAGAACTTGGCATAGAGCTTGTTTCTCCTCAGGGTGTGCAAAACCATCCGCACATGATTTTCATGATCTTCTTCGGACTGAGAGTACACCAATATATCGTTAATAAAGACGATCACAAATAGGTCCAAGTACTCTCTATAGGTTCGATGCATCAGCTACATGAATACCAATGGCACATTCATTAGCCCAAACGACATTACAGTGTACACATAATGACCGCAGTGTGTTCCATATGCTGACTTGGGAATGTCACATGCTTCGAGTATATAGTTGACCAAACCGGCTGATCAAACAAGTCAACATTCAGTGGAATCAGATACTTGTTCTTCTATGTAAGCTTATTCAGCTCTCGATAAACATTGTATAAACGCAAGATTTTGTCATTCCTCTTTTCAAAGAGGGTCATTGCACTCCAAGGTGACACACTTAGACGTAAATAGCCTTCCACTAGCAATTCTTATAGTTAAAAAGGTAATTCTAGATCTCCTTTGGAGCTACTCAATACGGTGAGCGGGCCACAGATTTCGCATCTGGCACTCCCTTAATAGCAAAGCCACTCTCTCGTTGGGACGTTACCTAGGGAGATCGTTAGGAAACACATCTGCATAAGCCTCCACAATAGAAATGTCACTCAAACTGGGCTTCAGCTCAACGACCTCAATTGGCAAGAGAATCACTTCGCGCCCTACAGAACAGCCTTGACTACTTGGAGAGCAAACATTACTACCTTGCCCAATCCTCAAATACAAACGAACCTTGTTTCTCATTCAGTGTTCTGTCCTACTGTGACTTCTTCGAGTTACAATCTATACAGACATGCTGCTTCGAGAGCTAGTTAATACCCACGATCACTTCAAACGTAACTATTGTCAGCACAGATGCTTCCAAACCAACGACATGACTTCGTAACCACATCTTTACACAAACTTCTACCCATTTTCAACTTTAATTCTTAAGGTAATGTCATTCCAATCTCATGTACGATACCAACATAGGCACAAAGGGAATGAATTATGCCCAATCAAAAGTCTTCTTGATTAGTCACCACCAAAGGTTTGTACATGCAAAATATTCACTGTTTCAAAAGGTAGAACTTAGAGTTCACTACTACAATAATTTATGTAAGTACACTAAAACTTCCATTTCAGTTTGTTATCGTCGTAGGGCCACTTCGGCAGTCCCGGGCAATATGTCACTCTTTGCCACACGAGTAGCAGGTACATGGAGTTCGCTCTACAGCTGCTCCATCCTTAACCATCTTTGCCTACAAGACACCACCTCGATAACCTCATGAAATATGTCCTTTCTTGCCACACGTATAGCAAGGTGAATCTTGACTCTTCGACGCTCTAGCATTGCATTTCCATTTCATGCGGTGAGCAGAATTTCTAGGCCTTGTAGAGCTTGAAAACCTGAACTCTAGCATCTGGTGTTCTTTTGCCAAGTCCATCTACAACGACCTAGCTACTCACCAATGTTTGGAATCCCATTAACTTTGGACCTATCAACAAAAAATGGAGTTCATGGCGCAAACCATCATAAAATCTATTGATCTTTGTCTCCTCGGTTTCAAACACAAACTCTGCATGTTGTCTCAACACAATAAATGCATGTAAGTACTCCTAACCGTGTGCAGTCCTTGCATCAAACACATATTTAATGGATGAGGTGATGCTCTTCGATTTGCAATCTGCTTCAATAAACTAATCGGCATTGACGCAAACAGAGGAACAAGGGGTTGCACCTGCCTTTCAGGTTGGGTATTGACCATTACAAAGACCACCTCAGCTATCATCTGAACTGTCTCTACAGAAGTAGGAGGTGTTAGCACCTCAGTTATGCATAACTCTCCACTAAGTGTTGGGGCACATACTGTCCCGCACCCATTCTAGCCGTCTATAATCGTGAAACACACAATTAAGCAACTAAGCATATTGCAAAAAGCAATAACAAGAACACGTAAGTTCCTCAAACATGTGTATTTTCATTCCTAAGTGGACATTCTTGAGTTCATTGATGTTATAATGGTAAAAACATACACGTGCTTTCCACCCAGAAAAGAATTCGACAAGGAATTCAGAGGAGGAAGACCAAGACAAGCGGATACCAAATTGTGAAACCTCCATCCGTCACATGAAATATAATAGAGGGTCCGGTCGGGGCCCCACTACATATGTCATATATAGTCAGTGGAGATACGTGTTAATATCAAAGACTAAACAAATCCTAACTCAAAGCATTCTAGTGCAAGATTTAAGGGTTAACTTTTTGAACTCAAGTAACAGGGCAATGTCCACTTATAAAAACACTGGAATGTTCCTACAAAATACACAAAAGATATTATCACTAGCAATAGTCATTATCGCACAGAGACAGTAAATAGTAGCCAAACTGTTACAGCCTTAAGGCCTTACAATTATACTTTAGCAGTGTGGTTTACTGACATCAGCATGCAGGCCGATCACACATGAAAGAAATAAAACTTTGCTTGGCCTCGAGGGTCGGCATAGCTTCAGAGTTGCAACCCGCTATTTCCCACCCAGCTCTCTAGCACCTGCACAGGGACATTCCACCATATGGTGGATAACAAGGAAACGATCAACTTTCGGTTGAACAATTTATAACGACCCTACCCCATACACGGGGTAGCGGTATGGAACAACGCAATCCGTTACATGACGTATAGTAGAAGGTCCGGCCGAGGCCCCATACTATATTCCACAAATAGGCGGTGAAGTTACAGGTTAATACCAAATCATAAACGCATCCAAACTCAAAGCATGCTAGCGGAAGCTTAAGGTTAACATTGAACTCAATCAATAGGAATGTCCAATATATATAAACTGCACATTTATATATATACCCAAAGGAATGTACCAAATACACAATGTTAGGGACTTAAGGCCATACAGTTCAACTTAACAAGTGTGGATTACAAACATCGGCGCGCAGGCCGGCCACACATGAAACAAAGGAGCTTCGCTCAGCCTTCGAGGGCCAGCAACAGCAGCAGCAAGGGATTCAGCCCGTTATTTCCCTGCTCAGCTCTCCAGCACCTGCACAAGGACAGCCCACCGCAACGATGGCAAAAAAGGCAACGGTCAGCATTCAGCTGACAAATTTAAACCGACCCTACCCCTTTCCCGGGGAAGTGGTATTCCTTCCCTGCAGGCATAGCTTTACACAAGCATATATATATCAACCAATGTGATGTCACGAACAAGCAATAGATCACAACCGTCATCCATGCCGCCCAACGATCTGTGCACTCAGGGCACATTCTTGGTGTACCGGTGAACTAGGGTCCCACAACCGTTCACGGGCCAAGACCCAACGACATTGAGCATTTAGTCTTAACGGCGTGCAGGCTTAAGACTCTCATTATGCCATTAACAAAAGCTCAATGCCTTAACGGTATCTTGTACAGTCGACAAAATGCAGGTACGGATCAACCACCCCCATTGCTAAAGTCGCCTTGCCATCACCGAGTACAGCATACCCGAGGCTACGTTAGAAGGCGCAGGTCAGTTTCACCTTTCATATTGGGCTAGAAGCCTTTTTCAGAGCTCGCAGCTCTCAATAGCCATACTGTCCTCCAAGGATTGGCTTCACAATCCAAAAAGGGGAGATAATGCCAGCGTTCCTCGCAATCTCTTGGTGGGTTCAGCAGAACTCACTTTCTGCACTCAAACTCAACCCAAACATAGCATACTGCACAATAATCATGTAGGTATTTTCTTTGAATTTCATTCCAGTACTTCCTGCTACTACCCTTCACAGACACAACCCATCAACTCCTCAAACTACACGTTTATACGCGGAGTCTTCTCTGGTGCGCAAGATGCAACAACACCAATCCAGATCAACCTGTCCGGATAGGCTTCACACATCATGCATATCCCGTACAACACACTTCCGGGTCTATATGCAATATTGGGGTTACATGAATCAACCCAAGAAAATCCCTCAAAAGCAACCTTTTGGTGGGGAAAATCCACAAACATGCCAAAACAAGGACTTCACATGTCCAAGAAGGAAGAACGTTACCCTAGACAATCTCTTGGGGGCCATGGAATTCTAGCCGGATAACAAGCACCGCAATGCTCTCGCCTCCATAAAGTTGGACTCGGCTCGCAATTCCGAACGTTGAAGCTCCACCGGCGGTCGGATCTCTTCTTCTTCCTTATCCTTTGCTCTCTCCAATCTCTAGATTTTAGAAAGAGGATAGCTAAGAATAAATAAGAGATACACTCTCAATTCTAAGACTAAACTCAGCTGGGAGAAGCCTGGACCCTTAGATCCCATCAGAAGGAAATGAACAGCCACAAATCGCCCAGAAATATCTAATTTTGGGCCGACACGGCCTGTGACATGCCCATGTCATAGGTTGTGTACTGTAAGCAGTACACGAACCAAATTTTCCAAACTAGGACACGGGCTTAGACACGCCCGTGTCAAGCCCCTAACATGCCCGTGTCAGTAAGTACATGCCCGTGTTTAGAAGCGTGTCCCTCAAACGGCACAGGTTCGACATTCCCGAAAAGGATTCGACTGAGGCACATGCCCGTATCCTTAGACGTGTGCAAAACACGCCCCTATGACACACCCGGGTAACAGGCAGTTTGTCACACTCAACGCTGCCCGGATACCAACCCAAGTAGGACACGGTCTCGAACACGCCCGTGTTCCTGGCCGTGTCAACTCTCGATGATCGTCGACTGTATTATGTAGAGAACTCGACACGAATCACACAGTAAAGGACAAGCCCATGTCCCGGCCGTGTGCCTCACTCGAGACACTCTCGAGCCCCACTCGAGTACTACTCGACCCACTCGAGTATGTATAGAAGGACACGCCTGTAACCAAGGCCGTGTCAGCCGGCCTGAACTCTAAAGTGGAATTTAGGATGTTACAACCCTCCACTCCTTTCAATAAATTTCGTCCAGAAATTTGCTCACATCAAGGAAATCAAGCAAGCACAATGTTATACATTCAAAATGACTGTTAAAAAAAAGACGCACATTACAACAGTTTAATCAAAAAACTCGGGAAAATAAGCTTGCATGGTCTGCTCCCGCTCCCATGTTAGCTCTTCACGTCCAAAATTGTCCCACCGGACTTTGACCATCCCTATTATTCTATTCTGCAACTGTTTATTGTCTCTTTCCTCGATCCGAATGGGCCTAACCTTCGTCGTTAGCCCATATTTGACCGGTACACGATCGTTCTCAATCACTTGAGCTTGATCCTTGACGGCTTTTCAAAGTACTGATATGTGGAACACATCGTGCAATCCACTCAATTCTGCCGAAAGACCTAGCTGATAGGCAGCTTCACCAACTCGCTCCACCACTTCAAACAGACTAAGATATCTCGGACATAACTTTTTCAGACGCCGAATCCTGGACACACCTTTGAAGGGCTTGATCTTCAATTATACCCAATCGCCCATCGCAAACTCCACGTTCCGATGCTTGGCATTGTAGTATTTGGCTTGCCTATCTTGGGCTATCAATAGCCTCTCCCGAATATAGCATATTGTTGAAGTAGCTTCTTCGACTTCTTTATGCGAATATACTTTCGATTCGCCTGTTTTTGCCCAAGCTAGCGGTGTAACGCCCCGAAACTCAAAAGAGTGATGGGTGGTGTTTTGAGCCAAATCAGGGATTTGGTATGGGTGACACGGCCTGGGACACAGTTGTGTCCCAAGGCGTGTCATGCTCGGGTTCAGCAATAGTCACGTGGTCGACGAAATTGCAGTCATCGGTCATCGGGGGGTGAACATGGCCTGGGAAACGGGAGTGTCCCAGGGCGTGTCAGCCACTCAACGCCTTTCACTCAACGATCGTTGAGCGAGGACGCACGGCCTGATCCCAGGCGTGTTCGGGTCCGACACGGGAGTGTCAAATTTGACACGGGCATGTCGAATACCCGTGTCCTGCTCGGGTCATTTGGCGAGTTGTGCTAAGGCAGCTACACGGCCTGGGACACGGGCGTGTCCCAGGGCGTATCTAGCACACGGCATGTGACACGGGTTTGTCACATGGTCGTGTCGTACTCTGGTCATTTTGGACCTGTGTCCATGGAGGAACACGCCCAGCTACACAGGCGTGTACTGTATGACACGGGCGTGTCAAGCCTGACATGGGCGTGTCGAGTGCCCGTGTTCTTTTCGGGACACGATAATATCAGTGTCGATTGAGGAACACGGCCTTGGACACGGGCGTGTCGCAAGCCGTGTTCGGCCCAGGAAGTTTATTTTTGGGCCAAATCGCAGCCGTTCATTTCCTTATTTTTGGATCTAACGGCCCAGGGCTCTCCATGCTAGGGTTAAGGCCGAGATTGGGGGTTTAAACCTTCACTTTCACTTAGCCATTCTCTTTCTAAAACCTAGAGAGAAGGAAGAGTAAGGAGTTTAGAGGAAGAGGAAGATCCGTCAGCCGGAGGAGATTCGGAGCGCCAAACCGCAAGCTGAGCCCAGATCTGCGGAGGCAAGATCGTTGTGGTGCTTTTCATCCACTTAGTTTTCCATGGCGCCGAGGAGAAATGATAGGGTAAATATTTTCATCTTGAGCATGTGAAGCTCTTCTTCCTTTTCATGGGAAAACTCGCTCCCGCGAGTGTGCGGTGAGTTTGCGGTATTCCTTTGGGTAGATATGTAAAGTCCCCCTTGTTAGAGTCTAGAATCGTGGTACAGGCATAGGCATAGTGTGTGAAGCCTACCCGGACATGTTGGTCTGGATCGGTGATGTTTTGCTATACATATTGTGTCGGAGAAGACTCTGTGCATTTTGTTTGTTTTCAGGTTACTATGCGTTAGAATGCATTAAGGAATCTTGGGGATTAACCCCAAGGTGCACCCATAAATCTTGGAGGAAACGCATTTCTGCCATTTCGGTGGCCTGGAAGCCAGTCAGGTATATAACGGGGCTATGTACCGTGTTTGATCGAAAGTTGGGACTGGTGGAAGCAGGGCCCGTGTTAAAGGCCAAAGGGGCGCGACGGGGTGAGCGACGGGCTGGTGGAACCCTACCAGCTCCATTTGTTTCGGTTATAGAGACCTAAAGTTATGTGGAACTTAGCGATGATTTGGATATCGAGTCTAGGCTACGGCTGAAAGGACTAAATGCTCACGAGGTTTGCCGCCCTCGGGGTGGTGGTGGAGTCAAGGATCGGACTGGGTTTGGACTGGCTTCGCCGAGTTAGTGCCCTGAGAGCACGTGGTGTACGACCGTGTGTGTGTGCACCTAGGATGTGATGTTTATTCGCTATGTTGCTTGTTTTGCTAACAAGTGTAGGAAAGAAGCTTTGCCGCCCCAATTTGGGGGAGGAATCGTTATAATTATGTCAGCTTTAGCTGGCCGCTATTCTTGTTTTCCACCATTGCTGTGATTTTTGCTTGCACGTGCTGCGGAGCCGAGCGGCAAATAGAGGGTCAAAGCCCAAGTTGCTGAGCCAGCCCTCGAAGGCCTTGTTTGTTTTCTTTGTTTAAATCATGTGTGGTCGGCCTGCAAGCCGAAGTTTGTAAGACACTGTTTAAATATTTGAGAACTATTGTAAAGCCACAAGGCCAGTACTCTTTGGTACTTTGTATTTAGTTCCTGTTTGGTTTGTTAGTGGACATTCATGCTTATTGGCTTGGTCCTTATGGTTACAACTTAATAAATTGCTTCCGTGCTCTGTATAGGACGTGTGTATTGGTTGAATGGTTTCAATGAGTAACCCACCAGTCTGTACGTTGTATATGGCGTCGGGCCCCGTCCGTACCTACTGCTATATGCTATGCGACAGATAGGGGTGTTATAATTTGGTATCAGACTACCGGTTTCGGTCAGACTTAAATGAATTCTCGGACGAATTCACTTTAAGGGGTGGTGATCACATGTGTGTGCGTCATCGTTATAACATGAAAAGAACCTATGAATGTCCACTTAGGAATGAAAATACACATGTTTGAGGAACCTCCGTGTTCCTATAATTGCTTTTTGCAATGTGGTTTGGTCTCTTATCGATGTTTTGCACGATTATATGTGACCAAGAGTGGTGCTGGGCAATCAAAACGGCCAGTTTCCTAGGCGAGCAGCACACCAAATGATGCGCCTGCAACACCTCCTTCAGCTGAGACCATTCGATTGGTAGCGGAGGCTGTGTTTGCGATGAACAATGTGCAGCCAGCGAGGCTGGTGCAGCAGCTTGCTCCTGCTGTGGAGCAAGTACCGCTCCAAGCAGCAGAGCCAAGGAGGTTGGAACAGGTGGTAGTGGAGCCAGTGTTGCATAGGAGAGCAACGGAGAAGCAACTTAAGCACGTGATGGGCTTTAATCCTCCTGTGTTCTCGGGGATGGGAACCCCAACTCAAGCAGAGGATTGGCTCTCTAGAATTAAGAGAGTGATGATAGCTTCCGAGACTGAAGAGTGGCAGAAGACCACAATTGCCACTTTCTTGCTGGATGGTGGCGCAAGACTATGGTGGGAAGGCTTGGAGCTACACCATCTGAGGGGTAGACAGCTTACTGACGTCTTGATAGAGGAGTTTTCGAGACTATTCTTAGCCCGATACCTCACCTCAGCTAATAGGATTGCTTTGGAAAATTAGTTCCAGAAGTTGGTTCAAGGAGAGAGTACCGTGGATGACTATCTCCACGAGTTTACTCGATTAGGTCGGTATGCAAGCGCTACCTTCGCTGATGAGGAGCGAAAGACCACCCGATTCTACGAAGGTCTAAGGGATGACTTGAGACTGTTACTATCGGGACCGATGATGCAGGGTTTCCTGACCTTGGTCAACACAGCCCGGTCGGTTTAAAAGGACATGAAGAATGTTCAGGTGAAGAAGGACTCCAGCGGTAGGAAATCAGAGTTCAAGGTGCCATCTGTAAAGTCTGGTTTTTGAAGATGTAACAAGAAGGCTAGGACATACGGTCTAGCCCCTTCTTCAGGTGCCTCGGGGGAAACTAGCAACCGAACCCCAGGCGCTTGTTTTACTTGTGGTAAGACGGGGTATTTTGCCCGTGATTGTTGGAGAGGACGTCCGAAGTCCGAAAGTAAGCAAGGAGCAACTTATGATGAGAAGGGCAAGGCGGTGGAGTCAACCGCGTCCCACTATGCTCCGACTCAACCGAGAGTCTATAATCTGGGTCAGCAGGAGGCCATCAAACAGGCAGACGTGGTGACATGTACGGTTTAATTTATATCAAGGTAGCTTTAAATACTGTTACTTTGTGCTTGTTAGCTTAATATATTTGTATAGGCTTTGTTCTGATTTTCGATAGTCCGGCACGAGCACTATTCGATACTGGAGCTTCACACTCCTTTTTGTCCGAAAGTTTCATAACGCGCATCAGAGTTCTTGAAACAGCAAATCGGTCTCTTGTGGAGTTCACCCTTGGGGAATGGGTGGTCGCGCACCCACTTCGCTCCTGCAAGGAAAACAACAAGAAAAAGAGAGCAAAGGACTAGACCAAGGGCCCGGCGCGGAGTTCCCACCACAAATCAGGAAGATCACTGAGCGCTTCCCCTCTTTAGCTAAATGTCGGGCTAAGGTACCTCAGAAAGGTCTAGGAGACTGGCAGACAAGTGAGAATGCCTTCTGAGGTACCCTTTTGGTCATATTTATAGATTTTTGAAAACAGTCTGCAAATAACTAACCTCTGCTGGCCTGAAATTACTAAAAGCCCCTTGGGCTGGCCTGCCAACAGCCAAACTCCACTGTCCTGACCGGCTATGCGCAGTCCACCCAGGTCTACCAACAGCGAGACTCCGTCATTCTAGCTGGCTAAGGGCAGGCCTGGAGGGGCAAAATTGCAAGGAATTTCCCCCATTGGGGACTAGGCAAGTAGCCCTCCAATGCCTCTACCCGGCAGGAGGCGCGGGCCGGGGCTGGCTCGTCTAGGGGACGCGGGTTGGAGACGGACCGCCTGGGAAGGCGCGGGCCGAGGGTGGCACGCCTAAGAGAGGCGGGCAGGACTGACCAACCTAATGGGTGCGGGTCGGAGGGCTGAGGCTAACCCGCCTAGGAGAGGCAGGCAAGGCTGCCCTGCCTGGGCGACCCTTGGAGGCCGACCCGCCTAGGAGAGGCAGGCCGGGGCTGACCTGCCTGGGAGACCCTTGGAGGCCGACCTGCCTAGTAGAGGCGGCCAACGGTCGACCCTCCTGCTTGCCCGAGTCCCCGTCCCGCCCGGTGAGGGTAAGCGATTCGCCCATCTACGTGCTCTTGATTCCGTCGAATGCTTTTTAAGTTTCACGCTCTTGCAAGAGAGCGCGACATTCCTCTCTATGCGCCTTATGAGAGCGCTCGACTCGCTACCGGTGAGCTTGCCCGGGCCGAAGCGGCTGCTGCTTCCCATCGAGAACTCTCAACCCCTGCTCCCGCGAAGCGTCCAGCCGCGAGCGGCCTCAAGACCCACCACCACCCAAGAAATTGAATAAGGCAGGTGGCTCACCTCCGCCGACTCGCGACAAAGGCAAGACCTCCGCGAGCCAGCCATCAACCGTTCCCGCCCCTGCGGCCTCCTTAGCCGTCAGATCTTCTGGAGGAGAGGCAGGCACGTCGCAGCCGCCAGAGGAGGTTCAGCCCGCCGGGAAGCAAATCCCACGGCTGCATCGTGACTTTGGTTATGTTGAGGGACCTGCGCACAAGTCTGGAGTCCCTCTGCTTTAGTGGGACAAAGTGACCAATCAGGTCTACATATCCTCGCTGTTGCCGAGCTGGTTGGAGGACGACTCCAGCAGCAGGTATTCTTACAATCTGGCCTTCGGTTTCTATGGGCAAGAGGACGCCGCCATTTACGACGAGGAGGCGATGCGGGTGTTGATCTATGAAAGCGCGCGGGCCCAGTTTTGCAGCCTGGAGATGGCCCATATGGTCTGCCAACGGTGCCTTTGGCTGAACAAGAGCGCCCCGTCCCTCCACAAGTTAGTCGACGAGAAGGAGGCGGCCCGCCGACTCGCTCAGGAGGAGGCGGGTGAACTGCGAAAGCAGGCCGAAGCGATTGAGGCCGCTCTCGCTCAGTACTTAGGTGGAGCGGTAGGTTTCTCGAATCGCCTCAACCTTTCCTCCCTCCCATATAACATAACTCGGTTGTTCTCCCTTTTACAAGACGGGGCGACTGCCAGCCGACTGGGCACTGAGGTCGCCACCCTCCAACAGGAGAAGCAGGCGCTTCAGAAGCAGGTGGACGCGTTGGAGGCTGCAGCAGCAGCCCCGCCGCCATATACAAGCGGCTACCAGCTCGCTCATTACATCGATCGTGAGATCGAAGTGATGATGTAGAAGAATGCAGCCAGTGCGGCGAAATACACCTTCCAGATGCCGTAGAGGTCCAAACTCATCTAGGATGACGGTGCCACGCTTCTAGTGAGCTAGGTGGTACCGGAGCTTTTCCTTCCGGTACTAGAGCAGGGCGACGGGCCCTACCACCCTATATAAGGGCCCGCCGCTCAGGGCTCGCCTCGCTGGGAGCTTGCATTCGTCCAACTTTTGCCGCGGCAGTGACGTGGGCCAGAGCCCAGTTTTTGTGATAGTTAACCCCTTTTTGATTTCCCCAATATACATAACTCATTTTTGATCTGAAACGCGGATATCTTTATTTCTCGCATTCGCCCCTTGATTCTCACACTTGTTATGATTTCTTTTATTCTTGAATTGTCTTTTGGACGTTGCGGCGGTGAGCGAGCGAGTGAGGTCGTCCGTTCGTTTTAGACTCTAAACTTAGGCTTATGAGCGAGGGGTAAGTTAGGTATCCGTGATGCGAGGGGGCGACTCGCATACTGCATCTAGGCTCGCTACCCCATTCACGTCATTGAGTGGGCGAGAAAACCCTAGCATGCGTTTGGACTTTGTGGGGGGCGGCTTTTTGGGGGTCTTGGCGCGGCAGAGTTGTCGTCGCATGGACCCCTTCCATGGGGCACGCCGATCTTTAGGCCGGGGCTGGCTTTCTTGGCTCTCCATCGTGCCGAGATCCCTTCATCTACCCGCCGATCAATTCATGATGAGGGCGGCTAGCTCCTTCGCCGCCTGGACCCCTTCCATGGGGCCCGCCGATCTCTAGGCCAGGGCCGGCTTTCTTGGCTCACTATCGTATCGAGATCCCTTTGTCGACCCTCTGATCAATTCGTGACGAGGGCGGCTAACTCCTTCCCATATACGCTGCTCCTACCGAGGTGCCCCACCCACGTCGGTCAGTGGTGGTCTGAGCGGGGCTCCCGGGGTCTGCTCAGGGTTTGGGATGGACTCCTCCAAGTGACATCCAGCCCTGCCAGCTTGATGGGATCCTCGCAGCGGGATCTGCTCGGCTTCTAAGACAGACTCCTCCGAGTGAAATCCAACCCTGCCAGTTTGATGAGAGCCTGGCAGCGGGATCTACTTGGGGTCTGAGGCAGATTCCTCTGAGTGACTTCCAGCCCTGCCAGCTTGATGGGAGCCCGACAGCAGGATCTGCTCGGGGCCTGGGGCAGACTCCTCTGAGTGACTTCTAGCCCTGCCAGCTTGATGGGGGCCTGACAGCGGGATCTTCTCAGGGTCTAAGGCATACTCCTCCGAGTAACTTTCAGCCCTGCCAGCTTGATGGGAGCCTGGCAGCAGGATCTACTCGGGGTCTAAGTCAGACTCCTCTGAGTAACTTCCAGGCCTGCAAGCTTGATGAGAGCCCTGCAGCGGGATCTGCTCGGGGTCTAAGGCAGACTCCTCCGAGTGATATCCAGCCCTTCCAGCTTGATGGGAGACTGGCAACGGGATCTGCTCGGGGCCAGGGGCAGACTCCTCCGAGGGACTTCCAGCCCTGCCAGCTTGATGGGTGCCTGGAAGCGGGATCTGCTCGGGGTCTAAGGCAGACTCCTCCGAGTGACATCAAGTTCTGCCATCTTGATGGGAGCCTGGCAGCGGGATCTGCTCGGGGTCTTAGGCAGACTCCTCCGAGTGACTTCCAGCCCTACCAGCTTGATGGGAGACTGGCAGCGGGATCTGCTCGGGGTCTAAGGCAGACTCCTCCGAGTGACATCAAGCCCTGCCAGCTTGATGGGAGCCTGGCAGCGGGATCTGCTTGGGGTCTGGGGCAGACTCCTCCGAGTGACATCCAGCCCTGCAAGCTTGATGGGAGCCTGACAGCAGGATCTGTTCGGGGTCTAAGGCAGACTCCTCCGAGTGACTTCCAGCCCTGTCTGCTTGATGGGAGCCTTGTAGTGGGATCTGCTCGGGGTCTAAGGAAGACTCCTTCGAGTGACATCCAGCCCTTCCAGCTTGATGGGTGCCTGGCTGTTGGATCTGCTCGGGGTCTGGGGCAGAATCCTCTGAGTGACTTCCAGCCCTGCCAGCTTGATGGGAGCTTGGCAGCGGGATCTGCTCGGGGCCAAGGGAAGACTCCTCCGAGTGACATCCAGCCCTGCCAACTTGATGGGAGCCTTGCAGAGGGATCTGCTCGGGGTCTGGGGCAGACTCCTCCGAGTGACATCCAGCCCTGCAAGCTTGATGGGGGCCTGGCAGCGAGATCTGCTCGGAGTCTAAGGCAGACTCCTATGAGTGACCTCCAGCCCTGCTAGCTTGATGGGAGCCTGGCAGCGGGATCTTCTCGGGGCCTGGGGTAGACTCCTACGAGTGATATCCAGCCCTGCCAGCTTGATGGGAGCCTGGAAGCGGGATCTGCTCGGGGTCTGGGCCAGACTCCTTCGAGTGACATCCAGCCCTGCCATCTTGATGGTAGCCTGGCAGTGGGATCTGGTTGGGGTCTGAGGCAGACTCCTCCGAGTGATATCCAGCCCTGCCAGCTTGATGAGAGCTTGGCAGTGGGATCTGCTTAGGGTCTGGGGGCAGACTCGCATTTGCACATTTCATCGTCAGGGCACAAGTTCCTCAACAGAAGCTTTATTAGAAACTGAAATGACATTTACCTGACTCAGTGGAAAAAACATTTTAAGTCATCATCATTCCAAGTGAGACTGAGGGTCTCGCCCTCGACATTCCGGAGGCGGTACCCTCCTGATTTAAATGCCTCCTATATAATTTTTGGTCCCTGCAAGTTTAGATTAAGCTTCCCCACGGTGGCTGACCTCCCGGCGGCATCTACTTTTCTTAAGACCAAGTCTCCTTCCGCGAATTATTTTACCCTGACGTGCTTGTCAAACTATTTGTCCATTTTTCTCTTCGCTTCCTCTTGCCTAACGGCAGAGAGGTCTCACAACTCCTCAACCATGTCGAGTGAGAGTCGCAGATCCTCCTCATTCTCGGTCCTCCATTCCTCTCTGCCCTCTTCGTCCTCGACCACCCAAGGGGTTCGGACCTCGAACTCTATCGGATGTATCGCCTTGCATCCATGGGAGAGTTTGAAAGGAGTCTCTCATGTCGCCGTATTGGGTATGGTTCTAAGGGCCCAGAGGACCGAAGGGAGCTTCTCGACCCAGCTTCCTCTCCGATTCTCTACCTTCTTTTTGAGGAGTTTAACAATGATCTTGTTCGCTGCCTCCACCTGCCCAAGTCTCCTGGGGTGATGAATCGAGGTGAACCTAAGATCGATCCCGAGCTGCCCGCAGAAGCTAATGAACTCGACGATGGCAAACTGAGGGTCGTTGTCCGTGACAATGGCCTGAGGCAACCCGTGACGGCAGATAATCTCCCACTATACAAAGTTCCTGATGACCTGGGAGGTTACCTTGGCCAATGCCTTAACTTCCAGCCACATAGAGAAATAATCAATCATCACGAGCAGGAACCTTCTCTGGTCATTGTCCTAGGGGAGGGGCCCAACACGGTCCATTCCCTATATTGTAAATGACCAAATGGTTGTGATACTCCTGAGGTGTTGGGTCGCTTGTAGCTGGAGGGGAGCAAACAGATGGCACTTATGACACTCCTTCGTGAACTTTCCCACGTCTCAGCTTAGGGTAGGCCAAAACTATCCCTGCCTGATGACCCGGCCTTCCAAGGTTTGACTCCCGGAGTGGCTCCCGCACTCCCCGGAGTGAATTTCCTCCAAGATCCTTGGGACCTCCATCTCGGCCACGCAGTGTGCCAACATCCCGGAGAGGGTCTTTCGGTATAGCTGGCTGTCTCGCGTGATATAGTATGCCAACTTGTACTTGAGCCTCTTCCTGTCCATCCCCTCTGGATACTCCCCAGTGAATAAGTACGTTGAGAAGGGATCCATCCATTAGGGGTGTTGTTCCACCTCCATCAGCTCCCCCTCTTCAATGGATGGGCGGATGAGATCTGTGAGGGTAACCCCCACCTGGGGGCCATGCTTCGCCAGCTAATCTACCTGCTCGCTCTCTTACCTGGGCACGTGTCGAATGGAAAAAGTCTGGAAGGTGTCGATGAATCCCTTTACCTTTGCGAAGTAGAGCTGCAGAGTCGGCTCCCTCGCCTCGAAATCCCCGTTAATATGGGAAGCCACCACCATGGAGTCAATTAGGACCTCAACAGCATTCACCCAAAGTTCCCTGGCCAAGAACAGACCCGCAATCACGGCTTCATACTCGGCTTGATTGTTGGTGATGGGGAAATGTATCACCACTGTCTACTCGCTCCTCGTTCCCTAGGGGCTTTCCAAGATGACCCCCGCCCCAAGGGAATGCCTCCTCGAGGCACCGTCCACCATGACCATCCAAGGCACCAGGCGAGTGAGTTCCCCCTGCGCCACTTCGATCACATAGTCTGACTGGAAGTCGGCCATAGCTTGGTCCTTGATCGAGAGGCGGGGAATGAAGGAGATGTTGAACTTGCTCAATTCCACCGACCACTTAGCCAATCTTCCTGAATGTTCCACCCCCTCGAAGATGTTGCGGATGGGGTGGTCAGTCACCACCTGGATCGAATGTGATTGGAAGTAAGGCCGGAGCCTCTGGGCAGAGATGATTAGGGCGAAGGCCGGCTTCTCCAAAATAGGATAGCTGAGCTCGACCTTCCTCAACACCCTACTCGCATAATAAATCGAGAGCTGTTTCTTCCCCTCCTCCCGAACTAAAACAGAGCACAGGGCCTCCGCCCCGACCCCTAAGTACAAGAATAGGTCCTCCCCCTCCTTTGACCCCAGGAGCAGGGGTCTTGAGTCAGCTGTCTCTTCAAGTCCTTGAATGCCTCCTCGCATTCTGAGGTCAATTCAAACTTCTGACCTCCTCTCAAGGTCTTGAAGAAGGGAGAGCACTTCTCCCCGACCCGGGAGAGGAATCTGCTCAACCCTGCCAGCTTCCCTGTCAATAGTGGCACCTCCTTTGCATTCCAAGGCGACCCCAGCTCCATAATCGCCCGGACCTTGTCGGGATTGGGTTCTAACCCAGCGAGAGTGAGAAGGTGGCCCAGAAATTTGCCCTTGCTTGCCCAAAAGATGCACTTCAAGGGATTCAGCCTCATTTTGTACTCGCGCAGGGTGGCGAAGGTTTCCTCCAGATCCTGTAGGTGAGAGTCACCATCTCGAATCTTGATCATGAGGTCGTCGACATACACTTTCATGTTTCTTCCCTTCTGCTCTCGGAAGACCCTATCCATCATTTTTTTATAGGTTGCCCCTGCTTTCTTTAGCCCGAAGGGCATCATCTTATAGCAGTAGCACCCATCCCTGGTGATGAAGGAGACATCCTTGATGTCGGGAGGGTTCATCCTGATCTGGTGATAACCTGAAAATGCATCTAAAAAGCTCATTATAGGGAAACAAATGGCTGAGTCAACCAGCGTGTCGATCCGAGGCAAGGGGTTACAATCCTTAGGGCATGATTTATTAAGAAGAGAAAAATCAACACAGATACACCACCGGACGTCTTCTTTTTTAACCATTACAACGTTGGAGACCCAAGCGGGGTATTGGATCTCGGATACAAAACCGGCCTTAAGGAGCTTGGCCACCTCCTCTCGAATCGGCTCGGGCAACCTGTCCACTACGGGCCTCTTCTTCTGCTGGACGAGGCGAGCCCTCAGATCCTGGGTATCCCTGCAGTGCTCCAAGCAAAGATGTCCATATTCTTCTGAATGCACTCCAGCATCTTGCCTTGGGCCTTCGGGGTCAGCCCCCCGCTGACGCGAACCTTCTTCACCTTTCCTCTGAGGGTGAGAACCTCCATCTCCACCACCTCTTCCGCCGCCTCCAGGAGAGGCTGCTCCCCCCATTCCTCAGCATCCCCTCCTCCTGTGGCGAGGGCCTCTTCCTCGGCTTCTTCCACGGCCATTGCCTCGGCCGGCTCCCAATCTTTCTTCATCTCCTCTTTCTGGACGCAACTCTCCTCCACCTCCATCTCCTCCGGGCCAACCCCCTGCTTTGCCTCCTCCATCCTTCGCCCCATCTCTTTAGCACCCTCCTGCCATGAGATGGAGTTTACGGTTATGACATAGCACTCCCTTGCCAATTTAGGGTCTCTGCAGACCCGGACCTAGACCCCCTCGACTTTGAACTTTAGGCATTGGTGGAAGGACGAGGAGACGCAGCGGAAGGCGCTGATGAGGGACCTCCTGAAGATGGCGCTGTAGCCTCTAGGGGCGTCCACAATGACGAACTTACAGTTGCGAGACTGCCCTCCCAGAGAGACTTGGAGTCCTACCCCTCCTTCGACTTCCTTCCTCTCCCCCCAGAAGCCAAACAGGGGTCCATCTGAGGCCAACACCCTCCTGGCCTCCACCTTCATCGAGTCAAACACCTTCTTGAAGATGATGTTGACTGATCTCCCGTTGTCGATGATGATCCGGGAGACGGTGAAATCCTCGATGGCCGTCTGGATGACCAGCGCATCGCAAAAGGGGTCTTCGTGACCCAGCATGTCCTTGACCGTGAAGGTGATTCTTTCTTCCGGGGGCGGGGTCTGGGATGTGGAGCCAACGCTCCGTCGGTACAGGGTATGGAGGCTCGCCTTATAGGAAGCCTCGATCCCCGCCCCCCCCCCTATGGATTGGTCTGATCCCTCCCCGGGTTCCCACATCTGCCCGGTCTTCGCACCTGTCCTCCTCTGCCCGAGGCGGGACCTCCTAAATCCGCAACCCTTGGCGATCTTGCTGCTGCTGCTCTCTATTTCCTCTTATCTGGAGGAACTCCGGGCACGTGGCCATGGCGTACCCTTCCTCCCGATGGAATTCATAGAAGGGTAAATCCACCCTAACCTCCCTTCTTCTCCTCTGTGCTGCTCTTCTCCTCTCCCCCATGGCCACGACCATAGCCTCCTCTTGATCAATAGGGGGGCCTCTGGCCCTGCCTCCCACCTGGAGGGTAGAACTGGCCCTGGCCTCCTTGGAGGTTCTCCCCTCCGCGGAACCCCTTCCGCGCCCCCTGCTCCTATCATTCGGGCCTCCACCATAGCCGCTGATTCGGCTCCTGGCGCCCCCACATGGGTTGCTGTTGTGGCTGCTCCCTCTATCAGGGCTTAGCTCTTCTTTCCTCCTAACCTATACCTCCTCTGGGCCTCTCCTCCTCCGTAGCCAACCTGGCTAACCTCCGGGAAAACTCTGGGTTCGAATCCTCCCTGTCGACTTCTCTCGCCCCCTCTCCAACAACTCCTCATAGGAGATGGGGGGAATCCTCTTCAACTCCATTCGAAAGAAACCCTACTGCAGCCCCAGGGTGAAGGCCATCATCAGAGTGTGGATCGGCATCTCCTAAACCTGGGTGACCTCCTCCTGGAAGCGATCGACGTAGCTCCCCAGGGTCTAATTCACCCCCTGTTTGATGTGGAACAGGGACTCTGACTCCCTCTTCCTCTTCTTCGAGGTTGTGAACCTTAGCATGAACCCCCGGCGAAGTTCCTCGAAGTAGTAGATGGAACTGGCCGGCAGCTGGTGAAAAACCTCCCTGGCCTTCTCCTTCAGAGTGATGGCGAAGAGCCTGCACTTGAAGCCATCCGACATCTGCCAGATCGAGACCACATCCTCAAACCACTAGACGTGCTAGACCGGGTCTCCCTTCCCGGTGTAGTAGGACATGTCGCGCTACTTGAAATAATCTGGGACTAGGGCAGAGGAGACCAGCTCGCTGAAGGGACTGTCTCCCCCCCCCCACATGGCGAGCCGGAGGGTCTCGCGCTCCCAGCTTGCCAAATTTGTCGCCGCCTCCCGATCCCGGGAAAAGCACTCGCACGGGGAGCTCGGTACCCTGGCCTTCCTCGGCGACTTCCTTCCCCGCTTGCCGGGTGGGAGCGGCCTCACCGAGTACCAGATCCGCTAGAACTGGGATAACTTGAGTCGAGCACTCGGCACGCGCGCCGAGTGCGAATCGAACTAGGCCGAGTACCTCCTACCTGAAGTCCTCGAACATCCCCAACGTCGTGAGAGGGGGAGGGGGTGGCAAGTCGGTCCTGTCTGATCCTTGCCCTTCTCATCATATCATTGAGCTTGCTGAAGTCTTCCTGCGTTGACCACTGTCCATGCTCACCGCACCAAAAATTTTGAAACCGGAAATCGGTCTCTTGTGGAGTTCACTCTTGGGGAAGGGGTGGTTGCGCACCTACTTTGCTCCTGCAGGGAAAACAACAAGAAAAAGAGAGCAAAGGACTATACCAAGGGCCCGGCGCGGAGGTCCAACAACAAACATGGAAGATCATTGAGGGCTTCCCCTCCTTAGCCAAATGTCGAGCTAAGGTACCTCAGAAAGCGCTAGGAGACTGGGAGACAAGTGAGCATGCCTTTTGAGGTACCCCTTGTCTCCTATTTATAGATTTCTGAAAACGGTCTACAAATAACTAACCTCTGCTGTCCTGAAATTACTGAAAGCCCCTTGGGCTGGCCTGCTAGCAACCGAACTCTGTTGTCCTGACTGACTATGCGCAGTCCACCCAGGTCTGCCAACAGCGAGACTCCGCCGTTCTAGCTGGCTAAGGGCAGGCCTACAGGGGCAAAATGGCAAGGAATTTCACCCATTGGGGACTGGGCGAGTAGCCCTCCAATGCCTCAACCAGGCAGGAGGCGCGGTCCGGGGCTGGCTTGCCTAGGGGACGCGGGTTGGAGACGGCCCGCCTGGGAAGGCATGGGCAGAGGGTGGCCCGCCTAGGAGAGGCGGGCAGGGCTGACCCTCATAATGTGTGCGGGTCGGAGGGCTGAGGCTTACCCGCCTAGGAGAGGCGGGCAGGGCTGACCCGCCTGGGCGACCCTTGGATGTCGACCCACCTAGGAGAGGCAGGTCGGGGCTGACCCGCCTGGGCGACCCTTAGAGGCAGACCCGCCTAGGAAAGGCGGGCTGGGGTCGACCCGTGATAACTCTAACTATTTCTATTTTTATCATGCTATTTTCTAATTAATAGTTAGATATTTTATATCAATTTTATAAAATTAAGTTTGTTTTAACTTGTTTTTATATTTTATATCTTTTTGTTCTAATAAATTTATTTTTACTCTTGCAGGGTTGATCTACAGGTTATTTGGAACAGAACAGGGAATTTCCTGTTTTCTGCCTAGACACGCCCGGTGACATGCCCTCCATGGGCGTGACCTTGGGCGTGACAGCCGCGATCGAAGCATGCCACCAAAGATCGCCGAACAGCGTTCGAAAGAACTCGTCACGCCCTACTTGGGCGTGACACAGGGGCGTGACACACAAAAATCCAGTCTGAAGAAGAAGATCGTCGAACTGCGGTCGAAGATCGTAGAACGACCAAGACACGCCCATGTCGAAATATAACACGCCCGTGTACCATTTACATGGGGCGTGACAGCCTGCGAAAGACCAACTGACCGTGCCACGTCGGATTAAGATGACACGCCCTGGTCACGGGCGTGACCCAGGGCGTGTCACGGACGTTTCCAGCTAATTTATTACGCCGTTCCTGCCGTTGCTGCCATATTGATGTTTCAGCCTTGTCACGCCCCATGTCACGGGCGTGACCAGGGGCGTGATGCCTACATCAACTGCACTTTATTCCCGCCATTTTCAGCTTCCCGCCGTTTTCCAGAAACAGACTTGACACGCCCTAGGTCACGGGCGTGACCTAGGGGTGTGACCCATCAGTTAACAGATTTTGGCGGTTTCTCCTACAATGTTCCCGGGGTTTCAAGACGACGGTTCCGAGCCTGACACGCCCTAGGTCACGGGCGTGACCTAGGGCGTGACCAAACAGAAATTTTCCTATAAATTCCAGACAACTTCAGATGCTCAGGGTGGGATTTTTGGGAGTTGTACTTTTCTACTTTGCTGTTTTATTCTCTGTAATTTTCGTTTCCTAGCCTAGATTACCTATGTTGTAACTTTAATTTTAGTTATTTTCATTTCAATCATGTCTTTTCCTACTTTATTTTGTATTTCCCCAATCATGATGAGTAGCTAATCTTCTTTTAGCACTTGATCATGATGAACCTTAGAATAAAATAGATCTTCCTCCTTCTTATTAAATGTCTTGTTCTTAATTATTCTCGCTACGATTTATCTTTGATTTTTATTTCATCGAATTCATATTACGCGGATATGATCTTCGATCTAAGATCCGTATCCTAAATGACCGAGAGGGTGCGGATACGAGGAGATCACTCAAAGAAAAAAAGAGTTGAATGCACTCCTCGAGAGAGGACGACGTAAATCTTCCGGATTGGAGTCAAATCCAATAGTGGGGTTCACCGCCTAAAGCAAGCTTAGGGGTTTCGACTGGCCGAGAGGTCTTAATCGATCAACCTAAGGTTAGTTAGAAGCATGAGCTCGAGAGAGACGCTTCTATATTTTAGGAACCTCCACTGTCGAGTGAGTATAATTAAGAACTCGCATTACATTATTTTCAAGAAGATTTATTTTAGTCCAAGGGGATTCTAGATCAAGTGCTCGTTTTCTCAATATCAGATTTCTCTTTAGCATCAACTTTAGTTTTATTAATTAGCATAATCAATCCAAGTTTTCTGTCGATAAGATAATAGCTTTCCTTGTGAGTACAACTGCTCAACAGGCCCCGATTCGCAATACGACACTTCCAATACTGCATTTCGATAGGTACGCTTGCCTATTCGGGATTCTAGTTTGGTTGTAATTTAACTTCTAGAAAATCATCATCAAGTTTTTGGCGTCGTTGCCGGGGAGTTTTCTTTGTATATATTTTGAAAGCAAGGATCTATTACTTTTATCTTTTTTTTAGTTAAAAAAAAACAAATTTTTGAAAGTTTTATTTTTAAATTTTTATAATTAAAATTTCTCGCGAAAGGGCCGTGTCGGGTTTTCATCCCGCAATACCGCCTAGTACCTTGCGAACCCCTCACTGGGTAGCCCTTGGGAAGTTCGGGAAATTCTATTTTATAAATTTTTAAATCTTAAAACTTTTATCTTTTGTTTTGTTTTTGTGTATGACCCGAGGGAATCCGTCACCTCTTTTTGATTTGGATCCGGAAATCGAGCGAACCCTTCGGCACCGCTTACGATTTCGAGTTCTAAATTTTCAAGATACGGAATCCTTAGGAGACACTCCTAATCCTTCTTTAATTCTCTCTCCGTCACCGTCTTCTTCTTCTCCTTCTTCATTTAGTTCTTCTTCTCATTCTCCTAGATCTCTTTCTTCTTCTTCTTCCAATATGGGTGAGCCAAATGCGGTCGAACAACGAACTATGTCCTATTATCCCCGTCCAAACTTGGACGAGGCTCAATCTAGTATTGTTCGCCCCGCTATTGCCCCCAATAATTTTGAGTTGAAGCTAAGCATCATCCAAATGGTACAACAATATGTACAATTTGATGGGCTTCAAGATGAAGATCCAAACGCGCATATTTCTAATTTCTTAGAAATATGCGATACTTTTAAAATTAATGGTGTATCCGATGATGCCATCCGGCTAAGGTTATTTCCATTTACATTGCGCACTAAAACCAAGCAATGGTTGAGTTCTCTACCAAGAGGATCAATCACAACATGGGCTGAAATGACGGAAAGATTTCTTACGAAATACTTTCCGCCAGCTAAAACGGCTAAATTGCGCAATGATATTACTTATTTCTCCCAACTTGATTCGGAAACGTTATATGATACTTGGGAGCGTTTCAAGGAATTGCTTCGTCGATGTCCTCATCATGCAATTCCGGATTGGTTACAAATCCAAACCTTCTATAATGGCCTAAATTCTCAAACTAGGCAACATATCGATGCCGATGCCGGTGGAACGCTTAATAACAAAACACCGGCGGCCGCCCAAGAGCTTATAGAAGGTATGACTTTGAATACCTATCAATGGACTACACCACGGTCTAAATAACCTAAACCGGCCGGGATGTATGAAATTGATACAGTCTCCAATCTATCTCTCCAGGTTGAGATGCTAAACAAAAGATTAGAAGAGATGTCTGCTCCCTCTTCTATACCTACCTGGGATCCTACTTCTTCCCCCTCTCCCACTACGTTGGCCGAGCATGTGGATTATATGGGAAATTCGAATCGGCCACCCTTTAATCCGGGTATTACTAATTATGGTAATACCTATCACCCGGGTATAAGGAACCACCCCAATTTCTCTTGGAGTAATCCGGGGAACGCGGCTCGCCCACCTAACACAATCCCACCAGGATATTTTCCACCACAAGCTCCAAAAGCTCCCAATATAGAGGAGATGTTCGCCAAATATACAAGTACAAATGATGCCAATATCCGGAATCTCACCGGATCTCTTCGTAATTTGGAGACACAAATTGGGCAAATCGCTAAGATGCTCTCCGATCACAAACAAGGAGCGCTACCGGGCAATACGGAGCCCAACCCAAGGGAGCATGCCAAAGCCATCACTCTACGGAGTGGGAAGGAGGTAACAACTTCCCCAAATCCGGTTGATACGGAGGTAACAATTTCTGCACCTTCTCCTCCTCCTAAGTCATCTAATTATACTAAACCAAAGGCTTATCAACCACCTCTTCCCTATCCTTCTAGAATGATAAAAGACCGGGTGGATGAGCATCATGGTAAATTTTTAGATATGTTTAAACAAATTCAAATAAATTTACCATTTTGCGAAGTTATCGCACAAATGCCGAAGTATGCCAAGTACCTCAAGGATCTTTTATCCAATAAAAAGAAACTTGAGGATTTCTCCACAGTTCAATTGAACGCGGAGTGTTCGGCAGTATTACTTAATAAATGGCCTAGGAAATTACCTGATCCGGGTAGTTTCTCCATTCCTTGTCTATTTGGCGATTTATTAGTAACACGTGCATTAGCCGATCTAGGCGCCTCAATAAATTTAATGCCTTATTCTTTAGTTAAGAAATTAGGTTTAGGAGAGCCTAAACCCACAAGAATAAGCATTTAATTGGCGGATCGGTCTGTCAAGCTTGCTATGGGGATCATAGAGGATGTGCTTGTCAAAGTTGACAAATTTATCTTTCTGATAGATTTCGTCATCTTTGACATCGAAGAGGACACCGAGGTACCACTCATTCTCGGTCGCCCTTTTCTTACCACCGCGCACGCCATTATAGACGTTAGTAACCGTAAACTTCTCCTTAGAGTCGGAGATGAAGAATTTACCTTTACTATTGACTCGTCCATGAAAAATTCGCTCTCGAATGACGACTCCTGCTACTATTTGGAGGCTTCTCCTGAAGAAGACTCCATCTTATTTTTTAAAAATTGTTATTCACCTGTTTTTCATGATGAAAATTTTGAAACTTTAAATTTAATTTCTCATGAATTTAGTGATAATCATTTGGTCACACACACATCTATTTTAGAACCTCTTGAATTAGGTGGTGACTCCTTCAGAACTTCGTTTGAGAAACCTCCATTTTTAGAACGTGAACGTATGTTCACTCATTTACAAAATTCAACTCTAGCGGATGGTTTCAAACGCCCTGTTAATGCGTCGGCTTATCCATTTGAAAATCCAATAACATAGCACGCGCGTCACTATGGTCGAGCTCACCGACCATAAACAAAGCGCTCGTGGGAGGCATCCCATGGTTATCTTTCTATTATTATTTTTATTATTATTTTAATTTTGTTGTTGAGTTTTTACAGGAGTGAAGGATTGCGATGCATGATGATCGGTCGGGGACGAACATCAAGTCTACGTAATTCTTCAAGTCGGTAACTTTTATTTTATTCTATTTCATTTAGATATAAAAAAAATTAAAAAAAAATATAGCAAAATCCCAAAAAAATATATATATATTTCCGTTTTTTTTCTTGTACACGCCCCTGTCACGGGCGTGATTATGTTGGTCACGGGCGTGTTCAGGGCGTGGTCAGCCTAACCCGAGGGAGGCCCTCCCTCCCTCGTTTTTCCCTTCCGTCTTTCAGTTGTAACACGGGCGTGACCATGATTGGTCACGGGCGTGTTATGTCCGTGTCGCGGGTATCCGAGGCGTTGACCAGTTCACGACTCAGGTTCCTTGATGTGTCAATTTTGACTGACACGCCCCAGATTCACGGGCGTGACTCTGTTGGTCACGGGCATGACAGTAGGATCCGAGGCCATCGCCTCGGATTCCCGGGCAGAAACATTGGATACCTTTTTCGCGCACAGAGTCACGGGCGTGACTCTGTTGGTCCCGGGCGTGACTCTGCATTTTTCCCTCGAATCTGAGGCAGTCCGCCTCAGATGCCTTTCCGATTTGACCCGTGCCTATCACGCCCCATGTCACGGGCGTGACAGGGGGCGTGACTGCCCGAAAAAAAAACTATAAATAGTCTTTTTCCCCTTCTTTTCTCTCCACACCTCCACTCATCACACCTACTCTTTTTTTCCTTTGTTGCTGAAATTTCCTCTATATTTCTCACCATGCCTCGCCACCACCCTCGATCCACCGCTTCCTCCTCCGAGCACCCCGCTGATCCAGCCTCGGCGGAGGCCATGCTCCTATTCGAGAATGCAACCCAGCAAGATTGAAGCGAGCGACTGCGCGCCAAACCCTTTGGCGTGTTCAGGATCTTGGATTGGGCCATCCTCGCCCAATTCGGAGCAGCGGAGCTAGTTCGGGAGCACATCTCTACCCAAGGGTGGGCACCCCTTTTCTCCATTTCTGAGCCTGCTTTCCTCGAGCTCACCATTGAGTTCTTGGCCTCATATGAGTTCCGTTGGGTAGCGCAAGATGATTTCATCGTCTTTCGCCTGGGCGGGATGATGCACCAGCTCACCATCCGCCAACTCAATGTCGCCATGGGCTTTTGCACGGAGGCCTTTTCCACTTCCCCCGCCTACCCCGACCTAAAAACTAATTTCCCTCCCGACTTCAGTCTCCCTACTTTTTGGTCCGAAATTAGTAATGACGTCCCCCCCTACACTCCAAAGAAATCTAAGGGTAGCCACCTCATCTCCCCCGCTTTACGCATTCTACACAACCTTCTCTCTTTTACCCTTTCCGGACGCGGCGATAGCCATGGCGTGGTGACTCGGGCGGACTTACTATACTTGTATAGTATGTTTTACCGGGTCCCACTCAACCTTGGTTACATGCTCGTCATTTTCTTTCGGCTCCAGGCCGAAAATGTGAGATTGGGAGCGGTGCATGGCGGGAATTTCATCACTTTCCTCGCCAAGCAGACCGGCGTTTGGGACGCTCTTCCGCGGCTCACTTGCATATAAACGCCGCAGCCTCTTCAGTTCCCGACCATTCAGGCTCTTGGTTTAGCTCGCCGATGAGAGGGCGAGTTTGAGGCTATTCCCCCATTAGTTGGTGGCGGTGATCTTGATCTTGATCATGGTGCCGGTCCCAGCGGTACTCATCATTCCCCACAAATTCCGCCACCACCGCTGCACTCTGCTCCAGTGCCCGATCCTCCAACTTATTGGGACCGGCAATTTGGGTTGCTCCATACTCGAATAGACCAGATGCAAACCCATTTTGACGGTCGCTTCGCTTCTTTTTATGCACGCTTCACCGTGCTCGAGCGAAATAATGCTTCCTCCATAGCGCATATTACTCGCGAGTTCGCGAACATGCGGACTTTCTATCAGGAGCACGAGGACGTTTCTGACCAGGAGTAGCTGCCTTTTCATTTTCTTTGGACTTGTAGAGGGTCACCTCTCTGTATCTGTATCTTTATCTTTGTTTTATTTTCTTGTAGTTGTTTTTCTTATGAAAAATATATATATATATATCCAAAAAAAAAAATCTTTAAAATATTATGTTTTGCTTTACTCATCTTGTACAGGTCTCTTTTGATGCTGGCTTGAATTTTCAGGGAAGTCTCCTCTCTTTTCCATTCTTCTTTTTTATTTTACATTGGGGACAATGTATTACTTAAGTATGGGGGAGTGATATTTCTCAAGCAAAACATACAAAAATATTTCAAAAAAAATTATTAAAACAAAAACTAAAAAAAATTTCAAAACATTAAAACTCAAAAAAAAATTATATATAAAAAATTTCAAAAAAAGAAGAAGGTATCTTTTATTTTCTTTCTTGAATTCTGTTTTTCAAAAAAAAACAAAAAATTTTAGAAAATCAAAAATTAAATTTCTTAGAAAGGGACGTTTGGGATATCACCCCATCTTACCTCCTAGTACTGTTGAGAGCCCTTCACAGGGTATACCTCGGGAAGTCTAAGAAGTAATAAAAAAAATTAGGCCTAGAACTTAATTAGAGAATTCCTTACTCCCATATTTATTCACATGCAAAACTCCTAGTATTCATCTTTTACATAGTGTTTACAAAAATTTTTATGCTTTAATTGAATTTTGAATTTTGGAGTAAAACTGTTGGTCATGCTGTGTTTCTAGTTAAGTGCACGTGTAAGTAGAATTTTTAGTAGATCTAAATATTCAGCATATAATTAGATTTTCATTTTTCTAAATGCGTGGAAATATTTTACTTTACTTTAATTATGAAAACTGGTAAAATCTAAATTACTTTAGGTGAGTGTGTAGAAGTTTACTAGAGAGATATTTCGCGGATCAAGAAAGAGGTATTCTTTCTCGATGTCTAGAACTTGCCCTCTAGCTATTCTCAAGACTTTGCATAGGTTAAACTCATTAGCATAAATATGATTTAGGCACTTCTTTTGGCAAGTTTGAGCTTTTGTACCCGCACCTAAAATTTTACCTTTGCTTAGCCAATTTGAGCCTATTACCTTTTCCTTTTGTTTTAGCTCCACCAAATAATTTACCAAAGCCTAAAAAGCATCCTAATTACCCACCTAAACGCGAGCTTGAAAGAATAAATGTAGAAATGTTTTGGGAGTGATTAGGTGCCACTTTATTTCGGTGGTTATTAAAAAATTGAAAAAAGAGTTGATTTATTTTTCCTCCTCTCAAAAAGAAAAAAAACTTAAAAAACACATGAAAAAAAGAGAAAAATTGAAAAAAAAAAACTTCAACATGATGAAAAAAAAAACAAAGGAATTTAAGAATTGGCTACGTTCTTTAAAGCCATGACAATTTAATTTTGTGCAAGCTCTCTTTAGGTTTGAGTGTGTCTAGCCATCATTTTTTATCTTTGATTTTCCTCACCGAAAACCTAAGCCTACATTTCAACCGAGTTAAGTCATATTGATTTGCGCTTATGAGTTAGACACGTGCCATGGCGAGAGTGTGAAAGGGCAAGCCTATGGCCATCGACATTGATGGATTTCTTTGGAGGGTATCTCAATCTTCGATTTGTGCAATGTTATCTTAGTACGCACGCTACTTTCTCCCTAAATACAAATTTTAAGATTTACCGGATTTTCATCTTAAAAGTAAAATAATAGTGAAAACACATTTTGAGAAAAATGAAAACCTAATTTGTATGCTGAGTAAGTCTTTCTACAAAAATAGCTACAAGCATAGGTATAAGACTTCGCATTTTACTCCTTAGGTTCAATTTTCTTTTCTAGCATTTAAAATTTTTCTACTCCCTATAGGAAGTTGTTTGCTCGGGACTAGCAAACGGATAAGTATGGGGGAATTTGATAACTCTAATTATTTCTATTTTTATCATGCTATTTTCTAATTAATAGTTAGATATTTTATATCAATTTTATAAAATTAAGTTTGTTTTAACTTGTTTTTATATTTTATATCTTTTTGTTCTAATAAATTTATTTTTACTCTTGCAGGGTTGATCTACAGGTTATTTGGAACAGAACAGGGATTTTCATGTTTTCTGCCTAGACACGCCCGGTGACACGCCCTCCATGTGCGTGACCTAGGGCGTGATAGCCGCGATCGAAGCACGCCATCGAAGATCGTCGAACAGCGTTCGAAGGAACTCGTCACGCCCTACCTGGGCGTGACACAGGGGCATTACACACAAAAATCCAGTCTGAAGCAGAAGATCGTCGAACCGCGGTCGAAGATCGTAGAACGACCAAGACACGCCCGTGTCGAAATATAACACGCCCGTGTAACATTGACATGGGGCGTGACAGCCTGCGGAAGACCAGCTGACCGTGCTACGTTGGATTAAGATGACACGCCTTGGTCACGGGCGTGACCCAGGGCGTGTCACGGGCGTTTCCAGCTAATTTATTACGCCGTTCCTGCCATTGCTGCCAGATTGACGTTTCAGCCTTGTCACGCCCCATGTCACGGGCGTGACCAGGGGCGTGACGCCTACATCAACTGCACTTTATTCCTGCCATTTTCAGCTTCCCGCCGTTTTCCAGAAACATACTTGAGCCCTAGGTCACGGGCGTGACCTAGGGGCGTGACCCATCAATTAACAGATTTTGGTGGTTTCTCCTACAACGTTCCCGGGGTTTCAAGACGACGGTTCCGAGCCTGACATGCCCTAGGTCACGGGCGTGACCTAGGGCGTGACCGAATAGAAATTTTCCTATAAATTCCAGACAACTTTAGATGCTCAGGGTGGGATTTTTGGGAGTTGTACTTTTCTGCTTTGCTGTTTTATTCTCTGTAATTTTCATTTCCTAGCCTAGATTACCTTTGTTGTAACTTTAATTTTAGTTACTTTCATTTCAATCATGTCTTTTCCTACTTTATTTTGTATTTCCCTAATCATGATGAGTAGCTAATCTTCTTTTAGCACTTGATCATGATGAACCTTAGAATAAAATAGATCTTTCTCCTTCTTATTAAATGTCTTGTTTTTAATTGTTCTCGCTATGATTTATATTTGATTTTTATTTCATCGAATTCATATTACGCGGATATGATCTTCGATCTAAGATTTGTATCCTAAATGACCGAGAGTTTGCGGATACGAGGAGATCACTCAAAGAAAAAAAGAGTTGAATGCACTCCTCGAGAGAGGATGATGGCCGCGGGACAGAGACCTATTGTGGTTGGTTCGAAATGGTCAGATTCCGCGGGCCGGTTAGAAGATCGAGTTTTCTAACGAGAGGAGGCAAGCGCACCTATCGCAAGTAGTACTCGGTATTCGGGAAAATACCGAGGTCGTATTATTCTCGGGGACGCGTTGATTATATCTACTCTTCCAGGAACACTATTATCTTACTAACAGTAAGGTGGGATTTTTTTAGTTTAATTAAAACGGAAAGAAAGAAAGCGGAATTTTGCTAAATTAGTTCGATGGCGGGTTAACGCTCGGCATCGAATCGGATTAAGACTAAAATAATTCTTAACAATTATTAAACTTTGTTTTTAATTTAATAAAAGGCACTTGGCCGTTGAGGTTCCAAGAACATGAGCTCACCTTGGTCTAGGGATATCGCTCACCTGGGCGCTAAGGCTATTCGACCAAACGTTAGTCCGACGAAGGATTCCCCTTAACGCCCGCATTACGCTAAGAACCCCGTTATTGGGTGGGGAACCCAATCCGGCAGAACTACGTTTCTCCTCTTTCGAGGGGGCGTACGCAATTCTCCTTACCCAAGGGGGATCGGTCCATACGTGCAGCCTCTCGGCGTCGCGTATGGATAACGGAAATAGAGGCCACACATCGATTATGTGGTCCTATGCGTCGTTAACCCGGGGTAAACCTTAAGTCCTTAAATTAAAATTAAAATAAAGTTTTTTAATTATTTTAAATCATTTTTTATGTCCCAATGCTCTTCGATGCCGAAGGCTAAAAGAGATTAGCCACTCATCAGTATGGGGACGGCTTTATGTTTTTAGGTGAAGCGTGAGTGTTAAATTGAGCACTGAACAATTATAAGAGAAAACACGAAAAATAGGACAATTAGATAAATTGAAGGCTAATTGATGCAGACACTCACGCACACTTCAAAACCATAAAGAAAATTGAATAAAGCAAGTCCTACTCAAATGAGTAGGCGGAAATAAATGCACACACGCACACACTCTTCTTAATTGAAGAAAGCGATAAATAAAGCGGTAAAATTATCTCCTACACGCACGCACTCTACATAATTGAGAAAGCGATAAAATTGCAAGTCCCGGCTCAAATGAGTGGGCGGGAGTAAATTTATCTCATACACACACGCACTCTACTTGAAAGTAAAACACACACACGCACTCTACAGAAATGAAAACACACGCACCCACACAAAGTTTTCCTACTCAAGTGAGTAGGAAGAAAATGAAACAGTAAAAAGACAAGTCCCACTCAAACGAGTGGGCGGGAAATGAAAGCAAAGCACAATTTAACTCTTAACGAGTAGGCGGAAATAAATGCATACGCACACACGCACTCTACAGAAATGAAATAAAGCAGTAAAACCTAACTCATACGCGCACACACACTTGCAAAAATAAGAAAAACAAAGTGCTCAGAAAATTAAAATGACTGCATTTCTACCGCTAGAATGCGGCAGAAATGCATAAAAAGTGAAAATAAAAATTAACCGGAGCGAAAAGTTTTACAAATAAACGCAAAATGGAAGTACTCGAAAAATTAATACAACTGCATTTCTACCGCTAGAATGTGGTAGAAATGCATAAAAAGATGAAATAAAAATTAACCGGACTAAAAGTTTTGAAATTTAAAAGCTAAAATGAAGTGAGCGAAAAATTATAACGACTACATTTTTATTAATAAGTTTTTATAAAACCTCCAAAAAAGTGAGAATAAAACTAAAAAGGAACGAGAAGTTTTACATTCATAAGAGCCTAAGTTAAAGAAAATAAAAACGAACACTTTTAGGGGGGGGGGTTTATAAAACCTATATGAATAAAAATGATAAATAAGAAAAAGCTAAAGCTAAAAAGTGCGGGAAATGAAAACTAGACGGACGGCACAACGGCTAGAAATGCCGATAAATCCTAAATCTAACTAAGTTATGAAAGCTAAAAAAGATGAAAACATAAAAGAAATACAAAAAGATGAACGAAAAATTGCTTAAGTAGGCGCATTCAAATGGATTATTCATACTAATTAAGAGAGAAAAATTCATATTTTATTAAAGTAAAAACCCTAATACAAACTAAGAGAGAGAGGGGGGAGAAATTCTCCTTACATAAGTATGGAATCCAATTGGGCAGCACCTCCCCTAAGCAAAGTGGTCAAAAAAGTGGACAAAATAAGCTTCCTGGAAGCTCTTATTTATAGGCAAAATTTCGGGTGGGTCACGCCCATGACTAGGGCGTGACAGGGGTGCGTGTCGACACTATTCATGAGCTGATCGGTGACTTGACTGGAAAGCTGACTTCAGCTGAAAATGTGGCGGTCACGCCCTAGGTCACGGGCGTGATATGTGTCAGTCACGGGCGTGACTGGGGCGTGTCGGGGAGGTCGATCTGGGCGCGGTCCGGCCGCAAAGTCGCGCGCGTCACGTCGGGCCAGGTGGCAAGGTCACGCCCGTGTCACACCTTGACACGGGCGTGATAGGGGGGGCGTGTCGACACTATTTGATGATCGCCGATCGTCGAGCTGGCACCTGTGGTCGGTGATCGTCGAGGGCATGACACGGGCGTGTCGGTCATGTGACACGGGCGTGTCAGTCAACATTTTGACATTTTCTGGAATTTTCCTGGAATTTTTCTGGAATAAAAATAAAGCTAAGTTAGAAATAATATTTACAAAAATAAGCTATTTATTGAATAAAACTAATAAAAAAGACAAAAAATAAACAAAATTGACTTAAATAAAATACGAAAATATAGGTATTTTTACAACTCATCAAACACCCCCATACTTAAGCTTTTGCTATTCCAGAGCAAAAGTTTGAGGTGAACTTATAAGGAATAATGAAAAACCCTAAGTTCTACTACCGCTAAATTAATTATAAGAAAGATCAAATAAAAATATACGGGGTATAAGAGTTAAGTCCTAAAATTATTTAGATGATTTAAACAGGGCAAAAGTTTTGGCCAAAAGACTTCTTGATGTAATCAAATAGAAAGCAATAATTTGTATTGGTTAGAATAACAGAAAATAGTTTGGATTTATACGAACTTTAGCTTATAGGAGTGTTATCGGAAATAATGCAATTTACGAATTATGCTCTCAAAAAGATTTTTGAATTAATTCTAGAGTCATGAAATTGGTTAAGGGGGGTTGATGTTGGTTTATGAAGATGCTTGGATTTTGAGGCGAGGTTATTTTTTCTCGAACCTCTAATTTTTTTTGATTTGGATGTTAAAGGAAAACGAAATCTTATTTTCCTTAACATAAATTTTTTTTCTTCTTCATAAATAACCCAATGTATATGTGTTGGAGTAATGAATTTATCCTCTTACTCCGTAACGTATAATCTTTTAATTTTATTGGGTGCCTATGTTTACGGAATGAAATCTTATTCCCATTGACATAAGATCTTTTTCTTTTTGGGGAAATAATTTTATCATACCGAGTAGGTTATGATAAGTAGGAGGAGAAAAGAGAACTAGATTTTTAATTGAAAAATAATTGAGAGCAACCTTTATAAATTGTACGTTCCAATTTTTCAGAAAGCTAAAAGCAAGCATAATTGAATTCTATAGTCGTTATTTTCTAATATGGTACACATGCTCCTATCTATGAAAAATTAGAAGTAGTGCCTAAAGCGAGTCCCCTATTTTTAACAAAGTATAATAAATTCTTTAAAACTTAACCCCGGCTATTTAGATTTTTCAATCTATAATTAACAAACGAATAGTGAACAAAGAATTGATCAAATTCGCATATAAATAAACTCAAAACCAAAGTTTTGGATAACAAGAAACTTAAGAATGAAATGTTTGATTTATTTGTTTCAAAACTTACATAACAAAAATTTTTTGTTGTTTTTTTTTGAAGTTATGCTCTTTTTTTTGTATTTTTGTATTTATTTCTTTAACATATACATACTAAAAAGAAAGAAAAAAAAGAGAAAATGAAAATTTTTTGGATTTTTAAGTTTTGTGAATTTTTTTATTTTTAAATTTTGTGAATTTTTTTTTTTTTTTTAATGAAATTTTCATTCTATTTACAAAAATTTGGGAAAAAGAAAAAATATTTACAAGGATGAGAGGGAAAAAGGGAGAGGGGAAAGAGAAAGAATATTTACAAAAATTATTTACAAAAATTATTTAAAAAAATATTTACAAGAATATTTACAGAAATACAAACTAGGTAGCCGCGAGATGACTCGTTATGTGGATGGCTCGATGAGCCGGATCTCGCGGACCGAGTTAAAAATAAGTCAAAGTTTCAAAAATGAAACTTAAAATATTTTTTTTTTTTTTTTTTAAAATAAAAATAAAAAATATTTTGATTTTTTTTTTTTGTGTTTTATGTTATATATATTTTTTTGAGTTTTGTTTTTTTTTGTTTTTTTGTTTTTTTTTGTTTTTTTGTTTTTTTTTGTAAGTGAAAAAGAAAGTACGAAAATACGAAAACACCCCCATACTTAGATCCAACATTGTCCCCAATGTTGTATGCTAAGCATGAGGAACAAGACAAGAGGTATATGTACAAAAAAAAGGAAAAAGAGGGGGGCAGAAAACGTCCCTGATCCGCGCTCGGGGAAGCCCTTTAGAAACCCTGCATTTATTAGAAAAATAGAAAACATAATAAATAAAGACGTAAAAAAGATAGACGTGGGGTGCCTCCCAGGAGCGCTTTGTTTATAGTCGCGTAGCTTGACTATAGTGGCGGGTTTATATATGGAGAAGGGTTATGGTTTCGCTCCTACTGATCACAGGGTCGCCCACTATATAAGACTTTAACCGATTACCGTTCACCTTAAAAGTGCCTTTTTCGGGGTGGGAGACGAGTACGGTCCCATATGGCCAAACCTCTTCAACCTTGAAGGGGCCGAACCATCGCGATTTTAGCTTACCCGGGAAAAACCTAAGACGTGAATTGTAAAGAAGGACTAGATCACCCGGTGAAAAAATTTTGGGGGTTTTAATTTTTCGATCGTGATAAAACTTAGAACGCTCCTTATAGAACTTATTGCTCTCGTAAGCGTTCGCACGCCATTCATCGAGCTCGTTTAGTTGCAGTTTTCTATTCTGAGCGGCTAAGTTAGAGTCGAGGTTTAAGAGTTTTAATGCCCAAAGTGCGTGGTGCTCCAATTCTACGGGTAAATGGCACGCTTTGCCATAGACTAATCGAAACGGGGTACAACCGGTAACGGTTTTCTACACCGTACGATACGCCCATAACGCGTCGTCGAGCTTAGCGGACCAATCTTTCCTATTAAGTGAAACGGTTTTTTCTAATATGCGTTTTATCTCTCGATTTACTACCTCAACTTGGCCACTTGTTTGCGGGTGGTAGGGGGTGGCAAGCTTGTGCGTGACTCCGTATTTAGCTAACTCTTAGCCATTAGAGCGTTACAGAAATGCGTTCCCCTATCACTAACAATAGCGCGAGGCGTGCCGAAGCGAGAAAATAATTTTTTTAGAAATGTAACGACGACTCGCGCATCGTTGGTGGGGAGAGCTTGCGCTTCCGCCCACCGTGATACGTAGTCGACCGCCACTAAAATATACATATTTTTATAAGAAGGAGGTAGGGGGCCAACAAAATCTATGCCCCATAAATCGAAGACTTCGCATTCTAAAAACATATTTTGGGGCATCTCGTCGCGACGTGAGATGTTACCCGACCGCTGACAACTATCGCATGCGCGCACAAAATTGTGCGCGTCTTTGAAGAGAGTGGGCCAAAAGTAGCCCGCCTCTAGCGCCTTCCTAGCAGTCCGGTTGGCTTGATAGTGCCCCCCGGCTGGACCCTCGTGGCAGTGCCTCAAGATTTGTGTGCACTCCACTCCCACGACGCATCTTCGAACCGCTTGGTCCGCGCAGATACGGAAAAGAAATGGGTCATCCCAAAAGAAATTTTTCAAGTCGGAAAAGAATTTCTTCTTTTGATGACTTGAAAAATCTTTTGGAAGTACCCGCGCGACTAAGTAGTTCGCAAAATCTGCGAACCAAGGCGAAGATGATGAAGACGAACGAATGGTGAGAAGGCGTTCCTCGGGGAATCTGTCATTTATTTCAGATTCGACGAGCGCTTCCGCACCCGGATTTTCTAAACGGGAGAGGTGGTCTGCCGCTAGATTCTCCGCGCCCTTCTTATCTCGGATCTCCAAGTGAAACTCTTGTAGGAGGAGAATCCATCGAAGAAGGCGGGGCTTCGCGTCGGCTTTAGCTAAGAGATATTTAAGGGCGGAGTGATCGGTAAAAACGATAACTTTAGATAGCGTAAGGTACGAGCGAAACTTATCGAAAGCGAAAACGACGGCTAAGAGTTCCTTTTTCGTCGTCGTGTAATTCACTTGTGCAGAAGTGAGCGTCTTGCTAGCGTAATAAATAGGATGAAAATGTTTTTCTACGCGTTGGCCAAGAACGGCGCCTAAGGCAATATCACTAGCGTCGCACATGATTTCGAACGGAAGGGACCAATTAGGGGCCACTAGAATCGGAGAATTGATAAGTTTTTGTTTTATAAAATTAAAGGCAGACTCGCAATCGCTACTAAAGACAAAAGGTGATTCCTTTTCCAAGAGGTGAGTAAGCGGCTTTGTTATTTTTGAAAAATCTTGAATGAAGCGCCTATAAAAGCCCGCGTGGCCTAAGAAACTCCTAATGGATTTTATGTTTGTCGGCTGAGGAAGCTTTTCTATGATTTCAACTTTGGCCTTATCAACCTCTATCCCCTTAATCGAAATCTTATGGCTGAGGACCAAACCTCCTCGAACCATAAAGTTACACTTTTCCCAATTTAAAATAAGATTCGTGTCCTCGCATCGCTGGAGGACACGATCAAGATTATGAAGACAATCCGGGAATGAGCATCTGAATACAGAAAAGTCATCCATAAATATTTCCATAATATCTTCTACTAGCTCACCAAAAATTGCTAGCATACATCTTTGGAATGTAGCCGGCGCATTGCAGAGGCCAAATGGCATTCTTCGATAGGCGAAGGTGCCAAAGGGGCAAGTAAAAGTTGTTTTCTCTTGGTCTTCGGGGGAAATGGGGATTTGGAAAAACCCCGATAAACCGTCGAGAAAACAATAAAAAGGATGACCGGAAAGACGCTCAAGAATTTGGTCAAGGAACGGTAGTGGAAAATGGTCTTGGCGGGTGGCATCATTAAGTTTGCGATAATCGATGACCACACGCCAACCCGTAACAGTACGAGTTGGGACGAGCTCGTTGTGCTCATTCGCCACTACGGTTAGACCGCCCTTCTTGGGCACGACATGAATGGGACTAACCCATGCACTATCAGAAATGGGATAAATAATCCCCGCATCTAATAATTTAATTATCTCAGCTTTCACGACGTCTTTCATGTTTGGGTTAAGACGCCGCTGCGGCTGATGGTTTTGCGGCAATTATCGTTTAAGAAAATTTTGTGAGTGCAGAAAGAAGGGTTAATCCCCTTTAGGTCAGAAATTTGCCACGCAATTGCGTGGCGATGTTTAAGCAAAACCTCCAATAAATCGGAGGTCTCCGAATCGCTTAAATACGAAGAAATGATTACCGGGAGTGTATCATTTTCCCCAAAAAGGCGTATTTTAGGGATTCGGGTAATGGTTTGAGTTCCAGGATGGGCGGTTCTTCTAGTGAGGTTTTAGTGCTAATGTCTTTTGAACCAATTGGTTCAAAAGGCATGTCTGTAGACTCGTCCTCATCGCAATAAAAATTTTCGAGTGAAAAAATATTTTCGTTTAAAAATTCGGACTCGAAAACCGGAGAAGAACTATCTCCATAAAAAGAATCTAAAGAATAGCAGAAATCGTCGCTCGTCGACGAGTCTTCCATAGAGGAGTTAATAGAAAGATTAACTTGGTCGTCTCCTAGCCGAAGGAGAAGCTGACCATTACTTACATCAATTAATGCACGTGAGGTCGCGAGGAAAGGGCGACCAAGTATTATTGGTACGTTGGCATCTTCCTCGATGTCCAAGATGACGAAATCCACCGGGAAGGTGAACTTGTCTACTCGGACAAGGACATCCTCAACAACCCCGATAGGGAACCTAACCGAGCGATCCGCTAGTTGGATGCGCATATTGGTAGGAGCAGGATTACCCAAACCTAAACACAGGAAGAGCGAGAACGGCATCAAATTAATGCTCGCGCCTAAGTCTGCTAAGGCGTATTTTACTAATACATCGCCAAAAAGGCACGGGATGGAGAACCTTCCCGGGTCGTTTTGTTTTAAGGGCAATTTACTAGTAAGAGCCGCCGAGCAGACAGCGTTGAGAGATATATGCGAAATATCCTCGAGTTTGCGTTTATTAGAAAGTAGTTCTTTAAAAAATTTCGCATATTTAGGCATTTGCGAGATAGCCTCGCAAAAAGGAACATTAATATGAATTTGTTTAAGTAATAAAATAAATTTTTCATATTGCGCGTTTACTCACTCATTATCTAACTTATACGGGTAGGGCAACGCCTTGTTTAAAATAGTTTTATCGTTAAAAATCGGTAAGGGTTGCGTAATCGAAGAAGAGGGAAGAGGGGTCGGAGGTGAAATATGTACCTGAGGATCGATCCATTTTGGATCGACCACCTCCTTACCGCTACGGAGGGTTATAGCGTTGGCGGTTTCCCTTGGATTGGGCTCCGTGTTCCCTGGCAGTGCCCCCAGGGCGCGTTCTAACATGAGTCGCGCCAGCTGTCCAACCTGGAGTTCTAAATTTTTTTAGCGATCCGGTGATGTTCCGGATATTAGACTCGTTGCACGCGACATAACGATTAAAATTTTCCTCCACCGGGGATGACTTCATAGGAGGGGGAGGAGGAAACGTTGGCGCAAAAGAAGGGGGAGGGGGACGCTGCGCATTGTTCGGGTTGCTCCAGGAGAAATTCAGATGGTTCCTCCAACCCGGATTATAGTGGCTACTATAAGGGTTGTTTTGAAATGAGGGACGCACCGGATTTCCCATGTAGTCCACGAATTCGTCGACTATGCAGACGTTGGAGGGGGGGAGAAAACAAGGCGGAGTGGAGGAGGCAACAGACATCTCCGCCACCTGCTTAGTTAGCCTTTCCACTTGGAGGGCTAGCTGAGCAGTGGCATCCACTTCAAAAATGCCCGCCTGCTTAGGTCGCGCCCGCGGGACATTCCACTGGTAGGCGTTCATCGCCATTTCCTCGAAAAGGGCCTGGGCGGCCTCGGGGGTCTTATTGTTCAGAGTGCCCCCGGCAGCCGCGTCAATCATTTGACGCGTCTGACTATTTAGTCCATTATAAAAAATTTGTACCTGCAACCACGTTGGCAGAGCGTGGTGCGGGCACCGGCGGAGAAACTTCTTAAAGCGTTCCCAAGTCTCGTAAAGAGACTCGGAGTCGTTTTGGACGAATGAAGATATGTCCGCCCGCAGTCTTGCAGTTTTCGCGGGCGGAAAATACTTCGTAAGGAATTTCTCAGCCAATTCCGCCCAGGACGTGATGGATCCCCGCGGGAGGGATAGTAACCACGCCTTAGCCTTGGACTTAAGAGAGAAGGGAAAAAGGCGCAAACGAATGGCGTCATCAGTGACGCCATTAATTTTAAAAGTATCGCAAATTTCAAGAAAATTAGACAAGTGATTATTGGGGTCCTCATCCGGCAGTCCGTCGAACTGCACGACATTTTGGATCATTTGAATCACACTTGACTTAATTTCAAAATTATTGTTGGCCACAGCGGGCCGAACAATACTCGACCCCGTATCATCCAAGTTGGGCCGAGCGTAATAAGACATAGTACGCTCGGCCGGTTGGGCATTATTCGGGTCGGCCATAGAAGAAGAAGAGGGTTCTCCGATAGATTCTGCGGGGTCTAAAAAGGGAATTCGACGGAGAGATCGGATACGCGCAAGAGAGCGGTCGATCTCGGGGTCGAATTCAAGATTTTCAGAACTCGAAGGTTGTCCACGGGTCATGCACCCTAAAAAAAACGAAAGGGGGAAGGATTTTTTTTTTTTTTTTTATAAAATTTTTTATTTGAAAATAAAGTAAAATTAATAGAGTCCCGGATTCAATATAACAACCGAGAATCCCCGGCAACGGCGCCAAAAACTTGATGGCCGCAGGAGAGAGTTCTACTGTGGTTGGTTCGAAATGGTCAGATTCCGCGGGCCGGTTAGAAGATCGAGTTTTCTAACGAGAGGAGGCAAGCGCACCTATCGCAAGTAGTACTCGGTATTCGGGAAAATACCGAGGTCGTATTATTCTCGGGGACGCGTTGATTATATATACTCTTCCAGGAACACTATTATCTTACTAACAGTAAGGTGGGATTTTTTTAGTTTAATTAAAACGGAAAGAAAGAAAGCGGAATTTTGCTAAATTAGTTCGATGACGGGTTAACGCTCGGCATCGAATCGGATTAAGACTAAAATAATTCTTAAAAATTATTAAACTTTGTTTTTAATTTAATAAAAGGCACTTGGCCGTGGAGGTTCCAAAAACATGAGTTCACCTTGGTCTAGGGATATCGCTCACCTGGGCGCTAAGGCTATTCGACCGAACGTTAGTCCGACGAAGGATTCCCCTTAACGCCCGCATTACGCTAAGAACCCCGCTATTGGGTGGGGAACCCAATCCGGCAGAACTACGTTTCTCCTCTTTCGAGGGGGCGTACGCAATTCTCTTTACCCAAGGGGGATCGGTTCATATGTGCAGCCTCTCGGCGTCGCGTATGGATAACGGAAATAGAGCCCACACATCGATTATGTGGTCCTATGCATCGTTAACCCGGGGTAAACCTTAAGTCCTTAAATTAAAATAAAAATAAAGTTTTTTAATTATTTCAAATCATTTTTTATGTCCCAATGCTCTTCGATGCCGAAGGCTAAAAGAGATTAGCCACTCATCGGTATGGGGACGGCTTTATGTTTTTAGGTGAAGCGTGAGTGTTAAATTGAGCACTGAACAATTATAAGAGAAAACACGAAAAATAGGACAATTAGATAAATTGAAGGCTAATTGATGCAGGCACTCACGCACACTTCAAAACCATAAAGAAAATTGAATAAAGCAAGTCCTACTCAAATGAGTAGGCGGAAATAAATGCACACACGCACACACTCTTCTTAATTGAAGAAAGCGATAAATAAAGCGGTAAAATTATCTCCTACACGCACGCACTCTACATAATTGAGAAAGCGATAAAATTGCAAGTCCCGGCTCAAATGAGTGGGCGGGAGTAAATTTATCTCATACACGCACGCACTCTACTTGAAAGTAAAACACACACACGCACTCTACAGAAATGAAAACACACGCACCCATGCAAAGTTTTCCTACTCAAGTGAGTAGGAAGAAAATGAAAGCAGTAAAAAGACAAGTCCCACTCAAACGAGTGGGCGGGAAATGAAAGCAAAGCGCCATTTAACTCTTAACGAGTAGGCGGAAATAAATGCATACGCACACACGCACTCTACAGAAATGAAATAAAGCAGTAAAACCTAACTCATACACGCACACACACTTGCAAAAATAAGAAAAACAAGGTGCTCAAAAAATTAAAACGACTGCATTTCTACCGCTAGAATGCGGTAGAAATGCATAAAAAGTGAAAATAAAAATTAACCGGAGCGAAAAGTTTTGCAAATAAACGCAAAATGGAAGTACTCGAAAAATTAATAGAACAGCATTTCTACCGATAGAATGCGGTAGAAATGAATAAAAAGATGAAATAAAAATTAACCGGACTAAAAGTTTTGAAATTAAAAAGCTAAAATGAAGTGAGCGAAAAATTATAACGACTACATTTTTATTCATAAGTTTTTATAAAACCTCCAAAAAAGTGAGAATAAAACTAAAAAGGAACGAGAAGTTTTACATTCCTAAGAGCCTAAGTTAAAGAAAATAAAAACGAACACTTTTAGGGGGGGGTTTATAAAACCTATATGAATAAAAATGATAAATAAGAAAAATCTAAAGCTAAAAAGTGCGGGAAATGAGAACTAGACGGACGGCACAACGGCTAGAAATGCCGATAAATCCTAAATCTAACTAAGTTATGAAAGCTAAAAAAGATGAAAACAAAAAAGAAATACAAAAAGATGAACGAAAAATTGCTTAAGTAGGCGCATTCAAATGGATTATTCATACTAATTAAGAGAGAAAAATTCATATTTTATTAAAGTAAAAACCCTAATACAAACTAAGAGAGAGAGAGGGGGGAGAAATTCTCCTTACATAAGTATGGAATCCAATTGGGCAGCACCTCCCCTGAGCAAAGTGGTCAAAAAAGTAGACAAAATAAGCTTCCCGGAAGCTCTTATTTATAGGCAAAATTTCGTGTGGGTCACGCCCGTGACTAGGGCGTGACAGGGGGGGCGTGTCGACACTATTCATGAGTTGATCGGTGACTTGACTGGAAAGTTGACTTCGGCTGAAAACGTGGCGGTCACGCCCTAGGTCACGAGCGTGACATGTGTCAGTCACGGGCGTGACTGGGGCGTGTCGGGGAGGTCGATCTGGGCGCGGTCCGGCCGCAAAGTCGCGCGCGTCACGTCGGGCCAGGTGGCAAGGTCACGCCCGTGTCACACCTTGACACGGGCGTGATAGGGGGGCGTGTCGACACTATTTGATGATCGCCGATCATCGAGCTGGCACCTGTGGTCGGCGATCGTCGAGGGCATGACACGGGCGTGTCGGTCATGTGACACGGGCGTGTCAGTCAACATTTTGACTTTTTCTGGAATTTTTCTGGAATTTTTCTGGAATAAAAATAAAGCTAAGTTAGAAATAATATTTACAAAAATAAGCTATTTATTGAATAAAACTAATAAAAAAGACAAAAAATAAACAAAATTGACTTAAATAAAATACGAAAATATAGGTATTTTTACAACTCATCAGAGGACGACGTAAATCTTCCGGATTGGAGTCAAATCCAATAGTGGGGTTCACCGCCTAAAGGAAGCTTAGGGGTTTCGACTGGCCGAGATGTCTTAATCGATCAACCTAAGGTTAGTTAGAAGCATGAGCTTGAGAGAGACGCTTCTATATTTTAGGAACCTCCACGGTCGAGTGAGTATAATTAAGAACTCGCATTACATTATTTTCAAGAAGATTTATTTTAGTCCAAGGGGATTCTAGATCAAGTGCTAGTTTTCTCAATATCGGATTTCTCTTTAGCATCAACTTTAGTTTTATTAATTAGCATAATCAAACCAAGTTTTCTGTCGATAAGATAATAGCTTTCCTTGTGAGTACAAGTGCTCAACAGGCCCCGATTCGCAATATGACACTTCCTATACTGCATTTCGATAGGTACGCTTGCCTATTCGGGATTCTAGTTTGGTTGTAATTTAACTTCTAGAAAACCATCATCAACCCGCCTGCTTGCCCGAGTCCCTCCGACGAACACGGGGTTTTACAGGAGTCCCTTCTTCGATTGCGAAGGACAAATTGGATGTGCTGCTGCCGAATGGGTATTCGATGCGCACGGACAGAGTTATGCCGTAAAGGTTCATATTGGAAGTCAAGAGTTCGACTTGCTAGCGTCATTGTTGCCGCTAGTAGAGTTCGACGTCATCCTCGGTATGGATTGGCTTTCAGAGCAGAAGGCCTTTATAAATTGCAACCGTAAAGAGGTCAAGCTTGGTATTGGGCAGGAGACAATGTTTGCGGGTTTAAAGGGGGTCGAGCAAGACGATGATGTCTGCTCTTCAGGTGGTCAAGGCAGTTCGTGCTGGTGCAAGGCTGTTCTTCACGTTAGTGGAGGCTTTAAAGCCTAAACCCACTTTGGGTAGCATCCCAGTGGTTTGTGAGTACCCCGATGTGTTCCCGGGTAATCTTCTCGGAGTCCCACCGCAGTGGGAGATCGACTTTACGATCGAGCTAGTGCCAGGTGCCAAACCCATGTCACGCTCGTCTTATAGGTTGGCGCCTAAGGAGATGGCGGAGTTAATGGTTCAACTAGAAGAGTTGATGGAGCAAGGGTATGTGCGTCCAAGCTCGTCGCCTTGGAGCGCTCCGGTCCTCTTTGTTATGAAGAAGGACGGGAGCTTGCGACTGTGTATCGACTACAGAGAGTTGAATAAGATAACGAAAAAGAACAAATACCCGATCCCAATGATTAATGATCTTTTCGATCAGTTAGTCGGGTCGTCGGTATAAAGTACGAGGTATGGGCATTTCGAGTTCACGGTCATTGACAGCCCGCTCTATCTGGCCGCGCAGGATGTGTGGTCGCGACTAGACGAGTGGTGGACGGCACGGTGGCCGACCGCCCGCTCCACTTGGCCATGTGAGATAAGCGCCCGCAGCTAGGCGAGCGGAGTCGGCCAGGTGGTCGGCCGCCTGCTACACTTAGCCTCGCGGGATGCGCGGCCGCGGCTAGGCGAGCAAAGTCCGTCAAGGGGGCTCACACTAGGCTTGGGACAGTTGGCGCGTCGATCACGCATGTGGACTCTAACTCCCTCTTCCTCTCCTTCGAGGTTGTGAACCTCAGCATGAACCCCCGACGGAGGTCCTCGAAGCAGTAGAAGGAACTGGTCGGCAGCTGGTGAAACAACTCCATGGCCTTCTCCTTAAGAGTGATGGCGAAGAGCCTGCACTTGAAGCCATCTAACATCTGCCAGATCGATACCACATCCTCAAACCACTGGACATGCTGGACCGGGTCTCCCTTCCCGATGTAGTAGGACATTTCGCGCTACCTAAAACAATCTGGGACTGGGGTAGAGGAGACCAGCTCGCTGAAGGGACAGTCTCCCCCCACAGGGCAAGCCGGAGGGTCTCGCGCTCCCAACTCGCCAAATCTATCGCCGCCTCCCGAACCCGGGAAAAGCACTCGCACGGGGAGCTCGGAACCCCGGCCTTCCTCGGCGACTTCCTTCCCTGCTTGCCGGGTGGTAGCGGACTCACCGAGTACCGGATCCGCTAGAACTGGGATAACTGGAGTCGAGCACTCATCACGCGCACCGAGTGCGAATCAAACCAAGCCGAGTACCTCCTGCCTGAAGTCCTCGAACATCCCCAACGTCGTGAGAGGGGGAGGGGGTGGCAAGTCAGTCTTGTATGATCCTTGCCCTTCTCCTCATGTCATTGATCTTGCTAAAGGCTTCCTGCATTGACCACAGTCCACGCTCACTGCACCAAAATGTTGAAACCGGAAATCGGTCTCTTGTGGAGTTCACCCTTGGGGAAGGGGTGGTTGCGCACCTACTTTGCTCCTGCAGGGAAAACAACAAGAAAAAGAGAACAAAGGACTAGACCAAGGGCCCGACGCGGAGGTCAAACCACAAACCTGGAAGATCACTGAGCGCTTCCCCTCCTTAGCCAAATGTAGGGCTAAGGTACCTTAGAAAGCGCTAGGAGACTGGGAGACAAGTGAGCATGTCTTTTGAGGTACCCCTTGTCTCCTATTTATAGATTTCTGAAAACGGTCTGCAAATAAATAACCTATGCTGTCCTAAAATTACTGAAAGCCCCTTAGGATGGCCTGCTAACAACCGAACTCCGCTGTCATGACCGGCTATGCGCAGTCCACCCAGGTCTGCCAACAGCGAGACTCCGCCGTTCTTGCTGGCTAAGGGCAGGCCTGTAGGGGCAAAATGGAGATAAGGGATCTATAAATGGTGATTATCAGCTAAGGATAAAGGAGAGTGATATCCCGAAGACAGCATTTAGCACGAGGTATGGGCATTTCTAGTTCACGGTCATGCCATTTCGAGTTCAAGATAAAGGAGTGTGATATCCAAGGCGACGAGCTTGGACGCAGTCGAAAAAGAACAAATGGCGATTATCAGCTAAGGATAAAGGAGAATGATATCCCGAAGACAACATTAAGCACGAGGTATGGGCATTTCGAGTTCACGGTCATACCATTTGGGCTGAATAATGCGCCATCGGTGTTCATGGATCTGATGAACAGGACGTTCAGAGAGTACCTAGACCATTTTGTGATCGTCTTCATTGACGACATATTGGTGTACTCATAGAGCGAGGAAGATCACTTCAAGCATTTACATCTGGTGTTGGAGACACTGAGGAGGAATGAACTTTACACAAAATTCTCCAAATGCGAGTTTTGGCTGTCGTCAGTAGCATTCCTTTGGTATATAGTCAGTGGAGAAGGGATAGCGGTTGATCCAGCGAAGATTGTTGCGATAAGGGAGTGGCCTATGTTGTCTTTGGTAGCAGAAGTCCGGAGTTTTCTTAGGCTTGCCTGCTATTACAGGCACTTCGTAGGGAACTTCTCGCGGATAGCCTTTCCTCTCACGAAGTTGACAAGGAAGGATCAGAAGTTTGTATGGTCGCAGGAGTGCGCGTAAGAGTTTGGGGAGTTGAAAGGTCGGTTGACCACGGCTCCAGTGCTAAGTTCGCCAAGTGGAATGGAAGGCTTCGAGATTTATAGTGATGCCTCGGGCACTGGTTTGGGCTGCGTGCTACTGTAGAATGGAGGTATTATAGCGTATGGCTCGCGTCAGCTGAAAGTGCACGAAAAGAATTATCCGGTCCTTGACTTGGAGTTGGCGGCCGTAATTTTTGCGCTAAAGCTGTGGAGGCACTACTTGTACGGCATAAAGGTCGATATTTATACCGACCACAAGATCCTTAAGTACCTGTTGGATCAAAAGGATCTAAACATGAGGCAGTGGAGATGGATGGAGTTCCTAAGGGACTATACATTCAAAATTCATTATGTACCCGGGAAAGGCAACGCAGTTGCGGATGCATTTAGTCGCAGGGCTCTTGCCTAAGCCAACTGGTTGTCGGTTCAAGATGAGAGGTTAAATCGGGAGTTGGAGGCGTTAGAGATCTGTTGTGTGGACAAGCAGACTAGCGCCAAAGCGTTATTGAACTGGACGGAAGTTCAGTATGACCTGGCTGATCGCATTCACCAAGCTTTGGAGTTGGATGACAGCATGAAGGAGCTCATGGATGCAGCATTGGATGGGTCAAATTCCGAGTTTTCAGTTGAAGATGGGCTACTAAGGAAGGACAATCGTTTGTGCGTCCCAAACGTGGGAAATCTACGGGAGGTGTTGATGTATGAGGCTCATCATACCAAGTACTCGATCCACCCAGGGAGCACGAAGATGTACCGGGATCTAAAGAAGTAATTTTGGTGGCCAGGGCTCAAGAAGGATATGGCACTGTTTGTGGCTTAATGTCAGACTTGTGCCTTAGTAAAGGCAGAGTGCCAAAAGCCAGGGGGATTCTTGAAATCCTTGCCTATTCCGGAGTGGAAGTTCGACGACATTTCGATGGACTTTATGCATAGCTTGCCAAGGTCTTAGAAGGGAAATGACGCCATCTGGGTGATCATAGACTGGTTAACAAAGGTATCACACTTCATTCGGCATAGGAAGGATGATTCAGTGGAGAAACTGGCAAAGCTGTATGTGGATATTATAGTCAGACTTCACGGTGTGCCCCGCAGCATCGTGAGTGATCAAGATAGGTGTTTTACATCCAATGATTGGAGGGTTGTGCAGCAGATGCTGGGAACTAATTGAAGTTCAGCACAGCCTTCCATCCACAGACGAATGGGTAGACCGAGAGGGTCAACATAACCATGGAGGACATACTCTGCATGTGCGTTCTAGACTTCAGAAAGCATTGGGAAGACCACTTATATCTGGTTGAATTTGCGTACAACAATAGCTACCAGGCGAGTATACAAATGGAGCCCTTCAAAACCCTATATGGTAGGAAGTGTCGCACGTCATTGTTGTGTCTAAAAACGGGTGAGGCAAGGTTGTACAAAAAGCTAAAGGTGGAAAACATTACTTCATTGGTGCCAACCATTCAGGAGCGTTTGCTGATCGCTCAGGATAGACAAGATAAATACTACAATGCCAAGCATCGGAACGTGGAGTTTGCGGTTGGCGATTGAGTGTATTTGAAGATAAAGCCGTTCAAGAGTGTGTCATGGGTTCAACGCTTGAAGAAGCTGATCCCGAGATACCTTGGACCATTTGAGATTCTAGAGCGGATCGGTGAAGCGGCTTACCGTCTGAAGCTAACGGTGGACTTGAGTGGTCTACACGACATATTCCACATATCAGTGTTGCGGAAGGCGGTGTAAGAGCCTTCACAGGTGATCGCAGTTGATCAAGTACCAGTGGATGAAGGGTTGACGACTAGGGTCCAGCCTGTTTGTATTGAGGACTCTGAAGTAGGGCGACTTCGAAACAAGGAAATCAGGATGGTCAAGGTCCGTTGGGACAATTGCGGTTGGGAGGAGATCTCTTGGGAATGGGAGTAGACCATGCTGGAGGAGTACCCAAAGTTATTCCACTCAGGTAATGCTTTTGGTTTTGTTTATCTTTTCCTTTCGGTAATTTCGTGGACTAAATTCTTTTAAAATGGAGAGAGTTGTAACGCCCCGAAACTCAAAATAGTGACGGGTGGTGTTTTGAGCCAAATATGGGACTTGGTATAGGTGACACGATCTGGGACACGGGCGTGTCCCAGGGCGTGTCGTGCTCGGGTTCGGCAATGGTCGCGTGGTCGATGAAATTGCAGTCATCGGTCGTCGGGGGGTGAACATGGCCTGGGACACGGGCGTGTCCCAGGGTGTGCCAGCCACTCAATGCCTTTCACTCAATGATCGTTGAGTGAGGATGCACGGCCTGAGCCCAGGCCCAGGCGTGTTCGGGTCCTACACGGGCGTGTCAAATTCGACACGGACATGTCGAATACCCGTGTCCTGCTCGAGTCATTTGGCGAGTTGCGATAAGGTAGTTACACGGCCTGGGACACGTGCGTGTACCTGGGCGTGTCTAGCACATGGCCGGTGAAACAGGTGTGTCACAAGGCCGTGTCGTGCTCTGGTCGTTTTGGACATGTGTCGATGGAGGAACACGCCCAGCTATATGGGCGTGTACTGTATGACATGGGCGTGTCAAGCCTGACACGGGCGTGTCGAGTGTCCGTGTTCTTTTCGGGACGTGATGTTTTTGGTTTCGATTAAGGAACACGGCCTTGGACACTAGCGTGTCGCAAGCTGTGTTCGGCCTAGGAAGTTTATCTTTGGGCTAAATCGCAGCCATTTGTTTCCTTATTTTTAGATCTAACGGCCCAGGGCTCTCCATGCAAGGGTTAAGGCCGGAATTGGGGGTTTAAACCTTCACTTTCACTTAGCCATTCTCTTTCTAAAACCTAGAGAGAAGTGAGAGATAGGAGTTTGGAGGAAGAGGAAGATCTGCCCACCGGAGGAGATTCGGAGCGCCAAACCGCAAACCGAGCCCAGATCCGCGGAGGCAAGATCGTTGCGGTACTTTTCTTCGGCTTAGTTTTCCATGGCGCCAAGGAGAAACGCTAGGGTAACGATTTTCATCGTGAGCATTTGAAGCTTTTCTTCCTTTGCATGGGAAAACCCGCTCCCGTGAGTGTGCGGTGAGTTTGCGGTATTCCTTGGGGTAGATATGTAAAGTCCCCCTTTTTAGAGTCTGGAATCATAGTACGGACATAGGCATGGTGTGTGAAGCCTACCCAGACATGTTGGTCTTGATCGGTGATGTTTTGCTATGCATAGTGTGCCGGAGAAGACTCCGTGCGTTTTGTTTGTTTTTAGGTTGCTATGCGTTAGAATGCATCAGGGAATCTTTGGAATTAACCCCAAGGTGCACCCGGAAATCTGGGCGGAAACACATTTTTGCCATTTCAGTGGCCTGGGAGCCAGCCGGGTATATAACGGGGCTATGTACCGTGTTTGATCGAAAGCTGGGACTGGGGGAAGCTGGGTTCGCGTCAAAGGCCAAAGGGCCGCGATGGGGTAAGCAACGGGCTTGTGGAACCCTACCCGCTCCATCTGTTTCGGTTAAAGAGACCTAAAGCTACGTGGCACTTACCGATGATTTTAAGATTGAGTCTAGGCTACGGCCGAAAGGACTAAATGCTCACGAGGTTTGCCACCTTTGGGGTTGTGGTGGAGTCAAGGATCAGACTGGGTTCAGACTGGCTTCGCCGAGTAAGTTCCCTGAGAGCACGGGGTGTACGGTCGTGTGTGCATGCACCTGTGATGTGATGTTTATTCGTTATGTTGCTTGTTTGGCTAACAAGTGCATGGAAGAAGCTTTGCCACCCCAGTTTGGGGGAGGAATCGTTAAAATTTGGTGAGCTTTAGCTGACCGTTATTCTTGTTTGCCACTGTTGCGGTGATTTGTGATTTCAGGTGCCGCAAAGCCGTGCGGAAAATAGCGGGCCAAATCCCAAGTTACTGAGCCGGCCCTCGAAGGCCTTGTTTGTTTACTTTGTTTAAATCATGTGTGGCCGGCCTGCGAGCCGAAGTTTGTAAGAAACTGTTTAAATATTAGTGAACTATTGTAAGGCCATAAGGCCACTACTCTTTGGTACTTTGTATTTCATTCCTCTTTGGTTTGTTAATGGACATTCATGCTTATTTGCTGGGTTCTTGTGGTTACAACTTATTAAATTGCTTGTGCTAGATGCTCTGTGTAGGACGTGTGTATTGGTTGAATGGTTTCAATGAGTAACCCACCAGTCTGTCCGTGGTATATGGAGTCGGGACCCGGCCGGACCTACTGTTATATGCTATGCGACGGATAGGGCTATTACAAGCGATGTACGACATTTCCGACCATACAAAGCTTCATACGGAGCCATACCAATGCCCTCTTGGTAGCCATTATTATAGGAAAACTATGCTATATAGAGGTGGTCTTCCCATCTCTTACCAAAATCCAAGGCGCACATTCGGAGCATATCCTCCATCGTCCTGTTGGTTCGCTCAGTCTGGTCGTCAGTTTGGGGATTAAAGGCCGTACTTAATGTTAACTTTGTACCCAACAATCGATGGATTAGCCTCCAATCATTCGATGTGAAACGCCTGTCACGGTCACTTATGATGCTACGGGGCACACTGTGCAATCGTACTATTTGCTCGACAAAAGCTTCGCCAAAACTTCCACTGAATCGTCCCTCTTTTTCGGTAGGAAGTGAGCCACTTTAGTCAACCGGTCAACGATTACCCAAACCGAATCATTCCCGCATTGAGATCTCGGCAACCCGTGCACGAAATCCATCGAAATATCATCAAACTTCCATTCTGGAATAGGTAACGACTTCAGCAACCCTCCAGGCTTCTGGCATTCAGCTTTCACCAAAGCACAAGTTTGACAATTAGACACATAAAGTGCTATGTCTTTCTTTAATCCTGGCCACCAGAATAACTTTTTCATGTCCATGTACACTTTTGTGCTCCCCGGGTGAATTGAGTATTTTGTAAAGTGAGCTCATACATCAATTCTTCCCTCAACTTACCCATACTTGGGACGCACAAATGACCATCTTTCCTAAAAAGGCCGTCATCCTAGGAAAATCGGTCATTTGAACAATCCTTTGCATAACGTTGGAGACTTTCATCAAGCTCCGTTGCTTGTCGAACCTTGTCCGCGAGGTCATACTGAACCTCCGTCCAGTTCAAACATGCATTGGCTGTGGAATTCTTGTCAACACAAGAAATCTCTAACGCTTCCAACTCTTGGATGAGACGCTCATCATGCATCTGCAACCAATTTGCAATTACCGGAGTCCTACGACTCAAGGCATCTGCGACCACATTTCCCTTTCCAGGCGTGTAGTGAATATCAAAGGTGTAGTCCCCTAGGAACTCCATAAACCTCCATTGTCGCATATTGAGATCCTTCTGATCCAATAAGTATTTTAGGCTTTTATGATCTGCAAAGATATCCACCTTTACACCATATAAATAGTGCCGCCACAACTTTATTGCAAAGATCACCGCCACCAACTCCAAGTCGTGGACGGGATAATTCCGCTCATGAACTTTCAACCGGCGTGAGCCATAAGCAATTACCTTGTCAAACTACAGAAGAACGCAGCCTAAGCCGCTCCTTGAAGCATCACTGTAAATTTCTTGGCCGTCTGTACCACATGGCGATGTCAAAACAGGCGTCGTGGTCAAACGACTCTTTAGCACTTCAAAAGCTCTCGCGCACTCCGACGTCCAAACAAACTTCTGATCCTTTCTCGTCAGTGTGGTAAGAGGCAAAGCGATTCGTGAGAAGTTTTCTTCAAAACACCTGTAGTAGCCCGCCAGTCCAAGGAAACTCCTGACATCGGCCACTGAAGACAACACCGGCCACTCCCGAATGGCACTTATCTTTAACGGATCCACCGCAATGCCCTCTCCACTCAACACATGGCCAAGAAAAGCCACTGACGATAGCCAGAACTCGCACTTTGAGAACATGGCATAGAGCTTATTCCTCCTCAAGGTATCCAACACCAATCGCAATTGCTTCGCATGATCAGCTTCAAAATGAGAGTACACCAAGATATCATCAATGAAGACGATCATAAGCAGGTCCAAATACTCTCGAAACGTTCGGTGCATTAGATCCATGAATATCGATGGCATATTACATAGCCCAAAAGGCATTACCGTGAATTCATAATGACCGTAGCGTGTTGAAAACGATGTCTTGGTACTATCACCTTCCCGAATCCTCAGTTGGTAATATCCAGATTTTAAATCCAATTTCGAATAGACGGTTGATCCCGCGTGCTTATCGAACAAGTCATCTATCTGTGGAATTGGATACTTATTTTTCTCTGTCAACTTATTTAGTTCGTGATAGTCGATACACAACCGCAAACTACCGTCCTTCTTTTTCACAAAGAGAACAGGTGCGCTCCAAGGTGACATACTTGGGTGTATATAACCCTGTTGGAACACCCTATTACTAATTTGGGTCAGGATCACTATGTCTATAGGATTGTTGCTTTGACCTTTTTGTATAGAGTAAAGGTCAACTAGTTAGGTCTAAGGCTTAGGACTTAGATTTGAAGCTTTCCCCAAGACCTCCTAGTTCAGATGAGAAGCTAAGAAGAAGAATTCAAGTTGTCGTCGAGCTCAGATCGATGAAGCGTCGAACCCAGTTCGACTATCTGTGAGTTTAGGTTGACAGAGCGTCGAACTCAGTTCAACGATCTCTGAGCTCAAGTCGACGAGGCGTCGAACTAACTTCGACGATCTCTGAGCTTAGATCGACGATTTCTGTCTTAGACTAATTCCAATTTCTCTGAGCTCAGTTCGACGATAGTTGAGCTCAGATCGACGATTATCTTTTGAGATCGAAGATTTCTGGAATTTTGTCTGTTTGTTTAGTATTTCAAATATCATCAACTCAGAGCATTTATTGCAGAAGATTTCTAGCCGTTATAATAAATCTGGAGCAAGTTTCAAGGAAACAAAGGAGGAATGTTTTTAGTTTCTTTCCTACAGAGACAGTTAACATTTAAGGAAATCCTTTATGACTCTGCTAACGACTATCATCAAGATTTGACGACTGGTTTTCTTTTTATCATTATTAGAGAGAACAAGAAGAAGATACATGCAGGATACACAAATAGACAACAATATACACAGAGACACAGAAAAATAAAAAGAAGATCAATAACTCAGAAAATAGAACAATTTTTCTTTCTGATTTCTGCTGATTAAAAGTCTTCATCATTCACACTCTAGACAACAAACATTTAAGTTCTTGCTGAAATCATCCTTTGTTGGAGCATTCTTTCTACTGAAGACCTATCACCCTTGCAAAGCTTCCAGCTCCTGAACTCTTGCTAATCTAAGGGGGAGCTTTGACAACATCTCATCCACTTGTGCTTCTCTTTGATAGTTGACAGAGAAGACAACATCACAATTTTTCTTTTTCCTTTCCTGTAAAATGGTTTTTAAACTCCCTTGAAAATTTTTGCTTTGGTTCCTGAGACCTGATCAAAACTCAGTGGTGGCAAGACACCTGATCAAAAAATCTAGTTTGGTTTTTGAGCACCTGATCAAAAGCTCATTGGTGCCCAGGACACCTGATCAACTCATCCTGCAGTTGATTCCTACCATGGGTGGTAGAAGAGTGGGTGTACCCAGGTTTCTGGGAACCATTATAGTTCCTTGTGTCTTCTGGTTGCTTGCTATTTTATTTAATGTGTGTTGTGGATTTGCTCTTTTGTTTGTTTTATTTTGATTTATGTCAAGCACTCTACACTAACTAAATTAAGTCTTCCACTGCTAGAATAATTTTAATATTTGCAAAAAAAATTTAAAACACTCTATTCACCCCCCCTCTAGAGTGAAGGATTGATCTTACACTCACTTTCAATTTGTATCAAAGGGAGGTTGGTTGTTCAGCCAGTTTGGTTGTTCATACAGGCTAACACCTGAACCAAAAGATCTCTCTTAAGATCCATCCTTAATAGAGGGTTATTTTTATTATATTTATTTTAATCTAAATTTATGGCACAAAACAAAGATTATGCTAGCACCAGACCTCTAGTGTTCAATCTCTCCAAGTTTGCACTTTGGAAGGAAAGGATTAGATTATACATGAATTCTATTGATGAAGATATCTTTAATTCTGTTTTGACAGACTGCCTAAAGCCTCCTGCAAGCACAAGTACAAATGTTGTTCCACCACCTTCAGGAACAGATGCTGATATAAAGAAATGGAAGGTTGCTGATGCTAAAGATATGAACATCCTAGCTCAAACAATATCTGATGACATCTTCCAGAAGGTAGCTGAATGCAACTCAGCTAAAGAGATTTGGGACAAACAATTTGAGATTGTATCAGGATCAGCTAATGAGAGAAAAGACAGAAGATCTCATCTTATCACCCAATATGAAAATTTCAAGAAAGCAGAAAATGAGTCAGTAGCCTACATGTACAGCAGACTAAGTCTGATTGTCAGTGAACTCAAAACCTTGGACAAGGAGATCTCTCTCACAGAGATAAATGACAAAATCCTAATGTGCTTCCCCAGCACTTGGGATTCAAGGATCTGGCCCATCAAGGATGCCAGAAGTCCTAATGAGATTACTACAGAAGCTCTGTTGGGCAAGCTCAAATCTTATGAGCAGCTCATCAAAAATAGAGAAGAAGAGCAGAAGACAACTTCTCTAGCAGTCAGGAAGAAGAAGTTAATTGCTTTCAAGGCAACAGAAGAATAGTCTGAAGACAAAGTCACAAGCAATGAAGAACTGATGAGCCTCCTAGCCAAGAGGTTCTACAAAATGGTCAGGAAGGATTTCAGAAAAAGGTCATCCAGAGGCCAAGAAAAGCCAAGGTATGATAAATCAAATAATAAAGAGATTATTTGTTATGGTTTCAGGAAACCAGGCCACATACTGCTTGATTGTCCAGAAAATAAAAACAAGGACAAGAAGGACAAGAGAAAAAAGAGAAAAGATAAAGACTCCAGAAGAAATCACTATGACAGATCCTCTTCCAGCAAGAACAAGCACACTAGGAAGGGATTTGTTGCTGAAACATGGAGTGCAACAGAAGAAGAATCTGATGCATCATCAAGCTCAAGTGATGATGAAGATGATGCATAAGAAAAGGAATTCTGCATGATGGCAATCAATGCATCTAAGAACAACACTGATTAAGAACATGAATCTGAATCTGAACCAGAGCTAGAAGAAGATCAGGTAATTGATTCATTTGATTTTAATTCTGAGGACTTCAATTCTGAATTTAAAGCACTGTGTTTAGATCTACTCAATTCTCAGAAAGAAATTATCTCTCTCAGAAATCAATTATCTGAATACAGTACCTTAAGTTCAGATAACCTCAAACTCTCAGATGAGTTAGAATGTTGTAGGGAGAAGATAGCTTTACTGAAAAGTGAACTATCTGAGGCCAAGAAATTTGAAGAAACCCTCAATGGGAGAAGTATCAAACTGGTGGACATCACAAGCATTGTGAACTCAAGACTTAATAGTACACTGGGCTTGGGTGCTTCATCCAGCCAAGCTATTGTGTTAACAACTCCCATTAAATTTATCTCTGATAAAGGAAAAGGGGTTGTGGAGGTATCTAGAAAAAATTCTGATCTACCCAAAAAGAACAAAGTTCAACAGATATCGTCGAACAGAGCTCGACGATCATCGAACAGAGCTCGACGTTCTTCGAACAGAGCTCAGCGATTTCATGTTGAATCGTTGAACTTAGGTCGATTATATATGATCTCTAAACACAGGCAAGATCGATCGCTGAACGGAGCTCGACGATCTGACCCAAGATCGTCGAACTCAGTTCCACGATCGTCGTACAGAGCTCAGAGATATGACCAGTTCTCAAGAGGTATGTCAAAAATTAATTCTAGATATCCTACATCTCAAGGGTTCAACCCTTATAATCAATGGATATTTCCTCCTAGGAGATATCATCCTGAAGGATATTAGAGTCAACCAGAGATGTCTTTCATTTCTTATTTCAAAGGTTATCAAGCTAGACCCAAGGTAAACTAGGTCAAAAACAAATGAACTGTTATTTGTGCAGGTGAAGACCTATCCAACCATGGACAAGCATTAGTATCTAGATAGTGGGTGCTCCAAGCACATGACTGGAAGCAAGGATAACCTAATATCCTTCAAGGCTAAATATAGACCCAAAGTCATGTTTGGAGATTCAAACTTTGGACAGACCAAGGGAAATGGTGCAGTCCAAATAGGATCAGTAACATTCAAGAAGGTAGCATATGTAGAAGGACTGAAGCACAATCTTATCAGTATCAGTCAGCTATATGATGAAGGTTTTAAAGTCACATTCAACAAATCTTCATGCCTCATCAAAACAGAAGACAACACAACTTTGTTGATAGGTAACAGAAGAGGTAACATCTATCTAGTAGATTTTCATTCAACCAAGGTAGATATCTGTTTATTTAATTCTCTTAGCAAACCTAATGAATTATGGCATAAGAGATAAGGACATATCAACCTTAGAACCATTGCTAGGCTATCCAAGGACAACCTTGTTAAAGGACTACCATTTGGCCCCTACAAGAAGGAAGGACTATGCAGGTCTTGTCAATTTGGCAAGCAAACAAAAAATAACTTTAAGTCACTTAATAAGAGTGATTCACCTAGGATTTTATACTTATTACATATGGATTTGTTTGGACCCATTACTGTACAAAGCCTAGGAGTGAAATCTTATACTTTAGTAGTTGTAGATGACTTATTTAGATTCACATGGGTGTTCTTTCTGAGGAAGAAGTCTGATAACTTCAAATGTTTGACAGAGTTTCTCAAATGTATACAGATTGAGTTTAATACTAATATAGCCCTGATCAGAAGTGATCATGGGACAGAGTTTGATTCTCTTCTTTTGCAAGAGTTCTGTCAGAAGGAAGGGATCAGGCACACTTTCTCAGCTCCTAGAACTCCTCAACAAAATGGGGTAGCTGAAAGGAAGAATAGAACCCTTATTGAATCTGCCACAATATTGTTGACAGATGCTCACCTTCCTCTATCCTTTTGGGTAGAGGCTGTGAACACTTCAAACTATGTTTTGATAGGAGTTTGATACATAAGCTAAAGGGAAAGACTCCCTATGAATTACTCAAAGGGAAGAAACCTAAAGTTGATTATCTTAGAATTTTTGGTTGTATTTGCTACATTCATAACAATAACAAGAAATACTTAGCAAATATTGAAGCCAAAGATGATTAAGGAGTGTTTCTGGGATACTCCATGATCAGTAAGGCCTATAGGGTTTATAATAAATCATCTCATAAAATTGAAGAATCAGTGCATGTCTCTTTTGATGAAACTAATGTCTTACAAGGAGAAGAGCACTTCTACCATAGACTCTTTGCAGGTACATTCTCTATCAGAGAATTTGGACAGGCTACATATCATTGAAAAAGATCCATCACCTTCATCAACTGAACAAGAAGCTGAAAGCAGTGAAAATTAAGATGACAGTCAGATTTTAGCAAGTCATGGTGACAATCCAAATGAAGAGCCAATTGTTGTTCCACAAGAGGAAATAACAACACAGGTTGGTGAACAATCAACACCCATTATTGATTTAGTAACATCAAGAGATCATCCACTCTCCCAAGTGATTGGAGACATCTCAACTGGTGTGCAAACCAGAAACCAATTCAATCAAAATCTGATGCACACCGTCTCTCTTTCTAAAATTGAGCCTCAATCCATACAAGATGCAGAACAAGATCCAAACTTGATCATTGCAATGTAAGAGGAATTGAATCAATTTGAAAGAAACAAAGTTTGGGAGCTAGTGCCAAAGCCAAAGAATCATCCCATTATTGGAACAAAATGGGTATTCAGAAACAAGTTAGATGATCAAGGAGTTATAGTAAGAAACAAGGCAAGGCTGGTTGCTCAAGGATACTCTCAAGAAGAAGGCATAGACTATGGCCAAACCTTTGCACCAGTTGCAAGGTTAGAAGCCATAAGAATCTTCCTAGCATATGCAGCTCACAAGAAGTTCAAAGTATATCAAATTGATGTCAAAAGTGCATTCCTCAATGGTGATATCAAGGAAGAAGTTTATGTAAAATAGCCTCAAGGTTTTATCTCTAACTCACCCTGATTTTGTTTATAAATTGCATAAAGCATTATATGGTCTCAAACATGCTCCTAGAGCATGGTATGAGACCCGAGCTTGTTTTCTCTTGGAAAATGATTTTAAAAAGGGTAGAGTAGACCAAACTCTTTTTATTAGAACTCATAAGTTCAATATCCAACTAGTACAAATCTATGTTGATGATATTATTTTTGGATCTACAGATTCAAATTTGTGCAAAAGGTTCTCCAACCTAATGCATTCAAAATTTGAAATGAGTAGCCTTGGTGAGCTATCCTTCTTTCTAGGATTGCAAGTCAAACAAAATGTTGATGGCATCTTTATTTCTCAAACCAAGTATGCAAAAGAATTGGTTAAGAAGTTTGGTATGTCTGATGCATCATCTATGAAAACACCCATGCCTACTAATGCTGTATTAGATGATGATGAACATGGGAAACCAGTTGATCAGACCACATATAGAGTAATGATTGGCTCCTTATTGTATCTTACAGCTAGTAGACCTGATATAATGTTTGCTACATTCATATGTGCTAGATTCCAAGTCTGCCCTAGAGAGTCACACCTCATATTAGTTTAGAGGATTCTTAGGTATGTGAAAAGTTGTCCAAATCTTGGTCTCTGGTATCAAGCTGATTCAGGATTTGATTTAATTGGATTTTCTGATGCTGATTATTCTGGATGTAGAGTACACAGGAAAAGAACCAGTGGAACTTGTTAGTTTCTTGGTGACAGACTTGTCTCCTAGTTTTGCAAGAAACAAACATCTCTGTGCACATCAACTGCTGAAGCTAAATATATGGCAGCAGATAAGTGTTGCTAAAAGATATTATGGATTCAAAATCAGCTCCTGTACTATGGCTACAACTTAGAGAAGTCCAAAATATTTTGTGATAACACTAGTGCTATTTCAATAGCTCAAAATCCAGTCCTCCATAGTAGGACAAAGCACATAGAGATTAGGCATCATTTCTTAAGGGAAAATGTAGAGAAAAATAAAATTGAATTGGAATACATCCCAACTGATTTACAAAGGGGAGATATTTTCACCAAACCCTTGGATGAAAATAAACACACTTTCTTCCTTAATCAGTTAGGAATGTTAGATGGAGGAAGTCTTAATTAAGTTCCAAGATCTTTAAACCTAAAAAGAGACAAAGACTAGGCTAAAAAATTTTGAGTTTCCAAGTGTCTATAGGTTTTCTCTTTCTCTGAACTGCACTCGACGATTTTCCTGAAGATCATAGAACGGAGCTGATGTAGAGGTATCGCCTTGGGATGCGTAACGGAAGCCTTAACGACGCTTTTAATGATGCTCACGCTCTCTATTTCACATGCTAGCATAAACGCAGCTATTCCAATTATTTTATTTAACGTTCGCACTAACATACGGATCGCCGTTCCGCAAGTAGAACGAAAAGTTGGCTATAGGCCAATTTCCTTCCGGCTAAATGGGATAAAATTGATCCCGAACGAGCGTAGTTGTACCAAAGAGAACCCACCGAAAATAAATGATTCGGAAAAGGGTGGTTCTCTCCCAACAAAATAAACGAGGGCCGCCAAGCCTCACGAACGTAAATGAAGATCGGAAATACGCAAGCAAATCAAAGATATATAAGTCACGAAAATCATGCGTCACAGATCACAAAACATGCCGTAGCCACAATATATGTCAAGAGGGAAATCACTAGATTTGTGAAGAAATATTCGTTACCCCCGCTCGGATGTTGACGAGGTTGTAGGGATCGTTCCGGTTCCGGTTCCACCGAAGCCACACCGGTTGGAGGAAAACCAATCGCCTTCTTCGGACCACGCCGGAGATGGTACCGCCCAAGTAACGGAAGGTGCGTCGTTCAAGAAGGCGTAAGAAATTTGAGTGGGAGAGGGGGATGGGAGGCCGGTGGGTTGAAGGAGGAGGAGGGAGGTGGGCGGCCTAACCTTGGCCGAAATGTTGGAGGGGAGAGAAGGAGGAGGGCGGCCTCTAGAGGGAGAGGGATGGAGGTGGTCGACGGTTAGAAGGAGGTGGGGGGAGGTGGTCGGCCTTGCTTGGCCGAGAGGTTGGAGGGGGAAGAGAGGGAGGAAGAAGGCCGGCGGCCTAATGAGGAAGGAGAGGAGATGTGGGCGGCCACAAGAGGGAGGAAGAGAGGGATTTCAAAAGCTGAAATTAGGTTTTCTTTTTTTCATTCATTCTACCAAAATAAAGCAAGGGTTAGCCTTATATAGGCATTACAAGAAAGGAGGCTAAACGCACTCCAAACATGGCTAAACATAGGCCATTTTAAACAAAATTAAAAATGCTGAAATTATAAATAAAAAATGCACGAAATTAACTTGCAGAATTAAACAACAATAATAGTAATTTCTTGCGTAGTTGCGGAGGAACTTTTGACGCAGCAATGACGGTGGATGTCGCGGCGCGGCGATGGCGGTTGGATGTTGCGGCGCGGTGATGGCGGTTGGATGTTGCGGCGCGGTGATGGCGGTGGATGTTGCGGCGCGGTGATGGCCAAGTCCCAACCTTCAAGCTTGCGGAAACGGTCGTCATAATCATCGAACTCTATGTGGCGACGAACATTGGCAACAATCATATCCGGTTCACCATAATCATCCGGAAGGGGGTCTACATCAACCAGCACTGGATCACCAAAGTCGTCCAGGGGAGGACGCTCCAAATCAACACGCCGGGGGTAGTCGGCTCCATCAATCCTCCCCCTCTCAAAATTACTCATCACCGATGAGTAGACCTGTGTGTACACACCAGGAATAGCGTCGACGGGGAAGAAGAACCTGCAGGGCAAAAGGTGGTCTTAGGGGGACCTCATAAATGCATTAGCCAAAAAAAGGAAACAAAGCTTCCACAACATCAACCAACATACCTCCGATGGAGACCAAGAAAGAGAACGATCCTGGGAAACTCTCACCACCCATCCCAATAGAAAAGACAGTGGAAAATAAAAACGGGAAGGTAGACTTATCAAGTGGCATATAAGCATGAATTGTAAAATGTGACACAATGAAAACAGGAGCTATGCCCCAATCAGTGAAAAATACCACAAGAGATGCAAGGTCACCAACCTCCAAAAATATTCGCAAAGGATTGACTTGATTCGTTAAAATTTCTAAGGCGCCCGAGGGCATCCCTTCAGGGGTGAGATCAGCCAAATCCAAATCATCCACATAACTGTGGGAAGCTCTCTGATACGCACTAGCGTCGAGTAAGTAAACGCATTTAGGTTGAAAAATAATTTAAGAATGCGCTTAAGAAAATAGTGAACGTGAGGGGTGAACCCATGTGCAATGTGGCGGGGGGCTCTCCGAAACAAACTAGCGCATAAAGTGCAAAACACATTTAGAACGATAAAGATTTTAAAAGTGCGCATGCGTAAACTATAACCGTGAGGAGTGAACCCGTGTGCAACAAGACGGGAAACCAAAGTGTAGACTAACGTGAGTAAATCCGGTGGCACGGGCACTCTACAAACATAAAGAAAGACTAGAGAAATTCGCACATCCCCAACCATAGAGTTGGACGCATCAAAATATCCCAGACTAGAAGGACCCAACACGTGTCCTAACAAGTTAACTACCTGCGCCAAGGTAACCAAAGGATTTAATTCAAAAGGATCATCATACCATGGAGAAATCATCAAAGAGAAATCCTTCGGGCGCGTACTATCAAACTCAAGAAAATTATCATCACCTAACTCAATCTCAGCCACACACTCGTTACCAGGTGACTCAACCAATTTACTAACACTAATACCTCGAGATACACCCAAAGGAGGGGCCAAAATGGTCGACAGAATTGAACGACACGGACCCGGCAAAATAGACTCGTATCCAAAAAGGTCCACAAATCGGGTCAAGGGATCCGGAGGGAGAGGTGGTAAAATCGAGCCCGGGTGAAAATCAAAGTCATTTTTAAGCACAAGTAACGGGGACTGCATCACCAGTAACATGCCCGGTCCAGCAACAATAACATCATCTAAAAGTCTATCTCCCTTGCTAGGATAATCTACCAACATACTAGAGGCTATACTCAAATGAGTGCCAGAAACGTGCTCAGAAATAGGAATAGCCGAACCCGACAAACTGTCCAAATCAATTTGTCCATCAGGAGATGGAGATAACACCAAGAAGGCATCGCTCGGGTACTTAGCACTAATATCTTCCAAAAATAAATTCCCTTTACTAGGTGACTCATCCAAGACGCTTCTTCCCAAGTCTTCCAATAACACCTTACTCTCGACAGCTAAATCTTCCAACGACGTAGGCACATCATCAAAATCAGGAAGGAGGGTAGGACAAATCCAATCCCGAGGAGACTCCAAGATAGCTTGAGTCTCGAGTAAAGGCAATAAAATCAAAGATCTATCTTCTGAGCGCTCATAACTAAGATCTTCCCATATCACGCCTTCGTCCAAAGGAGACTCTTCCAACACCGTCGAAATATCACCCAAATCAATGTTAACAGAAGGCTCAATGATTGTCAAAGGGGACGGATCAGAAATATGGTCGAGGGGAAGGGGTATAATCCCAGGGGGAACTTCCTCAAAGGAGAAATCCTCATCCAAATCACTAGGATATCCCAGTTCCTCAGCGTCACTACAATCGACAGTGAGTTCGACCTCGCCCTCAGTGGCGAGCTCAGGTGGATCAACAGCTAGAACAGATGGGCCTGGAAGGGACTCAGGGGAGACTACGGGGGTAGTCGGAGTGGAACACATGATAGAGCTAAGGTCAGACACACCACTAGACTCACAAGTCACATTCGCCTGACTAACCGTACAGATAGGACTACTCTCATAAACAGGAAAGGGTCTAGTGCCCTGCCGTAAAGGGGTCACTACATCCAACAATTCCGCAGGAGCGTATTGATGGGTGAGGAGACTTTTCATGATAGTCCAACTGACATCAGGTGCATAACGTCTCTTGGCGCTGTTCCAAAAGCGCCAGGCTAGACCAGTTAATTGAATACTCGCAACGCAAGCCTGGGAGTGGTCTGGCACAAGTGCACGCTCGAAGTAACTCTCCAACTCAACAACCCAGCTAAGGAAGGCATGGGGACCTCCCAACACATTGTAGGGGGCTGATACGATCCTAGTTGACTTAGAATTACCATCACGCTGGTGGGGTTGTCTAGGGGCCTCCAGAGGAGACGTCAGAAACTGACCACTAAGTTGGGCTATTAAATCCTCAAGGTTGTCAAATTTGCGGTTCATCTCATTGCGAAATGCACCAACCGAGGAAGGTGGGGGAGGAGGACTCCGACAACCCGTCATAAATGATTTTCCTCGGGTGACGTTGACGTCACGGGCCATTTCAGAGGGAACCGGAGAGAAAACTCAACCTGAACCGGTGCACATGCAAAGACAAGAAAAGCCTGGGCCTATTTATTTCTTAAAGATTGATTTGTTCCCGCTAAACCTCTAGGGTTGTAAAGATTATAGGATAGGGTTTTTGCTGGAAAAATAGGATGAACATTAAAAATTTTTGCTGGAATTTTTTTATTTAGAAAATAAGAATCTAGACCGCTATTAGCACACAAAATACTAAATTTTCAAATTAATTAATAAAAATAAGTACTTAATAAAAATATATTTTTTTTTGGTTTTCTTACTAATAATTAGAGGGAGAAATTCCAGAAATTTTAAATTTTATATTTTGAGAAAAGTTGACATTTTAAGGCCGCTATTTGCAGACCATTATGTAGAAAAACTAGTTTCATGAATTGCAACGAAACGGAAAAGGTGTTCGAATGTGCCACAAACGAGGGGGAGGAGTGCCAATTAGGAAATTGACGTGAACCTCCCTCTGATACCAAATTGATGTAGAGGTATCGCCTTGGGATGCGTAACGGAAGCCTTAACGACGCTTTTAATGACGCTCACGCTCTCTATTTCACATGCTCGCATAAACGCAGCTATTCCAATTATTTTATTTAACGTTCGCACTAACATACGGATCGCCGTTCCGCAAGTAGAACGAAAAGTTGGCTATAGGCCAATTTCCTTCCGGCTAAATGGGATAAAATTGATCCCGAACGAGCGTAGTTGTACCAAAGAGAACCCACCGAAAATAAACGATTCGGAAAAGGGTGGTTCTCTCCCAACAAAATAAACGAGGGCCGCCAAGCCTCACGAACGTAAATGATGATCGGAAATACGCAAGCAAATCAAAGAAATATAAGTCACGAAAATCATGCGTCACAGATCACAAAACATGCCGTAGCCACAATATATGTCAAGAGGGAAATCACTAGATTTGTGAAGAAATATTCGTTACCCCCGCTCGGATGTCGACGAGGTTATAGGGATCGTTCCGGTTCCGGTTCCACCGAAGCCACACCGGTTGGAGGAAAACCAATCGCCTTCTTCGGACCACGCCGGAGATGGTACCGCCCAAGTAACGGAAGGTGCGCCGTTCAAGAAGGCGTAAGAAATTTGAGTGGGAGAGGGGGATGGGAGGCCGGTGGGTTGAAGGAGGAGGAGGGAGGTGGGCGGCCTAACCTTGGCCGAAATGTTGGAGGGGAGAGAAGGAGGAGGGCGGCCTCTAGAGGGAGAGGGATGGAGGTGGTCGACGGTTAGAAGGAGGTGGGGGGAGGTGGTCGGCCTTGCTTGACCGAGAGGTTGGAGGGGGAAGAGAGGGAGGAAGAAGGTCGGCGGTCTAATGAGGAAGGAGAGGAGATGTGGGCGGCCACAAGAGGGAGGAAGAGAGGGATTTCAAAAGCTGAAATTAGGTTTTCTTTTTTTTCATTCATTCTACCAAAATAAAGCAAGGGTTAGCCTTATATAGGCATTACAAGAAAGGAGGCTAAACGCACTCCAAACATGGCTAAACATAGGCCATTTTAAACAAAATTAAAAATGCTGAAATTATAAATAAAAAATGCACGAAATTAACTTGCAGAATTAAACAACAATAATAGTAATTTCTTGCGTAGTTGCGGAGGAACTTTTGACGCGGCAATGATGGTGGATGTCGCGGCGCGGCGATGGCGGTTGGATGTTGCGGCACGGTGATGGCGGTTGGATGTTGCGGCGCGGTGATGGCGGTGGATGTTGCGGCGCGGTGATGGCCAAGTCCCAACCTTCAAGCTTGCGGCAACGGTCGTCATAATCATCGAACTCTATGTGGCGACGAACATTGGCAACAATCATATCCGGTTCACCATAATCATCCGGAAGGGGGTCTACATCAACCAGCACTGGATCACCAAAGTCGTCCAGGGGAGGACGCTCCAAATCAACACGTCGGGGGTAGTCGGCTCCATCAGGAGCTCGTCGTTTCCAGATAGCATTCAACTATCCTTCTTTTTCCGTCGAACCGAGATCGACGATGTTAGGAATCGTCGAACGGAGCTCGGCGTTTCCAGATAGTGCTAAACTATCCTTCTCGATCCGCGATCTCAATTATCGTCAAACCAAGATCGACGATATTAAATATCGTCGAACGGAGATCGACGCTGTTGAGACCTTTCAGTTTCCCCTAGAGCCATAGATCGTCGAACTGAGTTCAACGATCTCTCCTTTTTTGCGTCGAACCCTAATATAAAATCATTCTTTCAGGCGTCGTTCTCCTTTGCGCTTTCATACCTTCTGCAAGAACTTTCTTTCCCTCCAAACTTTTATACACTTGATCGTGTTTGTTTTTGCAGGAACTAAGTCGGTCTCAGTCGCCGTACTAGCCGCAATGAAGTTCGACACTGGTTTCGACATTGACATGGAATCTTTTGAAGGAACTGATCAAATATTCAAAGACATTCTGGAACTTTTCAAGGAGCAACAACTTGTGAACATCATGACTACCAGAATCAAGTTAGCAGCAGATGAGATTAAAGAATGGGTGTATACTGCCCACAATCTGGATCAAAACACAGTCATTGGAACCATCTTAGGGACACAGGTATCCCTAACCCCAACCATTCTTACAGAAATTTTTGGATTAAGTACTAGAAATGATAGCATAGAGCTATCAGGGGTAGAATTTTCTGAAATGTTTGATAGAATTGGTCATAATTCTGAGAACCCTAATAAGTTGTTGAAGAAAAATCTATCAATAGAGTATAGATTTCTAGCAGATGTTGTAGGCAAAGTAATTTTTGCCAAACATTCAGCTCATGATACAATATCTAGACATCAATTTTGTCTAATGGCTGTAATTGTAGATAAGAAACACCTGGATTGGGGAGCCATTTTCTTTGATTTGATTAAAAAAGGTAAATAAGAACTTTGTGAATTTTGGATGGATCTTGGGCCTATTCCTGCAAAATAGGTGCCCTCGGTTTTTGGTGTCAAATGGAATGCATATCAATGCTTCAAAGAGGCTTTCTTCAGCTCTTTTTGGCAAGTGGGAGAGACAAATTGTAAAACCCAGCAGGGCTCCTGCAGCAAAAACTTCTTCAGGCACAAGGACTAAATCAGTCACTCCTCCTCAGACCACTACCCCAGCAGAAGTGTTGCCATCCCCTTCCATATCCTCTCCTCCTTCTCCACATCTAGTTACATCATCCATTCCTTCACCTCCAATAACTTCTTCACCTACTCCAGCCACCCATCAAGAAGTTTTCCATCCTCTATATTACTTCTCATCCATTGATTTAGAATCATCCTCCCATCTTCCATCATTCAACCTTTTAGATTATTCCTTCATGGATGATTCCCCTTCTTCACCCCAAGACATTCCATCCACCTCATCATCCGTTCAACAAATCCTACATGACATCATCTCTCAACCATCCTTTTCCCCTACCATCTCCTCATTTCTACCAACAGTCACTATCCCAGCTCCATCTATTACATCTATCCCCATCTCTCAACCATCCATACCACTTCACCCTACATCCATTCCATCCATTTCTGCAGCCCCTCTCTCTACCTCTACTCAAGTTAATCTTGAGCAAGTAGATCTTCTTCCTCTAACAGATAGATTGTATGAGTTGTTGGCACCCAAGCTAACTCTCTTACTGAATTCAACCTTGGCTCCCTTAGTCAAGACTTTCAATGAGTTATCTGTTATTATATCTTCGTCCTTCTCACTTCAGGCCACCCCTTATTCTGGGGGCCTAGATTCAGTTTTTACTGAAACTAGGCAGGGGGAGATGCCTTATGAAGAAGTGCTGCCTTCATAGGAATTTTCCTGAGAAATGCAGATATCAGAAGCTATAGTTTCAGAAAGTCTAGCTTCAGAGCAAGTTTCAGTTCCAGCTTCAGCTCCAGCTCCAACCATCAGTCCTGCAGTAGATATACATTCTTTATTATCATTATTTGATTCACTTTATAGCTGTTGTCCTCCAGCACCTCTCCCTGCTGAAGATTTAACCAGGGCTATTATTCCCCTCTCCTGCTGTGATCCAACCCTGATAGAGATGTGTATAAATTCTGTTAAATCTGTGGAAAGTATTTTTGTGGTTCTTGATGCTGTTGCTGTTGCTGCTGATGTTACTTTTTCAGAGGCTATTATAGAGCCAGTTGAGCCAGTTTGTTCAGCTCCTGAGCAAATTGTTTCAGATGCTGCTGTTCCTGTTGTTTCAATTGATGATGTTGTTATTCCTGCTCCTCCTGCTCCAGCTCTTGTTATATCTAAAGAAATATTAAAGGAAATAGATGTTTTATATGATGAGCCTCAGAGTTCTTATGTTAATGATGAATTCAGAACTGACTTTGATGATTCCTCTGCAACTATTGCAAAGAAGAGGAAAGCTAGAAGTAAAGCCATGAAAAGAGTTCAATTGTCCAAGACTACTTATGATCATGACATTCCATATTATATTCTGCACAGCTGCCCTATAACTGAGCACTGGATGCAATTCTCTAAGAAATAGTTGAAGGCCATGAGGAAGAAAAGGAAATGTTACCAAGGAACTTCTCATTATAATCCTCCTCCTCCTCCTTCTCTAGGTGCAGGATCTGGTGGAAACTCAGCTCATCAATCCTCACATGCTTCATCTCAAAGATCCTCTCAGTTTCAAGGAAGATCTCAATCCAGAGGATATCAGCAAAGAGGCAATCAGTCAAGAGGAAGTCAGTACAGAGGCAATCAAAGAGATTATCAAGTTTATTCCAGAGGACAGTCCAGATAACAACCTTATCAAAGGAAAGGACAAAGCCCGAGTGATTCGACTTCTGGTCTTTTTCCTTATAAGCTTAAAGAAGGTTTTCATCAAAAAGCTCCTCCCATTGACACCATTAATAAGTATGAGCCACCAGTTCCTTTTGTAGACCCAAAGAATAACCCAGTCTCCTGGACAGCCAGACTAAAAGAAATGGCTGCTCTAGATCAAATCAAGAAAGCAAGAGAAAAAGGTCAAGATACTTCCAATATCTCAACTCTATCAGGTCAAAGAAGACAAGAACTTGAAATATACAGCTCTAAGAAATTCTTCAATAGTGAGGAGTACATGCAACTACATCTTGAAGCTGTAGTTCCTAGAAACAGAAGCCAGAAGACTCTTGGTGCTGCTGATGCCTTCAGGTCGAAGAAATTTTCAGAAAATCCAAACAGAGAAATCATTTTCAAGAAAAGAACTGATGATAAGAATTAATCTGGGTGTAAGCTGAAAACTCTTTTATATCTCTGCTAAACTATCTTGCTGTGATATAATTATATCTATGGTTCTGCAATGTTTTTTTTGTATTTCTATTTTTGTTATTTTTATTTCCTATATCTCATGTAAATAGTAATCCTAATCGAAATAGGGGGAGATTATTGTAACACCCTATTACTAATTTGGGTCAGGATCACTATGTATATAGTATTGTTGCTTTGACCTTATTGTATAGAGTAAAGGTCAACTAGTTTGGTCTAAGGCTTAGGACTTAGGTTTGAAGCTTTCCCCAAGACCTCCTAGTTAAGATGAGAAGCCAAGACGAAGAACTCAAGTTTTCGTCGAGCTCAGATCGATGAAGCATCGAATCCAGTTTTACTATCTGTGAGTTCAGGTTGACAGAGCGTCAAACTCAGTTCGACGATCTCTGAGCTCAAGTCGACGAGGCGTCGAACTCAGTTCGACGATCTCTGAGCTCAGATCGACGATTTCTGTCTTAGACTAATTCCAATTTCTCTGAGCTCAGTTCGATGATAGTTGATCTCAGATCGACGATTATCTTTTAAGATCGATGATTTCTTGAATTTTGTCTGTTTGTTAAGGATTTCAAATATCTTCAACTCAGAGCATTTATTGCAAAAGATTTCTAGCCGTTATAATAAATCTGGAGCAAGTTTCAAGGAAACTAAAGGGGGAATGTTTTTAGTTTCTTTCCTACAAAGAGAGTTGACATTTAAGGAAAGCCTTTATGACTCTGCTAACGGCTATCATCAAGATTTGATGACTGGATTTCTTATTATCATTATTAGAGAGAACAAGAAGAAGATACATACAGGATACACAAATAGACATCAATATACACAGAGACACGGAAAAAGAAAAAGAAGATCAATAACTTAGAAAATAGAACAAGTTTTCTTTCTGATTCTTGCTTATTAAAAGTCTTCATCATTCACACTCCAGACAACAAACATTTCAGTTCTTGCTGAAATCATCCTTTGTTGGAGCATTCTTTCTACTGAAGACATATCACCCTTGCAAAGCTTCTAGCTCCTGAACTCTTGCTAATCTCAGGGGGAGCTTTGACAACATCTCATCCACTTGTGCTTCTCTTTGATAGTTTACAGAGAAGACAACTTCACCATTTTTCTTTTTCCTTTCCTGTAAAAGGGTTTTTAAACTCCCTTCAAAAGTTTTGCTTTGGTTCCTAAGACCTGATCAAAACTCAGTGGTTGCAAGACACCTAATAAAAAAATTTGGTTTGGGTTTTAAGCACCTGATCAAAAGCTCATTGGTGCCCAAGACACCTGATCAACTCATCCTGCAGTGGATTCCTACCAAGGGTGGTAGAAGAGTGGATGTACCCAAGTTTTGGGGAACCACTATAGTTCCTTGTATCTTCTGGTTGCTTGCTATTTTATTTGTTGTGTGCTGTGGATTTGCTCTTCTGTTTGTTTTATTTTGATTTCTGTCAAGCACTCTACACTAACTAAATTAAGTCTTCCACTGCTAGAATAATTTTCATATTTGCAAAATTAATTTAAAACACTCTATTCACCCCCCCCCTCTAGAGTGAAGGATTTATCTTACACTCACTTTCAAACCCTATTCCAGTAACTCTTGCAACAGAACTTTCAATTCTGCCATTTCCTTTGGCGCTACGCGATATTGCGAGCAGGCCATAAGTTTCGCACCTAGTACTAACTAAATAGCGAAGTCAATCTCTCACTGGCGCGGTAACCCAGGAAGATCCTTAGAAAACACATCAGCAAACTCTGACACAATCGGAACATCACTTACACTGGACTTTGGCTCAACAGCTTGAATAAGCGTGAAGAATAACTTTGTGCCCTTCCTAACATGATTAACGACTTGGAGCGCAGAAATCAAGGTCCCACCTACTCATCGCATACCAACAAAATTAGTCTTAAGCTCGGTATTCTTGCCCAGTGTGATCTCCTTTGAATTACAATCAATAAAGGCACGCTGCTCCGAGATCCAGTCCATACCAAATATCACATCAAATTCTGATATCGATAGTACAGACGCGTTCAAACAGAACTCCTGACTTCCTATTTGAAATCCCACATCGCAAGCCCTATCCGCAAGCATCACACTCCAGTTTGGTAACAACACCTTCACATTATCTGTCATCACATGACTAGTACTCAATTTTGAGCTACGAAGTCCGTAGATAGAAAGGAATGCGACGCACCCGTATCGAATAGTGCTCTCGTCGGACGGTCCCGAATCAGGACAAAGCCTAAGATAAACACATCATACAAAAGACACGCAAAAGGTATGAAATATAAAAGCACACATTATCTTAACTCGTACCTTTGATGACGTCACTTTGCTTTATGGCCTCATGCTAGCCAAGATTATAAACTCGGGGCTACTCCTAGGATGCAGAGGAATCCACCACTGCCTTTCAATTCTCAGCGTAAGACGCTCCCGTCTTCTTTTCCACCTTTGGCGGACCAACCCGACAGTCACGAGCTATATGTCCCACTTTGCCATATGTAAAACATGTACGAGACTCTGGCCTTGACGTTGCTACCAACGTAATCGTAGAAGGGGCCTGTCCAGAAGATTTGGAGCTCTTTCTCCACTTCCTCCGGTAGTTTGATTTGCCAGGACGGGGCACTTTGAACTGAGACTTCGCCGCAGCCAAGTCCCTCTTTCCTTGCGCCCGTTTGATGAGTTGTAAATATACATATTTTATAGTATGTTTATTTATTCATTTTACTTTATTTTTGCCTTTTTTTTTGTTTTTTTTTGTTTAATAATTTGTTTCTTTTTTGTAAAAATTATTCTAACTTACTTTATTTTTGTTTTCTGAAATTTTTCAGAAAAAGTCAAAATTTGACCTGTCACGCCCGTGACACAGCCCGACACGCCTGTGACAACACTAAACGCCATCACACTCAACGTCGTAAACTCGACACTCAACGATTTTACTGTTCACCACTCAACGCCATCATGTCACGCCCGTGTCCAAGCTAGTCATGCCCGTGTCGATGTCGGCACTCAATGCCTCCAGCTAGCAATGATCAAGTTGATTTCCTCCAGCCAGCTGTCTAGTCACGCCCCCCGTCACGCCCCCCGTCACGCCCCCCGTCATGCCCATGACGGACACGTGTCACCTTCCCAAACCTTCCAGAACGAAGCCAGCTCGCCGAAGTTGCCAAGTCAAACACGCCTCTGACTGACATGCCCCCTGTCACGCCCATGACTAGGACGTGTCACACCTGAAAAATTTGTCTGTAAATAAAAGCTTTCTGTAAGCTTTTTCTGTCCACTTTTTGACCACTTTGCATAGGGTTGGTGCTGCCCAAATGGTTTCCAAATGCTATGTAAGAGAAATTTCTCCCTCCCCCTCTTAGTTTGTATTAGCTTTTTTTGTTTAAACATTGTTGTAATCACTTATCATTTTAATAAAATTTGTCATTTTCTCTTCTTCTCTTGCTTGGTATGAAAAATCCATTTGAATGCGCCTACCCAAAGTAATTTTTCGTTCTTTTTTTTGTGCTTTTCTTTTATTGTTTTCATTTTATAACTTTTATAACTTATTTAGCTTAGGATTTCTCTGCATTTATAACCGTTGCAATCGCAATTTTATTTTCATGCAACGTATTTTTAGTTTGTTTTCTTCTTCTTTCTAAAGTTTTCATCCCTATTATTTTATAAAAAGAGTTTTAAAAAGTGTTGATTTTCATTTTCTTTAACTTAGGATTTTTAGGATTGTAAAACTTTTCATCTTTTTTAGTTTTATTTTCACTTTTTTACCTCTTTTATAAAAACATAAGAATGAAAAAGTTATTATTTTAATTTTTTATTAACTTTGTTTTAGTCTTTTATTATCAAAACTTTTCGCTCCTTTAATTTTTATTTTCTATTTTTATGCATTTCTACCGCATTCTAGCGGTAGAAATGCAGTTGTTTTCATTTTTAGATAACTTAGTTTTTCTTATTTTTGTACGTGTGTGTGCGTGTATGAGTTAGTGTTATTGCTTTCTTTCATTTTCGTAGAGTGTGTGCGTGCGAGCATCTATTTCCGCTTACTCGTTAAGAGTTAAATGGCGCATTGTTTTCATTTCCCGCCCACTCGTTTGAGTGAGACTTGTCTTTTTATTACTTTCATTTTTCTCCTACTCACTTGAGTAGGAAAACTTTGTGTGCGTGTGTGTGTTTTTATTTCAAGTAGATTACGTGTGTGTATGAGATAGATTTATTCTCGTCCACTCGCTTGAGCCGAAACTTGTCATTTACTGCTTTCATTTCCCGCCTACTCGTTTGAGTAGGACTCGCAATTTACTGCTTTCTTTTATTGCTTTCATTTACTGCTTTATTTACTGTTTTCCTTTCCTGATTTCTTTTATCGTTTTCTAGCTTTAGCCGTCCCCAGTCCGATGAGTGGCTAACCGCTCTTAGCCCTCAATATCGAAGAGCATTGAGACAGATAAAATTGTTTTAAATAATTAAAGGTCCTCTTTTTCTAATTAATTAAAATTACTTAAGGTTTGTCACGAGTTAACGACGCGTAGGACCACATATCGATGTGTGGGCTCTATTTTCGTTATCCATACGCAACGCCGAGAGGCCGCACGTATGGAATGATCACCCTTGGGCAAGGGGGCTTCGCGCATTCCCTCGAGAGAGGAGGCGCGCAACTCTACCAGATTGGGTTCCCCACCCAATAGCGGGGTTCTTAGCGTAATGCGGGCGTTAAGAGGAATCCTTCGTCGGTCTAACGATCGGTCGAATAGTCTTAGCGTTCAGGTGAGCGATAGTCCTAGAGATAAGTGAGCTCATTCTTATGGAACATCCACGGCCAAGTCTCCGCCTTAATTAATTTTAAATTTAGGATCTCTTTTTATTAAAAGTTATTTTAGTTCGAATTCTTTTTTGATATTCGTCGCGCTATTTATTCATCGGCTTACAGTTTTCTTTCTGCATTATTTATATTTTTACGTCTGCCATCTTTTTTTATATAAACACACAACTAAAAATATTATCGGTAAAATAATAGACTTTTAGGGAAAGAGTAGAAATAGGTAAACCGACCCTGAGAACAATACGACCCCGATATTCCACACCGGAATATCCTGTACTACTCGCGATAGGTGCACTTGCCTCCCTCTCGTTAAAAATTGGTTTCAAAAGTTTTTATATAAAATAAATCTGCGCGCCCCGCCTTTCTTTCTAATAAACATAACCACCGCTTTTTCTTTAATAAATAACCCTAACTCGCGGGGCGCCGTGAGTTTTAACCATCACCGTTTCAAATCAGCCTCCAGCGCACAAGTAGTATCAACCAATGCCTGAAATCCTTGGTTCACCAAACTCGAGAGCAAGAAACTCAACTCATCCCGCCACCCTTCGTAGAACCTATTGGTTTTCCGTTGTTCATCAACGAAGATAGACCCCGTATAACGGCCCAACTGAGTAAACTCGTGCAAGTAAGTATCCACACTACTTGCACTTTGCGTTAGACACTGGAACTCGTTTTCCATGGCGATGCGTTTTGCTGCTGGTAGTTGTTTTGCCAAAAACATTCGCGAAAACTCCTCGAACGAGACTTGTGTCAATTGCCAGCCCGCTAGGTGATGCAACTCCACCTCGTCCCACCACAGCCGAGCCTTTCCTTCCAATAAGAAGGTGGCCAAGGTAAACTTCTAATTTTCCTCCGTCCATATCACCGTCAACATATGCTTGACGCGCGACAACCAATCCTCTGCTTGCGTCGGGGATCCCACACACAAAAATGTAGGAGGATGGAAGCACATAAATTGCGTCAACTGTCGCTTAGTTGCTCGAGGATCAACAGCCTCAACAGGTTCTGCCCGCACAGCAACCCATTCTGGCATCGTTGTTGGCTGCGCTTGCCAAACAGGCTATGCATGAATCATGGAAAATAATGCCTCAGAAACTAAGCGGACTGTTTTCGCAGAAGGAGGAGGTGTAGGCACCTCAGCTGGTGTCGTATTCTCATCAAAATGCTGGGGCTCAGACTGCCCACCACCACTCCGATTCACCTATAGGTAGACAAGACACACTTAGCGACCTTGCACAAGCAATAACAACAATATAGGAACGCACAGGTTCCTCAAACAAGTGTATTTTCATTCCTTAGTGGAAATTCTTGAGTTCATTTTATGTTAAAGCTGGTCGCACTTACACGTTCTCACCACCCCACAAAAGAATTCGATCACGAATTCGAAAGAGAAAGACCGAGACAAGCTGATACCAAATTGTAACGACCACATCTGTTACATGACGTATAGTAGAAGGTCCGGTCGGGGCCCCACACTATATGCCACAAACAGGCGGTGAAGTTACAGGTAAATACCAAATCATAAACGCATCCTAACTCAAAGCATGCTAGTGGAAGCTTAACGTTAAAATTGAACTCTATCATTAGGAATGTCCACTATATATAAACTGCACATTTATATATATACCCAAAGGAATATATAAAATACACAAAGTTAGGGCCTTAAGGCCTTACAGTTCAACTTAACAAGTGTGGATTACAAACATCGACGCACAGGCCGGCCACACATGAAACAAAAGAGCTTTGCTAAGCCTTCAAGGGCCAGCAACAGTAGCAGCAAGGGCTTCAGCCCGCTATTTCTCGCTCGGCTCTCCAGCACCTGCACAAGGATAGCCCACCGCAACAGTGGCAAAAAAGGCAACAGTCCGCATTCAGCTGACCAATTTATAACGACCCTACCCCTTTCCTGGGGCAGTTGTATTCCTTCCCTGCAGGCATTGCTTTATATAAGCATATATATATCAAACAATATGCTTTCACGCACAAGCAACAGATTATAACCCTCAGCCACGCGGCCCGACGATCCGTGCACTCAGGGCACATTCTTGGTGTACATGCGAACCATAACCGTTAACGGGACGAAATCCAATGGCATTGAGCATTTAGTCTTAATGGCGCGTAGGCCTAAGACTCTCATTATGCCACTAACGAAAGCTCAATTCCTTTACGCTCTCTTGTACAGTCGACATAACGTAGGTACGGATCAACCACCCCCTGTTGCTCAAGTCTCCTTGCCATCATAGAGTACAGCGTACCCGAGGCTACGGTAGAATGCGCGGGTCGGTTTCACCTTTCTTGTTCGGCAAGAAGCCTTTTTCAGAGCTCGCAGCTCTCAATAGCCATACTGTCCTCCAAGGACTGGCTTCACAATCCAAAAAGGGTAGATAATGCCAGCGTTCCACACAATCGCTTGGCGGGTTCAGCAGGACTCACTTTCTGCACCCAAACTCAACCCAAAAATAGCATACAACACAATAATCACGCGAGTATTTTCCTGGAATTTCATTCCAGTACTTCCTTCTACTACCCTTCACAGGCACAACCCATCGACTCCTCAAACTACACATTTATACGCGGAGTCTTCTCTGGTGCACAAGATGCAACATCACCAATCCAGACCAACCTGTCAGGATGGGCTTCACATAGCATGCCTATCCCATACTACACACTTCCGGATATATATGCAAGACTGGGGATTAAATGAATAAACCCAAGGAAATCCCTCAATATCCACCTTTTGGTGGGGAAAATCCACAAACATGCCAAAATAAGGACTTCATATGTCCAAGAAGGAAGATCGTTACCCTTAAAGATCTCTTGGGATCCATTGAATTATAGCCAAATAGCAAGCACCGCAACGCTCTCGCCTCCTCAAAGCTGAACTCGGCTCGCAATTCCGAACGTTGAAGCTCCACCGGCGGCCGGATCTCTTCTTCTTCCTTCTCCCTTGCTCTCACCATTCTCTAGTTTTTAGAAAGAGGATAGCTAAGAATAAATGAGAGATAAAATCTCAATTCTCGGACTTAACTCAAGTGGGAAAGCCTGGACTCTTAGATCCTATCAGAAGGAAATGAACGGCCACAAATCGCCCAAAAATATCTAATTTTGGGCTGATACGGCCTGTGACACGCCCGTGTCATAGGCGGTGTACTGTAAGCGGTACACGAACTGACTTATCCAAACCAGGACACTGGCTTAGACACGCCCGTGTCAAGACCTTGACACGTCCGTGTCAGCAAGTACAAGCCCGTGTTGAGGGGTGTGTCCCTCAAATGACACAGGTTCGAAATTCCCGAAAAGTACATGGCTGAGGCACACGCTGTTGGACCTCTAGTTTGATTTGGGCTAGGTTCACTGAGTTAGGATATGACCCAACATGTATCGATCAGGGTCATAGTCGTGTCCTAGAGTCAACAGTACAAAGGACCAGCCTTCAACACTACTAAAGACTCAAGCCTTGAGAATTCAAGAATTACAAAAAGGAGTTCTACGTTCGTCGATCTCCGATCGACGAAAGTCGAGCCCTGCTCGACGAACTCAGTCCCCAGCTCGACAAAGTAATACCTTCTAAGTCTAACACTCAGTCGACGAACTTAGAGTATAGTATCCGTCATTTTATGCATTGTAGTTGTTCGCATAACTCAGGTCGAAGAAAGCTGATCCCAGATCCCAGGTCAACGAAAGCTGATCGCAGATCCCAGGTCGACGAAAGCTGATCAAAGGTCGACGCAAAGTTGTTCTCTGGTCGATGAAAACTGTAAGACATATTGTTATTTATTCTTTCCTTTTCTGTCTCCTTATTGTATATCTATTATAGGCCGTTAATTCCCTGGATAATCAATGCATTTGAATAGAGCTGTTACTGGTATCATTGATTACAAATATCCCCCATAGAATTAATTGTTTATATCTCGGGACAGACATAGAATAGAATATATGACAGCATTCTTGCCATTTTCATTCCCTAGAATTCGGCTGAGCATTGATTGCAAGATTTTGAATTCGACTAAGAGGCAGTTATCTAAGGGATCATCTCTCTGCTAAAGAAATAATACACACGAGAAACCTTTTAGAATACAGAATTGTTTTTAGAAAAACAACAAGTGCACTGCATACAGCTCTCTGAAGAAAAATCAACTGCTCTCAAAAGAAGAAGAAAGAACAACAATCACTATCAAGAGTCTTTCTTCTCCTCCTTTTTTTTCTGGGATCTCAAGTGACAAAAATATTCAAATCAGTCAAAGGATCTCAGAAAGTAGATCTTACAGCAGAAGGCCTACAAACCCTTTGCAAAGCTTCCACTCCTGAACTATTCAAGATCTCAGGGGGAGCTTTTTATAACATCACAGAATCCACATAGTCTTCTCATTTTGATTTGAGAAAAGAAGACTTCAATCAACCTCTCTTCCCTACCTCTGTACAGGGTTTTAATTCCCTTCAAAATTATTCTGGTTGCAAGTCTCCTTCCAAAAGACTTGGGTTTGTTTTTGAGACCCTGATCAAAAGCTCATTGGTGGCAGTCACCTGATCAAAACCTATAGTGGATTCCTACCTAGGGTGGTAGAAGAGTGGATGTACCCAAGTTTGGGGAACCACTATAAAATTCTTGTGTTGTCTATGTGGCTGTGATTTTTCCCGTGTGCTTGTGCTGTGATATATTTTTTTATGTAGCTTAGTTATCTTTTCTCTAATTCACTTGCTGTACTAGTACACTCTTACACCTATATCATAGTAACATATTTTGTTAAAGACTTCTTATTTCTGCAAGAATCAAAAAGATTTTAAAAACTCTATTCACCCCCCTCCTCTAGAGTTGTTCATAGCTTACCCTATCTTTCAATTAGTATCAGAGGGTGGTTAATCACATCATATAGGATCACACCTGGATTAATCAAGATCCTCAGGATAAACTCTGAATAAGTCTTACTAGTTTCTCAGTTTAAATTTTATTTTCTGATTTCATGGCACAAAATAAGGATTATGCCAGCACCAGACCTCCAGGTTGCAACTTGCAAAAGTTTTGAATCTGGAAGGCAAGAATCAAACTTTATATGAAATCTATTGATGAGGATATTTTTAATTCCATCTTGATAGGACCATCAACTCCAGTGGCCTCTACTTCAACCCTAGTAAATCTCAGTGCAGTGCCTCCTCCAGATCAAACTGATGCACATAAGAAAGCAAAGATTGTTGATGCCAGAGCTATGAACATACTTGCCCAATCTATGTCAGATGACATATTTCAGAAAGTTGCTGAATGCACATCTGCCAAAGCCATTTGGGATTCCCTCAACCAAATGGTAGCAGGATCTACTGATGAGAGGAAGAATCGAAGATCCAACCTCATATCTCAATATGAGAATTTCAGGAAAGATGAAGCAGAATATGTGGAAGTAATGTACAACAGGCTGAGCTCAATCATCAGTGAGCTAAGAACACTAGACAAAGAAATTACTCTGACTAAGGTCAATGACAAGATCCTCATGTGCTTCCCTAGCACATGGGACTCTAGAATCTGGCCCATCAGAGATGCCAGAAGAATGGTTGAAATCTTAACAGAGTCTCTGCTTGGAATGCTCAAATACTATGAGCAATTGATCAAGTCAAGAGAAGAGGCAGTTAAACCAAAGGCTCCAACACCCACCAGGAAGTAACAGAGCTTAGCATTCAAAGCTGCAGAAGAATCTCCAACCTTGCCAGTCAATGAAGAACTTATGAGTCTCTTTGCTAAGAGATTCTATAAAATTGCAAAGAAGGACTTCAAGAGGAAGCCTTCAAGGAATGAAGATAAACCCAGGTATGACAAGACCCCTTCTAAAGAGGTTGTCTATTTTGGGTGCAGGAAACCTGGACACTTCATCTCGGAATGCCCAGAAGTCCAAAAGAAAGACAAAAGGCAAGAAAAGGACTCAAGAAGACATCAGCACAGCAAGGCCTCCTCCAGCAAGTACAAAAATAAGGCGAAGGGCTTTGTAGCTGAAACCTGGAGTGATACTGAAGATGAAACATCCTCCTCCAGTTCCAGTGAAGATGATAAAGAAGAAAAGAAGGCAAGGGAAGTTTGCCTTATGGCAATAGATGTAGGAAGCAGAAGATTAGATTCAGAAGAATCAGATGATGACGAATTCCTCTCTGAAGAGGATCAGGTAATTGCCTCCTATGACTTTCAATCTAAAGTATTTCACTCTGAATTTAAACTCTTGTGTTTAGACCTAATAGGATCTGAGAAGGAAATCAAACTTCTCAGGGAAAAACTTATAGAAAAAGACAAAATCATTGCTCAAAGTGAAAAATTAACTGAAGAATTAATCTTAGCCAATCAACAAATAATTTTTCTAAAATCTGAATTAAGTAAGGCTAAGGAACTAGAAGAATCCTTAATGGTAGAAGCTTACAACTGTTAGATATAACTAACACAGTTAATACAAGATCTAATAATAACAAACTAGGATTAGGAGCCTCATCTAGTGAACCAATCCTAATTCAGAAAAATCAATTGTCAAAACCTATTAACTTCATCTTTGAAAATGGTAAGAAAAATACTGAACAGGTAGAGAAGGTTAACAATGTTCTCAAATAGTTAGAACTTAATAAAACCAATCAGAAAAGGAAAAACATACAGCATAACTATGTTCAACATATTTCTTCGAATGCAGAATGACGAAATGGGTATGGTTCGTCGACCTCAGAATAACGAACCTTGAATGCAAATAATAATGTAAACTATTCTTCGAACTGGGATCGACGAAATAAGTATGGTCATCGACCAGAGATCGACGTTTCTGGGGCTCTGAGAATGGATACCTCCATTCTTCGAGCAGAGATCGAAGAACTCAACCCAGATCGTCGAGCTCAGATCGACGAACATACTTAAATTTGTCAAACTTAGTTTATAACTAGTGTAACCTAAAAACTGATAAACCCTTTAATCACTTTTGTCAGTGGGTCATACCTCGTAGAAGGTATCATCCTTTAGGTTATAAGGATCAACCTAAATGTTCATTTATTTCAAGTTTTAGTTATGTTATACAACAAGGACCCAAGGTAACCAGGGTCAAAAACTGCTAATCCTTTTGTATGTAGAAGAGAACCCTGTCACTCAAAATAAGTGGTACTTGGACAGTGGTTGCTCTAAACATTTGACAGATTACAAGGAATGCCTTATCAATTATAAAGCCAAGATTGGACTTAAAGTAATCTTTGGGGACTCAGCTTTGGACTGACATAAGGCTATGGAGACTTCAACTATGGAGCTGTCACATTCAAGAAAGTGACCTATGTAAATGGTCTTAAGCATAACCTGATATCAGTAAGCTAATTATGTGATACAGGTTATCAAGTAAGCTTCACTAACTCTTTGTGTCTTATTTCTTTAAACAACACAACTGTTTTAAAAGGAATTAGACAAGGCAACATCTACTTAGTAAATTTTGAATCAGCTAAATCTGAAATTTGCTTATTCAATTCGGTTAGCATTCAAACTAGCTTATGGCACAAAAGACTTTGACATGTAAACCATAAAAATATAGCTAGGTTATCTAAAGACAATCTTGTTAGAGGTTTATCTTTTAGTCCCTACAAGAAGGAAGGCCTCTGCAGGGCTTGTCAGCTAGGAAAGTAAACTAAATGTAGTTTTAAATCCGTTAATAAGAGTGATTCACCTAGAATCTTATACTTGCTCTATATGGACCTTTTTTGCCCTATTATAGTACAAAGTCCAGGAGGAAAGTCTTATACATTAGTTATTGTAGATGATTTCTCCAGATTCACATGGGTTTTCTTTTTGAGAACTTAGTCAGATACTTTTAAGGTTCTCACCGATTTTCTCAAGAACATACAGATTGAGTATTCTACGCAAGTTGCATTGATTAGAAGTGATCATGGTACTGAGTTTGAATATCTTCTTATGCAAGAGTTCTGTGAGAAGGAAGGTATCAGACATTGTTTCTCAGCTCCTAGAACTCCTCAACAAAATGGGGTAGTTGAAAGGAAGAATAGGACACTCATTGAAGCTGCAGATACATTGCTTGCAGATGCATACATGTCTCTTTTCTATTAAGCAGAGGCAGTAAGCACATCAAATTATGTTCTTAATAGAAGCATAATACTTAAACTAAAGCTAAAGACTCCCTATGAACTACTCAAGGAGAAGAAACCTATAATAACCTATTTTAAAGTATGTGGATGTATATGATATATTCACAATAATGACAAGAAACATCTTAGAAAGTTTGAAGCTAAGGCTGCAATGGGAATTTTTCTTGGATATTCCCAAGTCAGCAAGGCATATAGGGTGTTTAATAAATCAACATTAAAAATTGAGGAATTTATGCATGTAACATTTGATGAATCTAATATGTTTTACAAGGAGAGAGACATCTCCACCAACAATAATCTGCAGGTACAAAATTTGTGTGAGAGCTTGGATGATCTAAATCTTTCTTCAATGGATGAATCACATCCCTCTCAACAAGCTATATCAGAAGTTGAAAGTGAAGAAGAGACTTTGGAAGCAGTTCAATTTCCTCCAACAGTTGATACAATTCCACAAGAGGAATTAAATCAAATAACTGTTGTTGAACCAACTCCACCAAATGATCTTGTCACACATAGGGATCACCCTAGATCTCATGTAATTGGAGACATATCATTAGGAGTGCAGACAAGACATCAACTCAACCCTTATGTGATGCTTGCCTGCTTTCTCTCTCAAATTGAGCCTCAATCCATATCTGATGCAGAGCAAGATCCAAACTGGATCACTACAATGCAAGAGGAACTCAATAAGTTTGAGAGGTGTAGAGTTTGGGACTTAGTTCCAAGGCCCAGGGGCTATCTAGTAATTGGGACTAAGTAGGTATTCAGAAACAAACTTGATTCCCAAGGTGTGATAGTGAGGAACAAGGCAAGGCTTGTTGCTCAAGGATACAGGCAAGAGGAAGGAATTGATTATGATCAAACCTTTTCTCCTGTTGCCGGACTTGAAGCTATAAGGATTTTCTTAGCTCATGCAGCATTCAAAAAGTTTAAAGTCTACCAGATGGATGTGAAAAGTGCATTCCTAATTGGAGAACTCAAAGAAGAGGTGTATGTTGAACAACCACCAGATTTTATCTCTCCATCTCATTCCTCTTATGTTTTTAAATTGCATAAGGATCTCTATGGTTTAAAGCAAGCTCCAAGAGCATGGTATGAGACCTTAGCCAGCTTTCTTCTAGAGCATGGTTTTTCTAGAGGCATGGTAGATAGAACTCTTTTTAAAAAACTGCATCATGATAAAATTCTCTTAGTGCAAATATATGTAGATGACATAATTTTTTGTTCTACTGATCCTAAATTGTGCAAAAGATTTTCTTATTTAATGCACTCAAGGTTTAAGATGAGTAGCATGGGTGAGTTATCATATTTCCTTGGTCTCCAAGTGAAACAAACCCCTGAAGGGATCTTCATCTCTCAGTCTAAATATACTAAAGAGCTTATTAAGAAGTTTGGGATGAATGATGCCTCTGCCATGAAAACTCCCATGGCTGCCAATGATGTTGTAGATGCTGATGAATCTGGAAAACCAGTTGATCAGACCATGTATAGGGCCATTGTTGGATCCCTACTGTATTTGACAGCAAGCAGACCAGATATTATGTTTGTCACATGTCTTTGTGCCAGGTTCCAGGTGAACCCTAAAGAATCTCACCTTATTTTCTTGAAAAGGATTTTAAGATATATAAAAGGTTGTCCATATCTAGGCCTCTGGTATTCAACAGAATCAGCATTTGTGTTAACTAGATTCTCTGATGCTGATTATGATGGATGTAGAGTAGACAGGAAAAGCACCTCTGGAACTTGTCAGTTCCTTGGTGACAGACTTGTATCTTGGTTCTGTAGAAAATAAACATCTGTTTCAACATCAACTGTTGAAGCTGAATATATGGCTGTAGATAGTTGTTGTTCACAGATTTTGTGGATACAAAACCAACTACTGGATTATGGTGTCAACTTAAATAATTCAACTATTCTTTGTGATAATACAAGTCCTATTTAAATTGCACAAAATTCAGTATTTCATTCAAGAACCAAGCATATAGACATCAGACACCACTTCATTAGAGTTATCATTGACAAAAATAAGATTAAACTTTAATTTATCTCTACTGATTTACAAAGAGAATATATATTCACTAAACCATTGGACTCATCCAAGCATCTGTTCTTTGTCAATCAGCTTGGTATGGTAAATGGTCAGGATTTAATCTAATGCTCTGTCTATAGTCAAAGAATTGTCTCTGTTCGTCGACCTAAGATCGACCAACTGATAACTGTTCTTGAGATTTTTCGTCAACCTGAGCTCGACGAAATCTCTTAGTGATGTGATTTTCGTTTACCCGAGATCGACAAACTTACTTCAGAAACCTTTCGTCGACCAGAGATCGACAAAATGTCTTATATCCTTCAGACTTAGTTCGATGAACTGTTTAACCTTAAATTATTTCGTCGACCTCAGAACGAATATTTTTTTTCTTTTTCGTGGACCGGAGCTTGTCGGTTCATATTCTGAAAAACCTTATATTTAGGTTTTCTTTGACCTCCGTCCCGCGCTTTCAGTTCCCTTTGCACTTGATCGTCGTTTTCCTTTTGTAGGTGCTTTCATGGCGATTCTCGCTTGTTCTCTCACTGCCATGAAATTTGAGGCTTGTTTCGACATAGACTTTGAATCATTCCAGTATTCTGACCCAGTTTTCCTGAACATTCTCCAACTGCTAGAAGAACAATAACTGAAGACTCTGCTCTCGACCCGGATAAAGATATCTGCCACAGAAATCAGGGAATGGTTGTATACAGTTTCTGTCGATGAGAACAAGATGACCGGCACCATCGCGGGTAATGAAATTTCTCTTACCCCCGATATTATTACTGAAATTTTTGGATTGACAAATGGTGAGGAAAATTTAGAAATTTATTCTGAAGAGTTTGATCTAATGCTGAATACAATGGGGTATTCTGGAGACACCCCAAATAAGCTCCTCAATAAACTTCTGTCTTCCGAGTATAAATTCCTCGCAGGTGTAGTTGGCAAAGTGTTGCTCGGGAAGCACACTGCACATGACTATATCACCAGACATCAATTCCTGGTTATGTGTGCCATCTGCAATAAGAAAGTTGTGAACTGGGAATAGATTGTGTTTGATTTGATTAAAAAGAAAAACAATAAGAAAGAGGTATGCTTTGGAAGGATCCTAGGGATCTTCCTAAGGGAAAAGGCTGCAGGATCCCTGGACTCATTGACCATATCCATCAATGCTTCAAAGAGACTCACTTGTGCTCTTTTTAGCAAGTGGGAGAGGACATCACCAAGCCAACTAAGGCTACCTCCTCCTCCACTAAAACTTCCAAGAGTACAAGGGATGCACCAGCCTTTACCCACCCCACTAAAGGGCTCCCTTCTACTCCTTCACCACATCCTGCCTCTCCAGTTCCATCCCAACAACAAGTCCAACCAATCCCACCTTCCAATTCCATCCACATCCATACCCCAACACCACCAGCCTCCCCAATTCCCTTTTCACCTACACATCTCCCATCTCCTCCTCCTTCACCTCAACCTGATACCTCCATCCCTAAACCACCTCTATCCCCTCTACCATCTCACCAGGTTGACATCCCCCACATCAACCTCTCCTCCCTCCCCTCCTTTAACCTGCTCTCCTCTCCCCTGAACTCTCCATCTCCCTAAAATGACTTTCCCTTAGAAATTCAACCTCCACCTCACCCACAATCAACCACATCTACTCCTTCAGCTACTGCCCCACCATCTTCCTCTCCAACCCTAGATCCTTCTCTTACCACCACTCTCATCACTCTTCTCACCCCACTACTCAAAACCCGTATAGCAAAGGCTATTTCTCCTCTAGCTGCCTCCATCTCATATCTTGCTACCCAAATATCTGCCCTTACCACTTCTCCATCTTCAGTTGGGGGCCTAGCTTAAGCACATGCTGAAACCGGGTAGTGGGAGATACTTGATGAAGAAGTAGCAGCAGGAGCAGCAGTTTTAGCAGCAGTAGGACCAGTTGTACAGATATCAGCTACAGCAGACATGGATACAGAAGTAGAAGAAGATTTATTAGATTTGATTCATTTTATTGAAACTGACATGGACATTGATGAGTCAGTTATACTAAAAATAAATACTGTTGGTGATATTTTCATCAATCCCACAGTAGACTTGATGAGCTTGTTAAGTTCTTTTGATACAACTAATCACAGTCTTCCTCCAGCTGAGTATACCAAGCCATCATTAGCTAATATTCCATATACTTCCCCAATAAGCTTTGATGTTGTCAAACAACTAAAGGCCAGTTTTTTCATACCTGCCACTCCATCATCTAGATAGATTGCCACCCCAATTATATCTTCTCCTATGGCCCCAGTCTTTGTAATGGATGATTCTCCAGCCCCATATCTTGATGCATTGATTATGGCTGACATAGAGGAAGAAAACAAGTTAGCTGCTTAGAGCACAGAAGTATACAGTTCTCCAGTTCCCTCCCCAGTTCCATCTCAAGCAATAAAGAAAACAAGCTCTGATGAAGCACTAAGAGAGATAGATGCCATGTATGACAATCCTCAATCCTCTAATGATGATGATGATGAGGAGGAGGAATCTAAGAAAAGGAAAATCTCTAAGAAAAGGAAGGCTCCACCTCCTCCTTCTCCCAAACCTGGAAACACCAATGATACTCCCTACTAGATCATACAAAAAATAACCCCATACAAGGGAATGTCGGCTTGGATGTTTCTCTCAAAGAATGAACAAAGGGCCAGGAATAAAAGTAGGAGGTACTCTCCTCCCCCAGCTTACAAATACAGGAAGGATCCCCCTCCTCCTCCTCCACCACCTGCTGGTACTTCTGGAATCAGCTCTCAAAAGTCAGATACACCTTCCAAGCCCTCATTCACAAGAACTTATCAGAGGCCATAAAGGCCTTCTAGACAGCAATCACATGGAAGCAGTCAGCAAAGAAGTACTAGTTGTACAGAACAGATAAAAGAAATAGTATTTCAGAAACTAGAATTCTCTCCTCCTCAACCACAGATTGGACAAAGAAGACACTCTGTATCACATAAACCCAAAGGAAAATACAGTGAAGCTGCACCTCCAAAATCACTGTACACTCAAAGTAGTGAAAGCCAGATTGCAACAAACTTCCAAGAACAGTCAACCCAATTCAGGCCTGTCACCCTGCTACCCTTTCAAGAAGATCAGTCACCTGTCAGTCAGAATTATGATCAAAACTTCAGGATGGCCAGGCTTCAAAAATTGATTGCCCGGTCAGAGATGAAAAAGGCCAGTGACGAAGGATAGGATCAAACTAAATTCTCTACAATGTATACTTATAGAGAAAAAGAACTTGAAAGACTTTAGGTGAGCAAGAAATTGTTTGACCCTGCTGATTATATGGCTAGATATCCAGAGGCAATTGTTCCTAGAACATCAACCCAGACAGTTATTGGAGCAGCAGATCTGTATATATCAAAAAGAGAAACTGCTAATCCTAATAGGGAAATTATATTTACCAAGCCTGGAGAAAAGAAGAAGGAAGAAAAATCCAATAAGTATAAACAAAAACTCCTGAAGAAGAATTGCTACTTTTGGTATATTTTGTTAAAATTATGTTTTCTTTTCTGTTACAAAGCTGACTATGTACATATATCTGCTGCACTTGTTATTAAATTATCTGCCAGATATATATTGTGTTCCTGCTTTGTATATTTTTTTTCTGGTATTGAGTCTGTAATTAGTGACCTCACCCAAATAGGGGGAGATTGTTGGACCCCTAATTGGATTTGGGCTAGGTTCACTGAGTTAGGATATGACCCAACATGTATAGATTAGGGTCATAGTCGTGTCCTAGATTCAATAGTACAAAGGACCAGCCTTAAACACTGCTAAAGACTCAAGACTTAGAGAATTCAAGACTAAGAAAAAGAAGTTCTACGTTCGTCGATCTCTGGTCGACGAAAGTCGAGCCCAGGTCGATGAACTCAGTCCCCAACTCGACGAAGTAATACCTTCTAAGACTAACACTCAGTCGACGAACTTAGAGCACAGTATCCGTCAGTTTATGCAGTGCAGTTGTTCGCAGAACTCAGGTTGACGAAAGATGATCCCAGATCCCAGGTAAACGAAAGCTGATCCCAGATCCCAGGTCGACGAAAGCGCATCACAGGTCGACGAAAAGCTGTTCTCTGGTCGACGAAAACTGTAAGACATATTGTTATTTATTCTTTCCTATTCTATCTCCTTATTGTATATCTATTATAGGCCGTTAATTTCCTGGATAATCAATGCATTTGAATAGAGCCGTTACTGGCAGCATTGATTGCAAATATTCCCCATGGAATTAATTGCTTATATCTCGGGACAAACATAGAATAGAATATATGACAGCATTCTTGTCGTTTTCATTCCCTAGATTTCGGCTGAGCATTGATTGCAGGATTGCGACCAAGAGGCAGTTATCTAGGGGATCATCTCTCAGCTAAAGAAATAATACACACGAGAAACCTTTCAGAATACAGAATTGTTTTTAGAAAAATAACAAGTGCAGTGCATACAGCTCTCTGAAGAAAAATAAACTGCTCTCAAAAGAAGAAGAAAGAACAACAATCACTATCAAGAGTCTTTCTTCTCCTTCTTTATTTTATGGGATCTCAAGTGACAAAAATATTCAAATCACTCAAAGGACCTCAGAAAGTAGATCTTACAGCAGAAGGCCTACTCACCCTTTTCAAAGCTTCCACTCCTGAACCATTCAAGATCTCAGGGGGAGCTTTGACAACATCACAGAATCCACATAGTCTTCTCATTTTGATTTGAGAAAAGAAGACTTAAATCAACCTCTCTTCCCCACCTCTGTACGGGGTTTTAATTCCCTTCAAAATTATTCTGGTTGCAAGTCTCCTTCAAAAAGACTTGTGTTGGTTTTTGAGCACCTGATCAAAAGCTCATTGGTGGCAGTCACCTGATCAAAACCTGTGGTGGATTCCTACCTAGGGTGGTAGAATAGTGGATGTACCCAAGTTTGGGGAACCACTATAAAATTCTTGTGTTGTCCGTGTGATCGTGATTTTCCTGTATGCTTATGCTGTGATATATTTTGTTGTATAGCTTAGTTATCTTTTCTCTAGTTCACTTGTTGCACTATTACACTCATACACCTATATCATAGTAATATATTTTGTTAAAGAATTCTTATTTCTGCAAGAATAAAAAAGATTTTAAAAACTCTATTCACCCCCCCCCCCCTCTAGAGTTGTTCAGAGCTTACCTTATCTTTCAAACGCCCGTGTCCATAGCCATGCGCCAAACACGCCCCTATGACAGTCGACATAACGCAGGTATGGATCAACCACCCCCCGTTGCTCAAGTCTCCTTACCATCACCAAGTACAGAGTACCTGAGGCTACGTTAGAAGCCGCGGGTCGGTTTCACCTTTCTTGTTTGGTAAGAAGCCTTTTTCAGAGCTCGCAGCTCCCAATAGCCATACTGTCCTCCAAGGACTTGCTTCATAATCCAAAAAGGGAAGATAATGCCAGCGTTCATTGCAATCGCTTGGCAGGTTCAGCATAACTCACTTTCTGCACCCAAACTCAACCCAAACATAGCATACAACACAATAATCACGCGGGTATTTTCCTGGAATTTCATTTCAGTACTTCCTGCTACTACCCTTCATAGGCACAACCCATTGACTCCTCAAACTACACGTTTATACGCTGAGTCTTCTCCAGTGCGCAAGATGCAACATCACCAATCCAGACCAACCTATCCGGATGGGCTTCACACAGCATGCCTATCTCGTACTACACACTTACAGATATATATGCAAGACTGGGGATTACATGAATCAACCCAAGTAAATCCCTCAACATCCACCTTTTGGTGGGGAAAATCCACAAACATGCCAAAACAAGGACTTCACATGTCCAAGAAGGAAGATCGTTACCCTTGACGATCTCTTTGGAGCCATGGAATTCTAGCCGGATAGCAAGCACCGCAACGCTCTCGCCTTCACAATGCTTAACTCGGCTCGTAATTCCGAACGTTGAAGCTCCACCAGCGGCCGGATCTCTTCTTCTTCCTTCTCCCTTGCTCTCTCCAATCTCTAGCTTTTAGAAAGAGGATAGCTAAGAATAAATGAGAGATAAACTCGTTATTCTAACACTTAACTCAACTGGGAGAAGCCTGGACCCTTAGATACCATCTGAAGGAAATGAACGGCAACAAATCGCCCAGAAATATCAGATTTTGGGCTGACACGGCCTGTGACACGCCCGTGTCATAGGCCGTGTACTGTAAGCGGTACACAAACTGACTTATCAAAACAAGGACACAGGCTTAGACACTCCCGTGTTAACCCCCTGAAATGCCCGTGTCAGCAAGTACACGCCTGTGTTGAGGGGTGTGTCCCTCAAACGACACAGGTTTGACATTCTCAAAAAGGACACGGCTGAGGCACACGCCCGTGTCCATATCCATGTGCCAAACACGCCCTTATGACATGCCCGTGTTATAGGCCGTGTGCCACACTCAACGCTGCCCGGTTACTACCCGAGCAGGACACATCCTCGGACATGCCTGTATCCCTAGCAGTGTCACCTCTCGACGATCGTCGACTGTATTATGTCGAGAACTCGACTCGATGCACATTGTAAAGGACACGCCTTGGGACACGCCCATGTCCCAGGCTGTGTGTGTAACACCCCCATCCGTCGTATGGCATATAGCAGAAGGTCCAGCAAGAACCCGACGTTATATATTACGGACAATCAAAAGGGTTACATAAGAATATCAAAAATCAACTACAACTACTCGCCCTAACTCAGATCATTCTTGCAGAAGCTTTTAAACAGTTTTAAAGAACCCATAATTGAATAACAACTATCATGAATGTCCACTTACCACCATAGGAATGAAATAATAAATACACTGAAAGTACTTGGCCTTATGGCATTACAAGAGTTCACTTGACAAAGTAATATTTTACATACATCGGCTCGCAGGCCGGCCACACATGACAAAAGTAAAACAACATTTCGCTTTGGCCTTCAAGGGCCAGCTCAGCAGCATGGGCTTCAGCCTGCTATTTGGTACCTGGCTCTGCAGTACCTGCAAGCAACATTCCACCGCAGGGTGGAAAACAAAGCAACGGTCAGCTAAATATGACCAAATTATAACGACCCCGCCCCTTACTTGGGACGGCGGTGCTCCTTACCTGCATTTCATTAGCCCAGCTAAACAACAAAGTGCAAACATACTTCGCCACAGGTGTAGGCTCGCACGGCCAAACACCTCGTGCACTCATGGTACATTTTCGGTGAATCCTGTCAATTCTGTGGCTTCACCACTGTTGGGTACATTGGAAAATGTGTACCAGATTTGGAGAAGCATCAACTTAGTCAATGATATGCATCAATTGGTATTTGATAGAAGTTTGAGTTTCATTATGCAGGTTTAAAAATTTGAAGAAAAATTTTCTAAGTACAAGTGTTGACACTTATGAAGAAACTGTGTCGACACTCAATGAAATTGTGTCGATACTCAGGCAAGCTATGTTGACACACGGGAAAGCTGTGTCGACACTTATAAAGAAGTTTTGTCGATACCCAGAAGCCTTGTCGACACTTATGAAGAAGCAGTGTCGACACTCAAAGCTATGTCGATACCCAAAGAAGCAGCTGTGTCGACATCCAAAATTTTCTCGACATCTGAAGAAGGATTTGTGTCGACACTTAAAACTGAAGCTGTGTCGACACTCAGGAGATATGTCGACACCTGAAGTAATTGTGTCAACACACAGGACTTGTGTCGACACACCAACTCTCAAAAGGATGTGTCGAGTTCAGAAGAAATTGTGTCGACACACAGGACTTGTGTTGAGACACACTCACCGCCATTTGATAAACACTCAACGCCAACTGTCTGCAACAGAAATGTCGAGACAAGAAGCTGTTATATCGACACACAGGACTTATGTCAATACATACAACAAAAGCAGTATCGAGAAGTAGAAGTATGATTGTGTCGACACTTAGCCTATATGTGTCGACACATGTGAAGTAGTCTACTGAGTGTTATGTGCTGAGTTGAAAAGACATTGAATAACCTGGTGACGTAACTGGTGTCTTGACAGCTGTTATAACTAATCGGTCTGACAGAACTTTCAGAATAGTCAGAAGTCTGTTATAAAACGGATCAGCCGGTAACCATGGAGCAAGCTCTATATAAGAGACAGATCGGAAATGAACAAGAGGAATCAATAAGAAGAATTCTAACAGATCAAGGGCTTTCTGTAAGAAAGATTTAGAGTTCAATCTGAATTTACAGAAGAAGCTGACTGAGGATCAACTGCAACAAAAAGAGAAGATCCACCTTATTTTGTTCTAATCAAGAAGATTTGAAAAGCTAAGTTTGGTTGGATCAGAAGGATTAGTCTATACAAGAACTGATCAAGAAGACAACATCAACAGAGAAATCTTGCTGGTGAAGTTTTCAGTTAGTCTTTACTCACAAATTCTTGTAGGATCTATTGTTAGATCTGAGATTGTAAGACTAAAATTATAAAGGCTGAGGTAGGGCTGTGTGCCTGAGGTAGGACTTGTGGAAAGTCTGAGTTGTAAGCCTAATTATAAAGGTTGAGGTAGTGCTAAGGCCTGAGGTAGGATTCTGGAGAAGAATCCGAGGTAGGACTTGTGTTAAGTCTGAGGTGTAGGAACCATCCTGGGTTCTGTGATTGTAAGATCTGCGGATTCGAGCCAGTGGAAGGAAGTTAGGCTGAATCCAGTTATCTGATGGATAGGTGAAGGGGGAAAGTGGATGTACCCATATCTTGGGGAACCACTATAGATCTAGTGCATTCTGTGTTGTGTTTAAATTTCTGTAGATAGATTGATCTGTGCTAAAAGAAGTTATATATCTGTTTGCCTAAAAATTAAAAAGACACAAAAAGATAAGAACCCATTCACCCCCCCCCTCTAGATGTTTAGGCTCTTGAAATAAAGCATTTCAAGTGGTATCAGAGGGATGTTCCTCAAAATTTGACCTAACAGTCAGAGAATTTCTCCAAGGCAAATAACAGATAACAAGAATGGGTTCAAGTGAAAATCAGAAGGAATTTGGATCTATGAAATTTCCCATATGCAGGAAAGAATCTTTTGGCATTTGGAAAGAAAGAGTCAGACTGTTTATGGAAGCATCTGATCCAAGAATTTATATCACAGTACAGGAAGGCCCCTTCATCCCAATAAAGGTATCAGTTCTTAATGCAAGCATTCGAACTCCAAAGAGTTATTCTGAGATGACTAAGGATGAAATCATCTTGTCTACATTAGATAAAAGAGCTCAGAATATTATTGTAAGTGTCATAGATGATGCAACATTCCAGAATCTTGTGCACTGTAAAAATTTCAATGAAATGTGGGATACATTGATTGTCAATATGGAAGGCACAAAAGAAGTTAGAGAGGATAGAAATTCTATGTTGAATCAGGAGTATGAGAGCTTTAGGCAGACTAAAATTGACAGCATAGCTGAATGTAATAAAAAGTTTTTCAGAATAGTGAATGAACTAATGACATATGGAAGAGTCTTCAGTACTTATGAACTGAATGACAAGTTTCTTAGGTCCCTAACAAAGGATTGGGACACTAAGATATGTGCCATCAGGGAAGTGGTCAAAATGGTTGACACACCGCCACCTACACTTTTTGGAAAACTGCTTTCATATGAAAGCAGCTTACTGCTAGGAAAGAGGAAGAGAAGGGAAGCAGATCTGAACATAAAGAAAAGTCAGTAACCTTCAAGGCTGAGGGCTCAAGGAAGGGTAGGAGAAAATCTCCTTCTCCACCTAGAAGGAGTACTGAAGCAGAAGGAGTTCTTGAAACAAGTACATCAGATAGTCACACATCTGATGAAGACTTTGCTGCCTTCCCAAGACAATTCCAAAGGTTCATGAAGAAAAAGAAATGGAGAAATATGCCTTCATCAACATCCTATTCCAAGGATGAATACTACAGGAAGAAGAAAACACCTAAGGAGGACAGGTATGCTTCTAAACCTGGTAAACAATCTAATTCTAAGATTGTGTGTTATTGCTGCAACAATTCTGGGCATGTCATAGCATACTGTCCTGACAAAAGAAAGGATTCAAAGGACAAGAAGAAGCAGCTGGTCAAAGGCAAGAAGGAGAAGTATCTAGTGGCTCAAAAGGAGAAGAGTTGGACAGACTCTTCATCTTCAGAATCTAGAGAAGAAGAGGTAGAAGCATATGTTGGACTCTTCTCAACAGAAGAGGATTCAAGGGAACTAGAATTCCTACAGATGCTGGACTCCATAAATGGAGTGGAAGAATATTGTTGTAAAGGGCTGATGGCTTAATCTAAAGAACAACAGTGCCAGGATCAGCCTGGACAGTCAGGTAAACAATTCTTCCCCAGTCTCAGATTACTTTACTGTATCAGAATAAGAAGCATCTGCTTCAAAAGAAGTTGATGGATCTTAGTCTGAGGGGGATGTTCACCAACTCATCAATGAGTATGGTGGGTTGTTGCATGCTCTAAATAAGAGCAAGTTTCTTGTTAAAGAGCAGGCCAAAGAGATTAAATCTCTTAAACTAGCTGCAGCAGATTCAGCAAAACTGCTGGATCAAAAACTGAATGAGGTTGCCAAATTGAAGAACATTACAGTTATTCAGATGGGCACAATCTCATTCAAAGAGAATCATATCAAGAAACTGGAGGTAAAACTTAAGTAAGAGAGAGAGCTAGTGGCTAAATTCTCCAAGCCAAAATCAGTCTTACCTTTGATAGATAATTTTGTTTCACAAAAAGCGAAGACTGGTATAGGCTTTAAGGGAAGAATTAGGGCTACCAATTCTCATAGAAAAGGAAAAGTCACAGTTCAGCCTCTAGTTGTTAATCCCCCAATTTCTTTAAGAAGGTAGTGAATCCTACTAATAGGTATGATCATGACATAACACATGGTCACTGTGAGCATGAAAATTTCATGAGCAAGGGTGCTAATGTCAATAGACCAATCTATAGGCATGCCCATCATATTCAAGAGGATTTCTTGAAGAATTATGTTCCAGCACCAACACTTAATAAGTCTACTTGCAACAAAGTAAGAAGGCTTGTACCTAAGAATAGGTATAATAGGTTTGAGTGTTGGTGTTGTGGCAAGGTGGGCCAATTTTCCATGGATTGCTGGTTTAACTCAAGTGTTAAAACCAAAAGTCGGATTCCTGTTAGATCAATTACAAGATTTCAAACTAACAAGGACCTAGGACCCACTAGTAAGTTGGGTTCTAAGGGTAAGTGATTCTTTATTTGTTGCAGGTGAATCCAAGTGATAATACCCCTATATGGTACTTGGATAGTGGCTGTTCCACACACATGACTGGAACTAGGAGAATGTTAAGGGACTGTGCCCATAGAGAATGGACCCAAAGTAATCTTTGGTGGATCAGAAAAGGGAATCATTAAAGGATTTGATAACATCTCTTGTGATTCAATTACAATCACTAAAGTGGCTTATGTAAAGGGTTTAAAACATAACCTGATTAGCATAAGTCAACTTAGTGATCTAGGTTATGATGTTTTTTCCTCAAAGGGGAGTGCCTAGTAAAAAGGTCAAGTGATCAAGAGATCATTTTGACTGGCACTAGGAAAGGAAATGTGTATTGCCTAAACCTAGATTGTGAATCTAACAACTCACCTATTTGTTTGGTTACAGGAGAGAAAGCTTCTATATGTGTCAAATGGCACAAGAGGCTAGCTCATTTGAACTATAAGTCAATTGGACTGCTATTCAGCATGGGATTAGTGAAGAATGGTCCTCAAGTTAAGTGCATTAAAGAGGGTGTGTGTTCAGCTTGCCAAAAAGGCAAGCAGACTAAGTTCTCTTTTCAGTCACTTCACATCAAAGATTCAAAGAGATGTTTGTATCTCATGTATATGGATTTGTTTGGTCCTATGCCAGTTCATAGTCTTGGTAGGAAAGCATACACACTTGTTGTTGTGGATGACTATTCTAGATTTACATGGGTTTTCTTCTTGAGGCAGAAATCTGAAACTCCAATTGTTTTCAAGTCTTTTGTCAAACAAATACAGAATGAATACAATAGTTAAGTGGTCAAAATCAGAAGTGACCATGGAACTAAATTTCAGTCTAAATGTATGACAAAATTCTGTGAAGAACTTGGGATTCATCAGGAATTCTCTTCACCTAGAACTCCTCATCAAAATGGTGTTGCTGAAAGAAAGAATAGGACTATAATTGAGGCCAGTAGAACTCTACTGAATTATACTACTCTCCCTGAATACTTCTGGGCTGAGGCAGTAAATACTGCATGTCATGTGCTCAATAGGGCCTCCATCAACAAGAAACACAAGAAGACTCCCTACCATATTTTTAAAGGCAGAAAACCAAACATATCTTATTTTAAAATCTTTGGTAGTAAGTGTTTTGTACTAGTCAATGGTAAACACTACCAAACTAAGTTTGCTTCCAAATCCCTAGAAGGGATATTTGTTGGGTACAACAACCAAAGTAGAGCATATAGAATCTACAACTTGACTACTTAAGTTGTAGAAGAATCTGTGCATGTTGTATTTGATGAGTCAATGTTTATTAACAGTGAATTGTCTAGTTCTTCAGTTAGTTCTATTGGTCTAACAGATAAGCTGGACAAGCTGACCATCAATCAAGATGTTCCTGCTAAACTAGATAAGGATAAAGATGCCAGCTATCCAGGGGGAGACTAAGTCCCTCTGGGTGAAGAAGAAAATGTGGAGCATCAAGATGAGGAAACTGGAGATAGCCATAATGCTGACAGAATGCCTCCAGCAAGGAGACACCTGAAGGATCATCCAGCTCAACAGATCAGTGATGATGTAAGTCAAGGTGTTCTAATAAGGAGCAGGAGCATGAACACAGTTCTATGTTCTAGCTTCCTATCTTAGATAGAACCCAGTAAGATTGAAGAAGCAATGCAAGACACCAACTGGATTGATGCAATGCAAGAAGAGCTCAGTCAGTTCAAAAGGTGTAAGGTCTGGGAACTGGTGCCAAAACCTAAGGATCACAATATAATAGGAACTAAGTGGATCTACAGGAACAAGCTTGATGAGAATGGCACTATAGTCAAGAACAAGGCTAGACTAGTAGTAAAAGGCTACATGCAAGAGGAAGGTATTGATTTTGATCAAACCTTTGCTCCAGTGGCAAGGCTGGAGGCTATAAGGTTGTTCTTGGCCTATGCTGCCTTTCAAGGGTTCAAAGTATATCAGATGGATGTGAAATTAGCATTTCTGAATGGTGATTTAAAAGAAGAAGTCTATGTAGAACAACCCTCAGGTTTTGTAGACTCTCACTTTCCTGATTATGTATATAGGATTAGGAAAGCACTATATGGTTTGAAGCAAGCTCTAAGGGCTTGGTATGAAACCTTGTCTGCCTTCCTTATTGAGAATAAATTCTTTAGAGGAAAGATAGACAAAACTTTATTCTATAGGGAATCAAAAGGCAAGATAATACTAATCCAGATATATGTGGATGACATTATCTTTGGTTCTACTAAAAACAGCATTTGCAGGAAGTTTGCCAAACTTATGCAAGGGAAGTTTGAGATAAGCAGTATGGGTGAGCTGAAGTTCTTCTTGGGACTTCAAGTTAGACAGACTGAGAGCGGATTGTCCATATCCCAGTCTAAGTCCACCAAGGAGTTGATTAAGAAGTATGGTTTGGACTCAGCTTCTACTTTGAAAACTCCAATAGGAACAAGTATGCCTATATGCAAAGATAAAGCAGGCAAACCTGTTGATGAGTCTTTGTATAGAGGGATAATTGGCTCCCTACTATACTTGACTGCTAGTTGACCTGACATCATGTATGCAACATGTATCTATGCTAGGTATCAAGCATGCCCTAAGGAATCTCATTATACTGCAGTTAAGAGAATATTGAGATATCTTAAGGGCACACCTAATCTAGGCCTTTGGTACCCTAAGAATAGAGATTTTCTATTAACTGGTTTCTCAAATGCAGATTTTGCTGGATGCAAAGAAGACAGAAAAAGTACCACAGAAATCTGTTAATTCCTTGGTGGGAGGCTGGTGTCATGGAGCAGCAAGAAGCAAACCAGTGTAGCTATATCAACAGCTGAATCAGAATATATAGCTGTAGGTAGCTGCTGTGCATAATTGATGTGGATAAAGCATCAACTAGAAGATTATGACATCCAGGTAAGTAGAATTCCACTATTTTGGGATTCTACAAGTGCTATTTCTATTGCTAAGAATCTTGTATCACATAGTAGGACCAAGCATATAGAAATTAAGTTTCATTTTATCAGAGAACATGTAGAGAAGGAAAATATTAGCCTAGAGTTTGTGAAAACTGATAATCAAATAACTGATATTTTTACAAAACCTCTGGATGAAACTAAATTCTATAATTTCAAAATTGAATTAGGTATGTTGAACCTAGAATAGGTTAACTCAAGTTTCCATAAGTAGCATATTTAAACACCAAATTTCTCTTGAAATTTGTCTAAGTACAAAGCTTTTGTCGACACAAGCAAGTTGTGTCGACACACTCAGTGTGTTGTGTCGACACGAAAAAAGGATGTGTCGACGTAGAAACAGTATCTGTGTCGACAAAAGAATAGGTGTCGACATAACCTTGTCGAGACTATATGTCGAGAGGATATTTGTGTCGACACAAAAAGTTGGTGTCGGCATAACTCTGTCGAGACTAAAGTGTTTAGTGTCGACACAGACGCAAGTATGTCGACACAGACTCAAGTATGTCGACACAGACTCAAGTATGTCGACACATAAATGTGTCGACTTAAAATACGTTTTGTCGACTTAAACATTAGTATGTCGACACATATTCGTGTCGACTTAACTTAAGTTCTGTCAAGACCTAGGTCATTTTTGTCGACACAAAAACTGATTTGTCGACTTAGGCCTGACTTTTGACCTGCCCTTGACACAAGTACTATAAAAAGGTGAATCCAAAATCTGGTCGACTACGCTATCAGAATTTTTGAATCTGCACCTTCTGTCGACATAGAACTTCTCTTCTCTTCTCCTCTAGCACTTACGTCAATGGTGACACACCAAGAAGATAAGGTTAATGAAGGTTATGAACTGGTTTGTGAAGGTTTCATGACAGCTTCTGATTAAATTTAGGGAGCTATTGCCCTAATTTCTGAAAATGGATTAGAATTTTTTGTCTCTAAACCGACCAAAATATGGAAAAAGGAAGTCATGGAGTTCTACTCAACTGCTACAATGGACTCTAAAGGAAAGAAAATCATGGCATCTATTCAAGATACCCGGGTGAAGCTCACTTTGAAAACTATCAGGAAAGCACTACATCTTCCTTTGATCAAGGATACAGACGAAATAACTCCTTCCCAGATAACTGAAGCTTTAAGCTGGTGTGGACAGAGTCCCAGTATTAAGATTGGATCATCTATCAATAGAAAAGGGATGAATTCACATGGAAACCTTCTTATAGAAGTTGTGGGCAAAGTGATTATCTGCAAGACTGGTGGACATGATAGGATTTCTGCCCACATGTTCAATCTTATGGTGAGGGTTATATTCAAGATAAACACTGACTGGGCAGCAGTGGTGTTTGATAAAATACAAGAAGGAATTAAGAAACCTAACCTGGGAAGGATCTTCAGTTTATGCTTAACATCAGTAATTCCAGATGTTCTGAAACAAGAAAATGACTCTAAGATAAATCACATGAGGAAAATGGATGTGAGGATACTGTCAAGATGGTACAGAGTTCTGACCAAGGAAGTCCCTTCTCCCAAGGAGCAAACTAAGAAAGACAAGAAGAAGAAGAAAGTGGTTGTACAGGCTAACTCCTCCAGTGATTCTGAAGAGGAAGTTGTCTTTAGTTCTGATGAAGACCGGCACCAACAGGATGCTCATGATCAAGTAAAGGATAGTGAGCCCTAGGAGCAAAAAGTTGACTCCACTCTAGGGGAGAAAACTTAGAACAAGAAACTGAGCGGCCTACCCAAGGGGGAGGTATTGATGATGCTATCCTAGACAGTGACTTAGCTGCAGATACAATCATGGATGTAGTATCTGAAATCAACACTACAGCTGAAGAAACTGATAAGACATATGCTCAAAATGAGCCAGTAAATATCTTCTCCACAGTCTAGTGATATATGATGGGATTCTCCTCAAAAATTGTTCTAGGGGACACTTTTGTTTACACAAAAATCTTTCAAGTGGTATTAGTCTTTTAAGTACTACTTTAAAAACAAATCTTATTCCTTCTGTACAGATACAGCAGGAATTCACCTTGGAAGTATTGTTTCAGATCTTCCTATAGATGGGACTGAGGGGGAGCATACTGAAAAAGAAAAAGAAATTCTAAGGACTTAGGGGGAGTTATCAAAGGATACCCCAGCTGAAAAGGACACTATTGATATTGAAAGTACATCTGAATCTTCTAAAGATGAAGAAGCCACATTGGCTAAGAAAAGAAAGTTGACTGTGTTAAAGAAAAAGAGTTTTGGATATAAGAAGGCTTTACAAATGGGAATTACACCATCTACATCAAGCATGGACTTCAGTTCTTTACTGGTCAAAATGCAGATAAAATTAGATAATCAAAGACAGACAATTGAGAAATATGTGGATGAAACTCATAAGGAGTTACTGTTTAAGTTGGCCCATGACATCAAATCTATTAGGTTTGAAGTAAATAAGAATAAGAAGGAGATGATAGATTGCTTTCATAAAGTAGGTAATGTTGTGGTGTTCCTGGCCAAGAAACAGCAAGATATCAAAGCTACGGTGGATGAAATTGAAGTGAAGCAAGGCTATGTACTTGAGAATCAGATTAGAATGAATGAAAACCTTAAGGATTCACATCATGCCATATTAACAAAGCTCACTGATTCTAGCACTGCTCTGAAGTTTGAAATATCCAAGCAAATCCAGGAAGATATATCTGCTGCGAAAGCCACATTTCAAGACTCTAGGAGAAGATTAAAGCTTTCCTGACAAAATTCAGAGCTTATTTTAAAGAGGGAACTGAATATGTAGCTGATCAAGTCAGATTCCAGAAAGAAGATTTAAGAGATCATGTTACAAGAGAAGTCATAAAGGGGGAGAGATTACTAGTCAAAGCCATCTCTAACCATGCTAAATGGACTTCCAATAGCATCATAGCTACTCTTGGATATCCTCCCCTTTGTGATTATGATAATGTAGCAGAGTCTGGGATACAACCTGCATATTTTGAAGGATATCAACCTAAAGTTGCTCAGGTGATCTACCTCCCAGCAGATTTTGAGATGATTCAAGAAGAAGTGCTGAAAATGTATAGCACTCCACCAGAGGCATAAAATGTAATTCTGGAAAAGGTTGAGATGTCAAAAGCTGCATTAGAAGCTCAGAAGGAAGCTCAACTTTCGAAGAAGAGGTTAAGAGAGCAGGCTGAGCTGAAGCCAGATTTTGAGCAGTGGAGCCCAACTTCTAGAAACATCATACTTACTGCCTGGAAAGCTGTAAAGGATAAACCCATGATAGGGGTAAGTGGTATTATGAACAAGAGTCGAATAAATATCAAGCAGGACAAGAAGCAATCCTTCAACATAGAAGAAGTGCTAAGGCTGGGAAGCTACCTGCTAATGCTCAAGAGCCAAGCAAGTACTTCACCAAACCTTTCCACTATTTTGAATGATAGAAGATCAAGGCTGAAGAATCAAAGAAGAAAGCTCTAAAAGCGAAAAAGCCAGCTTAGGATGCTGAACCTTCTGTGCAGTCTAAAATCAAGTCTTGAAAAGGAATAGTTATTAAGTAGCCTAGTCAGTAATGGGATTGCTAGGGTTATATAATATAACAATGTACTAATTTGTTTCTTTTGTTCTATAAGAAATTCTTATAAACCAAAATTTTACTGATTAATGAAATCTGTTTCAGTATTAAGTGTTTGTTGTTTACAATGATTATGTGATAACCTGCTCTGAAATGTTTTTACATCTATTTACAATTTGGTTTTGTCTTAAGAGATGTATATCTTTTACTAAGGGTTATGACTTCTCCAAATAGGGGGAGATTGTTGGGTACATTAAAAAATATGTACCAGATTTGGAGAAGCATCAACTTAGTCAATGATATGCATCAATTAGTATTTGATAGAAGTTTGAGTTTCATTGTGCAGGTTTAAAAATTTGAAGAAAAATTTTCTAAGTACAAGTGTCGACACTTGTGAAGAAACTGTGTCGACACTCAGGGAAATTGTGTTGACACTCAGGCAAGCTGTGTCGAAACTTATAAAGAAGTTGTGTCGACACCCAGAAGCTGTGTCGACACTTATGAAGAAGCAGTGTCGACACTCAAAGCTATGTCGACACCTAAAGAAGTAGTTGTGTCGACATCCAGAATTATGTCGACATCTAAAGAAGGATTTGTGTCGACACTTAAAACTGAAGCTGTGTCGACACTCAGGAGATATGTCGACACCTGAAGCAATTATGTCGATACACCAGACTTGTGTCGACACACCAACTCTCAAAAGGCTGTGTCGAGTTCAGAAGTAATTGTATCGACACACAGGACTTGTGTCGACACACACTCAACGCCATTAGACAAACACTCAACGCCAACTGTCTGCAATAGAAATGTTGAGACAAGAAGCTGTTGTATCGACACACAGGACTTGTGTCGACACATATAACAAAAGCAGTTTCGAGAAGTAGAAGTATAATTGTGTCGACACTTAGCCTATATGTGTCGACACATGTGAAGCAGTTTACTGAGTGTTGTGTGCTGAGATGAAAAGACATTGAAGAACCTGGTGACGTGATTGGTGACTTGACAGCTGTCATAACTCACCGGTCTTACAGCACTGTCAGAACTGTCAGAAGTCTATTATAAACCGGATCAGCCGGTAACCATGGAGCAAGCTCTATATAAGAGACAGATTGGAAAGGAACAAGAGGAATCAATAAGAAGAAATCTGACAGATCAAGGGCTGTCTGCAAGAAAGATTTAGAGTTCAATCTGAATTTACAGAAGAAGCTAATCAAGAAGCTTTGAACAGCTAAGTTAGGTTGGATCAGAAAGATCAGTCTATACAAGAACTGATCAAGAAGACAACATCTACAAAGAAATCTTGCTGGTGAAGTTTTCAGTTACTCTTTACTCACAAATTCTTGTAGGATCTATTGTTAGATTTGAGATTGTAAGCCTAAAATTATACTGGCTGAGGTAGGGCTGTGTGCCTGAGGTAGGACTTGTGGAAAGTCTGAGTTGTACGCCTAATTATAAAGGCTGAGGTAGGGTTGAGGTAGGGCTGAGGCCTGAGGTAGGATTCTGGAGAAGATTCTGAGGTAGGACTTGTGTTAAGTCTGAGGTGTAGGAACCATCTGGGGTTCTGAGATTGTAAGATCTGCGGATCCGAGCCAGTGGAAGGAAGTTAGGCTGAATCCAGTTATCTGCTGGATAGGCGAAGGGGGAAAGTGGATGTACCCATATCTTGGGGAACCACTATAGATCTGGTGCATTTTGTGTTCTGTTTAAATTTCTGTAGATAGATCGATCTTTGCTAAAAGAAGTTATATATCTGTTTCCCTAAGAAATAAAAAGACACAAAAAGATAAGAACTTATTCACCCCCCCTAGGTGTTTAGGCTCTTGAAATAAAGTCTTTCAACCACCATCCCCGGGATCGCAACATCGTGAGCATTTTAGTCTTTCTGACCACCGTCTAAGACTCCCGACTATGCCAACGGCCAGTTCTACTTTTGGGCCTCTAGCACCGAACCGCATAGCCTAGGTCCGCTTCCACTTGCCTGTTACTCACTCCGTCTAGTTAGTTTAAGACGTACGCGCAGGCCAAGCTTTTCCCGGATCCTAATACATTCCCAATCATCACATAACCCAGCTATGTACAAGGCTGGCTCCCTGACCGCCAAGTGAGCAGAACTACGTTTCCGCTCAGTTTTCTAGGTGCGCTTTAGAGTTAATCCCCAAGGATCCCTGCTGCAATCTACCGTGTAAAACTCGAAAAACACATAGCATGGAGTCTTCTCCGGCAATCCATACAATATGCAACATCACCGATATAGACCAACACGTCCGGGTAGGCTTCACACAAAATGCCTATGTCTGTACTTCGATTTCGGACTCTATATGCAACACAAGGGGGACTATTCACATCTACCCCAAGGAACACCGCACACTCGCCGCACACTCACGGTAGCGGGTTTCCTATGCAAGAAGAAAGAGAGCTTCACATGCTCAAGTAGAGAATCGTTACCCTTGAAGTTCACTTTTGTGCCATGGGAAACTATCTGGATGGAAAGTTTCGCAAGGGAATTTCCTCCGCGAATGCAGTCTCGGTTCTCGATTCGGTGCTCCGATGCTCCGCAGCGGCCGAATTCCTCCTCTTCCTTCCTCCTTGCTCTCTCCTCTCTCTAACTCCATAGAAAGATAATGCCTTAAAATAATAATAAGGAATTAATCCTCTATTCCCGGCCTTATAACCGCAGGAACACATCTGGGTCGTCAGATCTTGTTTAAAGAAAACGAACGGCTCGGATTCGCCTGAAATCTCTCAATCCTTGGTCGAACACAGCCTTGCACACGGCCCTGTCCCAGGCCGTGTGCCCCGATCCAGGCATGATCATTGAGCACAGAAAAGGACACGGGTCGTGACACGCCCGTGTCTCATCCTAACACGCCCGTGTCGGGTCCCGACACGCCCGTGACCCAGGGGCGTGTGACAAATAACTGTCACGCCAACCGCCACATCCCTGACTGGCCACGGGTAGGAACATGCCTGTGTGGACAAGTACATGCCCGTGTCGACAGGTACACGCCCGTGTACCACGGCCGTGAACTTCAGGCGGCACAGCCTAGTTTTAAACCCGAGCGGGACATGGGTAGTGACATGGGTAAGGACACACCCGTGTCACCCCTTACATGCCCGTGTAAAAACTGTTCATAGTTGTGTTTTCTCCCATGTCCTTTACTAGACACAATAGTCTAACACATAGAAAGACACAGCCTTGGACACGCCCGTGTCCTAGGCCTTGTGCCCCTATTTAGGCACCAAAAAATTCTTTACAATATGACCGGTTTGATTACGGTTTTCGGGGCGTTACAAATCTCCACCCCCCCCCCCCCCTTAAAAAAATTTCGTCCTGAAATTATGTATAGGTATACAAAATTTAAATGTTACCTGAGTGGAATAACTCAGGGTATTCCTCCAACATAGTCTACACTCGCTCCCATGAAAGCTCCTCACGTCTGCAGTTATCCCAACGGACTTTAACCATTCAGATTTCCTTATTGCGGAGTCGTTTGACTTGAAAATCTTCTATGCGTACTGGCTTGAACTTTGCCATCAATCCGTTATCAACCGGCACTTGATCGACCGCAACGACCAGCGAATGCTCTTGCACCTCCTTCCGCAACACCGATATGTGGAACACATCGTGTAGCCCACTCAACTCCACTAACAGCTTTAATCAATACGCTGCTTTGCCAACCCGCTCCAAAATCTCAAATGGTCCAAGGTATCTCGGACTCAGCTTCTTCAAGCGTTGAACCCGCGAGATACCCTTGAATGGATTGATTTTAAAATACACCAATTCACCAACACCGAACACCACATTCCTATGCTTGGCATTATAGTATTTTGCCTGCCTGTCCTAAGAAATCTTCAACCATTCCTGAATTGTAAGTATCATTGAAGTGGCGTCTTCCACCGCTTGACATTTGTATAACTTAGAATCGCAAGTCTCCAACCAAGACAACGCCGTGCGACACTTTCTCCCATACAAGGCCTCAAAAGGCGCCATTCCAATACTCGTTTAATAGCTGTTGTTATATGTAAATTTCACCATGTACAGGTGATCTTCCCACTGCTTTGCGAAATCCAAGACGCACATGTGAAGCATGTCCTCCATCGTCCTGTTGACCATCTCGGTCATACCATCCATCTGCGGATGAAAGGATATGCTGAAACTCAGCTTAGTCCCCAACAATTTATGCACTAGCCTCCAGTCATTTGACGTGAAGCGTCGATCTCGGTCACTAACAATACTATGGGGCACACCATACAATCGTAGAATATTATCCACATAGAGTTTTGCTAACTTTTCCATCGGATCTTCCTTCTTGTTCGGGATGAAGTGTGGCACTTTTGTCAATCTATCTATGACCACACAGATGACGCCATTTCCCCTCCGCGACTTTGGCAAAACCATGCACAAAATCCATGGAAATGTCGTCGAACTTCCACTCCGGGATAGGCAAGGACTTCAAGAAACCTCCGGGCTTCTGGCACTCCGCCTTCACCAAGGCACATGTTTGGCACTTCGCCACATAATGTGCTACATCCTTCTTCAATCCCAGTCGCTAGAATAACTTCTTCACGTCTTTATACATCTTCGTGCTCCCCGGGTGGATTGAGTACTTGGTATGATGAGCCTCGTACATCAACTCCTCCTGAAGATTATCCACACTAGGGATGCATAGGCGATTGTCCCTCCTCAGCAGCCCATCCACAACAGCAAATTGGGAATTTGACCCATCCAAATGATTCATCTAAGATCTGCTTCATGCTACTATCCTGAACCATAGCCCGCCGAATCCTATCAGCTAGGTCATACTGCACCTCTATCAAATACAATTTTGCCTTGGCACTAGTCTACTTGTCAATGCAAGAGATCTCCAATGTTAACAAAACACGGACCAAACTCCCCCTATGTACCGCCAACCAGCTGGCCTGCGTAGGAGCCCTGCGACTCAATGCATCTGCCGCTACATTTCCTTTCCCAGGCACATAATGTATCTTGAAGGTGTAGTCCCCCAGGAACTCCATCCACCTCCATTTCCTCATGTTCAGGTCCTTCTGATCTAATAAGTACTTCAGGCTCTTATGATTGGTGTAAATATCCACCTTCACATTATACAGGTAGTGCCTACACAGCTTTAGAGCAAATATCACGGCCGCTAACTCCAAGTCATGGACCGGATAATTCCTCTCGTGAACCTTTAATTGACGTTATCCATAGGCTATCACGCTGCCATGCGGTAGCAAAACATAGCCCAAACCACTGCCAGAAGCATCACTTAAAATTTCAAACCCTTCAATCCCACTTGGCGAACGTAAAATAGGCATCGTGTTCAACTGCCTCTTCAATTCTTCAAAATCCTGTGCGCACTCCAGCGACTACACAAACTTTTGATCCTTCCTTTTCAACATCGTGAGTGGTAGCACTATCTGCGAGAAGTTCGCTACGAAGTGCCTGTAGTAGTCGGCAAGCCCTAGAAAGCTCCGGACTTCCGCCACTGTAGACAACACAGGCCACTCCCGTATCGCCACTATCTTCGCTGGATCCACCTCTATCCCTTCTCCACTAACAATATGACCAAGGAACGCTACCGAGGATAACCAGAACTCACACTTGAAGAACTTAGCATACAACTGATTCTTCCTCAATGTCTCCAACACCATATGCAAATGCTTGTAGTGATCATCCTCACACTGCGAGTACACCAAGATATCGTAGATAAATACTATCACTAAACAGTCCAGGTACTCTCTGAACATCCTGTTCATCAAATCCATAAACACAGATGGCGCATTGGTCAACCCAAACGGCAAGACCGTGAACTTGTATTGCCCAAACTGCGTGCTGAACGCTGTCTTAGGGATGTCGCTTTCCCTTATCCTTAATTGGTAGTATTTGGATTTCAGATCTAACTTCGAATATATTGTTGACCCAACCAACTGATCAAATAGATCGTCAATCCTTGGGATCGGATACTTATTCTTTTCTGTAAGCTTGTTCAACTCCTGATAGTCGATACAGAGTCGCAAGCTCCCATCCTTCTTCTTAACGAAGAGGATCGGTGCGCTCCAAGGCGACGAACTTGGACGCACATACCCTTGTTCCAACAAATCTTGCAGTTGTACCTTCATCTCCGCTATCTCGTTAGGCGCTATCCGATATAGAGAGCGTGACACCGGTTTGTCACCCGGAACCAGCTCAATTGTAAAATCAATCTCCCGCTGAGGAGGGGCTCCAGGGAGATCGTCTGGGAAAACATCAGGATACTCGGACACAACTAAAATACTACCCAGACTAGGTTTAGGCGTTGAAGCCTGCACTAATGTGACAAATAGCTCTTCCCCAGACCGAACTGCATTAATCATCTGAAGAGTTGACATCAAAATCTTGTTCGACCCTTTTATGCCCGCAAACGTAGTCTCCCGATCAGTATTCAGTGCCAACTTAACTTCCTTTCGGTTGTAATAAATGCATGCTCGCTGCTCTGAGAGCCATTCCATACAAAAGATTACGTCGAACTCCACTAACAGTAGTACCGACGCTTGCAAGTCAAACTCATGATCCCCAATTAGTATCTTCACCACACAGATTCTATCTGCGCGCATTGAGCACCCATTTGGCAACAACATATCCAACTTGTCCTCTACAACTGAAGAAGGAACTCTAATGCGCGATACGAATCTTTTAGACAAGAAGGAATGTGATGCTCCCGTATCAAACAGGGCTCTCGCCGAACAATCGAAAATTAACACAAAGCCTAGCACCAACATTTATAAGCTAACATGTAAAAAGGTAACAACTACATAAAGCTAAACTGCTATAATTTAACTCATACCTGTCACCACGTCAGCTTGCTTTATTGCCTCTTGCAGACCAAGATTATATATTCTAGGCTGGGCTGGAACATGGTGGGATGCGGTTGACCTCACCACCTTCCCTTTTTCTTTATAAGTTGCTCCATACTTCCTCTCGGACTTTTCACGTCTGCTCCTACATTCACGTGCAAAATGCCCCATCTTTCTACATTTGTAGCAAGCTCCTGGGACTCGACTTATGGTTGCCCTCGTCGCACCAGACGAAGGGGTTGAGCTCGAAGTCTTATGCTTCTTATTCCATCTGCAGAAACCTGACTTTGAATTTGGCACTTTGAACTCTGACTTCTTTTCCCATGGGTCCTTCTTCTCTTGAACTTTCTTCACGACCTTTTCCAATGACCGGGTCGAATTGACTAAGGCTAGGAAGCCCTGCGCCTTAGGCCCATCAAGGAGTAGCTGTAGGTCACCACATAGACCCTCATAGAATCAGTTGGTCTTCTGCTCCTCCTCAGTAAACAAAACACCAGCATAACGACCCAACCGTGTAAACTCGTGGAGATACTCATCCATGCTTCTGTCTCCCTGAGTCAAACCAAGGTACTGATTCTCCATCTCAAGCTTTTGAGCATAGGGTAGGTACCTGGCCAAAAATAACCTTTAGAATTCCTCCATAGGCACATCAGTAAGTTGCCTTCCCACTAAGAGATGAACCTCCAACTCGTCCCACAACAGCCTCGCCTCACCAGCCAATAGGAAGGTCACTATGGTGGTCTTCTGCCACTCCACAGTTTCTGTGGCCATCAAGACTCTCTTCATCGTAGAGAGCTAGTCCTCAGCTTGAGTTGGCGTTCCAATTCCGTCGAACACCGGAGGATTAAAGCTCATCACATGCTTGAGCTGCTTCTCTGTAGATTTCCTTGGTGCCACTTGATCAACTTCCACACATTCTACCACTCCCGGCTCTGCCACCCTAATCAGTTCTTGCTCATTAACAGGTGGTGCGTGTTGCACTTGCCTTGCAGGTTGGGCATTTATCATAGCAAAGACCGCTTCAGCCACCAATCTGATGGTTTCTGTTGAAGGGGGTATTGTAGGCACGTTATTCGGTGCACTACTTTCTGCCGATCGCGAACATTCTGATTGCCTCGCACCACTCCTAGTTACCTATAGTAGCATAAACCCTTGATTAGGCGACATACAGATTGCTAAAAGCAATCATTGGAACACTTAGGTTCCTTAGAATAAGTGTATTTTTCATTCCTAAGTGGGCATTCATGGGTTCTTTTATGTTATAACGATGACGCACATACTTGTGCTCACCTCCCCTTAAAATAATTTTCCCATGAAATCAAATAAATAAGATCGACACCTTAGTATGATACAAAATTGTAACACCCCCATCCATCATATGGCATATAGTAGAAGGTCCAGCTGGAACCCGACGCCATATACCACGGACAGTCAGAAGGATTATGTAAGAATATAAAAATCAACTACAACTACTCGCCCTAACTCAGAGCATTCTAGTGGAAGCTTTTAAACCGTTTGAAAGAACCCATAATTGAATAACAACTGTCATGAATGTCCACTTACCACAAAAGGAATGAAATAACAAATACATTGAAAGTACTTGGCCTTATGGCCTTACAAGAGTTCGCTTGACAAAGTAATGTTTTACATACATCGGCTCGCAGGCTGACCACACATGACAAAAGTAAAACAACAATTCACATTGGACTTTGAGGTCCAGCTCAGCAGCATGGGCTTCATCCCGCACAACAGCAACTGCAAGCAACATTCCACCACAGGGTGGTAAACAAAGCAATGGTCAGCTAAAGCTGACCAAATTATAACGACCTCGCACCTTACTTGGGACGGCGGTACTCCTTCCTTGCATTTCATTAGCCCAGCTAAATAATAAAGTGCAAACATACTTCGCCACAGGTGTAGGCTCGCACGGCCAAACACCTCGTGCACTCAGGGCACATTTTCAGTGAATCCAGTCAATTCTGTGGCTTCACCACCATCCCCGGGATGGCAACATCGTGAGCATTTTAGTCTTTTTGACAAACGTCTAAGACTCCCGACTATGCCAATGGCCAGTTCCACTTTTGGGCCTTTAGCACCGAACTGTATAGCCCAGGTCCGCTTCCACTTTCCCGCTGCTCACTCCGCCTAGTAACTTTAAGACGTACACGCGGGACAAGCTTCTCCCAGATCCTAATACATTTTTAATAATCACATAACCCAGTTATGTACAAGGGTGGCTCCCCGGCCGCCAAGTTAGGAGAACTACGTTTCCGCTCAGTTTTCTGGGTGCGCCTTGGAGTTAATCCCCAAGGATCCCTACTGCAATTTACCATGTAGAAACCCGGAAAACACATAGCATGGAGTCTTCTCCGGCAATCCATATAATATGCAACATCACCAATTCAGACCAACACGTCCGGGTAGGCTTCACAAACAATGTCTATGTCCGTACTTCGATTACGGACTCTATATGCAATACAAGGGGGACTATTCACATCTACCCCAAGGAATACCGCACACTCACCGCACACTAATGGTAGCGGGTTTCCTATGCAGAAAGAAAGAGAGCTTCGCATGCTCAAGTAGAGAATCATTACCCTTGAAGTTCGCTTTTGCGCCATGGGAAACTATCCGGATGGAAAGCTTCGCAAGGGAATTTCCTCCGCAGATCCGGTCTTGGTTCTCGATTCGGTGCTCCGATGCTCCGCCGGCGGCCGAATTCCTCCTCTTCCTTCCTCCTTGCTCTCTCCTCTATCTAACTCCTTAAAAATAGAATGCCATAAGAGAATAATGAGAAATTAATCCTCTATTCCCGGCCTTATACCCGAAGGAACACATCTGGGCCGTCAGATCTTGTTTAAAGAAAATGAACGGCTCAGATTCGCCTGAAATCTCTCAATCCTAGGCCAAACAAGGCCTTGCACATGGCTGTGTCCCAGGTCGTGTGCCCCCATCCAAGCATGATCGTCGAGCACAGAAAAGTACACGGGTAGCGACACACCCGTGTCTCAACCTGACACACCCGTGTCGGGTCCCGACATGCCCGTGACCTAAGGGCGTATCACAAATAACCGCCACGCCAACCGTCATGTCCCTGATTGGCAACGGGTAGGAACACGCCCGTGTGGACAAGTACACGCCCGTGTCGAACAGTACATGCCCATGTATCATGGTCGTGTACTTCAGTCGGCACAGCCCAGTTTTCAACTCGAGCGGGACACGGGTAGTGACACGGGTAAGGACACGCGTGTGTCACCCCTGACACGTGCGTGTCAAAACTGTTCATAGCCGTGTTTTCTTTCGTGTCCTTTACTGGACACAGCCGGCCAACACAGTGAAAGACACGGCCTTGGACACGCCCGTGTCCCAGGCCGTGTGCCCCTATTTAGGCACCAAAAAATTACTGAGTACGCGACCGGTTCGATTATAATTTTTGGGGCATTACAGTGTTTCTCTCTCGATACACTCTCAAGCCCCACTCGAGTACTACTCGACCCACTCAAGTATCGAGAGCTGGACACGCCCTGGGACACGCCCGTTTCCCAGGTCGTTTCAGCCAGCCTGAACTCCAAAGTAGAATTTGGGATGTTATACGGTATTTCTTCCCTGCAGACATAACATTTATATCTAGATATATCAAAAGAAGGTACCACTTAAGCACCATTCAATATATCACAAACATTTGCCTCAACGACCAAACATTATATGCACTCAGGGCACATTCTCGGAGTACCGGATTTCTCCGGTCCCACCACCGTTCAGAGGTCCATGACTCAGTGGTCAACTTTGAGCATTTTAGCCTGGCCAATAACCACGTTACAACCACGACTTAACTCCTCATGCAATCGGTAAGTACCACGTACTTTAGGTCACTTTAACTGGTCCATATAGAGCGGGTATAGATTAGCAATTTCCCATTGCTCAACTTGCCTTGTCATCGCTGAAAACCGAGCTCTCTGGTCAATCGACAGGATGCGGGTCAGCCTCCCCTTTCTCGTAAACAACAAAAAACTTAAGTTATGCACAATGGCTCTCACGGACACTAATGTTGGTCCCCAGGATCACAGCTCACATATTAGCCCCACATGCTCTTCACAAGATAGGCTACTTAAGTAAAATGTTATCTGGGAGCTATCGCCAGCGATAGTCACTATCGTCTGGCGTTAAAGACAGAATTTCTCTTTATGTACCCAGACTCAACCACAATTGGAACATCTGTTTAGAAAACCCTGTAGTATCCTACAATGCCAGAAAACTGGTCTTTCAAATCATTCAAAGCTCTTCGGGAGCTATCGCCAGTGATACTCGTTGTCGCCTAGCGATATCCAAAAGTTACGTAAACTGTGGTATTTTCTTGGTAGTTTCCTGTAGAGCATTTCCAGTACTTCTTGTTACTCCCACTTCACAGGAATAGCCCAGTAGACCCCATAAATGACCCGTTTATACTCGAAGCCTTCTCCAGCATGCAAAATAAAACATCGCCAATCCAGACCAACCTATCCGGATGGGCTTCACATAGCATGCATATTCTATACTGCGATTTCCAGATTTATATGCAAAACTACCCGAAGATTTCACGTATCAACCCAATGGAATTCCCTTTACTTTTCAACCTCTTGGTGGGGGATTCCATGTCTATGCAAAAAGGAGGACTTCACTTGTCCAAGAAGGATGATCGTTATCCTCAGAACTCGTTTTAGAGACATTAGCAAGCTTTCTAACCAGTTGGAAAGGAGCGCCTCGCTTTCCTCTTCACGGATCTTGACTTAGTTATCGATTCTAAATCCTGGATCTCCTTCGCAAAGCTTTGCTAAGTTCAGCCTCAGCCTTCTTCTTCCTTAGCTCATTTCTCTCAAGAGCTTGGATGAAATGGAGGAAAGAGTGTGAGAAGAAGAGAAATGACTTATCTTCTCTCCTCTCCCTTGCTTAAGTGGTTTCGGGATTAATCACATCCACAGGATTATTTCATCCAAAGAAAGTAATGGCCACGAGTTTAGCATACAAGTCAAAGTTAACGTTATCGCCTAGCGATATCCACTATCGCCTGGACTATATCATCGGTAGTGTTGGGTCCATTGATTCTAATGGCCCTGAAATGATGAGGTTAAAAAGGTAAATGAGATAGACATAGTTGTATTTGATGTATGTTTAAGTTCATGCATACAGGTTGGTCTTTGGCACAATGATTGGATAGATAGTTCAAGAGATAATGATAGGTGGACTCAATGTGAGGCTGGAAATTAAGAAAAATGCCTAAGTCTAGGAGCATTGAGTGAGGCAAGCTCACTCAACGCCATACAGCTAATAGTGTTGAGAGAAGGCGGGCAGTCAATGCTTACAGTATTGCAATGGTTGAAATATGGCTAAGTCAACCGGCATTAAGTGAACCTAACTCACTCAACGCCATATGACCAGAATCGTTGAGTCAAGGTTATCATGTCAAAGCCTAAGCAGTAGAAGCCAGAAAATTGACTAAGTTCAGAAGCGTTGAGTGAAGCTTCATCACTCAACGCCATGCTAAGTCTGTCAATGCCAATATATAAGGAGACAGAAAAGTCGACTAAGTACAGAAGCGTTGAGTGAAGCTCACTCACTCAACGCCAAGTTAAAAGGCTTCGAGTCTAGTCGTTCTTTGAAGAAACCTGAATTCGGCTAAGTCTAGAATCATTGAGTGTGGCGAGCTCACTCAACACTCTCAACGCTTTTTAGCAGAAAGGAAAGCAGAAGAATATAGCTAAGGCAGATAGCATTGAGTGAGGCATATACACTCAACAACTCTCAACGCCCTCAGGAAGAAAGCTGAATAATTTCACTAAGGCAAAAGCGTCAAGACAGCTGAGATAGATGAGAAGAATGTCTCAGCATAACCGTCGAGATAGAAGATAGTCACAGATGTGAAAAAGAAATCGCTGAGACAATTGAGAAGGAACCGCTGAGACCTAGCAGAGCAGAAATATTTCTAAGTCCAAATTCGTTAAGAATGTCATTTTCACTCAACGCCTAGCAGAGCTGAAGAAAATTCTAAGTCCAGAATCGTCGAAGTATTGCTTATTCAGTTTTTGTCGAGCTAAGCTTTGATTTCGTCGGGCTGAGTTTAGAATTTGTCGAACTCAGCGTTCATCTGTAAAAATAACTTATCCTTCAGAATTATCGAACTCAGCTTATCCACTATTCGTCAAGCTAAGCTTTGATTTCATCAAACGGAGTTCAGAATTCGTCGAACCCAGTTTTCATTTGTAAGAAGTACTCAGTCTTCAAAATCATCGAACTCAGCTTATCCACTATTCATCAAGCGAAGCTTTGCTTTTGTCGAACGGAGTTCAGAATTCGTCGAACTCATCTTTCGTCTCTTTCACTGTTTCGTCGAGCTGAGCTCAGGGTTTGTCAAACTGAGCTTGGAGTTCATCAAACGCAGAACTTCTGGAAAGATAGTTGATTTTGGCTAAGTCCAGAATGAGGCTGACATCAGCAAAGTCAACAAATTTCAGATTCTTTGCAAATCGCCATTAACATCGCCGTCAGTCTATAGTAAATATAAATTTGATTAAGCTGAGGTGTTAACCGCTGTTAAATCTAGGACACGTGTCAATCATCTCGCTAATTGACGGAGTTATAAATAACAGCTGAGTTCGAGATCAAATAGCTTTCTGATAAAAAGAATTATTTCATTCTGAAAAACGAGAAGTGTAGTTCGTCATCTTCTTCCTCTATTGTTCAAGAGCAAAAAAATTCAATTTTAAATCTGACAGGGTTCTGAGTTCGCTGAGGGATTCAACATCTGCTACATCAAGTTCAGAGTATTTCTCTAAGGAAGACGAATCAGTCTAGGAGAGCCCTAGCTAAAAGTATCTTAACGATCCAAGCCGTGCCAAATCTGAAGATCATTTGCTGAATCATTGAAGAAGAAGTAGAGAGGGCTGAAATCTGTTCAGTCTAGATCAGGATAGATTCCTGAAGAAGAAGAAGAAGTAGAGGTTTTGATGTAGGGATACCGGGGGATATCCGAAGATCAATGGATTAAACCTATTATCACTCACGTTCGACTCGTTATGGTTAAATCTTATTTTAGCAACTTCGCCCTACGCAATACCACACAAATAAATCTATCAATTAACGCTAGCCAACGGGTAGCCAAACCGGTAGGGATCAAATAAGGGCTATGAGGCCAATATTTGATCGAGCTAAATGGACGAATATTGCGTCCGGCCGAGCGGCGTTGTACCAAAAGAGATCTACCGATTAAGCTTCGATTCGGATTAGGTAGATCTCTCCCAACGAAAATAAAACGAGGGTTCGCCAAACCCGCTGAATCAAATAACGTAAGCAAGAAAAACAATACAAAAGTAATCCACCACGAGGGGTTTCAATGATTTCAAAATTAACGCTACGGATAAAAACACCACTTGAATATTCAAGAAAAGAAATCACAAAAAGAAATAGAAAAGGTTTCGTTACCCCAATCGGAATGGGTGATTCCGATTACACTCTACTTGGATCGCCTCTCAACGGATCTGCTGGAGTTGCGCCGGAAGGAAATGATAATCTTGCTCGCCTTCGTCGCTTCACGCCGGTGGAGGCAAACCACAAAGGAGGAAACACCTTTGATCTTGGCCGATGTTTACACCAAGGGGTTGGGGCCTTTGAGGGTAGTCGGATTTTGGATTGGGGAAAAGGGGGATGGACGGGTTTGGGGTATGGAGGTTGGCGGCTATAGTGGTGGCCGAGCCTAATGAAGGGGAGGAGATGGAGGTTGGCGGCTATGGTGGTGGCCGAATTTGTGGAGGCAAGAAGAGGGTCGGATTTCCTTGGAGATAAAGGGAGAGGAGGAGGAGGAGGAAGAGAAGCCGAGCAAGGGGAAGGAGGAGGAGGACCGGCGGCCAAGAGGAAGAGGGGAGGGGAGAGTTCGGCCAAGGAGAAAGAAGGAGGAGGGAAAATTTCCAAGGGGGAAAAATTTTAGGGTTTCAATATTTCATCTTCAAATGCCTAAAATGAGAACAAACATGCCTTTATATAGGCTACACCACTCCATCTCCTCCATACAAATGAAAACACTCATGATGGCTAATAACACCCATCATGACATGAAATAACTATAGTCCGTACATGAAATAAAATAGCTATGATGGTTATACGTCTCCATCTACATGAAATTAATACATGAAATAAAAATATTAATCTCGCGATAAAATAGATAATAAACTATATTAATTCTCCATATTAATTTATTAATAATAATTATTAATAAACTAAAAATGGGCTTGCACCGCGGGCGGATATTCTGGCGCCGTTCCACATGATCGTCACAGCGCCGCCAGACTTTATTTGGAGGCAGAGAAATGGAATCCGTAAGCGCGCCATCATCGTCTTCACCTTGTTGAGGGCCGTCGTCGCCATCAATCCTCCCCCTCTTAAAATTACTCATCACCGATGAGTACCGGTGCGGGGAGGCATCAACCTTTAGAACCATGAAACGGCACACGTCACCACCTGGAGAGCAAAGCACATCCACCTGGAGTATCCTGTCATGCAATAAAATGTCCCTAGGGAACCTTGGAAAAGCATTAGGCAATAAAGGAAAACAAGCTTTAACATCATCAACCAACGTACCTCCAGAGGAGACCGGTGAAGAAAACAATCCAAGTAAAAACTCACTACCCATACCCAAAGAGAACAAAGTGGACCCACACGGAGAGATATGAAATTCAAGTGGCGGAGAATCGTATAGCGTTAAATCAAAAACATCAAAAACAAGGGAAAAATCCCAATCAGTGAAAGATTCCAAATGATATGCGTATTCTCCGAACGTTATTAAAATCCATACAGGGTCCAACTTACCAACTCGCCAATTTTCTAAAGTGCCCGAAGGCATCCGTTCAGGGACGAGAAACACCAAAACAAAATCGTCACTCTTAAAGTAAGACACTCTT